>CM041646.1:3870506-3908141 GCA_023333625.1 Bothriochloa decipiens
TGGTCGGATACCCTGAATGCCTTTATCTTTAAACATGGGCCAGCTTCCCCCACCCTTGCCGATGTGTACATGCTCACTGGCTTGGACATCTCCTCTGCCGATGACAACTCACTGTTCCAGCGAAAACCTGAGCATCGGCTGACCACCAGGAACATTGGCGGCTGGACTGGCTATATCAGTGAGTATAAGAAATCTGGTTCAGTCAGTCACAGGGAACATTCAGCTTTTTTGAATATGTGGCTTGAGAAGTTTATTTTCTGCGGCAGAACAGTTGGACCGACCAACATGCACCTTCCTGCAGTAGAGCTGTTGGCTAGTGGCGTCAAACTCCCACTGGGCCGATACCTTCTTGGCTCAGTCTACCATCTCCTCCACCAAGTATCACAAAGGCTGCTGCAAGGTAAATCCATCGGCAACCTGGGGGGTCCCTGGTGGTTCATCAATATGTGGTTGAATGCCCATATGCACAAGTATTTCCATATTGACCTGTTCGCCCAGCAATTCCCTCGAAGTCTTCCTGAAGATTATCAACTCGAGGAAGAAGAATCGGCAACGCGCCCCCTATCAACTTTGGAGAAGCACTGGCAGTACTACTAGGGGCAGAGGCAAACAGAATCCAGATCGGCAATCTCTTCCACAGCCTCTACATCGGCATCCCCTCTGAGCTTCGGGCCTGGGTCCCGTATGTTGATGAAGCAGCAAGATTCCCTCTTTCCTTTAATCTTACCGATGAGGCCCTGAACCAGGATGCTGACATTCTTAGGGCGATAATCACTCCTCGTGCTATCCCGGTCAACATTTTTGGAAGCGGAAAGAATATTAATCCCACATACGAGTTCTATTATCCATCGGAAGCAGCAAGACAACTAGCTTTTGGACAACTGCCCATCAACCTATGTTTTGCCGATGTGATTAAACTGAGAGAGACTATTGTGAGCCGTGTGGATTGGCACAAGATTGTCACTCTCCTTCCCGATGCCGATACCTCAAATGTCGATCTAACTGATTGGGTACCGGCTTCTTTTGTTACCGAGTCCTTCAAATTATGGTGGCAAGAATGGAAAGAGCAGCTATTTTTTTGCCTCTCCTCATTTTTACTGGAACCTCATTGACCCCGATCACGCCATCCCTGCCGATGCAGTAAGTCTGACCCTCTGTACTTCTTTCAACTCCCCTTTAATCCATCGGCAACTAACCCCTTTTTCTTTTTTTTAACAGGTTGATGACCCAGTTTCAACATTGAGTAAGAGTGGTAAGGTCATACGGCTGCAGCCGATTTCCCCGGTATCCATCATCGGCCACAAGGCTCCCTCGCTAGATGCTCCAGTGGGTCGTGGTCGTACCAAGAGGAGTACCAAATCGGTCACATTTTTGGCACAGTCATCTCAGGTAACCATCTCACTTTCTTTTGCAGATGCTGATTACTGTGATTTACCGATTTCACATTTCAGGGCGCGAGTTCTACACCTTTAGAATTTTCATCGGCAATTCGCCCTTCGTCTCCTCCTGCAGCGCCTTCGTCGCCCCATCTTGTTGTCCTTGATGACTCTCCAGAGGTATTCTTTATTCAAACCTTAATTATGGGATCGGCACTTTTACTCATCTGTCTCTCTTGCAGCACCGAGTGATTGCATCGGCAACCGTCCCAAGTGTACCGATTCCTCAGCTATCCGTTGCCGATGCCCCAAGCCGTCCGATGCTGATATCTTACAACACAAGCGTAAGGCTTCATCGGGCAAAGAATCACAATCCAAGCAGGCAAGACTTACACCATCTCCGTCGGCGTCTTCGCCTCGCCCGATATCGCCTGACGTATCTGTGCGGACCTCTCCATCGGCACCTGCTCTTCCATCGGCCATGGCACCCATACAAGGATCTTCATCGGCATCGGTACCGCAGCAGCAATCAATCGAGGTACCAACACAAGGAACGTCATCGGTAATTGTACCTGAGGTTGTTTCTCTGAGCCAAAGGCAAGAGATTGCCTTGAAACAGGTGCGTTAACTCCCCTAGATAACCTTTAATACTTTGGGCTCTTCTGCTGACATCATCCTTTTCTTTTTAGGAGCAAGATTCCCCCGATAGTCTATTCTCCTTCTCCATCAGTGGGATTGTTCCCGATGATGAAGATTCTGAAGAAAGCTCTGCTCCAGCCCTTGGAGCTCTATCACCTGAGACCAAGTCAAAGCTGGAGACGCTGTTGTCATTGCTGCAACAGGAGACCTCTCTACTGATCCAAGATTCTGACCCTGCAAGAGCAACTTTTAAAGGAATCCGAGGTCATATTCCTGCCGATGCTGAGGAAGCACTTTTCCAGGCTGCTCATCTGGAGAGTCGGCAGTTGCAGTATCAAAGGGCTGCCCAGCAGATTGCCGATAGAGCCACTCAGGCAAAACTCCAAGAGGACATGATGAAGCATAAGCAACTTGCCGATGAGAAGCACAAAGACATCGATAAGCTAGAAGCCTCTTGTGCAGATCTGGAGGACAAGATTGCTCAGCTATCGGTAAGAAGAGAAGCCCTGCTAGTGAAGCTGAGACAGGTTGAAGGAGCCTTGGACGCAGCAAATCATGAGAAGGCCCAAATGCCCAAAGCTGTCAAGACTCTTCAGCAAGAAAGGGACAACCAAGTCCTCAAGACGCTGGTGCTCAAGAGGAAGATTAAGCCAATTGAAGGCAATGCCGATGAAGATGCAAAGATACTGGAGGAAACTGACCAAATTCACCTGCATGCGATATCATCTATCCATTCATTGTTGAACTTGTAAACCTTCCTTTTCATCGGCAATGTGACGTATCGGAAATTTGCAAAACTTTACATTAACGTAGTGCCGATACATTCTTTTTTGAACAAGCACTTTATCTATATATATATTTTTATTGGCAAGTGCTAAGAATCTCATCGGCAACAGGAAAGCCATGTTGATGTATGCCAATGGATCTTCACTTTTGCGTTTCAGCTGTCATATTTGAGTCTTTGCTCCACGGGAACTTTCCTCTTTGTGCTCACGTTGCATCTTCCTCTTTTGAGTCTTCGTTAGGCCTTTAGGGCACCATTGAGGAAGCTTCGTCTTCCAGACATGTTGGTAAATTTTTGCACTTGAACCTGGGCAATTTGTATCGGGATCCCTGCAGAGTATCGTTTCAGGGACTCCTGCATTGGTCATCTCTTCGAGCTCCTTTTGATTCATCAGCAAACAGTTAGCACGCCTGCCCAGCCTTCCATGTACACTGGTCCTGCCCCCCAGCCGATCATATACCGATACCCCTTCTCTGATCGGCTTACCGATGTATCTGCTCCGATCACCATAGCGCAGCCTTCTTTCTGCCCGATCGGTTCGATCATAATCATTGCACTCGGGGCAACTATCAACAGTAGGCAATTTAATGCCTTCTTCCCAACAATAGATGAAGAAGGGGCATCTCCAATGGTCTTTGTGCCGATGCCATGCTTCCCAACGCAACTCCTCTTGCCGATGCTGATAGTGGTTACTTGGAATTCTGTACGGAGCTGGTCTAGGAGGCCTTCTTGAACTACTGCTTGCTTCAACTATCTCTTTTCCCTTCAAGTCATCGGTAGTTGCTTGATTGCTAGGATCCACCGATGCTCTCCTCTTAGCACTTACCGATGTCAACACTTTGGTCTTGTTTACGGCCTCTACTATGTTTGCTGGGAAAGGATGCTGATCAATCTTCATCGGCCTCTGAGCTTTAGAATTGTCAAACTTGATCCTCCCAGATTCAATCGGCGATTGTAACTGCTGCCTGAAAACCTTGCAGTCATTGGTACTGTGCGAAGTTGCATTATGCCATTTGCAGTACCTAATTTTCTTCAGTTCATCTGCCGATGGAATCACATGATTGGGTGATAGCTTGATTTGTCCCTCTTGAAGTAGCAGATCAAATATTCTATCGGCCTTTGTGACGTCAAACGTGAATTTCTCTGGCTCTTTCTGACCAAAAGGACACGATAAAGGTTTTTTACCCTTTACCCACTCAGCCAGGCCGATAGTTGGTTCTTCATCTGAATCTGACTCTTCTGCCTCTACGAAGGACACCTTCTTGTTCCAGCTCTTTCTATGCTCTGGAGCTTGAGCTCTTTGATCAGAGACCCTCTGCACAATATGACTTAAACTTTCAAACTCCTGAGCATCGTATTTGTCCCTGAGATGCGGCAACAAACCCTGGAAAGCCAAACCAGCTAACTGACGGTCATCAAGCACTAGGCTGTAGCACTTGTTCTTCATGTCTCGTACCCTTTGCACAAAATTCTCTACCGATTCGTCGCTTCACTGTCTTAATTTCATTAAATCGGTAAGCTTCTTTTCATGGACACCAGCAAAGAAGTATTTATGAAATTGTCTTTCCAGATTGGTCCAAGTAAGAATAGAATTTGGTGGTAATGAGATGAACCACGCGAATGCCGATCCAGACAAAGAGGACGAGAATAATCGGATCCTTAGCTCATCCCTGTTTGCTGCTTCCCCGCACTGGATAATGAATCAGTTGATGTGCTCCATTGTTGACGTATCATCTTGCCCAGAAAACTTAGTGAAATCTGGCATCTTGTACCGATTCAGGAAAGGAATTGAGTCGTAAGATGAAGGATATGGAGTCCGATAAGAGTAAGTATCGATCTTGGGCTGAATCCCAAATTGTTCTTTCATCACTTCTGTAATCTTATCGGTCAAGAGTGCATCCTGATCTTGCCGATGCACTGGCTGGATCTCTACTGGAGGCGTTGGCTGATATGCTTCTACATACCCCTGTGGCACTTGGCTTGGATAAATCGGCATATTCACGGCACCAACCTGCGGAGTAAAGTTCATCATCTGTTTTGCTGATGCTTGCTCCTGGAAAGTTGTCTGTGGACTATACCGTTGAGTCCCTATTGCTTGGTGGCTTGGTTGAATAGCAGGTTGTTGAATTGGCGCTTGCCCTGACCAATTGAGACTGTAACTCATCGGCACCTGGCTTGCCGATGGCTGATAGCTTGTAGACAATTGATGCTCTTGTATAGACGGATGATAGCCAGCATAATTGCCCTGAATCGCAGGTAACCCAGACTGAGATATGAACGGTACTACGGGCTGCTCTGCAGTGGAAGCTCTCTGTTGAACTGGTGGAGGATTAGTCAATGGATTCGCATAAGATATCTGTTGTGGAGGTGCGTAGAATCCCATTGACAATGGCTGTATAGCAGGAGGTACAGTAGAATAATACGGCACTTGAGCCACCGGCCGAATTGGAGTAGCCGATGTCATCGGACCCTTCCCTGCTATATCATGCACTTGAGGCAATCCAGAGTTGGCAGTAGATGGACCTGGAGGCATACCGTATCCCCACCAATTAGCAACAATTTGACTATGTTGACCTGAAGGACCTGACATCGCCGATGCCGATAGATCTGTGCCCAACTGAGTACTAGGCCTCTCCTGAGACGTTAGATCTGATCCTATCGGCGTGGCTTCAATGATGGATGGTCCTGATATAGCTGGAGTAGGCGCTTCTATACTCTCAACGGCTGAAATTGCCGATGGAGTGCTGGTAGATGCCGATCCCGGCTGATGATATGCTGGCCCAACATACCCTGGTGCTTGTCCTTCTCTTAATGTTTGCACAACAGCATTGTAAACAGTATTGGACAGCACGGTGGAGTGGTTGATCAAAGCTTGATTTAATGCAGAATTAACCATCTCCTGTAATTTACCAGGGTTGGAGTCAAAGGTTACCTGCCGAGGCAGCGGCAGATCTTGCTTCTGGATAACTTCTCCTCTCCTATTCATGCTGAAAGACTTCAAGCAGAGCTGCCTGTAATCCTCCATAGCTTTTTCCATGGCTTGCCTCTGATCCTCCTTGAGATCTGATTCTGATATCTCGATGATGTTTTCTGGAGTGATATCGGTAGTATTCTTCATGATAAATCTGTTGATTTGGTCCCACCGAGCGTGCCAAAAGATGTGTTGATGCAAAAAGGCGTTAGATCTGCAAACACACCGGGCTAATACCCTGGTTCGATATCAAGGCATGCCAGTCGATTTGACCTGTTAATCGACAAGGATGATAAATTTGAATAAGATCCGAACGAGACGACAGCGATACGCCCGGACGTCAAAGCTCAGACGATATTCGATAACTGTTGAACAGATCAGACGAGACGACAGCGATACGCCCGGACGTCAAAGCCTGAATCGTGCTCGGTAGACGCGGAACCTGCAAGGTCGCCGGAGATCAAGTTGATGCAGCCCGCCGATTCTTGAAAGAACTCGTTGAAAAGGAAAAGATACTAGTGACGAAGTCGTCAAAAAGTAGATTACTTGAAAAGTAAATAAAAGTAATAGATTTGTTGTATTTGATTGTGTATATTTTACATTGTCTCTCGGTATATATTTATACCCTGGTACTGTGAGTCCTAAACAGACACGACAAAGTATTACCTAAACAAGTCTTATTTCTAAGGAATAAACAATAACGACTCGTACCAAGGTCGGACTCAAAAATAAACTATTAAAATAATGGCATAAATATTGCCAGTTTCCTTATCCATTGCTCTACGATGAAACTTCTATCAGCACGCTCCTCATCTCTGTAGATTCCATCGGCAAAACTCATTGATAATGACTCAGATCTGCTTTCCACGTCCTTCAGCTCTGCTTTCCATCGGCAACCATGCCTTTCTCTCCATCGGCAACAACCCTCTGGCTTCATCGGCAATGTACGAGATCAACATGTCCTTTATCGGCAATCATCTATCGGCAACTCAGAAGCAATGCTGGAGAATAACCACTCTTGCCGATCGGCACATTTTTCAGCCTATATTGACACGTGTCAAAAAACGGTGTCAACAGTCTCAGACCGATGTTTTGATTCCTTGTATGGCAACTGATGGGCCTTGCCATACTGACAACCAGCACAAACAGTGTGTCTGGATATCCACTTGAGGAAGCCCCCTTTAATACTTGCTTCTGGATCATCTCCTTCAGCTTACTATAGTTAACATGTCCAAGACGCGCATGTCAAAGATCACCCGTCTTATTCCTCCGAGCCTTGTCCACATAAGCAGATTCAGCAGAGAGGACATAGACCGATTGTCTCCTCCTTCCTTCCATGATGGGTGTGCCAATCACCTTTAATTTTCCAAAAATTTCCACACCTTTCGACCCAAAGAGCACATATTTTCCTTCTGCTATCAACTGAGGGACCAACAGCAGATTCTTCTTCAAGCTAGGAACATGATAAACTCTATCAATTTGAAGTTGTTGAGGACCATATCTTGGAACAACCGCCTTTTCAACATGAGAGATTGATAATTTTGAGTTGTCTACCATAAGCACAACTCTCCTTCCTTTATAGTCGGAGATTTCCTCCAAATTTTTATCATCACTAATCATGTGGTTGGAGCACCCAGAATCAATGATCCAATCCTCCTTGTAGTTAATTGTTGGATCAGTTATTGTTGCAAAAGTATGTGCCTCCATGTCCTCCTCCAACTCATTTTCCTCAACACCTTGAGAAAACCCAGCTTCAACATCCCGTTCTTCTTCACTAGTGTAATTTTCCTTTTTCTCACTTATGGTGGTGGCCACATTCCCTTCAAAATGCTTCTCATTCCGCTTCTCATTTTCTTCAAAGCGCCTCCTTGGAAACCAGCATTCTCGAGCAAAGTGACCCTTCTTACCACAATTGAATCATTCATCCTTCCTTGGTTGTTTTTGCTGGTTTTCTCGTCCATGGGCTCCACCTGAATAGCTACTTTTCTCCTTTGGGTGATGCTTGCCACCTTCCAGCTATCTTGGCTTCGACTTTCCTTGCCTCCTAGGTGGTCCCTTCTTCTTGCTTGTGAAGAGAGCCTCCTCTTCTTTCTTTATAGAAACGCCTCCCTTCCTCTTGGCTAACTGCTCCTGATTAGCCAACAGATTTTCTAACTCCATCAATGAAGGTTGAGTCGGCCATCCACTCACTGCGGCTATAAACCCATGATATTCGGGTCTAAGGCCATTAATGATGATTCTCCTCGTGCGGGCATCACCAACTTTCTCCTCCAGTGTCAGCTCGGATATCTCTCGATATATGGATTTTATTTTTGTGAAATATTGACCAATAGACATAGTTCCTTAAGAGATACCTGAGAGCTTCTTTTCTAATAATTGGAGGAGTGCTTCGTTCTTCTTCGAGAATAATTTCTCAAGAGTCTCCCAAGCTTCCTTTGGGCTACCTGCATCTCGGATATGCTCTAGTAGGTCCTCCTCAATAGTTATCTTCAGCACGAACATGGCCTTGCCGGCTTTGATACGCCATTTTCGCAAAGCATCGCCACTCTCCTTTGATGGAGGCTCCATTTCGGTGCCCGCAACAACCTCCCATAGGTCTTGTCCTTGTAGGTAAGACTCCATGCAGGTCTTTCAATAGCTATAATTATTACTGTTGAGCTTTTTAATGCCTCCTGCACTAAAGAGATCTGTCATATCAACGGACACCCGGTGTCAACTAGCTTGGTCCTGGACCAGCGTTCCTTCACAGTCCCGGATTGTGAACTCCGACAGAGTCTCCCCTTAGTGCCTTGATGTTGCACCGACTAAAAAACCTCTTTCTGACGGCCCCGGACCGTCATGGCTCCGATACCAATTATAAAAGATTTTTGGTGGCCCTAATACCCACTAATGAGGACCTACACCTAAAACACCAACTCACTCTGAGTCGATCGGTTCTTTTATAATTTCTAGTTACTTAGTGCAGAGGGTCCTTTCGACGGCAGAGCTGTCTTCTCACTTCTGGATGGCAAAGCCTACCAACAGATGAAGCTGACTTTCGGGTGGTAGAGCCAACCTACGATGAAGTCCAGACCCTTAGGATCCCGGGTGACAGAGCCTACCTTCGATGGATCACAACTTAGGCATTAAGTATGTAGAAACTATATGGTCTAACCGGGAGACTGACACTTGAAACAAACTTTATTTCAACACAACTACCTTACACAACAGTGACTACCTAGCACTCATCCTTTACACCTCTCATGCCATGCTCTCATAGATCTCTATGTCATGGCAAGGAGGGGTGTCTCTATTTATAGACCAAGGGGCTCACAGATTTAAGACAAGTGTCCCCTTCTAGAGATTTCATAGATTTTATAATATTTACTAATTTCTTTTATTACTTATTCTACATTCTTCCTTGATAAATATCTTGATTCATTAGTAGTAGGAAAACTTTAGAAGTTTGCATTGCTTCTTTCAACACAATATAATACACAGTTTTCTGATGTCAAAACACACACATGTTGCAGGCAGCCACAGATGGAAATGGACCGAATTAACTGAAAAATAACATCGAGCAATTTAGGGACTGTCAGAATTGGACAATAGAGCTCATTTTGTCGGTGAACACCACCTGCAAGGTTTCCCGCTGTTTTCTAAATAAATTAAATAAAATGTTTAAATTTCAATCTTTCAATGGTATTATTTCGCTTGAAGTGGTCTATTGGTCAAAAGAAAATGTGCTATACGTGTGCCAAGCAAGGTTTGCAGCTTAGTCTCTAGTCTCTAGTCAACTGCAATCATGAATGTAAACGTTGAATTTATTCTATCCGAAACATTTGTTATCAATTTGGATAATGTTGAACACTCTAATTAATGTGAATCTCAGTCTACCAACTTCGACACTTGCCTCTTCAAACTGCAGAAGTGCAGAGTTCAGTCAATCAAGCTGAATTCACCTGCACAAGGATTACTGCCTTCTTATGTAAGGAGGGAGCACCTCTGCTCCCTCGGTCGTCTCCTCTCCTACAGTCATACTCGCGCCTGACTCTGGCATTCTCGCCTAGCTCCGGACCAGCCGACAGCCGACCCATCTGCCACTGAAGCCCAGGCCACCCCGTTCGTCTGTATCCCGCAGCGAGAAGCGGGGAGGCGCGCGCTTCATACGGTGGTTAGGTCGCTTCCCCGCCGTCCTCAGCCTGCCGCGCGGTTTGCTGTTGGGGAGCAGCGCCCCGCCGCGGCCTATCCGCTGTGGCCAGAGCCCGAAGGCGAGGCGCCGGGGATTTTTTCGAGTCCATACCACGACTCGGCCACGTGCGCCTCCTACTGCCCGGTGAGGCCCCCGTTCCGTTCCCTTCCCTCGTCTCGACTGCAACTCTGCAAGTGCGGTGAATACAGGGATGAGCTGAATACTACTGTAGGATGCTTGGTCCCTGTCCAATATGCATCTATATCTACAGAGTTACATTGTGCCGACAGAAATTTTAGTTGTCTGCCAGGCTTGAGAAATTTCATTACATGACACAGTATTCGCACGGCCCGCAGAATATGACCCGGAATTCACATGCCTTTTAAAATATGACACACGTCGTACGAATTGTTTCGAAATTTAGTCCTGAGTCAGAAAAAAGACATCAATGCCCCACCCTCTTCTCCCTCACTCGCTCTCCTCCCTATTCTCTCTCTTCGGCGGCCGTCCTCGCATCGCGCTGCCCATGGCATCGATGCCCCCACCCTCTTCTCCCTCACATCGATGCCCATGGCGGCCGCGGCGGAGCTCGCTCGCCGGCCATGAGGGAATGAAGGATGGGCAGAGGGAGGGGCATGCTGGTCTTTTCGCATGCCTCAAACAGTGAAAAGACTAAATTTCAAAATAATTCGCACGACCTGGGTCATATTTTAAAAGGCATGCGAATTCCGGGTCATATAATGAAATTTCTCGCCAGACTTGGCCACTCGCCTCTCCAGGCAGCAAAGTTGACTCTGTCGAGCACAAGTTCCCCAAGGAGATATCTCCTTCCATTCAATCGTCAGAGTTGTTTGCATCCAATCCAACATTCATTTACTACAGAAAACTGCGGCTTTGCCGACTGCTTCATTCTTTGCCGATTGCCACTTTGCCGACTTCCAAGTTTTTGGCAGTCGACGAAGAAAGGTAGTCGGCAAAGAATTCTTTGCCGACTGCCGTAAAGAGAATAACAGTCGGCAAAACCAGGGCAGTCGGCAAATTTTGGCGGGCGTAAACGGT
Organism: Bothriochloa decipiens; assembly: GCA_023333625.1. Classification (NCBI taxonomy): domain Eukaryota; kingdom Viridiplantae; phylum Streptophyta; class Magnoliopsida; order Poales; family Poaceae; genus Bothriochloa; species Bothriochloa decipiens. The sequence continues at coordinate 3,881,507 of CM041646.1, forward strand.
GTCAGTCGCCGTAAGCTTTGCCGACTGCCCTGACGTACGGCAGTCGGCAAAGATTGTTTCTTTGCCGACAGCCACGCCAGCAGTCGGCAAAGTGACACGTGGCCTGGGCTGGGCCCGGGGCCGACCTTCTTTGCCGACTGCCGCAACTGGCAGTCGGCAAAGGAACTCTTTGCCGACTGCCCTTTTTGGCTATCGGCAAATCTTTAATTTTTTTTGAATTTTGAATTCAAAATTTTTCTATAGCCCAAGAATATTGTTGACAAGCACATGTTCGAATTTGGGACCTTTTTATAATATTTTGTTATATTTTGTTTACTTGAATTTTTTCGCATAATCAAAATTTGAACTGTAGGTGCATAAAATAATAAAACGTAGCCATTCAAAAAATGATATTCATGTTGGAGAGTGTATTTTGAGGCCGTGTCCACAAACTCACCCAAAAGTTTGAACATCTTGTCCATGAAGCAGGACCATCTAGGTACGGTCGAAGTGTTTTTTAATTATATAAAATACAAACAAAGTCCGAAAATCATGAAACTTGTCGAGGTGTCATGTTAGTGCATGTGGAGGCTACGATAAAAATTTGAGAATGTTTGGAGTAAGTTGTGATGTCGGATGTCCAAAACCCAGACATCTCCACATGTTGGGTGAGTTTATGGACACGGCCTCAAAATACACTCTCCAACATGAATATCATTTTTTGAATGGCTATGTTTCATTATTTTATGCACCTACAGTTCAAATTTTGATTATACAAAAAATTCAAGTAAATAAAATAAATAAACGAAATATAACAAAATATTATAAAAAGGTCCTAAATTCGAACATGTGCTTATAAACAATATTCTTGGGCTACAGAAAAATTTTGGATTCAAAATTAAAAAAAATTAAAGATTTGCTGACTGCCAAAAAGGGAAGTCCACAAAGAGTTCCTTTTTCGACTGCCTTATATGTGGCAGTCGGCAAAGCCTTTGCCGACTGCCAGCTGCGGCAGTCGGCAAAGCCCTTTAACTTAAAGGCCCGCGCGGCCGGCCCATTTTTCCCCAACCCTAGCCGCTCGCTCGCTCACCGCCGCCCCGCCCCGGACCCGGACCGCGCTGCCGCCGCACCCCGACCCGCACCGCGCGCAGCCAACCCCGGTCCCCACCGCCGCCGCCCCCGCGCCCCTCCGCGCCTGCCCCGCCGCCCCCCACCGCGGTTCCGCCAGCCCTGCGCCCCGTCGCGCCTCCACCGGCCCCCCCGCGCCCCTTCGTGCCGCCGCCCCCGCGCCTCCGCCACCCCACCCCCGACCCGCACCTTGCCGCCGTCGGCCCCACCGCCCCGCCGCCGCCCGCCGCGGCACTGCCTCGCGGCCCAGCCGCGCCACCGTCGGAGGGGGCGAAGGGAAGGGAAGGGAAGGGGAGAAGAGGAGGGGAGGTGAGAGAGAAGGGAAAGGAAGGAGAGAAGAGGAGGGAAAGAGGGGGAGTAGGGAAGGGGAGGAGGGGGAGAAGGAAAGGGAAGGGGAGAAGAGGAGAAAGAAGGAGAAGAGGAGGGGAGGAGGGGGAGAAGGAAAGGGGAGGAGGGGGAGAAGGAAGGGGGACAAGGAGGAAGAAGGGGGAGGAAGGAGAAGGGGGAATAAGGAGTAGAAGGAGGAGGAATAAGAAGAAGGTAAAGCCGTTCCTTGACGACGTTCGTCCACACCGTCGATCCCGCCCGTTGCCGGAGAAGAAGGTAAAGCCCCAGGTTGTCGGCCATCGTGCCGTATGTGTCATTGATGGCCTTTGTGCCGAGTTTGTGGATGTGTGGCCTTCGTGCTGTATATGTGTTGTCTGCCATTGAGCCGCCTTCTTTCTTGCAGGTTTTGGAAACCTCCCCGTACAGGGGAGGTTCTGCCAAAATTTTGTACTTATAGTGTTGTTTTCTTGTTTTACAGAGCGGGTCTTATCGGAGGGGACCCGGAGTAGCTCAGCGACTGCACCACCTCGCCACTGTCCCACTAGCCTGTCTCCACCGTCACCCTAGGTATAAATCACCTCTCTTCCTTACCGTTGTCATACTTAGGTCGCATAACCCAGTTAGGTGTCTCCCGTCCAAAAGAGATATGGTCGGAGATTTTGTACTTATATGCAGGTCTCTGCATATCTGCGACTGTATCTGTTTCGGATTGTCCACATTTTTTGGACAACCCATGGATCTGTAGATGAGTTAACTTCCATGTTCTGCTCCCGTCTGAGTCAGAGTTTCAGCAGCGCCTCCCCGTTGTTCTCCGGATACAAACTCTCCTTGCGGGGACGTGTATCGGGAGAACAGCGGGGAGGTGCTACTGAAATTCTGACTCGGATGGGAGTAGAACATGGAAGCTAACCCATCTACGCATCCGCGGGTAGGACCTATCCTTCACCTATTAGATGGTAGGAACGCCGTGTAGATGCAATTGCTCATTTTATTACTCGCTTACGCATGTGTATGATAGAGGATGCCTAACCGTGATTGGATGTACACAGGCTTTGCAAGTAAGAGCGAAGAATGGATTAGGGGGACCACTTATTTCCTGAACCAAGCATCTGGCCCGGTTGCTAAAGGGTCGATTCGGATGCGGTGTCCCTGCAGCGATTGTAAGAACTCAAAAAGAAAAGTAAAGGATGATGTTTGGAAAGATCTGTACAAGAACGGATATGTGGCAAACTATAAGACATGGATCTTCCATGGTGAAGACGGCCGTATTAGAGAGGAGGAGCTGAGAGCATGCCACGAGGAGTTTGATGGATATGCCGGGACGGCTGACATGGTGGTAGACTACAACGAGGCACATGGCAATGAAGGTGTGGTGGAGGAGGATCCAGAGGAAATCGCAAAGGCGTTCTACGAAATGATGCAGTCGGCACAGAAGCCCCTTCACAGGAATACGACAATGTCACAACTGGATTGCATTGGACGCCTAATAGCGTTGAAGTCATAGTTGAGCATGAGTTGAGACGGCTTCGATCTCATGTTGGCACTTTTCGGGGAAATTCTTTCGAAGGGTCACATGCTACCGAAGAACACGTACGAGTCACAGAAGCTCCTTTGTGCACTTAAGATGCCGTATGAGTCAATCCATGCTTGTCCTAAAGGGTGCATCCTATTTAGGGGGAAAGACCTTAAGGAAGCAATGCACTGTCCAAAGTGCAAAGTCTCTAGGTATGTGGAGGTAGAGGGTAGTGATGGCAAGAAGAAACAGTCTACGGTCCTCGAGAAGGTCCTACGATACCTTCCTATCATACCGAGGCTCCAACAGCTGTACATGATAGAGGAGTCTGTGAAACAGATGAGATGGCACAAGGATGGCAAAAGATACAGTGGTAACATGGTACACCCATCTGATGGTGATGCATGGAGGTACTTCGATGCCCAGCATCAGAACAAAGCAGAGGACGCTCGGAATGTACGTATAGCATTGGCAACTGATGGGTTCAACCCGTATGGAATGATGGCGGCCCCATACACTTGTTAGCCCGTGTTCGTGATACCTCTCAATCTCCCCCCCGGCGTTATGTTTGAGCCCAAGAACGTGTTCTTGTCACTGATAATACCTGAACACCCGGGTAACAATATGGGTGTGTTCATGCAGCAACTGTGGGATGAATTGCAACATGCTTGGGAAATGGGGGTGCTGACGTACGACCGAGCTACAAAGAGGAACTTCACAATGCATGTGTGGTATAAGTATTCGATGCATGACTTCCTGGCGTATGGCATATTCAGTGGGTGGTGTGTTCACGGGAAGTTGCCTTGCCCAGTATGCAAGGCATCTGTGATGTTCACCTGGCTAAAGGTGGGTGGCAAGTTCTCTTCTTTGACAAACATCGTCAATTTCTAGGTGCCGACCATGAATTCAGACGAGACATCAAGCACTTCACGAAAGGTGTTCAAGTCACCGACCCCATTCCTGAGATTATGACCGATGCACAGGTCATTGCCCAGTTAAAGGCTCTCGAAATTGATACAGACAATGGTGGTTTTTAAGGATATGGTCAGGAACACATGTGGACCCATATATCGGGCTTGCATAGGCTCCCCTACTTCAAGGACCTTCTTCTTCCACACAACATCGATGTAATGCACACAGAGAAGAATGTCACCGAGGCACTCTGGGGTACAATCATGGACATAAAGGAGAAGTCGAAGGACAATGTTAAGGCTCGACTAGACGTGGAGGAGATCTGCGATAGACCAAAGTACGTGATGAAGACCCCTGTCGATGGCAAGAGGTGAAAAAGGGGCTCGGTCGATTACATCCTAAAAAGGGATGATAGGAAGGAAGTGCTTGAGTGCATCAAGATGTTAATGTTCCCTGATGGGTATGTGGCAAATCTGAGTAGAGGAGTGAACCTGAAGACTATGAAAGTCTTAGGGATGAAGAGCCATGACTTCCACATATGGATTGAGCGGCTCCTTCCTGCGATGACCCGTGGATACCTCCCCAAGCCAGTGTGGCGCGTTCTGGCAGAGTTGAGCTATTTCTTCCACCAGCTTTATTCTTGGGAGTTATCTCGGGAAGTGGTTCGTGACCTGGAGCGTGCTGCACCTCTGTTGATCTGCAAGTTGGAGATGATCTTTCCACCTGGCTTCTTCCTATCGATGCAGCATCTGATTTTGCACCTACCGCATGAGGCACGCCTGGGGGGTCCCGTGCAGGCCCGTTGGTGCTATCCAATGGGGAGGTGTCTAAAGATTCTTCGTAAAAAGTGTAGAAACAAAGCCAAAATTGAGGCTTCCATGGCAGAAGCATTCAAAGTGGAGGAGGTGTCCAACTTCACAAAGGCATATTATACTAATAACCTTCCCAGCGTGAACCCACCCCCTCGTTACAACGACGACTGAAGTTCATCGACCCTGAGCCTTTTCAAAGGGCAACTCAGAAGGGGAAGCACAGCTACCGGCAAGACGTTGCAACAACATGAGTTTCGCACTATCATGCTCTACGTGTTGTTGAACCTTGATGAAGTGGTTCCTTATTGAACGTAAGTTCTCAATGAGCTAGTTACATACACAGTCAATATCCTTCACCTATCTTGCCGACCCCCTTGTCTCTTGTTTTTTCAGGGAGTATATTAATGAATTATGGAAAGGGGATATGGCTCCTATTAATGAAGAAGAAGACGATCTTCTCAAAAATAGCAAGCCCGATTTTATTTCCTGGATCCGTACAAAAGTACCATCCAACTTACCTCTTTTCAACTTTGAGTTTCCACTTTTCTCCTAGGAGCGACTAATGTAACAATCTATCTGGCCTCAACTTGCAGGCACGCACGGATAGGAAAATGAGTGATGAATTGAAACAGGTTGCATAGGGCTTCAGATCTAGGGTGGAAACATTCACCGTTTATGATGTGAATGGCTATCGCTTTCGCATGAAAAGCTACGAGGATAGTCGGCCCACCCAAAAGACCACGTGCTCAGGAGTTCGTACGCCTGGCACCAATAATCTTGACTATTATGGCATAGTCAAAGAAATATATGAGCTCCACTTTGAGGGCACGAAAGAACTTAAACCAGTGGTATTCAAATGCCACTGGTTTGATCCTAATAAAGTTAGAAGACAAGATGACATTGGGCAAGTCAAAATTCGACAGGATGTCGTCTATACTAGAGAAGATGTCTATATTGTGGCTCAACAGGCCACGCAAGTTTATTATCTCCCATGGGCGTGCCAAAAAGATGAGAGGCTTAAGGGTTGGTACCTTGTGCACTTGGTATCGCCACGCGGTAAAGTGCCTGTCCCAAATGATGATGATTACAACTTTGACCCAACGGCAGATAGCGGAGAGTTCTATCAACCTGAGGGGCTAAAAGGGCGTTTGTCGATAGACATTGATTCGCTGATGGGCATGGAAGTAGACAACGAGGTTGATGAGGACGAGGGTGAAGTGGTGCAAGATCCTAAGGACATAATGATGCTTGAGCGATGGAGGGCTCAACGCGATAGAGGTTTTCAGGACGATGGAGGTGGTGAGGATAGTAGAGATGATGAGGACTTAGATTTCGACAATATTGATAGTGATGATGACTACAGCGATGACTGGGAGTCAACCACTATCGTTCGTGGAGATAAATTCTAATTCATGTAAATACTATATTGTTCTTATTATTATTTTGTATCTCTTTACAAGTACTTATCGATTATTTGTGCTAATTGGTTTATCTTTGTCATTGCAGGCACAGGACAAAATGCCGGGCGGAACTAGACGACCGCGACAAAAGGCTAGGTCGGTCTACGCACGGACAGGCACAGGCATCGAGGGTGAGGCATTGGAGGAGACGTCGTTGGAGGAGCCTCGCTCACGTCGCTCCGCGATGAGGCAGCTGTTTGCCTCGGACGCCGTGCAGGACGCCGTGCAGGACGAGGCGGACGGGGGCGACCAGAACTGGGCCGAGGGGGAGGAGGACGGGGGCTACCAGCACTGGGATAGGGATGAGGAGGACGGGTGTGAGGCGACACCAGGGGAGACGGCTTCCTCAGGTTCGCGTAAGGTCTACCAGCGTGGGATCACACGCCTCCCCAAAGCGCCGATCGCCTTTGAGCACCGTCCTGTGATTCGACCTGAAGGTCCCACGTAAGTAACCGTTTATGTTTTTATGACTTATTCATATGATATGTTTAACATTGAAACTTCAGACTAATAATTCTTCTTAATGACTTGTGCAGAGGCTGGAGGATTGTGAGCGGGAGTGATGCACGCAGTCCAAATGGCATGCTGGGCCTCCTGATTAAGCGACACTACCCTGGCCTTGTCACCCTTGACAACAGGACCAAGGTGGTGCCCTGGCATTGTTCAGACTTCTACAAAGCCAGGGACGCACACCAGGTCTCCATTGCGACCAAGATCAAGACGGAGTTTTGGGTGAGTCTTCATTGCACCGCTTTGTCAATACGCATTCATTGGACGTTCTTGAAATAATGAAATGATACGTGATATCTGTATGCAGGACTGGTTCACGTGCGAGGCGGGGTACGAGGACCGGGTGTCATGGTGCAAGGCGGGGTACGAGGACCGGGTGTCGGCGGTGCAGGACAAGGTCGCCATGGGGTGACTCAAGGACATGTACTATGAGGCGCACGTCCAGGTCCTCATCACCTACTACGCCGACGTGAAGCGCGAGAAGCTGCTGAAGGAGGATGCCAGGAAGATGATCCATGACCCCGACACCGACATTGACAAGGAGATCTACCTCTAGGTAATTAGGAAACATTACTTATGATTTCTTCCATGAAAAATAAGTAGGAAACATTAATTCTGATTCATCTTCAGCCATGTCATGCAGTTTCCTACTGAATGGTGCAAAAGCTATAAGGACGGCTGGGAGGCCATTGTGGACGAGTGGAGAAGGACGGTGTCGTACGAGGAGCATCACCATAGAAGTGAACGTGCCAAGGCGAGGAAAGGGCCAGCACACCACCAAGGCTGCTGCTCCCTCGGAGGGTTCATGGAGTCATGGGTAAGCTTCTGTCGATTTATTTATTTATTTATTCAATCTCATTACATGTAATCATCCTTGTGTTTTCCTTGCAGTTCCAGTCGCATGAGGGGCATGTGATCAATGAGTACGAGGGCTACGCCCTGTCTCACAAGGGCAAAGCGACAGATCCGAACAACGTCTTCAGCTTGGTGGATGGGCCCGAGGCGTACACCAACCTGAACGCCTACGAGAAGATGGTCCAGTACACCGAGGCGGCTCACCAGCGCCACGGTCCGGACTACGATCCTTCCAAGGAGTCCCTGGATACAGACATCCTAATGAGGACGGGAGGAGGGAAACAGCACGGCAAGTACTTGATTGCCCACAGCGCAATCGACCCGGCCACCGTTCCCACCCTTCGTCAGATTCGTAAATCCGCTAGCACGACCTCCTCCAACGTCCTCATACGACCTCGGCAGCCGAGCACGTTAGCGGCGGTTCAGGTAACTTTAGTTTCATTCGTCGTTAATTGGTCTTACATATGTACCTTTCCTTTTGCATTATTTAAACATCGAGGGTGTAACATTGCAGTCTGAGCTGGCCGAGTTGTGGGCCGCGACGGAGGCCTCGCAAGAGTCCTATCGGCAGGAGATGGCGGCCCGAGAGGAGGCCCATCGGCAGGAGATAGCGGCCCGAGAGGAGGCCCATCGGCAGGAGATGGCGCATTGGAGGCAGGACTTTGCCAGCTACATTTAGAACATTCAGATCCCTGGTGCTGTCATGCCTTCGTTGCCCGCCTCGATGTTCGCTCCACCCCCTCCTCCTGGCCCTATGGGGACTCCGGTGAGTATATATGTTTGTCCATTGTTTTGGCTTGTGCGGCCATCATGTAGGTACTAATGAGATCGCTTCTCCTTTGTGCAGCACTGTTGGCAGGTTCGAACCCGACTCCTCCAAATCTCCCTTCTCCAGGCCATGGGTGGCCGGTTGTTTCCCCTCAGCCACACTTCTGGCCTCCGGGTGGCGGTCTTCCTCGGCCTCCGCAGCAGGGGACCTCCGCGTGGGTGAGCTGCCCTCCTCCGCCAACCCAGCACGCGCACTCCGGGTGGGGCACCAGTACGTGTCGACGCCGCTCCCGCCAGGCCAGTCCTCGTGGTCTGTGTGGTCTTCAGTCCATGATGAGTATAGGGACAACGGGTCACAGCACAAGTGAGGGCCTTTGTTGGATGTTGGACTTATGGACTTGTTGAACTTCTTGGATGTTTCGACTTGTAGGCCTGGATACATGGCATGCCCTCCTGCGGGATGTAGGCCTGGGCTGTTGGGCAGAGGGAGCTCATACAAGGGGCCATGGACTTGTTGGATGTTGGACATGTGATACATATGTGGATTTTGTTATATATCTGTGCATTTGTGTTATATATATATATGATTAACTGCTGTGATATATATGAAAAAATAGGAAAAAAAGAAAAAAATATTTTTCAGCTTTGCCGACAGCCAAGGCAGTCGGCAAAGCTGGGAGCCGAGCTGCATAGGCACCAGCTTTGCCGACTGCCAGCCCAGGCAGTCGGCAAAGGCTTTGCCGACTGCCCTCCGACAGGTAGTCGGCAAAGAATTCTTTGCCGACGGCTTTGTCGACAGGCCTTTACCGACTGCCTGGGCTGAATGCAGTCGGTAAAGCCTTTGCCGACTGCTTTCCTGTAGTGATTGAAGCATAGAGATCAGCATGGCTTGCATCCAACATTCATTGAAGCAAAGAAATCAGTATGAATTCAGAACGTGCTGGACAATGAGAATTTACTGTGCACAAAGCAGAAACGGAAAATACAAGAGAGATTGGCCACCAGTCTGATCATACTTCACAATTTTTATGCATAAATAGAAGACCAAGCTAAAAAATCCCATGTACTTTTACTTCACAACTTTTATGCATAAATAGAAGATCAAGCGCATTTTTGTTGGAGCAAAACATAGAAATACACTTGGAACTCACGTCCCATGTACTGCTAGCTCAGCAAGTACCGGAGATTGACATGAATGAAAGTAGTCCAAATTCAGAACACAAGAGTCACAGTAAACTTCTATGCGTACTGTACATGACAAAACTAAAACAGACCCTTCATCTCCAGACCTCACCGAAGCGCTGTATTTTGAGTTTCAGAAGTCTGAACCCTGATACATATTGACGTGTTTGCAGGCAGCCGTGGATAGAATGGGATGGTCTAAATTAACTGAAGCCTGCTAGTGAGCAATCTGGGGTCTTGTCAAACCTAGGCAACAGAGTCCAGTTCGTCAGCCAACACCAGCCGCAAGGCTTCATCAAGAAAATCCATGCCAAGCTCTCGCTATCAGGAGGCTGTGCCCACTTCAATAAGCTGTCAGGCAAGCAAGATTAAATGCTCTCTTTGACACTTGACAAATATCTAGTCTCTCATTACGTCCAAACCAAACACAAGCTGGCACTCCCAGCCATTCAGAAAATATGTACATCTCCATATCCACACACTACCGGTGCAAGTTGCATGTCCAAGATCAGAGTTCTTCTCTCTAGCATTCCTCCCAGAGTGCTGTTCCAGTTCACAGACGATACGCCTCTTCACGTCCGCGGCCTCCGACTCCGTGGTGCGTGCGCCATGCGGCTGCAGCTGCTCCAACCCCGTGCCGACCATGGCAGGGGGCCTCTGGTCATCTGCATAGCGTACGTAAGCAGCTGGCTACCCTTGTGATCTGCATATGCTTCACCTCTTACAGGGAAAAAAAACAGTGAGCCACTGCTAGTACATTTGCTTTAGCTTCTTGCCATTGTGGCTGCAGCTGCTGCTGCAAAGGAACACTTGAGCAGCACTGTTTCTTGTGCTAGGCAGCTGCAGTCGCGGCAGGCTATTCCGAACAGGCCCAACTACCACTGGCAAGCACTGTCTGGTTGATGTTTTGATTCACAGAATCTTCATCTTGGAAGCAAGGATGGAGATTGCCATCAGCGCAGCATGCTGGGCTGTGGGCAAGGCACTGAGTCCCGTCTCCGATGGCCTGCTGGAGTCATGGGCAGCCTCTTCGAAGCTGGCTCACAACATACGCGCCCTCAAGCTGGAGCTCCTGTATGCTCAGCGGATGCTAAACAATGCCCGTGGTAGGGACATCCGCAACCCCGCGCTGGGTTAGCTGCTGCTGGAACTTGGCCACCAAGCGTACGATGCCGACAATGTGTTGGACGAGCTGGAGTACTTTCGTCTGCAGGACGAACTCGAGGGAACGTACAAGACCACTGACGCCGACACCCGAGGTCTCATCGGGGGCCTCGTCCTCAACACTCACCATACGGCTAGGGCCGTTGTCCTCAACACTCACCACTGCTCGTCTCGTCCCCACATCCTCTTTCCGCCCGCCACACACCGACATCCTGGGTGACGACGTCGAAATTCGTTATTCTTTTTCAAAGAAGAGTTTAGATGCTCCAAAGAGGCAGCTCAGAAAAGTAAAAAAAAAAAAAAACATATATTTTGCTTTAGTAGCAGCTGTGGAGAAAACTTGCTACTGTGTGTGTCAGTAGCAGCTGAATGGAGACGCAGTTTGAGAAGTTTTCTCTGTTTTTGGGTTCACCGTTGCTCAGGGGTATGCAGAATGGATCAGCTACTTCAGGCTGCCAGATTTAGCAGTGTGACATTGTTTTGGTGAAGTGTGACAACTGGCAAAGCAAGAAGATCGCTGATAGTTGTGACACGAGTTGAATTCGCTGCCAGCGTTCCGCATCCATGTTACGCAGCGGCCACGCATCGTATGCATCAGGCGGCCTGCAGGCGCAAGGATGGAGTATCCCGTGTGTTGTACAAGCATACAAGAACCTCAAAGGCAAAGCAAATCTGATTCCCTCCTTGCGTTGCCTCATGCTCTCATGGTGTTGCTTTCTTTAGTTTGTTTGCCTATTCCAAACGTGTGATGTCGGCATTGTTTATGCCTAGCTAGCTCGTCCAGGGGCCAAGCAAATGTTTGTGCCTAGCTTGGCTATTGTTCATTTCTTGCTGCTGCTGCTGCGAGTAGTATTCTACTTTCCTTTACCTTTTATTTTCTTTTGGTGGGGACTGCATTGGGTACCTTGCTTAACTTATTTGCACGATGTATTCCTAGCTGTCGAGGCCTGCTGGTCATAACAGCATGTATGCGCCAGCCGCCTCTATATATTTCCTCCTAGTCCTCGAGTCACCTCCAATCTTCAGATTGCTGTCCCTGCACATCGATCGGTGCTCTCAGATTACTCTCAAGTGCAGCTCTAGACGCTCGAGCCCGCGCGGGCAGTGGCAGCGGCGGCCGGTGCGGGCCTCCAAGACATGTAAGCCAGCCTCGTCTCATCCACTTCGCCCTTTTCTTTTGCAGAGCAAACAGTAGCTACTAATCACTAATGTACATACTAACCACATGTATCTGATCGATCATGCTAACTCCACAGCCAGCATCTTCATTGACAATGGAGATCGCCATCGGTGCGGCGCGCTGGGCGGTTGGCAAGGCGTTGGGGCCTGTCTCCGACGGCCTCCTGGAGTCGTGGGCGGCCTGTTCGGAGCTAGGCCCCAACATCCGCGCCCTCAAGCTGGAGCTCCTGTATGCGCAGGGGATGCTGGACAATGCTGGCGGCCTGGACGTCCACAGCCCTGCACTGGGGCAGCTGCTCCTGGAGCTCCGCCAGAAAGCGTATGACGCGGATGATGCGCTAGACGAGCTGGAGTACTTCCGTGTGCAGGACGAGCTCCAGGGAACCTACGAGACCACTGATGATGATGACCAGGGTCTTGTCCAGAGCCTCGTCCTCAATGTTCGCCATACGGCTGGGGCTGCTGTCAGTAAGCTGAAACTCCCCTCATCCTCCTGTGCTGCTTCTGTGTGCCGGCATCATAGGAAACCAAAGTTCAAGTTTAACAAAGTGGCCATGTCCAATCGGCTAGTGGAAATAGTAGACCAGCTCAAGCCGTTATGTGCCGAGGTCTCCACCATTCTTAATTTAGAAATGTCAAGAACCATGGCCTCTAAGGGCACCATAGGCCTCAGGGCACCTCTTTGAACCAAAACACCAGAACCACGACCCCACAAATTATAGAGCCAAAATTGTATGGGAGGGAAAAAGTGAAAATGGATGTCATAGACGGAATAACCTCTAAATATCAGGTCAATAATTTCACTGTGCTATCAATAGTTGGTCCAGGGGGGCTTGGGAAGACAACACTCACACAACACATATATGAAGAAGCTCCAGAAATCGTAAAACAAATCCCTAAACTTGACATATATGGGTATGTGTTTCTCAGAATTTCAATGCAAGTAGGTTGGCACAAGAAATCGTAAAACAAATCCCTAAACTTGACAATGAAAAGGAAAATGAAAGTGTTGAAGGTCTGATTGAAAAAAGGTTGCAATCCAAACAATTCTTTCTTGTTTTGGATGACATGTGGACAGATCACGAAAATGAATGGAAAAAACTACTGGCTCCATTTAAGAAAGTACAAACAAAAGGTAACATGGTAATAGTCACGACAAGAATTCCAAAGGTGGCACAAATGGTTACAACAATAGACTATCCAATCAGATTGGAACGCTTAAATGATGAAGAATGTATGAGCTTGTTCAAAGCATGTGTGTTTGGTGATCAACAATCATGGGAAGGCCATAGTAATTTGCATGGTGTTGGATGGGAAATAGTGAAAAAATTGAAAGGTTTCCCTCTTGCTGTAAAAACTGTTGGTAGATTACTAAAATCTGAACTTACCATAGAACATTGGAGAAGAGTATTTGAGAGTATAGCATGGGAATATCAGGCCAATGATGACGATATTATGCCAGCATTGAAGCTGAGCTATAACTATCTTCCTTTCCATCTACAACAGTGTTTTGCCCACTGTGCCTTGTTCCCTGAAGATTATGAATTTGGACAGGAGGAGTTAATCCACTTGTGGATAGGACTAGAGTTGTTAGGCCTAGATGATAAAAACAAGAGAATCGAGGATATTGGACTAGGTTATCTAAGTGACTTGGTTAGTCACGGTCTCTTCCAAGAAGAGAAAAGAGAGGATGGCAGCACTTATTATGTTATACATGACCTACTCCATGACTTGGCAAGAAATGTTTCAGCACATGAATGTCTTAGCATACAAAGGTATAATGTGTGGTCAATAAAAATTGCTGCTTCTATATGTCACATGTCCATCATCATAAATGATGCAGATGTCGAGAACAAAACAACATTTGAAAACTATAAGAGAGGCCTTGTGACACTTGGTGAAAGGTTAAAAGCTGGAAACCTACGTACTTTGATGTTATTTGGAGATCACCATGAAAGCTTTTTGCGAAATATTTAATAATATGTTTCGGGAAGCAAAAGCCCTTCGTGTCATTTTCTTATCTGGAGCATCTTATGATGTGGAGGAACTGTTCCCTAGATTTTCACAACTTGTCCATCTTCGATACTTAAGGATCAAAGGTTATGTATCTAATGGAAGAAGTCTATTTGAAGTATATCAATATTTTATAACTTGTTGGTCCTTGATGTAAAAGAATGCGCCATTTTTAGTTATACTGAAACAAAAGAGATCTACGCTTCTACAAGAGATATGAGCAACCTATTGAAAATTCGTCATTTCCTTGTAGAAGATGATTCCTATCATTCTGGAATTTTTGAGGTTGGGAAACTAAAATCTATACAAGAGCTAAGGAGGTTTGAGGTCAAAAGAGAAAAACATGGCTTTGAACTGGATCAATTATGGCAATTGCTACAGCTCCACGGGTCGCTGGAGATTCATAATCTTGAAAAGGCAGAAGCTACAACAGAAGTGGAAGAGTCCAAATTAGTCCGCTTGCAACACTTAAAACGGTTGCTATTACATTGGGATGGAAACCAGTCTAGTAGGGACCGAAAAAAGGAACAAGATGTTCTTGAATGCCTTAAGCCACATGGTAATCTTCAAGAAGTGTGCATTAGAGGACATGGAGGTTACACATACCCTACTTGGCTATGTACAGACCACTCTGTTAAGAATTTGGAATGCCTTTGTCTCGAAGGTGTAGCCTGGAAAAGTTTTCCACCTGTGCTAGGAAAGTTGTTGATGGTTGGCGAAGAGCGACCAAGCATCGCCGGCCAAATCTTTCAGAATCTGAAACGGCTAGAACTTGTCAACATAACAACTCTGAAAAAATGGAGTTTAGATAGTCCTTTCTCTAAGCTTGAGATACTCACTGTTAAGGATTGTTCTGAACTTACAGAGCTACCATTTCCGCACATGTTTCCCATCCTACAGCAGATCTATATTTTAAACTGTGAGGAACTAGTTTCAGTGCCACCAATTCCTTGGAGTAGTTCTCTATCCAAAGGCGAACTGTGGAGAGTGGGTAAGAGTATTAAGCACTTAGATTACAGGAAAAAGGAACAGAAAATGAGAGTAGAGTTCAGGACGGATGCTCTTGGTCATGAGCTTTGGAATGTATTGGTCTCCAGTAATCTGAGTGAAATAAAGGAGTTTGACATCAGTGGATGCCCATCTGTGCCTCTACATCACCTGCAACTGCTAAATTCTCTGAAGATCATGCAGATAAATGACTGTAGTTGTGTCCTGTGGCCGGCTGAAGGTGAGAATGATTCCTCATTCGAGTTTACAGTTGAATGGCTCAAGATATCTTATTGGGGTGCCACTGCGGATGATTTGGTACAGCTAATCTCTTATTTCCCTAACCTCTCAAGGTTGGAAATAGAAGCTGCAGCAGGAGGACAGCTGCCCGTGTCCCTGCAGTCCCTCGAGCTTCGTGGTGTCAAGGATGGCATGCTTTCGCTGGCTCCTCTCACAAACCTGACCAAATTGTGGTCCTGTGGGTCTAAGATCCGACGACCTGTGGCATCTCCTCGCCCACGGCTGCCTCAAGGAATTACAAATCTGGGGAGCGCTCAACTTCCTTGATGTCCCAGAGCCTTCGTGGATGTGCGGACAAGATCTTCCCCAGCATAGCGCCAGGCTGGAGGCGCTCGAAACGGATGGGGAAGCAGGAGGCGCCGTTGCCGCACCGATCGGTGGCCACCTCTCTTCCTCTCTCACCGAGCTATTCAATGACGACATGGAGCACTTCCCAAAGGAGCAATCAGAGGCCCTACAGAAGCTCACCTCCCTCCAGGCTCTTCGAATTGTGGGGTACTCTAGGCTGCAGTCTCTGCCAGAAGGGTTACGTGGGCTTTCCAACCTCAAGAGACTGGAGATCAGGACCTGTGGCTCCATCCTGTCACTACCCAAGGGCAGCCTTCCAAGTTCCCTGGTGGAATTAAAAATCCGCAGCTGCAAGGCCATTCGGTCTCTGCCCAAGGGAAGGAAGCCTTCCAAGTTCACTGAAGATGTTACCGATTCGCGGCTGTCCTGCTATCAGGTCGCTGCAAAAGGGCAGCCTCCCGAGGTCCCTTCAAATCTTAGATGTCATCCAGTGCAACAAGAAGCTGCAGAGGCAGTGCCGGAAGCTGCAAGGAACAATACCGATAGTTAAGTTCCGAGACTTTCCTTTTCAGTCCGTTGGACTGGATGATCTATACCTCCAGCTGCTGGGGAGTCATCAGCGTCGGAGCGCTATCACAGCTGGTTGCGCAGGTCTCTTTCTCTGTACGTAGTCAAGGTAATAACACTTCCAAGCCAATTTGCTGACAGTCCATCCATCCAGTTTCATCAAAGTGACATTTCTTCAGAGTTAAGATTGATCATGAATGAAGCTGAAATATTAGAAGGTTGAACATTTGATCCTTCCTTTTCTTTGTTTGTTCATTCATTTGTCTGTGTTTCGTTTATCACACGCATTCGCTGATGTGTTTTTTCCCCTCTATTGCATGGGATATCTCTGACGCTTGGATCCAAGCCGACTTAAGAGGAGACCCAAATTTCCTGGGAGGAGCCAGTTTCTCAGTCACAGCAGAGTAAGCCTCAGTACTCGGGCTCGATGGCACATCTACTGTATGTGCTCATCCATCGATGGAGGTTAACCTCGGCTGTAACCTGCTCTTGTGACATCCTTCCCTTGCAGTAGCGCAACTCAGTCACTGATGCTTGAACTATGTCCCAGCCCATACTAAAAAGGCATCTGCAGAGGCCAGGAGGGGTTCTAGCGGCTTGTTGTTGGAATGGCTAATGACAAGGAGCATCTTCTGCGTTTGCTGAGCAATTTGTCTCAGGTAGTCGTAGCATCGTAGGTCTAGTCATCCCTTGCTGAGCATTTGGAATCTGGTTCTGCCGGTGCATGATTAAAAGCTGATGCAGAAGTTGTGCAGGTTAAACGCCTACCGTCGTGCTACTGATGGAGGCGAGCATCGCCATGGCATCGGAGCAACCACCTGTACGAGGAAGACAACTTCTTGGGTGGAGGTAGTTTCTGACAGAGGAAGCGTCAGTACCCGATCGGCGCATCCACTACTCATCGATGGAGGTTAACCTCTGTTATATACTACCTGCTATTGACATCTTCCCCTTCATAGCAGCGTTAGTCCCTCCCCTGTACTCGTCGATGGAGATGAACCTCTACCATATATAATAACCTGTATTGAAATCCCTCCTCTTCATAGTAGCGTCAGTTGCTGATACTTGAACTATGTCTCAGGACATATGGGGGCATCTGCAAAGGCCTTATAAGAAGTGAAAGAAACCGTCAGACCACAAGGGCTAGCGCTTGTTGTCAGAGTGGCTAATAACAAGGAGCATCTTGCGGAGCAGCTTCTCTGAGTCCTCTCAGCAGGTAGTGGGACTAGTCATCTCTTGCTGAGCATTTGAAATTAATCCAGGCAGGCAGGTGCGTGAGTGAAGGCTATTGCTGAAATTGATACCACATTATTTTCTGAAACCTGCTGCAGGTCTAATGCCTGACGTACTGACAGAGGCAAGCATCGCTTCACCGGAGGAACCACCTGCGCAGCGCCAGTGCGTGGATTTCCATCGGTGGCGTCGATCAGCAGCGCTGAAACCGCAGAGCACATGGGACGCATACTGTGCTGTCGGGCGTCCGACAACAATGGGAGTGCGCGAGGATACAAGACTAGCTACAGTGGTGGCTGATGCGGGCGTCGGCCCGCGCCTCGTATCAGTCTGCGTGGCTGGCCGGCTCCATCCCTTGATCTCGCCCCTTCATTCATACAGATACGCTGGATGAGTGGAAGTGGAAGCTGCCCTGAGGTATGCGGTAGGGATTGGTGGGTAGCGATGCCGAAGCTGTACCGGCAGGTCGGCTCCTGAGTCGTGAAGGTCGCGGAGATAATTCGAGATGGGAAAGAGAAAAGATCTCGAATGCCTTTCTCTCTTTTCCTCGGATAGATTCCGAGATGGATATTTTGGCGTTCCTGCGTGGTGTGCATCTTTGGGTGGCCAACTGCACGGACACATGGCTGACACACACAAGCGTGGACGGCAGGCAAGGTTGGCGTCGTCTCTGGTGATAGGGATGGCACGTCCTCATCCTGTGGTTGCTGCCTGGTTGCTGCCGCTCGCAGCTGGTGGGATAGGACTAGGACGGCAGCAGCACGCTGTTTTCTACTTGCGACATCCCAAATTTTCATGTTTAAAAAAATACCAAAATAATTTAATTTGTATTTTGGTGAGCAATTAATTTTGGCAAAATAAATGTTTTAATGAAAATAAAGAGATATCATGATACAAACTTGCTTGAGCATTCATACTGGTGCATATTTTCTTGTGTGGTGGTTGAATCTGATTTTGGATTTTAAAATCCATTTGAATTTGCTTTTAAAAATAATTCAAATAAAGAAAAAGTCATTTTCTTTCCCTCCTCCTCCTTTCCTGCTTTTTGGCCCGGCCACTTAAGCAGCCCGAGCCGGCCTGCCTTTTCCCGCCTCCGCTGCAGCCCGCTCTTCCATCGCGTGGCCCAGCATGGAGCCGCTGCCGCGCCGGCCCGTTTCGTCTTCTGGCCAGCAGCGGAGCCCGAAGCCGCGTCCGCGCGTCCTTCATCTTGGGCCGCCAGGCGAAGCCCATCAAGCCGCCACTTCCGCGTCCGTCTCCCGCTCCGTGTCGCTGACACGCGGGACCCACGTCATCGTCTTCCATCTCCGACCGGGACACCGAGTCGGGAGCCCGACTCCAATCCGCGCCACCAGTGCCGTCCACGCCGGTCGCACCGACTCGCCCCAGGCTATTTAAGCCTTTATCTCGCGCCGCAATCTCTACCGAAACCCTAACGCCAGCGCCGGCTTCGCCTCGAGTCGCCGCAACCGCCGAAACCCTAGCCGCCGTTGACGGCTTCCGCCGGAGCGAGCAATTGGCCGCGACCGCTGACACATTGACGTCGTAAGCTAGCTCGGAAGTTTCGCCTTGGTCTTCTGAGCACTTTGGTGTTGTTCTTCCGGTTCAATTTGATCTAACCCGAGCCGCCACCGTTCGCTGGGCGCCGCCGTCCGCCACGCCAAGGCTCCCGCCGTCCCCGCTTTGCCTCGACCGTCATCTTCCTGCTAGGTGGACGCGGCGTGAGCTCCTCTCTTGAGTGGTACAGGTCTTGATGCTAACGGTGGCCGGAATCGGCCAGTTCAATTTCTCCGGCGAGTTCGGCTCGTCGCCGGCCATGTCGCGCGGCAGCGCCGCCGTCGTCTCCGGTCGCCTGCCATCGGCTCTGAACCCTGGCCGTCGGTTTTCGATCTGATGGCCCAGATACAACCGTGCCCCTTCGGCCGGCAGTTTTGCCAAAAACCTCCTGCCTTTTGGCCTCATCTGTTAAGAGCCCTCGGCGGTTTTGACCGAATACGTTTTCTCTATTGGAAAGCGTAATTTCTGTTTAACAGATCCATAATACGCTTTGTCCACTGGAAAGCGTATTTTTCCTTGCAACAGCTTCTAAAATACGTTTCCTTCTCTGGAAAACGTATTTCCTTTTTACAGTTTTAAAATATGTTTTTCTCTATTTATAGTTTTGCCATTATTCTCAAAAGCTTATATCTTTCACGTTTTAACTCCGATTTGGTCCGTTTAAATTTCGTTAGATTCATAATTTCGTAATCTACACAGTAGTGCTACTGTTAAAGTATTTTAAAAACTTTATATTTTTAGTCTATATTTAATGTATTTATTTCTCTATAGAAAATCTTTAAAAATTCATAACTTCGTCGTTATAACTCCGTTTTCGGTGAACTTGACGTCTGTGTGATCGTAGCAGCATGTAGGATAGTTTTATAAACTTTTTATTCTATTTTGATGAGATTGTTATACTGTTCCTCTAATAACTCTTTCTTTTCTTCGTGTATGTATGCTCGATTGGATTTCTGGTGTTGATTGATAATGTCGAGTACAGACGGTGAGGTTTTCGTTGAGCAAGGCTATTTTGAGGATCAGCAGGATCAATAAGACTTTATGAATCAAGGCAAGTATAGCATGGATCATCCTTGTTACCTATTCACTATAAAAAATAATTCATATGCATGTGTTTGTTTGATGACCTAGAGATTATAACTAGCTTTGATATCCTGATTCCTTGAACCTTTTGGGTTGCATTGGGTAGTTATGATGCTAGTGCTCTAATGGTCATGATCTTATAACTTGATGTGTGTTATGCTATCAATGAAAACGATGACTTTTAACAAACTTGAACTCTTGTCTGTAAGTGATTTATCATGGATAATCCGTACAGCTGCGAGGGCTATATGGCTCTGGCTTTAGTCACTTGTAGGCCCTTTTTTAGCTGGTTAGTGGTCTAAAAGTTGGGTCTAGGACAGCCTCTGTCCTTATGAGTACAACCGGGAAGGATTGTGCCATGTTAAAAGAGGGGTTCCTACACTTAACGTTTTTCGCATCTCTGATTGGTTAGGAGAACATATAGGAGGCTTTATATATTTTGTAGTGGTTTGAAAGTTATAAATCCACTCGGTTGTAAAACATGACTCACAGTGAAAGTGTACACCTCTGATCAGAGTTTAAATCAATATATGGTTAGGGCGGCCTTGACACATTTACATTAAAGATAATGGTTCTCAAATTGTTAATGTGTTCATTTTAATGTCGTTATTGCTACACACTTGATAATGTTATCTTGATCATGAATATATGGGAATTCTCACTACCTTGATGCTATGCTTCAATATGATTAATTATAAAAGTTAAATGCACTCAAATAGAGTCAGCTTCATTGAGCCTCATTAACCCATGTTATGCTTGTTGAGTACGGTTGTGTACTTACGCTTGCTTTATTTTTAATTTTTAGAAAATCCTGGATTGGTAACAGATGAAGGTTGGAATGCGAACTATCATGATGAGTACTAGAATTGGTGTTCACCAGTCGGCGTGTCCCTGTGTGGAGCTTCCATAATAAAGTTATAATAGTTATCTATTTGTTTATGCGCAATACTCTGTGATAAATATTGGTTCGTTATGTAATAAAGAGGGTGAAGATACTCCTTGTAATTTGTCATCCTATATGTGCGACTGTTCCTAGATGCATATAAGGCTATTTATACATTTCATTTTTATCCTTAAAAATAGAGTGTGACACTAGTACATTGTATATGTAGACTGTAATACCAGACGAGACTGTCGGAGTCTGCTAAGGCCGTGTTTAGATGCCGGATTCGGGGCACCTAATCGGCAGATGCACAGTGCGTGTGCACTGTAGCAATTTTATTTTTATTTTGTAATAATTATCCAAACATTGATTAAGTAGGCTCAAAATGTTCGTCTCGTAAAGAACAACAAAACTGTACAATTAGTTTTTGATTTTATCTATATTTAGTACTCTATGTATTTATCGACATTTAAATATAATAGGGAATAAAAATTCTGTATAGGAACTAAACAAGCCTAAGCCTAAGAATCTCGTGGCTTTTGGAGGCGTTGCCAATGCAAAATATCTCCCAGCATCGCACCATCTTTCTCTCAATTTTTTAAATGATGACAAAAATTCTGCCTATAATTTTTTATTAGTCCACAGCACAGCAGCACGCTGTTTTGTGTACGTAGTATTCCGTAGCAGACTACCGGCGTTTGCCCGTGGGGCCCTCGTGGCTTTTGGAGGCGTTGCCAATGCAAAATGTCTCTCGATCTCAGGATCTCACCTCCTTTCTCTCAAATTTATTTAAAGCCGACAAAAGTGTCGTCGTTTTAACTTTTATTAGGCAGAGACATATATATACCATGAATAAGTACTTCTAAGTTTTGCTCGAAACTGTATTTTATTGCTACAATGATAAAGTGACCTGCACTTCTGACTCGCTACTTGCTGTCTCAGTGTTGAGTTTGAGAGCCCAAACCAAATAGTCCCTCCGTTCCACAAATATAGAGTACTGCTATGTGGCCTGCACTTTAATTGTGAGACAGTACGCAACTACTGCCGTCGTCGAAGCCCTAATATTATAACGACAGACAAAACCTTGAAATTTCCAACCAAGGGAAAAAAAAGTATACCTCGTCACGAACCACTCTAAGCATGGCATGGCATGGAGACGTACGTGTGGAGATAATAAGGTAACGAGACTGACTGTGTCTTAGCCTCTAATGGATATATACGAAAAATGGTGTTTAATTAGCTGGATATATATGGAGGAGTTGGCCGAACCTCGAGATGTCCTAACGCATATTCGTGGAATTCTTATGGTACATGACGTACTTATATGGAAGATGACGGGATCAAACAAAAAATGGGTTCTTTTTTCTGAAAAGAACAACTCCAGACAACACCTCGTGGAGAGAATCAGGAGCCGCAGCACCCACCGATTTTTTGTCGCCCGTTTCCTTGCCGTGCTCGCCACGTGGCCTGGAACGGAACCGTGTGTGCCCAAAGTCCCAACCAAGGGAAGAAAAAATACGTAACAAGATTTTTTTTTTTTTTAAACACCGGCCGCGTTACGTACCAGTACGACGACTCCAGGCTACCAATACCGTCCTCCGTACCCAAATCTGGGAGGACGGAGGTGACGTCACGCGGCGCCCGTGGTCGGTGAGCTGCCCTCAGCCGTTGGTGACGCAAACAACGGCTGGACGACAACCCCCGGTCCCGGAGACGAGACGAAACCGCTGCACCGCTCCAGAAAAGTATGGCGCGGCACGCGGGCCCACGTGTCGGCCGCACCGAAACCGTGGAATCCTCCCGCCACCCTCGGACGCCCCGCCGTCGGTTTCGGTTGCCGCGCTTCGCTTCGCTTCGCTTTCCGTTCCCGCTTTCAGCTTCCTTCCGCCCCCCGGTCGGGTCCGGAAGAACGGAACCGGCGGTGGTGGGGGTGGACGCCCGCCCGCCCGCCACACCGACAGCGACCCCCAAGCCCATCCTCTCCCTCCCTCGCTCTTGTTGGCTGTGGCCGATGGGTTCGCGCAGTGGCAGTGGCAGGGCTTGGCTTGGCTTGCCCACTTCCCCTCCCCTGCTTGCGGTCCTGTTGGCTCGCGCGTTCGCGGTGGCACGAAACAAACAACAGCCCACGGTTTTGCTCGCATTCTCCCTCCCCCCGATCTCCTCGTCCTCGTCACCACCTCCGGCTACTGCTTATAGTCGCCTGGTGCCCCGCGGCCCTTTTCCCTTCCACCACCCACACCCACCCACCCTCTGCGCTTGCCTGCCTGCTTCGTCTTCTCCACTCCGTGCGGCCACCGCGAGTTGTTCTTGCTGCTCCTCTTCTCAGCTTCGTGCGGCGGCGCTGTTTCCAGCTCGGGTTTTTCCCCCCTTCGTGCGGTTGCCCGTCAGCTGGCTGGTTGGTCGATGAAGGCGGCGGCGGTGACGACGGGCGCGGTGGGAGTGCAGGTGCAGCAGCTCCAAGTTTCGTCAGCGGCGCTGCCGGAGCCCGCCGAAGCCGCGCCGACGGAGCGGGAGGCCAAGAGGCGCCGGGTGCACGCGGTGCCGGGCGGGGCAGGGGCACCAAGAGGAAGTGGAGGAGCGCCGGCGCGGCGCGGCCGGAGGCGGCGCGTGCAGGCCGCCACCGCGGTGCAGCGGCTCTTCCAGGCGTGCCGACACGTCTTCAGGGGCCCCGGCACCGTGCCCAAGCCCGCCGAGGTCCACATGCTCCGCGACATGCTCGGTGCGTGAGTCACCCCGCCCCCTCTCGTCTCCTTCTCTTCCTCTGTCTGCGTCCATGGTACGCGAGCGTCCATGAAACGATTCAGAAACTGAAGCATTTCCTAACTGAATGATCTGTATGATCGATCGATCGATCGGGAACGAATTAGTTGGCATGCAGAGTTGTTCTGGATCAGCAAGCATGGCCTCCGCGTGCTCTGTTCAGTTTTACTAGACAGAGTTGTTATTATTAGTAATACCTAGCTGCTCTGCCTACAGCTTACCATGTTCGGTTCCACGACAATTGCTTGCCGAAATGCATTAGGCCAAGAGCATTTTCAGTCACCATCTTGTTCTAGAAAAATCAAATATATAATACAATCTGTGACATAGTATATCACATATAAGACGCATATATACAGTCTGAGGAGAACTTGCATAGTAGAATAGTAAGTATATCATGCATCTGTCTAACGCATCGGTTTACTGAATCTGAATTTCCTGCTCCTAGTACTTAGCTGCTCTGCCTACGGCCTACAATTGCTTAGCAAAATGCGCTAGGCCAAGAGCATTCTCATCCACCATTTTGTCCTAGAAAACACATCATGCATCTGTTCAGTGGATCGGTTTACTGAATCTGAATTCCCGCTCCTACCATTTGCAGACAGAATGCGACCAGAGGATGTTGGGCTCAACCCAGATCTCAGGTACTTCAGGACTCCAGACGCCACTCAGGGAATCCCGACAATCACGCACACAACCATCTACAAATGCCCGAATTTTTCGGTACGCACCGTAGCAGTAACCTTGTTAAGTCTCCAAGCTGAATTTCATGCAAAAGAACGTCCTTTTGACTTCTCTGATGATGTCCTTGCATTGGCTTGGCAGATGGTTATTCTCTTCTTGCCACGAAACGCCGTCATCCCTCTGCACAATCACCCTGGAATGACGGTGTTTAGCAAGTTGCTCCTCGGGACGATGCACATCAAGTCGTACGATTGGGTCGATCCTGAACCTGATCCTTCTGCGAGCACCTGTTCTTCGTCGTCATCGTCCGGTGGTCAATGTAAGCTGCTACATTGTCATCAGTTTGATTGTCTATGTTCTGTCATTCACTCTCTGCAGCAGATGCTAAGATTCTGTTTCTGCAGTGAGATTGGCAAAACTGGTGGTAGATGATGTTTTTAGAGCGCCTTGCGACACCTCGGTCCTCTACCCGACGACGGGAGGGAACATGCACCGCTTCACCGCCATTGCGCCTTGTGCGATCCTCGACATTCTTGGCCCCCCCTACTCCATAGAGGAGGACAGGGACTGCACATACTACACTGATATGCCATACACACACCAACCGAGTAAGTAGCCACACTTTTACCTCAAGAAATCTAAACAAATAAATTCTGCATTCGCTGCTTGCTGTTAGTTTTGACAAATGTACGATACTTCATCATCTGAAAGCCATGTCGCGGCTTCAACTAGCTAGATTGTAGTTTCAAAATAAGGCCGAGTTGGTGGTTCAGGTGTTTATTTTACTGACAACATGCAAGATATTCTGTACCTGTTTGCCACAAAACTATGGACGGTTTAGGCATATGACTTGCAACTTGCGACCCCACTTTAATTGTCAGCTTGCCAAAACAGTTGTTTTGCATAGGAGCAGCCCACTGGATACGGAAAGGTCTCTGTTAGTTAGAAAACCACCTGCCAGCAGATGGCTTTTTGTTTAAGAATTCAGGTACAGCAGTGGTCCATCTTGCAAACCTGGGCACTGCGGACGTGGTTTAGCGGTTTAAGCACACAGTTTCTTGCTCATGTGCCCCCAGTTGGAGACTCCTGTACTGTATAAAATAAAGTCATCTAGCTTCACCCCGAAGTCATTAGACTAATGAACTGCACTAGATAATTAATTGCACTAGTTTCAGTATATCGCAATGCCGCTGATTGTGCAATTGCAATCCTTGAAAATTAAATTCAGATGCACATGAGTTCTTCCAATTGCACGAGGCTCACTGAAAATTGATTCGTGTTTATGCTTGCAGCGGCGGCAGACGACACTGGTGATGACCTCAGCAGCACATACGTGGAGCAGGGCCAAGGCCGTCTAGCATGGCTGAAGGAGATCGACATGCCGAAAGAGCTCAAGATGTGTAACGTCCGCTATGGCGGCCCGCCAATCTCCGACAAGTGAGGTCGCTGGCCGTCTCCCCTCCGGCCAGTTGTACTGTATCTAGTTGATCATGGCAGAGCCGCCGTCGTCGTCGTCTAACATTGTGAATAGCAGCAAGCCATAGAATAGGCCTTAGTTAACACAGTTCGAGTACAATGCTTGCTTGCGCCGCTGTTCCCTAGATGCCCTTTCGTGTTATTTGTGTTTCTACTGCAGGTGGACGTTTTGTCTTATAAAAGGGCGTACCCAGTGCCGTAGGCTTCCGTACTGTGAGGTCTGGAGAAGAGAAAATAGGTAGCAGCCATTCCTGCATAAATGTGCAGAGGCTAGAGCTTGAACCCTGTACCTCTTGGTATTTGTCATTTCGATTGGACTCTTCTTTTCATATGTTGTACGTAGTTTGCTAATTTTGCCAAATCTTCCCATATTTGTATATAAATTTTGATAACACAAAACAAAATAAAACAAGGACGCACTGGTGCCGGGCAAGGTGGTGATCAAATCCCTCACTATTGAAGAGGTCCTGGATCCAACTTTTTAAAGGCCCGGCCCAACAAATGAATTTGCTCGACATGCTTCTTGTGGCCCAGTAGTAAGCGTTGTGGCTCTCCTCAAAAAAAAAAAAAAAAAAAAAGTAAGGGCGACTAGGGTCATCAGCAAGAAAAAAAATTAGGAAGTCTATATATCTGGGGGCTGTTGGGGTCCGGCCGATCGGACAGGATACATGCGCCGGTGTTTTTCCCGCCGCGTTTTTCCGCGTGCTCCAGCCAGCGCGCGTGTTCTACCGCCCCACGCTGCGACCGGACCCTGCGCCCGACTCTACGCCGGCCCAGCGCGAGCAGCATGCAGCCATTGATTAATTATATGCATGCACACAATTGACTTGTAACAAACTAAAAAAAGTCATAACTCTTAAATTAAATGTCCAAATTAAATTCTGATTATACCACCACATCCGTTGCAATAAATTCATTTGTTGCATAGATGGATGCCATTCTCTATCCTTCAATCTCAATGATAAAAAAATTATTCAACATTCCTTTTTATTTATTCTTTGAAGACTAGATTTTATGC
>CM041646.1:3908151-3918941 GCA_023333625.1 Bothriochloa decipiens
CTCATGCGTGAAATGCGTCCGTGCGAGGATAGGTACCCAGGAAAAAATATATAATGACAGGTACAAGACTATTGCAGTGTTTTTTTCTCCTAGTATTACAGCCTCTATAACAGGAAAAGGAATAAAAATTGAGTAGACATATTTCAACACATAAAATTAGAATAGCCATAATAATCTTCACAAGTAAACGAGCTGGAGAATATTTGATACAAACTGAGTAGGACACTAACTATGTTTTCCCCTCAATTTCACCATAAATCTAAGATATATAGCAAAGATGACAGAATCTAATCCTTGCATGTACTGTGGTTAACATAAGTGTTCTGAATATTTGAAATTGATGTGCACTGAAACTCAATGGATGGCTCGCGATAAGGATTCAATATTTGCTCACCTTTCCTTTTCAAGCCTAGTGTTTGTGTACTATAAAATAGTCTGAATCTCTGTTGCAGCCTGAATAGATATTAAAACATGTTAGCAATGTACTCAAGTTAGCTCCCTGCAAAAAATACAACATCCTGATAGGAAAAAAATCATGTTAACATCGCAAGTGACGATATAACAGCAAAATGGGTAGAGCTTTGCTAAAACATAGGTCATAAAACACTTAGCGTCAGCTTATACACACACAGTAGCAGTACTTTGTATACTAGCCTTGCATAGTCAACATAAAATATAGCAAAATTTGGAGAATAGACCATCACATTAGAAACTTTATATTGGTATGTTGAAAACTTTAAGTAATGACACTAAAATTTTTATACCACTAGTCTAAAAGCTTTACTCTTATGGATTTTATAGAATATTATATTATTAGGATTACAAACTTTCAACTATGATATTATAAAGTTAGTATTGCTAGGTTCAAAACTTTACAGCCAGAACTAGTATGCAAATATAAAATTATGACATTAATAACATTATAGTGATAGGTTCAGAACTTTACATCGGAAGTGACAAAAACTTTCAGTTATGACATTACCAACTTTGTACTGCTAGGGTCAAAAACTTTGAACTATGACATTATAAACTTCGCGCTACTAGGTTGAAAACTTTACACTACAAAAAGATTTTACAAAAACTTTGAATTACAAACTTTAAATTACTATATGCTCATAAACTTTCAATTATCATATTATAAACCTTATACTGCTAGTTTGAAAACTTTACACTTGGAATATATAAAAAAAAGACTTTGGCACTACAAACTTTCTACTTATTGGTTCAAACTTTGAACAATCACATTATATAGTATATAAAAAGAGAGGACGAACCAACAGATATACTTTAGTGGCTTAATACTAAGGTATATCTGTGCATTAGCCGCCAGATCACCGTGCTAACTGCTATGTCTGTGCCTTTAGCAAGCGGATCTCATGTAAAAGCTTCAGGAGACCATGCAGCAAATATGAAAAAAATGGTTATTTGCATTCCTATACTTTGAACATGATAAAACTTATGAGCATATTTTTGATATCAGTTCCCCTATTGCAACTGCTTTCAGGCCTCACTATGCCAATAAAAGCTTATCAGTAGGTCATTAACATAGGATTTCATTGAGAACATTAGGTCATTAACAAAAGGATCCCATTGAAGAACAAAAAAAATGCAACATGAGTTCTATCTTCAACACTACCTTTTCTTGTAATTTTACTAAATCCTCTGAATATTATGAATCGAGTACTATACTATCAACTTTATATATTCACCAGAAGAGGACGCAGAGGTGACTGATTAGTGTTGAACCACGCTATATACTAAAAATATCGCTAAAAACATGATAGAACATCGCTAAAATATTAAGAAAAAAATAGAAAAAAGAAAAAATAATAATTGAAAGACAATAGACAAGAGATGGAAAGAGACGAGCACAAAGACAATTGAAATGAGAGAAGCATAATTACAATTGATTTTTTGGAAAGAAAATAGACAAATTTTCTAAATGAGAGGAGCACAATTACAATTGAGAAATCTTTCTTCCTATAACAGCACAATTACAAAACTTTGATGGGTAATAGAAAGACAACTACAAAGACAATGGACAATTCTTCTTATAGACAATTGATAAAACTTTATCCTATAACGGCACAATTACAAAACTTTGACACATAATATCGACACAAGCACAAATACAATGGATAATTATTTTCTATATAAGGACAATAGACAAAAGTTTACCCTTATAATAGCACAATTACAAAACTTTGATCGATAATAACGACACAAACACAAATACATAAAAATAAAATAAACATAAAGAAAAAAATAAAAATGAATGAAAATATAAAAATTAAAAGAATATAACAAATATATAAAACATAAGTAAAAAAATAAGTAAATGAAGCACAAAATGGGGAAAAAGAAACAGAGAAAGGAAAGTAAATGAAAGAACAAGAAAAAAAGAAAATAAAACTGTTCTATGCTGAAAAAAGTAATTAACAAAAAAGAAAGAAAATAAAAATGAAAACGAAAATAAAAAAAGAAAGAAAAAGTAATTAAGAAAACAGTCCCGCCAGGCCCCTCAACCTCCTGCCTCTAGCTGTCCCGTCGCTCTCGCCAGAAGCCCAGCAGCGCAGCAGACAGAGCGGGCCCACCCAAGAATGCATGCACGCACGACAGTTACTTGGCCCGATGGATCTCCCGCGCTTTACGGCCTGCCGCGCGCGCACGCTTCTCGGACGGAGGATCTGGTCCCAGCGCTCGGACCAAATGTGTATATATTACGCATCCAATACAAAAGTTTTATCCAGATAAAAAAAAGAAAAACAAACGAGAGTTTAATTTGCCGCCACCACAGGGTTGCCATCCATTCGTCGTGCCATTCAAAATACATATGCTTGATGCATTCATGATAAATGAGTGGTAGCGTGGTACATCCAGATAACTTGCACCAACGTTTTGTATGCTTATAAGCACCATCAATACTGAAGATAATTATATATATACTCTTACCACTATGTCTAAGATGCCCTTCAAAATCCTACAAGACAAAGAGTTACTTCTTGTGCTTCTCTTATTATAAAGATATTTGAATGTATGAGGCACGAAAATCTAAAATATTAGAGAAAACCAAAAATACCTTGTTGGACATCTAACTTGGCAGGGTAGTCCTTTGAAATCCATTATATTGCACGCAGTACTATAGAGACTATCAGTGTCCCTACTACAATCAAGCAGCATGAAGAAGTAGGCGATGCGAGGATGGTGGGAAGGCTGAAGGCAAAGGTGGGTGCAATGAATCCTGAGGCAGGCCCAGCTGAAGAAACTTGGCCCAAGAGGAACAGGAGACCTAACCTCAAGTTCATAGGGCACGACTTGTTGGCATTAGCCATTTGTCTTGGAGAAGGGGATGAAGTAGAAGAGCCAATAGTGTTGACACGAGGAAGAAGACGATAGGATAGGAGATGGCGGTGAAGAGCTAATCCTCACCCACAGATGTAATGAGTCATCATCGTGTCAAACTCTTCCTCATTTGCTACTCCTAATACTAAATTGTGAACCCAAATCTCGTCTGAATTGTGAGCTCGATAGCAAGAGCTTAAAGAGCCTCCTCGTTCGTTTTGATGATATTAAGAGAAGATAGAAATTAAGCATAGTGGCATAGCCAAGGGCTTGGTCCCGAACTCACTAGACTTCTTTAAATATTAGTTTTTAGTGCACAACAGATGATGAGAGAGTAGGGATCAGAGTATGTGATTTTTTTTGAAAGCATGCCTTAGCATCAACACATGCTTCATTAAGTACAAAATAGAAATTACATAGAATTCACATGTAATCTATGCATTACCAGCGAACCCTACAACACAAACAAACAACAAGAAAACAAAAGGGGGGAACCTCCACCTAACAATCCCGTCCAACTGAACCTGAAAAAAGAAAACTGAACACTATGGTAGGCAGCAGTGTAGTATAACCGCGAAAGTGACGACTATGGCGGCAAAGCATCCACCAGAATCATGACGGCAAAGCATCCGCTGAAACGATGACCATCGACGTGGCAAAGCTTCCGTGGATGGGGTCCTCATGCTCACAACAGCAAAGCATGTGCATGGGAGGGGGCCTAAGCAATGACCATCAACACGGCAAAGCATCCATGGATGGGGCCACCGCACTCTCGGAAGAAAAGCATCCGCCAGAGAGGAGGCCTAGACAACATATGACAACCATCAATGCGGCAAAACATCCGCAGATGGGGCCACCGCGCTCTCTGTAGCAAAGCATCTGGGCAAGAGGAGGCCTAAGTGACCTCGGCAGGAAAACATCACATATGTGAATGCAAGGAGATTTTTTTTGAAGTGAACTGGAGGGGTTTGCACCCCTACAGCAATTTACTGAAATTTAAATAGAGTAATGTATATAAAGGTTACATAGCAACACAAGTATAAAACAAAATATGGGGTGGGGGGCGGGGGTTGAGGGGGCAATGCAATGCCCGTTCATGATACAAATAAAGAGATCAAGAAGAGCAAGGCAATGCAATGCCCGTTCATGATACAAAGAAAAAGATCAAGAAGAGCAGTAAAGTTACTGCTCTCCACCTTGCTAGAGAATTCTTGTTATCCATTGCTGAATGCTTGGGAAGTATCTGTACCTTGCTCTTAGCAGTAGCAGATTGTAGTTATCCTTGAAAGTTTGAATGGCCAGATCTATGGTTGGATTCACCTGTCTGAAGATGAAGTTATTCTTGTTGTTCAAATTGCCCATGCCATCATGATGATAATCTCCATGAAGAAAGGGACTGCCAGCTGGTCTTTAAAGGTGTTGATTAACTGAAAGGGTTCCAGGTCACTGTCAATTTGCACCCCAATCATTCCCCCAACATTATTTAGCAAAAGGACAGTGCAAGGAGATTAGATTAATGGCTCGTGCCTCGCGCATTGCGATTACTCCAGCTGGCTATATATACGTGCATGATTCGATTTATCAAACAATCCTTGAGTTGCCTACAGCTTGCTGCAAATCGCTCATTCCTTATTCCGATCCTGTATGGTTTTCAAGACACGGTATGAGATTTGGTCACTCAATCATCAATGTAAGACCGACAAGGAGCTGAGTTTTATGTTTTAATTTATATTTTAGTGTGAAACACCGTACATTTCTGCTTGGTCGTTCATGCACCATGAATAATCAGATCGACCACAAGAAAGGTAATAAGGGAATGGAAACCCATGCGCAGTGCTTTTGCGATACGCTTCCTGGCCTGCAACCACTAGACAAAGAACATTTGCCGTCCAAGGTGCAGCTTCTGCGCGCAGCACCAAGAACCAAACTTCCCTGCTCAAAAACAGACCCCGAGCTGAGGATGTGTTCCAGAAGCTCCAGGCATTGTGCGCAAAGAATGCAGTCGCCTGAGGCCTGTAGGCCGATGCTGCGCTCCAAGTCGGTTCCATCCTTCGACCAAAGCCAACGAAGCGTGTCAGGCACCCCAGGTGACAACTGAACGTCTCTGAAAAGACTATCTCCAACAGATACCACCCAAATACAATAGCCATCCCACAATATAGGTGATATACAGTGTAAAGATAACTCACCCAAATTCCTCGTTCTCCAACAGAAGTCTCAAATCCTGCAGCCTTTCTCCTTCCTCGCGCCGGTCGCCCCAAATCCCGCCGCCTAGCTCCCTCCTCGCGTCGACTGCTGCTTCGCCTACCTCCTTCCTGGCGCCAGTCGCGTGCTACCTCAAAGCAGGGGAGGACAGCCGCCTCGGTTAGACTTGGGAGCGGGGAAGAT
The DNA here is from genome assembly GCA_023333625.1 of Bothriochloa decipiens. NCBI lineage: Eukaryota > Viridiplantae > Streptophyta > Magnoliopsida > Poales > Poaceae > Bothriochloa > Bothriochloa decipiens. The sequence goes on from CM041646.1 coordinate 3,913,882, forward strand.
GAGGAGGAGCCATACTCGCCGCCACCGCCGGTAGTGGAGGAGCCGCGTCCTGTGGCTGTGGAGGAGCCATGCAGGAAGTGTGCACCGGCAGTGGAGTAGTCGCGCTCACCGTGACTGCGAGTTCGCGATTGGATGAGTGACGCGATGGAGTGGGGTGGCCTGAACGGCGGCGCGTTGTCGTCCGTGGCCCGGCTGCATTGCACCGGTTGTGCCCCACCGCGACGCTCCTCGCGCGCCCTACCGCGGCTCCTCTTCACGCGGGCCTACCCCAGCGGCCGGTCCTGGCCGGCGAGCTCTATCCCTCCATCTGGCGTTCCCTCCGAGCGCCGCCCACCTCCCTCCTTGTAGAGCGCCGCCGCTTCTTCCTCGCCTCGCCGTCGTCCCTCATCGCCTCGCCGCCGTCGTCGTCGAGCTCAACCCTCGCCGGCGAGCTCCCTCCCCTACGTGGCCTCTTGCCCTCCTGCTGGCAAGATCCGACAAGCTCATCACCCACGGAGGGGGAGAGGGCCCAAATACGGCGAGGAGCTTGAGGAAGAAGGGAGTGGCTGCCAGCGCTGGTGAAGAAGAAGAGCAGGAATTGCGAGCCAAGAAGAGAAGAGAGGAGCGCGCGACATCGCTAGCAATTTGCATGGTGGAGAGACAGAGGACTATTTTTGCCTTCCGGCTTGCCGTGTAGCCAAACTGGTGCTTCGTTTTTGTGTTTTGGGTACGCTGTTGGAGACAGCTTAAGATCCCAAATGTGCAGATAGTCGAGGACTTGCACAGTGGGTGCACCGGTGATGTATGTTGCTGTCACATACCTACTAATCTACTAGTGGGCCGGGCTAGTTGTGAGCTGGTGGGCTGGGCTTTATGGCTTGGTCGACCAAGGAGGAAGCTACCAGGTGCATTACAATAGGGGTAGCAACACCCATAGGGAAGGCGTCGAAGGACCACAAACCGAACCGGCAAGCTATGGCTTGAGGCGAGCGATTGCTCGATTTTACCCTTTCTCCTTCTTCCTACTTCTGAATTTGTATTCAGATACTTCTAGCAGCTTCTAGATACTCCTAGGTGTTAGTCTTAATCTGCTGCTCCCCCCACGATTCGAGGCCCGTAGTCGGTCGAGGGCCTGGAAAAAGGACAGCACATGCTGCCCATGCCCTGCGCACGGCATCAGCATGGCTTTAGGTCATCCCGTGTAAAGGTAGAGGTACACCAGCAGGCAGTGGGCTGGTCGAGTCACATCTAGAAGTAGTTGGGGCTGGTTAAAGCCTTGTACTGTAGAGGTAGGTAGTTAGTGAACCCACCGACTAGCTGTGTCTGCCTGAGACACCGGCTTTTATATATATTTGATCCATGGCAATAGAAGAGGCAGTTTTACAGGCCAAAACATTTTAGGAGGCTCAGGTTTCAGGAACTGAAGCCGTGAGTAGAGTGTATGTGTGTTTGCTGTTCTCAGAGAGCTTATTTGAGCTCAAGCTCTTCTCCACTCGAGGGCTTCGAAAGGAGTCGAAGGTAGGTCGAGCAGGTGTTGCTCGTTTCGAACCTGGTCGGCAGCCAATGCTGCTGGTCAGTGTTACTGGTCGGCACCTTCTCAGGTAGTCGCAGTGGTCTGTGCTAGTTTATAGCGCTAGGTCGGTGACATCTGGTATCACATTCGTCGATCTGTGGGACTGCTTCCGCCATGGACGCCGCACAAGAGGCACGATGCAAGGAGACGCCGGACCAAATCCTCGCCATGGCGACGAAGATGGCGTCGGATTTGAAGGCGTGCAACGCGAAGTTGAAGTCGTGCAGCGCTCCTCCAGCGTCGACTCTGGCAGGGACGGTCGTGAGGTTGACGCCGCTCCTAGTCAGGACGCGGCTCTCGACACTAAGCCGCTCTTCACCGCGGGCGTCACCGAGCTCTTCTCCACTGACCGCGAGCTCTGCATCGACGCCGATAACAGGGACGTCGACCGCCTCAGCCGCCTTCCTGATTCGCTCCTACGGGACATCTTCGCTCGCCTCCCCATCAAGGATGCCGGCCGCACGGCGGTGCTCTCCCGTCGTTGGGGCACCATCTGGCGCGCTGCCCCGCTCCTCGCCAGCAACGACCTCGGTGGCTGCCTCGTCACCAGTGTCCGCGGCGGGGACCCCAACCAGCGCCGCCCCTTCCGCAACTTCGTCAGGCTCACCAACCGCCCCGACCGCGCGCCCGACCACGCAGTGCGTGCACAAGTCTGCGACGGCCTGCGCGCCTCCGACGCCGCGCGACCGGCTCTCTTCACCGAGGCGCTCGGGTACCTCAGGAGGCTCGCGCTCGCGCCCGCGCTGGACTTCAGGCACCTTCAGCTTACCGAGCTCCTGGACGTCACCTGCGCCACCCGGCTTGGAGGCTACGATGGCTCCCTCGACGATGCCCATCGTCCAGCTTCGACTACCTCGACGCGCCACTCGACCGAGCCGTCGATCGCGTTGGCCAGGCACGTGCGGCGGACGCTGCGCTCCGCGCAGATGCCGTCGGCGCTGCTGGTGGTGGCCAGCTCAAGCTCGCCGCGCTCGGCGACTTCATGGTGTTCATCTTCCCCGTCAACAGCCTCGTCCGCCTCTACTTCTCCCGCATCGATGTCTCGGGCGCCGTCCCCGCGGACACGCTCGCGCGCCTCACCTATCTCCACGAGGATACAGCAGTGGCTTCACCGTTCCCTTCTCCACCAAGAGATGCATTCTGGATGGTCCTGACCTCTGACTTGAGCAAGTATGCTATTCTCTCCTTTTCTGCAGCAAAAGTGTTTGATGAAATGTGGAGCAGCAATTCTCCTTCTGCAGCGTCACTTCGTGCTAGCAGGCTTGCTTCTATGGAATTGACAGTGCACGAGGAGAGCAGTATTTAGTTGCAACATTCATGGCCTCCGCTTGTTGTTGTTCCACTCCGGCCAGCACCGTGACCTTTCTTTGGTTATTGTCCAATGTTGCAGTCACGTGGTACTTCTTCGCCGCATGGTTCCAATTCAGCTAAGCTAGATGGTAGATTTGGGACAGCGATTGTTGGGTTCAGCTCATCACAGTTCCCTGTTTATTGGCAAGTGGAAGTCAATGTTGCTATTTGCATGGTTGAGGTGTTCTGGCAACCATCTATGATGTCGGATGTGCAACTACAGAAAGCATCCAAAGGTACTAAACTGCAGCTGTTACCATTCCTTTTCATTATCTGCACTGGAGCTGAAGCTAGGCAACTCAAATTTTTGCTGCTGTTCAAGTTTGTCATTTGCTATGTTGAATTGCCTATTGTGCACTTAAAGTCTGAGTCATATCTATTGGTGTCTGAGGTACTATCAGGAAAGACTGTAGTGCTGCGTTTTGTCTGTAGAAATGGTGGCAAGTTTGTTTTACAGCCATGGCCACCTCCTATGTTAGTGGAGATTTTGGGCTGCCAGGTTGAGGATAGTATCATTGAGCTACGACCAAATCCTTGGTGGAAATAAGAGCAATTTAACAATGTATAAATTAATTTCGACAATGAGGAAAAGACCAACAGCATGTACCACAGGTATGTGATTTGATACTAGCAACAGAGAGAATGCGAGAATGAACAACGGAGAGAGAATCGACATTCTTATAGTGGGATTGCCGGCGAAGGAAGACGTAGCAGACCGTCGACTGAGATCCGGATCAGCGGCGTAGAGGGAAGAAGACGTCCAGCGAGCAGTCGCGACGGCGCTTTCCAAAAACCTGATATGCCCCTTACCCCGTGTAGGGACGCGAGGAGACGTAGGCTTCGGAGCCTGCTCTCCCGACACCGATGGCACGTCGGCGATGGGATGGGGAAGACGGCGGCAGCGCAGCACTGTGGCGAGGAAGAGATGAATCTCTCGGTACTGAGGACGACGTCTCGCTACATATTTATACACGCGTCGCAGCAAATAGGAAAGTAATTAGCCGCTCAATCACAATATTACGGTAATTGACCTGCTGTTTGTGCACTTACCATAATACGAGAATAACTGTTTACCAAATAAGCCAGCGTAATTTTCTCTATGCATGCAAAAATTCGGAGTGGCAAAAGAAGGCCGCGCACCCGCAAGGGTCGGAGCAGGAAATCGGCGGACCATTCACGCGCATGTCGTGCGTGCGCCCCGCCCCGGACGGCGAGGCGAGCGCGCGCGCGCGTGTGGTTCTTCCTTTTTCTCTCCCCAATAGCTTTAACAAGATAGAGATAGCTCAACTATTTAAGTTGGCCTCACTCCTCTTGAAGTAGCAAGGTGGGACCAAAGTCCCCCACCTTTTCATATATACATGCATGTGTGAGTGGGCCTTTGGGATTTATTTGGAATTGTTTGGCCTATGGCCTAAAACATCTAACAATCCTTGGCCAGCTTTTGAACACTCTATTTCTTTGATACATAGAGTGAGTTACATGCTTCTATCTTGTGACACAAATTTGCAGCAGCTTGAGCATTTGACTGGGTTTTCAGTTATATGGGACATATCTATTCTCAACACATTTGTTGATCCAATTAAATGCAGAGCACAGTGGAAACCCCCATGGGTGTCTTTTGTGAGTGGAAATATTGCTGGCTACTGTCACAGTAGTAGCTTTATCATGGTATTTTTGAGTCTCATCGTTGCAGAAGAGAATTGGAAATATATGGTGTATAATTTTGGCACAGTCATGCTGGAATTCTGGTGGCCACTTACCTTGCTTCAGCCATGTCGTAATGCCATATTACTTGACTTGGAAACCTGCAAGTTGAGTTGTGGATGGATCATCATTGGTAAATTGTTTAATTCTACTGATGGCCATGAAAGGCATGGATTCAGTTTCGAAGAAAATTGTCTGGCTATGCAAGGCTACGTGGCAGTGGGGCTAGTTTTTCCATGGTACCAAAAGTCCAGACTATGTTTCCATCTCTTGGCTGATACTAGAAGGACAATGATGCATTTCAATCAATATAGCAGTCGCAACACTATGGAAAGAGAGAATGGTGTGCTCTTGCAGCTTCTGAAAAATTCTTGGCCACCACATGCTCTGTCCCAAACTTTGGATATGTCTGTCACTACCACCAGTATCGGTATATATGGAATACTATTGTTGA
>CM041646.1:3919341-4035810 GCA_023333625.1 Bothriochloa decipiens
CAGCTGGCTATAGATACGTACATGATTTGATTTGCATCAAACAATCCCTGATGAGTTGCCTGCAGCTTGCTGCAAATTGTTCATTCTTATTCAGATCCTGTAGGGTTGTCAATCAAGACAATATGAGATTGATCACTCAATCATGAATGCAAGGACAAGGAGCTGACTTTTAAGTTTTAATTTATTAGTGTGAAACACACCTCTATGCTTGGTCGTTCTTAGTGTGAAGCAGGATCAAGTAGGCGGATTTCTTAGTTGTTTATTTGTTCTTTTCGATTTTTCGTTGCATAATAGCTTACTGTCTGTATTTTTCTTTCAGGTAGCACCAAGCACGAGCTTAATATTTTTCATCACTGCTTCTGTACCATTTGTTAATTTGCTAATTGATTTGGAAATCATGATTCAATTATTGTCTATACTGATCAACAAGAGCAGCTTGAAGCTAATATAAGTGCCGAGCACGAAGCATGATCAGGTAAATGGATTTCTTAATTGTTTATTTGTCCATACAACTCAACTCGTAGAAATAGGGGTGCCTCGCCCCTGTCGATGAAATCTCCTTGGCAGTCTACCACGGGGCTCCTTGAGGTAGTAGATGATCATGAGGGTACGCTAAGACCTACGAACCAGATGTTAAACGCAAGACAAACAACCAAGGTTTATCCAGGTTCGGGCCGTGAGGTGCGTAATACCCTACGTCCTGCGTCTCTGCTGCTGTATTGATGAATACTGGAGTACAAAGGGTTGAATGAATATGTTCTAAGGGGGTCCTTGCCTGCCTTATATAGCCGAGGCAAGGTTACAGATCTAGGGTTTCCTATGGTCGATTACATTGCTCCGTAACTTCGAGAGTACGAATAGATCCTAACCGACTAGGCTTTCTTGCATGCCAAGCAGCCTTCAGGATTCACGCGGCCCACCGACCAGGCGGTGATGGATCACGGGCTTCGTCTTGTGGTCTGGGTCGTCTGGTCTGTGGGGCCCACCCCCACACCCCCTTCCATCGAAACCACAAGTACGTGTTGGCGATGTAGCGTCTTCTTCTCTCCTGTCTCCTCATCTGCGTGTTTTGTGCCGGCCACCAGATCGTTGCTACGGCGGCAGCCTGGAGCATCCATATTCTAAGGAGGACTGACTCCAGCTGTGCTGCCTTCGAAGTTCATCCCTCTACTTAAAGGTGTCACCGACGCCGAGAGCCTGGCCTTCAACCTCAGTGGCCAGAGTCCCAACACAGGTGTCTCAGACGGCCGCGTCCTTAGCCATCGATGGGACAGCAGCGCCCATTTCTGGACTACCTTCATCTCCAGCACCCACGGCCGCCCACTGGGGTTCCAGTTCAACAACAGGATCGGTGGCCTGTACATCGCGGACTTCTTCCACGGTCTCCTGAGTGTCGGTCTGGAAGGCGGTGAGGCCGAGTTGGTGGCGACCAAGGCTGATGGCGAGGTCACCAACTTCCTCCCCAATGGTGTCGACGTGGATCAGTCCACGGGGGATGTGTACTTCACAGAATGACTCCTCGGGCGGCCGGCTGACGAAGTACAATGCACATGCCAAGCACATGATAGTGCTTAAGCATGATCTACCCTGGCCCAACGGTGTCGCAGTGAGTGCCGACCAGACGCACATCGTGGTGGCGCACACATTTGTGAGCCAGATGTTCAGGTACTGCCTGGAAGGGCCTAAGGCTGGCACCTACGAGCTCTTCGCTAACTTGCCTGGTTCCCTAGACAACATCAGGCGCGATGCCAGAGGAGGCTATTGTTGGTGTACGCCTAGATAAGGATGGTGTGGAGCTTGAAGAGATGACCGCGGAGGATATGAGCGTCACTGTTTCAGAGATCACAAAGAAGGATGGTAAACTGTGGTTGGGGTCAAATGTTCTCAATTATGTCACCGTTGTTGATCAAAGACTATTATAGTCCATTTGGATCCTGGAACTGAATTGGTTTCCTTGAACCACATTCTATGAAAGGAATTGATTCGAAATGAATCAAATTGAAACCAATTCATTTCTATTATTCCTATTAGGTATATGTAGTGTATTTTTAGTATTTAAAATCAAGATAATGTTTTGCCGACATGGATATAGAATCAAAATTGCACACTCACTCTCTTCTTTCTCCTCCCTCCTCTCTCTCATGCGCTCACTCTCTCCTATCTCTCTCACATGCTCACTCTCTCCCTCTCTCCACTCTCCCTCTTTCACGCTTAGTTTCTACCTCCTCTCTCAGGCTCACTGTCTCTCTATCCTCGCTCACCCTCACTGCCTCCATAAACAATAGAATTTGTGAGACACATAAACAACTCAAATATAAGTTAAAACACCTAATAATCAAAATTAAAACAAATACATCATTTAAGTGGTAGGTAGAATCATGTACACGACACAAGAGCCAAAATAGCATGTGCTGATTACAGATCAAAATTAAAACCATTTGATAAGAGGCACGTATGACTAGTAGAAGCATTGCACAATAATATGCTTAGAACAGTACCCTAATCACTTCTTCTTAAGCTACTTTTGTAGCCGCCTCTGTGTTGAATATATTCTAAATTTAGTTGCACATTATAAAGGCCGACTTCTGACGGAGCGAAGCGGAGGCTCGTCACCGGAGGCTTGGGCCGAAACGAAGTGGAGGAAGACGGTAAACTGTTGTTGGTATCGGTGGATCTTGACTATGTCACCGCTGTTGACCAAAAAGTGTTATAACTTATTTGGATCCTCGGCTTGAATTGGCTTCGTTAAATCATATTCTAGGAAATGATTTGATTTGAATTGAATCAAACTAAAACCAATTCATCTGCATTATTCCTATTTTATGAGGATAAAATAAATTATTAGAAATATCGCACCAAAAGTATTAGTTTTTAGTAATAGTACAACACATGTTCAAATTTTAATTATGATGATATAACTTTGCTTCTGTTGCAAAAGATGACGAGAACAAGTGGGGATCAGAGTATAGGACTGCGACGGACACCATCGCCAGCCTAGTGGTGGCACTGGCAGCGAAGTGGCATGAGTTGCCGTAGCGCCGCCCGCTGTGCTGCGCAGGACACCGAGGAATGCCGAGGAGGAGGAGGACGTGCAGTGGGGCGCTGTCATGGTGGCCATTATCCACTGTGAGCTCGCTCCGTGAGTCGGGAGACCAGCCGAACGGAGTGAGCAGGGACGAGCGTACGGTTCTGTCCCAAGAGATTCTTAGCTGCTCGGCGGCTTTATCAGGAGGAGGAGGTGAGGAAGAAGAATCTACGGAGCCCTCGGATCCACCACCATTCCCACCGGCTTGAAATCAAATCACGTGTACTATATCCTCTGCTCTCCGACTCTGATTCATCCTCAGACTCTTCATCAACTACTCAACTAATTTCAACCGAAGCCGCCAACTGATGCATTATGGTTGCCACCACTACTACTTATAAGAAATATATGCCTCCAACTACTCAATATGTGTTGGTACTATGAGTACCAACCAGAGAGAGAGGAGTGAGCAGGGGCTTTTGACTTAGGTCAGGGCCTCCGCCTCTAGGAGATGAGTCCGAGAGGCTGAGGTCCTATATGCGCATCCGTCGGAGGCTAATCCTCCAATGGAGTTTCCACGCGGAAGGTCATCGCAGGGTAACCTCCGCCCTCCAAGCTTCGGGGCGTGGAGGTTACCTCAAGTCAATGAATGGATAGTACTAGAGAATAGTTGCAAGAACTAGGGTTTGAAAGGTGAGGCCAAGAGTGATCCCAGTCGCCTCCCCTTGCCCTCCTTCTCTCGGTACTTATATAGGCAAATGACAGTTTACAAGCGACCCCTGGTGGGAGTGAAATTGACAAGTTAGCACTCTAACTCCTATTTGGCCTCTTCTGGGGGAGCTAGCCCGCTAGAACATGGTCTCCCCCAATAATATGCATGATGTCTATGCCATGCCTTCAAACGAGTTCGTGTTAGTAGTGGTTGTCTTGACGCACACTGCAAGTTGGCAACGTATAACGAGATGGCTTGACCAAACACAGATTTGCAAGATATATGTAGTGGCTGCAAGGATTATTTTTACCTTGATCTGGAGCTGCTAATGTCAGTTGAAAAGCTAATAATTTGTAGGCTAACTACAAAATTGATTTTGGGCGTGAAAGAGCCTCTAGCTTACTGGTTAGATCACCTGAGTAGCACTCAGCAGATCTGGGTTCAACTCCCTGTGGGAGCGAATTTAAATAGGTCTACATTATTAAAAAAATAAAAAAAACTGGCATGTGATTCCCATGATGACTTGGGTCAAAAATTGATTTTGGGCAACCAACCCATCTATTTATGGTAGAGTCGGTCAAAATTACTTCAGATTTTCTACATGTGTAGTGTTTGAAAATGAACAAATTAAAGAAAAACATGTAAATAAATAAGTAATTAATCACACAAGTAATTGTATTGGTTTTTTTTTGACAAGAAGTAATTGTATTGGTTGCATAGGCTAAACGTAGTGCGTACGACTTCAATGTTTAGTTTTGCCCGTGCAGGGCACATATTGTAATTGCGTATTGGTTGAACACGCATCAGGCTTTCTTGTAGTGGTAGTAGCTTGGTATATCTCATCATTGCTAATTGCTAAAAATTAAAATTTTCACAGAGTTCTTACTGGCTAAGACAGCCGGCCGGACAGGAGCTTGCCGTGGACGTCAACAACTAGCTGCTGCTTTCGTAATCCTATATACTACTCAGGCAACCATATGCATAGAACAGACTACAGAGCTCATATATATACGTACATACATAGCCTACCAAACCAACAACCCGGCCGTCCATCGATCAAACCATGCATGCCATGTCGCGCCTCGTCTTCTACCTCCTCCTCTGCCTGATTTGCATCGGCCATACGGCGGCGGTCAGCACAATCCATGTTCCAAAGCATGATTCCAGCGCTGCCGCGTTTCAGTATATCCCTCTGCCTGACGGCGTCACCGGCGCCGAGAGTCTCGCCTTCGACCGCAGAGGCCAGGGTCCGTATGCCGGTGTCTCAGACGGTCGCGTGCTCAAGTGGGGCGGCAGCTCCCGTGGCTGGATGCCGTTTGCCTACAGCACGAGCTATTCCCACAACCCATCCTGCAAAGCATCTACTGCGCGGCCGGGCAACGCCGAGGACGTCTGCGGCCGCCCCTTGGGGCTCCAGTTCAACGTCAGGACCGGCGATCTCTACATCGCCGAAGCCTACCATGGGCTCCTGAAGGTCGGTCCGGTGGGTGGTGAGGCCAAGGTGGTGGCGGCCAAGGCCGACGGTGGCGCGTTCACTTTTGTCAACGGCGTTGACATTGACCAATCCACCGGGGACGTCTACTTTACAGACAGTAGTACGACATACACGCGGCGGCACAACACGGAGATCCTGAGAAACCGCGATGCATCTGGCCGTCTCATGAAGTATGACGCACGGGCCAAACGTGTGATCGTTCTCAAGGATGGTCTTCCCTACCCAAATGGCGTTGCGGTGAGTGCAGACCGGACACACGTCGTGGTGGCGCACACAGGGCCATGTCAGGTGTTCAGGTACTGGCTGAAAGGGCCTAAGGCCGGCACCTATGAGCTCTTCGCCAACCTGCCTGGGTACCCAGACAACATCAGACATGATGCTAGAGGCGGCTACTGGGTTGCGCTGAACAGGGAGAAGATCAATGGTGAGGCGGCGGCAGCCGGCAAGCATATGGTCGGTGTGCACCTAGATTCTAAGGGCGTAGTGCGTGAGGAGATGATTGCAGATGAGAAAAGCGTCACCCTCAGCGATGTTGCGGAGAAGGACGGCAAGTTATGGTTGGGGTCGGTAGAGCTTGGCTATGTTGGCGTTATTGATGAGAAGCTATTAGATTAATTAGTATAGCTTTTAAAAAGTTTGTTATGGGTTTTAAAACTTTATTTAGATTAAGTTAGTTATATTGTGGGTTTTAAAACTTTTTGAGTTGTTAAGCAGGATTCAGTTTTATAAGTATTACTATATATTTCAGCAAGGGGATTTGTATGATTTCACTAGACTATTATATTAAAAATTTGGTTGAACTTACTTTTGGTGAAGGCTATCGTCTTTTAAGTTTTACCTAAAGTTTGTCAAAGTTATCAAGTTCAAGTTACCGAAAAGTTTGTCAAAGGTATACTTACTGAAACAAATTTATCAGTTTCACTCTATATATGATTATTGATCTGGAAGTTCGTTGATGATAATGCATGTAAGGCTAGGCCACATCGCTTCAAAGGGTCTTATTTGTTTCACAAAAAACATCATGTCGTTCAAGAAGTCTCACCGAAAGCATGATACACGCCGATAAGGTATCCTAGCTAAGACCGGGAAACCGCAAATGTCTGGGAGAGATCATGTCAATCTAACTGCTCTAGCTTCGTCGTTATGTTGAAACAAACACAAGAACAAATGGCAACATAAAATCTAAAGGTAGCCTTTTATCTTCCTGTATACGTGACGATATGTACAATCTGTTGGAATGTGAAGATACCTTCCTTTCGTGTGCTATAATATTGTTATCTGGAACTCAGTTGTTTGTGCAATAGTTATCTTACCAACTATTATGTCAGATGTACGTAGCAGTGTGCTATTTTCCAAAATCATTATTCCATATTATATATAGGCTTGGTAAATATTTTGCATTTGTTAGTACTGGACAAATAAACGCAACCAAAATACATCACGAGCAGCATATTGTCTGAGCACAGCCATAACCTATAGTATAATGCAGCTGAGCGTGCCTCCCATCCCAATTAAACAGGGCAACATATGCTATGCAAACCAACCCCTCCATACAAACCATGCAAACCAACTGTGAGGAGAGGTGAGAGGCTAGCAAAGTTTAATTTTACACTTAACCACTCGCTCCTAATCATACTTTTGCAAATCTTCTTCCACCTCTCCCCTGCATGCAGTTGGCTTGCACGGTTTGCACGGAGAGGTTGATTTTTAAAGCATACGTTCCCATTAAACAGAACCCCCTGATTTGTCCCATTTAGGCAGCAGCAGCGTAACAGGTAGCCGCTTTGGCGGAGGAGGTGAACCATAGAGCTACTTTATATATATGCTAGCTATATCCAAGCCGGGACATTAAATTGTGCCACTACCATCATGAGAGTGCATCCATAACTCATGCCATCCAAAGTATTGATACCTGATGATTCCAGAATATATGCACTCATGATAAAGGAATGATATATTAATGGTTTCACATGACTTGTACTAAAGGTTTGCATGCCTATAATCTAGATCAACCTGGAGGATTGCTATATATATACTCCTACCACTATGCTTAGGATGCCATCCAAAATGTTATAGAATTACTTGATATGGTTATGTTTTAAGGAGCTTTGAAGTTTTGGAGGCAACGAACTAGGAAACTCTGAAATATTAGAGGAAACCAAATTGCCAACAAGAGCGTAGGGCGTGATTATAGTAGCAGTCAATCACACGTGCCAAGTTCGTCCCCTGCCTTCTCCAGTCGCGGATTTGCATCAGCTCTAGCATGAGATTATGGCGTACGTCTAGATGCTAAAGGTGTGGAGCGTCAACAAATAACAGCTATGCGATGTCTCCGTGAAATATGGCAAGGTATGGTTAGGCTCAGCTGAGCTCGACAAGGTCGTAGTTGTTGACTACAGGTTATTAGATTAAGATAGTTTTGTTTTAGTTATGGTTTTTTTACCTTTATAATTTTTTTGAGGTTTTTAAACTTCATAAGTTATTAGGCTAGGATTTAATGTTATATAGACATTAGTACTGTATATTTAGTAAGGTGATTTATATACGAGTAAATTCTATATTTTAGTGAGGAGATTTATATATATATGAGTGAATTCGTTTTAAATTGTAAGCTTGTTTGGTTGAACTTGTTTTCAGGAAGATTTGCTTGATTTTCTTATAGAGTGTATCCAATATTTACGATTGAAACATGTATGTTTTAGTTCTAGCTTACTATTTTTCATGAAGATGGTTGATTTGCTTATATAGCGTGTCCAATATTTACGATTGAAACCTTGTATGCTTTATTAGTTGTTGCTTACTAAAGTTTGTAGATGCTATCCACGCTGGTGAGATCTGTGACACCTAGCTAAAACCTTATGAGCCCCAGAAGGAACCATGTTAGTTCAACATTTGGTGACAAAAACTATCAATGAGTTGCTTTTTGTCACCAATGAGATACTTTTTTGTCTAACTGGCCATCCTAGGTTTTTGCCAAGCAAAATTCTAATGTATACACAGTCATCACGAACCTCTGGTATGGTGCCACATTCCATATGTCCCCGGAGCATGTATCAATCTTGTCCCCACAGTGAAAAACTCTTTCTTACCGATTGTACCACACGTTTCACGACTCAATCGTCCCGCGGACATTGTGAGACGATGTTCATGGCCTGATGATGATCGAACACGGAATATTTATATTAATTAAAAGATTCCGGGAAAACGCATTATTTATATTTAGTTATTTATTTATATGTATCTCCCTTGTGCGCATGCATATATGCACGGCGCCGTCTCCCAGAAAAAAATTAAAAATATAACACAAATGTACTGTCTTTCTTCCTAGTTGTATATATGACGCCTGCGACCTCATGCGCACTGCCATCTTCTACATGGAGACGCCAGATGAGAATCAAGAGTTCGGATTTCTTCAAAACACAAATAAAATATACGGTAAAATAAAACACGAGCACCGCTGTCTAACTACAACAGTAAAATATACAATAGAACACATCTTCCATCCCGCCATGCTGACATAAGTATTGGCGAAGGAGCCCTATATCTGCCCCTTTGCTGCAGAAACGGAGCAGACAGCTGACTACCTTAGGACTGATCTTTTTGGAGGTCATCGCAAGGCATCAGGTCAAAATGACTAGGCCCCGTTTGCTACAGTGGTACAAAAAAGCTTATGTGAGCAGTCATATAAATGAAGCAAAAGCATGGTCAAATTACTTTGGTCTGGCTCAACTTATGTGTTTTTTTTGGAGGTCAGCACGGCCCTCATGGCCTTTCATTCATAGATATAGACTCGACGAAATCGTGAGTTACCAAAATGTTTACAAACACATATGGATCTATGTAGGGAGAAGCGTCCCAAAGTAGGGTTTAGGGCTTTCAGCTTATTTATTTTGATCATAAGTAGCTTACTAGCAAATGTGTCCGTGCGTTACAACAGGTTATTATTTTTCGTTTTTAACCGGTTAACACCGTACCTTCCTCACCCTCATAATTTTTCTATCAATATGTATCGACACCTTCCACGACACGAGAGCTGCGGTGCCGCTGTGTATGGGTGGGGTAGAGATTCGGGGGTTTTCTCGACCTAAGTGAGAAGGTCTTCTTCTTAAGCACAATGCCGAGGGGCTGTCTTACCCCCCGTGGGTCAAGTTTTTCTTTATATATTCGCAATAATAGTCTTGTGCAGATCATAGGCGGTTCATTGCACATGTCAGCAGCTTCATCGATGATGGCTCGATGTTTGTCGTCTTTTCTTAGTTGTACAACAAATTCGCCTCTCCCTATAGATGGTCATGGACTTAGCTCGTTGATCCACAAAAGCTAATGTCATCCAAAAAAGCTTGTGTGTCACGGTGTTGGTACAAAATTTTATATTTTATTAGTTGTTATTATTACTACTACACACAAGACATAGTTTGCGGGTTAAGACAAAGCGACTTATAATTTAGAACGAAGAGAGTAATATTTTTGCACACTTCTTATAATCCAGCTGAAACCTCTCTGGGCATTAGGTCTTTGATCCGATGGCTGAGATGGTCGCCAGGAAAACAATCTAAATTTCAGGTGCCTAGATTATAGCAATTTCCATATTGTTGTGAATGCATTGCATTTATAAAGTTGCACAAGGATCCTCCACCGCTAACCAAAGCTAGAGCCGGACTCCAAGTGTATATGTCACGTTTGGCTGTACGTGATCATGATCAGCCAAATAGGAAAAGGAGCCAATCAAAATACGATACGGTGACTTTGTTTTGCCTTTTTTTTTTTACCTGGTGACGGAGACCGAGCCTAGAGGGAAGGCATAAAAAAAACTTGATGGCAGAAATTGCAGAAATTTTGCCTTTTAAGTATATGGGTATAGATAAGATGCACTAAACAAGCCCATATAAAAGCCCATCTAAGACAAGAGTCTAATTTGTCACCACCACAATTGCATTCTTGAGTACACTATATACACTCATGATAAACAAATGATACATCAATAGTTTTGGATGACATGCACCAACAGTCTGCATGCTTATGACCTATATCGGCACTCATGACTATTATATATACTCTTATTACTATGCTTAGGATTTTCCATCCTTTCAAAATGTTGCAATAGATAGAGTTACTTGCCATGCTTATATCTTGTAAGAAGCTATATATATCAAGTAATATACAAAAGCAATATAATGGCCTCTGAAATATTATTCTAGGAAACCAGAATGCTATGTCGAGTAGCAGCAGTCTGCAAGCATATTGTCGGCAAGACATCGGATAGCGTGACACCCTTGTCCTCTGCCACGAGGAGATGATGGCAGAAGACAAGGGTGTCATGCTATCTGATGTCTTAACGAAAGACAACAAGCTCTGACTAGGCTCAATCGAGCTTGACAACGTTGTAGTTGTTGGCATGAGGTTATTAGATTAGTAGTTTAGTTTTAGTTTAGTTATTGTTTTAAAAAACATTTATAATTTATTAGGCTAGAGTTTAATGTTATATAAATACTGGTATACTATTTTTTATACATGAGAATCTATTTGAAATTCTAAACTTATTTGGTTAAACTTTTTTATGGGAAGAAGGTTGATTTTCTTATAGTGTGTGTCCAATATTTGCAATTGAAACATTGTATGCGTTAGTCATAACTTTTTACATCAGTTTGATTCATATCATTGGCACCAGGAAGGTAAGATTGATTTTCTTATCCCGTGATGGAACCATGTTAGTTCTGCATTTGGTGGCAAACTGGCAATGAGTTACTCTGTCTAGTCGGCCTCCATTAACAGTTTGGTACTGTGCCACATTCCATGTCCTAGAAAAATAGTTTGGTATGGTGCCACATTCCATTTCCCGGGAATGACATGCCTCGCTGGAACAGGAATGTGGATCATTTAGTGAAAAACTCTTACTTAACGACTCAATCATCTCAAGGACTTTGTGATTATGACTATACAAGTAAATTACATTTGCGTCACACGAGTGCATCAGGCCCAGAATCGTGGACTCCCATTAGGACAGACGAGTTTACGTACGCTTCATGGTGTTTAATTTAATTGTTATATATAGGTGTGACACTTCATGTTATATATACTAATTCAGTGGTCCATGTTGCATAAGGAGAATAAACATCCTAGATTGTCAGTTTTTGCGAAATTTAGTAGGAACTTCATAAACCGGAATGGTGTTTAGTGTCATCATGTTGGAATTGAGCAAGCTCACTAATTGAGCTGAACTTTGTTTTGCTTCTAGGTTGTCTGTGTTTGTGCCTTACAGGGTTTTTGTATCGTGACCTTCAGCCGTGTACCATTCGCGAATGGTACAGGCCAAAACTTTATTCCCTTATTAAAAATATAAATTAATTCTTGACAGAAGTATTATTTTTATTTATTTATGAATAAGAGTGATATCTCTTTGGTAGTCTTGTGGGCATGCATGCCCTTCTTCTGGTGATCAAGCAGTTAAAATGCGTGCATCGGTAAAATGTAATGGCGTAGAACTCCTTGTGTACGTGTGTTTGGGCTCTTGTATATGTAGCATCTCACAAGACAGTCCTACAACTGAACCACACGACCATGCACGTCTAACTCAACTTGTGTTTTTGAATACAACCGGAGGTTGTGGTGATAAGCGTCCTAGAAAAAGCTGTTAAAAAGCATGCCATTTAATTTGGCTTTAAGATTCAGCTTACATTGATCATAAGCAGCATATAAACTCAAGAGTCCATCTAAGACAATACTTTAATTTGACAACACCACAATTGCATTCATCCATCATGCCATGCATCGTCCAACCCATGCCGGATGATTGTTGAGTGCACTACACTCATGATAAATAAATGATACATCACCAGTTTTAGATGACTTGCGATAACAATTTGCATGCTTATAAGCTATATCAACACTCATGACAATTATATATACTCCTACCGCTATGCCTAGGATTTTCCATCCTTTTCCAAAATGTTGCAAGAGATAGAGCTACCATCCATGCTCCAATGAACTGAGAGGAAACCAAAATGCCATACCGAGCCACCTACCCATTCATCGAAACCACAATCCTACGTGTTGCATATATGTGATGTCACGCTTCCTATTTTACCTCCCCTGCCCGCTTTACGCCAGCCACCGCATCGTTGCTACAGCAATGGGCGGTACCATCTATGTCCCCAAAGCCTCATGATTCTAGGGCTACGGCCTTTGACTACATCGGTATCCCTGACACCGTTGGGATATAGGGTAGTGCATCCTTGAGCACTGTTCAACGAAATCTTGCGAGACCATGACTCCTCCGGCCGCCTGATGAAGTATGATGCACGGGCCAAGTGCGTAACGGCACGAACTTGCCCGCGTCATATTTGATCAGACGGCTGGAGGAGTGCTCTAGGATGCACTACTCTATCTCAACGACGTGAGCGCTGACCGGACACATCGTCATGGTGGCACACAATGACACACGTATGTCGTCGGCTTTGGCCTCCATGGTAGTGAATCCACCCCAAAATGCCCATGTTGGTCGCATGGTGGGTTCGCCCAGGTTCCAGCGCTAAAGGTGGTGGCGAGCAGCTCTTGGCGGTGGTGATGAGCACCAGTGTGGCGGTGGTCAGCACCAGTGGTGGTGGGTGGCCCCTGATAGCGGCCCTAAGTGGTGACACAGTGTGCCTAAGGGATGGCATGGTGAGAGGGACAATGCACACGCGTGGATGTACGTGGAAGGAAGGAGGAGGCTGGCTGTGGGGAACGGAGAAGGCACAGAGATGAAATAGGAGACGAGGAGTGGACGACAGAAATTTAAGAGAAAAATTTTCCCGACTTATTTTTCATCTATTTCCCCTTACTTCTGCGACCGAGGTAATGGAGAGTCTAGGTAGTGGAGAGTGCTAAACTATACTCACGCCCTCCTTGTGTCGTATATGTACCTGGATACATAACCTATATACTCTTGCGAGTAAAGCAACTATATTTTCCAACGACGATGGATACAGTGTGTGTCTGATGTGACACAAACTCATGAATCGCCCTCATATACGAGTTAAAAAGATGATGCATAATGCGTGCAGGCAACTAAAGAGTGTTTGCACTTCGTACAACCAAACTCGCAGAAGGATTGTCGGCATACAACTGAGCTCATATTATATATACATACGTATAAATAGCTATGCCTACCTTCCCGTCCATCGAAACAACAAACGTGTTCGTGTTGTGCGCCTCTTCCAGATCCTCTGCCTGCTTTGCGCCGACCGAATCGTGTTGCTACGGTGGCGGCCGGGACCATCCACATACATACAGAGTCTAATTTTTATATGTATCGGTTCCGTTGCACATATGACACTACTCCAGCTGAGTCCATCACTGTCAGGGCTCAACTCCTATTACTATCAGAATTTTATCCGGCAGTGGACAAGCGGCAGTATCTGAGGGGGTACATCACTGTCAAAAATTTTGCACAGGCAGTAATGGGCTTTTAAAAAAATAAAAAAAAGGAATAGCATGCTCGTTACTGTCACCACCGCCGTCACCATCATGCTCGGCTACCAGCACCACTCCACTCCATTTCATCCATTAAAATTCGTACAAACGAAAGGTTCAACACACTCAACCACAAATCAATTCATACATCACGATGGATAAGAGTTCAACACATTACAAATTAGAAGGATTATTGGGAAGGATTCGTACGTCACAAATTCAGTAAATCACCGATTCAATACTCGATTCAGTACATCTTCTTCCTTACCTCCGTTGGATCTGGATCCAGCTTCCATAGCCACCGCTGGACGAGCTGTTCTCCGGTGATGCAAGAACAAACAAACCAAACATACCAAACCAAATCAAAACAAAACATTTGACTATCAAACTCGACCCTAAGAAACGAAAAATTTGACAAAATCCACCAACCTGGTTTTCGCGAGCAGCGGCTGCGTCTCCCGCGCTACTCCCGCTCGCCGAGGTGGATTTGGGCCAAGCCATGTGGCCGTGCTCATGCTAGGGTGGATCCGTGCCCACAACAGTAAGGTACTAGATAGCTAGAGGGGGGTGAATAGCCGATTAAAAAAATCTTCAAAACACTAGAGAAAATTATTAGTAACACAAATGACTATAAATATGGTTTGCTCTAGCTCTAATTGTTAGACAAGCCATCTATTGCAATTCTAGTAATTATAATCTCTATGGCACTCAAAGTGCTATGTCTCTATTTTAACTAATTATAGAGCTAACAAGAGAGATAAATTACTCTATACTACTCTTCTTGCTACACTACCACAAAATATATTGCAAGTATGAAAGAGAGGAGAATTTGACTTTTATACCAACGTTGAAGAGTAGAAGATGTTGCCAATCATCAAATAATTAATTCCAACAATATATATATCAATCAATTCAATTCACCGGGAGACAAGAGATGATACAATTATTTTTCTCCTGAGGTTCACTTGCTTGCCGGCAAGCTACATCCCCGTTGTATCGACCAACACCTTGGTGGTTCCTCGGTTGGCGGCCCTCAAGCCAACGCCCCGCAAGGCACTGTAAGAACCCACATACAAGTGCGGTAACTCAATGACACGAGCAATTCACTGGAGTTGGAATTTGGTACTCCGCCGGGGAACCACAACAACCCCTCACAAAATATCACCTTGATTGGGGGTGGACACAATCACCAAATCCCCTCACCAATCAATCTAACACGAACCGTCTAGGTGACGGCAATCACCAAGAGTAACAAGAATATCACAATTGCAATCACCACCTAGTGCCACAAAGATTGAATCACAAATGCAATGTACATTAGGGTTCCCAACCTCCTCTTATGAACAAGCACCAACCATGGGAATGGAGAGGAGAGATTTCAAATTGATCTCTAGAGCACAATCCTTCACTTGATTGGAGCACAAATCAAAGGAGTGAAGGGAGGATTAGAGCTCTCTTATTCTAGGGTTTGAAAGAGAGGAGCAAGAACAAGAGAGAGGGAGCTTCACTTTCTAAGAGGAAGAGAAAGAATGGAGGCACCAGACCTTATGCACCACAGCACCTGGCCAACGGCGCTGGCTTCCAACGGTCGGGAGCACCGCCCTCCCCACGCGCTCTACCATTCGCCAACGGTAAGAAGAGGAGGACCAGAGACCAAGAGGAGCGGCGTCGGTGTGCTCTGTTTCCTTCGACAAAACCAACAGGCAGCTGCGGCTTCACCAATCCTGGGCCAGCAACAAAGGGGCAGCAGCAAGCAAGCAGGCAGCGGCCCAGAACAGCAGCCAGCGGCCCGCGGGGCAAGCAGCGGCTTGGGCCAGCAGTAGTGCGACTGGCCGACCTGGGCCATTTCGCGTCGACGGGCCGGCCCAAAAACTAGAAGGCCAGCATAGCAGCACGAATTTTTTTTATTTTTAATTTTTTTAAAAAAATTTTAAAATTTAATTTTTTGTTTCGAAATTTGACAGAACTAGTCGCCCACAGTGGGCGTTTTTTAAAAAATGCCCACTGTGTGGGCGTTATATGTGACGTGGCACAGGGCCGGCCGCCGCTGGTGCCGGCTTTTACGGACGGCCCCTGGCGCCCTTAAAACGCCCATTGTGTGGGCGTTTTTTGATGGCGAGGGGGCCGCCTGCAAGAGTGCGCGCTGCCAGGGGGCCGCCTGCAAAAGAGCGAGGCCGGCCGCGCAAAAAACGCCCACACAGTGGCGTTTTTTAGCTGCTCCGAGGCCCGCCCGCAAAACAGCGCGCACTTTTACAGGTGGCCCCCTCGCCACCAAAAAACGCCCACGCAGTGGGCGTTTTTTGGGCGCCAGGGGCCGCCCGCAAAAGCCGGCATCGGCGGCGGCCGGCCCTGTGCCACGTCACATATAACGCCCACACAGTGGGTATTTTTTAAAAAACGTCCACTGTGAACGACTAGTTCTGTCAAATTTCGAAACAAAAAATTAAAATTGTAAATTTTTTTTTAAAAAAAATTAAAAATAAAAAAATTCTAGCAGCACCCCATAGTGGCGAGCAGGCCACCTGATCGAGCAGAGCAGGACCAAGGGCGGCAAGCAGCTGCTCTTTCTCGAGTCTCAGGGTCATCATATAGTTTCGTATGCATGCAACCGTATAAGATAAATGGCCAGCAAGCACCCGATAGCTCTCTCGTAAATTTGTAAGCGCAGCAGCACTTCTCTTTCAAATCCATGTTTAGCCGGTTCATGCAAATGATCGACTTCCAAAGCACGGGCGCCTGCACTCTTCTCGCTGGAAATAACGAGCGGCCACAGCTTCTCATCTCAATGAAGCACACGCCATGCATCTATATATATAGCAGCAAAAGGATCCTCTCTTCTTTTCTATTTATCCCATAAAAAAATTACTATCTTACAGTGACACCAAGCCCATAGTAATATGAAAAATGCAGTTCAACTCAGTGGCACTAGATGAGTAATGCAATCATAATATTTTCCTCTTAACATTACGGTTATCAAACCTAAATCACTCACACCCTCTATGGTGTCTTGAGTGCAAACCGAAAATGGCCCTACGATTTTATACCTTTGCCTTGAGGCAGTTTTCGTTTCTCTCCATTTCCATTACAAGCATGAGCACTTGATCATCTTCTGGATCGTCACCATCCACCATGATGCATCATCACTTGGATACGACCACCTTGTCTAGTTTAACCCCTTAGCACAAAGGTTAATCCTAGGTTGTCATTAATTATCTAAAACCAAATATGGAGTTTTCACCAGCCCACGCCGCCCTCGTGCCTGCACCAGCGTGGATCCGAGGCGCTGTAGATCCATGCCAACCCCCTTCAATTGCAGATCCCAACCGCCGGCTACTCCTCATCCTCCTGCCCCTCACGCACATGGATTTGTGGATGCATGAAACGGGAAGATAGGGTGGGGAAGGGGGCATGCGTGATTTGTGGATGCATGAATAGAGGAGATTGGGTGGAGGAGAAAGAATGAGGAGTTGCGCATGCGTGATTTGTGGATGCATGGATAGAGGAGATTGGGTGGAGGAGAAAGAATGAGGAGTTGCGGCTCATGAGAAGAACGAAGATTGCGACATTGCATGGCCGGTGGGGAGACTAGGGAGGGAAGGGATAGGGGTGCCCGGTGGGCACTCACGGACGCGAGAGAGGATTTAACCAAAACGAATAAAATTTTTGGGTCCGCATATACATATCAGTGCCGGGTTGGCTTAATAACCGGCAATGCCAGACATCACTGCCGGGCTTCTATACCAACCGGCGGTGTTTCTGCTGGTGCCTGCTCTACTTGGCACGAGTCTTGTCTGTCGGTAGTGGCACTGGCAGTGAAGACTCATCACTGCGGGTTTTGCCATTTCCGACAGTGATGAGGTGGACAGTGATGCAACAATCTGTAGTAGTGCGAGCACATAGTGCTAGTTGCTAAAAAGAAAAGATAAACATTTAAATATTTATATAACAGAATTCGTATGGCTAAGGACAAGCAGGCAACTAAAGAGAGTCTTTACACTCCATGCAACTGAAGTTTCAGAACCATTGTCGGCATACAACTGAGCTCATACAGTGTATATCAGTATATGCATACCAAGCCGTCAATCAAAACAACAACCGTACGTCTTGCGCCGGCCAGATCGTTGCTACGGCGATGGCCGGGACCATCCACGTCCCTAGTTCGGCAGCGCCCGCGGCTGGACAACTTTCTCGTACAGCAACAACTATAACCACAATCCATCCAGCCCTGAGGATATCTGCGGCCGCCCCAACAGCGATCTGTACATTGCCAACGCCTACCACGGTCTGCTGAGTGTTGGCCCGGTAGGCGGTGAGGCCATGGTGGTGGCATCCAGGCTGATGGCGAGGTGTCCAACTTCGTCAACGGTGTAGACCAGTCCATCCGGGATGTTTACTTCACAGATAGCAGTAAGTTGTACACGCGTGTCGGCACAGTACTGTACAACTTACTGCTATCAGTGAAGTACACATCCAGAAAAACGCACTGAATTTGTTCATCGACAGGGCAGCAGGTCAAAATGACTACTTGATGGACCCGTTTTCTACAGTGCGTGGTAGAAAATGCTTATGTGAGAAGCTATATAAATATAGCAAAAGCATGGTCAATATACATTGGTCTGGCATCCTAGAAAAAGCTGTTAAAAACATGTCATTTGGCTTTCGGATTCAACTTATTTTGATCATATAAGCTGTACTAAACAGACCCATATATATAACAGCCTATCCAAGCCAAGAGTTCAATTCGTCACCACCACAATTGCATTCATGCACAATGCATACAAAATGCATGAGTGCACTACACTCATGATAAATAAATGATACAATACTTGCGAGAACAATTTGCATGGTTATAAGCTATATCAGCACTCATGACTATTGTATATATACTCCTACCACTATGCCTAGGATTTTCCATCCTTCCATAATGTTGCAGGAGATAGAGCTACCTGCCATGCTGCAATGAACTCTGAAATATCAGAGGAACCAAAATGCCATGCCAAGCCACCTACCCGTCCTCCTCTTCTATCTCCTCTTCCTGGTTCGCGAGCCACCGGATCGTTGCTATAGTGACAGCCGGCATCATCCTATGTCCCCAAAGCCTGATGACTCCAGCGCTACCGCCTTTGATTACATCGGTCTCCCTGACACTGATGGGATAGGGTAGAGCATCCTTGAGCACTGTCCAGCAAAATCTTGCTAGACCGTGACTCCTCTGGCCGGCTGATGAAGTATGACACATGCGCCAAGTGCATAACGTCATGCATTTGCCCGTGCGTCATTTCATCCGCCGGCGAGAGGAGTGCTCAAGGATGCTTTACTCTATCCCAACGGCGTCGTGGTAAGCGCTGACTTGACACTCGTCATACTAGCACACAAGTTGTCGGCTTTGGCCTCGAATGTAGTGGAATCACCCAAAATGTCCCTCCTCTTTGAGTCTTTGGTCGCATGGTGGGGCGGTAGTTCCCATATTCTAGCGCTAAAGGTGGTGGCAAGCAAATCTTGGTGGTGGTGATGAGCGCCAATTGCAGCGAGCGGCCCCTGACACAGTGGCCATGAGTGGTCAAGAGGTGATGATATGGTGAAAGGGACAATGCAGACGTGGTGAGAGGGACAATGCACTATACACTCATGATATATAAGTGATACATCAACAGTTTTGGATGACTTGTAACAACAATTTGCATGCTTATAAACTATATCAGTCAGCACTCATGACTATTATATATACTCCTGCCACTATGCCTAGTATTTTCCATCCTTCTAAAAATATTGCAAAAGATAGAGCTACCTGTCATGCTTATATCTTGTAATTAAGAAGCTATATACATGAAGTTATGGACAGAGGCAATGAACTTTGAAATATTAGGGGAAACCAAAATGCCATGCAGAGCAAACTATCTATCCATAGAAACTAGAACCACACAGTATCGTGACCCAGTAGCCTCCTCTAGCATCACGTTTGATGTTGCCTCGCATCGATCTTCTCCCGGGTGAGAACATACAACATCAGATGTGATGCAAGAGGAGGCTACTAGGTCGCGCTGAATTGGGACAAGATCGACGACGTAGATACAGCGGCCGGCAAGTACCTAGATGCAAAGGGCTTGCAGCATGAGGAGATTACTGCAGAAGCCAAGAGTGTCACTCCCTCTTGCGGAGAAAGATGGCAAGCTCTGGTTTGGGGCTCAGTCAAGTTGGACCATGTCATAGTTGTAGATTAGATAGTTTTGGTTCAGTTATGGTTTTCTCTCTGTAAGTGTCCAATATTTGCAATTGAAACATGTGTGCTTTAGTTCTATCTTTTCTTTACCTAAAAGTATAAAGATGGTCGAATATAAAAACGACTTCATGTGGGAGGTACGTCTCGTTGGGAGCACGATACAATATGGTGAGAATGTGAGTTAGCTAAAACCTCGTAAGGCTTCCACATCGGCAGTCGGTAAAGGTTCGTCAGCAAAGAATTTGATGGCAAAGAAATCTTTGTCGACTGCCACGCCAGCGGCGCTCGGCAAACACTTTGCCGAGTGCTAGGTAAGCAGTCGGTAAAGTTTAACGGCATCAGTCATCTGATGTCTTCTTTGCCGAGTGCTAATACGGCACTCGGCAAAGATTTTTTTTAAATAATTTCTTTGCCGAGTGCCGGCCCCGTCAGTACTCGGCAAAGATTTTTTCTATTTTTTAAATAATTTATTTACCGAGTGCCGGACTCGGCAGTGCTCGGCAAAAATTTTTTATTCTTTTTTAAAATAATTTCTTTGCCGAGTGCCAGGTCAGCACTCGGCAAACCTAGAGTTTAGGCAAAACTGGTGCCCAGCACTCGGCAAAGCTGAGAATTTTTTTTATTTTTTTAGATATATCACAGTAGACAAATATATATATACATATACATATCATAAATCCACATATATAACACAAATTCACATATGTAGTCACGAATCCAATAATAGTCACAAATCTAACACATATACAACTCCAACAAGTTCAACATCCATAACAAGTTCAACATAAAAAATCGCAGTCCATCACTGCTCGTGCTGCGTCCCGGCGTCCCCATGCCCTGCAGAGTGTGAAGAGCTAGCACCTGTCCATGAAGACCGCCCGGAGCGCCCGAGCTACGGCGCCGACTGGTACTGGTACATCCACCTGGGCGGTGGAAGCAGAGGGCCGCTTGCCCAGCCGGAGTGCCCGTGCTACGGAGGCAGAGGAGGAACGCCACCTGGCCACGTCAACTGTGCACCCGGGCCAACCGGCCACCCATGCTGTGGAGAAAGGCCACGTGGAGGAGTCGGGTTTGAACCCGTCGACTATGGCTGCACAAAGGAGAAGCGATTTCATTAGTACCTGTAGGATGGCCGCACAAGCCAAAGCAATAGACAAGCATATATACTCATCGGAGTCCCTATAGGGCTAAGAGGCGGGGTGGAGCGTACAGCGAGGGAGGCAACGGAGGCAGGGTGACACCAGAGATCTGAAGGGCCTAAAAGTAGCCGGCCATGTCCTGCATCTGACGCATCGAGTGCTGCTAGACAACCTCCATCTCGCGCGCCGACTGCTCCCTCTGGGCCGCCAGCTCCCGCTGATGGGCCTCTGCCATCTCCCGCTGTTGGGCCTGCAACTCGGCTAGTTGGGCCTACAATATTACACCCGCAAGGTTTAAACAATGAAAAAGAAAGGTACATGTGTAAAACCAATGAACGATGAATAAAACTATACTTACCTGAAACGCCGCCATCATCTGCATGGCGCTCAGCTGCCGAGGTCGTATGGGGACATCGTAGGAGGTCGTGCTCCCTGATCGAACCTGGCGGAGCGTGGGAACGATGGCCGGGTCGATTGCACCATGGGCAATATAGTACCGGCCATGCTGCTTCCTTGCTCCCGTCCTCATCAGGATGTCCGTATACAAGGGCTCGGTGGCTGGATTGAAGGTCGGCCCATGGCGCGTGCGAGCCACCATGGTGTACTCGGCCATCTTTTTGTAGGCGTTCGGGTTGGTGTACGCATCGAGCCCGTCCATCGGGTTGTAGACGTTGGCCAGATCTGTCGCTTTGCCCTTGTGAGCCAGGGTGTACCCCGTGAACTCGTTGATCACCTGGCCATCATACGACTGGGTCTACGAGGAAAACACAAAGATGTTTACACGTAATGAGAATTGAGAGCTAGAATAAATAAATAAATAAATAAATAAATCAACAGAAGCGTACCCATGTGTCCATGTACCCTCAGAGGGGGCGGCTCCCTTGGTGGTGTGCCGGCCCTGGCATCGCCAGGCATCGCTGCCGGTGGGCTCTACGCTCCTCATATGCCTCCTATGTTCACCACGCGTCCACAATCTCCTCCCAACAGTCCATGAACTTGTTGCACCATTCAGGAGGGTATTGCATGACAACATGTGAGAAGATGTATGAGAATGAATGTTTTTCACTTATTTTTCATGAAAAGAATCAAAATGAATGTTTTCTACTTACCTGGAGGTACACCTCCCTAGGGAGGTCGGTCTCAGGGTAGAGGATCATCTCCCTGGCTTCCGACTTCGTCACCTTTTTTAGAAGCACATTGGCATTGTATTGATGAGGACTGGAGGTGCGGCTCGTGGTCAATGTCCTTGAGTCGGGCTTTGCAGACCTTGTCCTGCACTCGCGCTGCCTTGACCTCGTGCCCCGGCTCGCACGTGAACCACTCCTGCAAATAGACATCATGCATCATTTCATTATTTCAAAAACGTCTAACGTAGTATTGAGCAACGAGGTGCGATGAAGACTCACCCAAAACTTGTTCTTGATCTTAATCGCAAGAGGGACCTTGTTATTGTCCTTGGCGCTCGCGAAGTGCTCCCACTTCTAGGGCGGCCCTGTCACCCCCTCGTGGGTAACCTCGTTATCAATTATGATCACATGTGGAGATGTCTGGGTTTTAGGCATGCGATATCGTAACTTGCTCCAAACATTCTTAAATTTTTATCATAGCCTTTACATGCGATAACATGACACCTAGACAAGTTTCATGATTTTTGGACTTTGTTTAGATTTTATATAATTGAAAAACACTTCTACCGCACCTGGATGGTCATGTTTCATGGCGAAGGCGTTCAAACTTTTGGATGAGTTTATAGACACGGCCTCAAAATACACTCTCTAACATGAATATTATTTTTTGAATGACTACATTTTATTATTTCATGCACTTGCAGTTCCAATTTGAATTATTCAGAAAAATTTAAGTAAATGAAATAAATAAACGAAATATAGCAGAATATTATAAAAAGGTCTCAAATTCGAACATGTGTTTCAATACAATATACTTGGGCTATAGAAAAAGTGTAAACTCAAAATTCAAAAAAATGAAAACTTTACGGAGTGCCAAGACTGGCACTCGGCAAATAGGATCTTTGCCGAGTGCCTGTAACGTGGCACTCGGCAAAGAAGCCCTCTTTGCCAAGTGCTAGCCTGGCACTCGGCAAAGATGGGCCGGCCTGGGCCCAGTACCCGGCATGTGGGTCTTTGCCAAGTGCTTGGCTCGGCACTCGGCAAAGAGCACTCGGCAAAGGGGACGGCGACGGATGCCGTTTGCCCCCGTCAAGGTTTGCCAAGTGCTTGGCTTTGCCAAGTGTGCAACACTCGGCAAAGATCTTCATTGTTGAGTGTCCGGCTTCGCCGAGAGCCAGGCACTCGGTAAAGAAATCTTTTCTGAGTGTTGTGCTTGGCTCTCGGCAAAGAGCGTCTTTGCCAAGTGCCCATGTTTTGCCACTCGGCAAAGCGGGTGGCACTCGGCAAAGAAGCCGTTTCCGGTAGTGGTCCTACGTCTTTTCCATCGTACGCATAGTCACGAGGAATCTCTAGCTAGTACTCCCTCCGTTTCAAAGTCGTTTTGACTTTTTTAGTATACTCACTTTGTTATGTATCTAGACATGATACATAGCAAAACGAGTGTATCAAAAAAGTTAAAGCGACTTATGATTTAGAATAGAAAGAGTATACGGTAGTATTTACCCCCTTTCCGTGTCCCGGGAACATGGATCGACCTTTATCCCTACAGTGAAAATCTCTTTCTTAATAAGCGTACCATTTCACGACTCAATCGTCCTAGGACTTTACGAGACGACGCTCATGCTGCTCATGCATGGCCTGATGATGATCGAACACGGAATATTAATCCATCCGGACAAACGCATCATTTATATTTATTTATTTATATATCTCCCTCGTGCGCATGCATCCATGCCCTCTCTCTCTTCAGGCAATCAAGCAGTTAACACACGTGCGTCGGTACTCGGTAAAATGTATTACTGCAGCACTCCCGTATGTAAGTTTGACACAAACAAAATGAATTTGTTCATAAGCAAGGCAGCGGCAGGTCAAAAAGACTACTTGACATAGACCTTGCAAGGGTCAAAATGCTTATGCGATGAAATGAAGCAAAAGCATGGTCAATATACGTTGGTCTAACTCAACTTCGGTGTTTTAATAAAAATGGATATTGCAGGGAGAAGCGTCCAAAAAATGTTGTTAAAAAGCTTGGCTATCGGATTCAGCTTATTTCGATCATACGCATCTTTTTTTTTTGACAGGTCGATCATATATAAGCATCTTATAAGCTGTACATAAGATCCCATCTAAGCCAAGAGTTTAATTTGTCACCACCACAATTGCATTCATGCATCATGCCATCGTCCAAAATACCGATGCCAAATGATTCTTGAGTACACTATACAATTAATCATGATAAATAAATGATACATCAATAGTTTTGGATGACATGCACCAACAATCTGCATGCTTATAAGTTATATCGGCACGCATGACCATTATATATACTCTCATCACTATGTCAAGGATTTTCCGTCCTTCCAAAATGTTGCAAGAGATAGATCTACGTGTCATGCTGATATCTTGTAAGAAGCTATATATATGTGAAGTTATGGACAAAATGAACTCAAAAATATTATTAGAGGAAACCAAAATGCCATGCCGAGTAGCAACAGTAGGCAAGCACATTGTCAGCAAGACATCGGATAGTGTACACTCTTGTCATCTGCCGTTATCTCCTCGATGCTAAAGGAGTGCAGCGTGTGGAGATGACGGCAGACAACAAGAGTGTCATGCTATCCGTCTTAAAGAAAGACAACGAGTTTTGGCTGGGCTCAGTTGAGCTCGGCAACATCTTAGTTGTTGACATGAGGTTATTAGATTAGATAGTTTAGTTTTAGTTTGGTTATTGTTTTCAAACACTTCTATTTTTTCTACGTATGAATATATTTGGAATTCTAAGCTTATTTGATTAAACTTGTTTATGGGATAGAAGGTTGGTTTATAGCGTGTGTCCAATATTTGCAGTTGAAACATTTTATGCGTTAGCCCTAACTTTTTACATCAGTTTGACGCTGCAATTAATCCCAAATGTAGTTCGTGGTTCATCTTGAGAGCTTCATGTTTTCAGTGTGTTCGATTGTCACTGTCATGTCTGAACTATATTGTGACAATGCCTGTTGTCTGAACTATCTTGTGACTATGCTTGGTACAAGAGTTGAATGCTAAAGTTATCCTAAGAAACTATGAGATGAAACTGCACATTGAGACACCCTGTTTCTGTGGCAGAGCCAGGATTTTAAACAAGGGCGGATCCAGCCAGGATAAGATGGGTGGGTGGGTGGGTGGGGGGCGGGGGGGGGTGGGGGGGGCCTAAAAATGAGGATTAGGGCTAGAGTTAAGAAACTAATGGTGATTTATAGGCTAATGAATAGTATTTTACATGTAACTTAAGGCTCCCAAGGGCTGCAGCCTAAGCAGCCCACCCGATGAATCCGCCCCCGATTTTAAAGTTGGGATTCCCATCCTAAGAAAAAAAATCGTTCAAAAACTACGTATAAAATAGTTCACGACGACACCTATAACTAAAGGAATAAATTGCTCAAATCTAAATACCTATAGAATAAAGGGAAATTACAACATATGACTATTAATGAAAAACGGTTTTAAGTGTAGAAGACTCCTCTGTGAAGTGGAGAAGAAATATTAGCATACAACTAGCAAGCTTAACTATGTCTCTATCATTTTTTTCTTCGTTTTACATAATACTTTATGATCTACTAGAAGGATGTACGCACTAGTATTAATTGAAAAGTTGTGATAATCATACTAAAATAATCCTAATTAAGGTAATAGGATTTATGAAAGATGTGTTCACCACGTCACGGCATATCTATCCATGCCCTGTTTTATTTTCATTGTCAAGTCTTGAAAGCTAGGAGGTAAAATCTCCCACTGAGACTGACCTAATAATTGACACTAAGGCTAGTTTTGATGGAAGTTGCATGGACTACACTATTTTGAAAATATAGATGCTTTGGAAAGTAGGATATAAAAGCCCCACCTAGGGATTAGTTTGAATGGACATATGTCATGAGAACATCGATTAGGCAAGAATTTTGACTTGAGGCGTCCAAAATCCAAGAATGCATGCCGTCGATTGCCTAAGGTCTCAATTTGATTAATGGGCTGGCCCAATCTGGCTTCCCAATATGTGCTCTGGCCTGATCCGTGCATTAGATGTATTTGGGCTGTCTTCCTGACATGCTCCATGCATGTTTCGAAATTGTCTGGCTTAAACAATTTCCATGCATATCAGCACTCAAAGGTGTTTAATTGTTGGTGCGAGTCATCCAAAACTGTTGATGGGGAAGAATGGCGTGTGGTAACAAACCTGGCCTCAGGTTTCTAATGCTCGGTGCAGGCATGCATGTTTTGTGTTACCGATGACTCACTGGAGGTCTCTGTCTCTCTACAAGTGGGTTCTCCTCCTGTCCAGATCATCGTAGGGACGTGATGAGGTCAGCATGGCTCACTCTTAAGATAGGAGAGGTGTGGATTGATTATGTCATTGCACATTGATTGTGTTGACTGAATCGAAGTATAACTTCGAGAATAGATCGTGCTACTCCCCGTACCTCCTGAGCGCCTCTCTTGGGGGGCGACTCGGGAGGCCCCCAGCGCCACCACCGAACCACCACCTCCTCCTGGCCCTCCTCCAGCCGTCGCCGCCGCCCTCTGGCGTGCGGCGGCGGCGGCCCGCAGCGGCTCCCAAAATCCGGAGCAGGTCGCTCCCCATCTTCCTCCCTCTCGCACCTTTTTTGATCTACACTGCCTAATTCTTCTCCGACAGATCGACGGCGGCGGCGATCGCCGGTCAGATCCTGGCCCTAGTGGGCCGAGTCCGACATGGTGGCGCGCGTCCTTCCTTGGAGATGGGTGCGCCCGGCCTCCCTCTTCGATGGGTAACCCTAGCGGCGGCGCCTGGCCTCCTCGATGGGTAACCCTAGCGGAGGGCGGCCGGTCCTGGGGCCGTGGCTCCGGTGGCCAGAACGGCGGCGGACGATCGGATCCACGCCCTTGGGGGCCAAATCTGGCAGGTGGAGGGCTCGGGTCCTCGTCTGGTGGCGCTGCTCCTGCGGCCGGCCGGGAGCCTGCGGGCCCTTTCATGGGGCAGCAGATTGGGTGAAAACCTTGCCTGACATCTACGCCGGGCCGGCGGCGGTGGCATTGAATGTGCCACTCACCTTGTTGAAGGCGTCGTCGAAGCTGTTGTGCCTGTGGGCGTTCAACAACTGGGTGAAAAACTTGCCTTGTGTCTCCGGGCCGGCGGCGGTGGTGCAGTTGGCTAGTCGTCAAAGTTGTTGTTCGTCAGGACAGGGAGTCCCTATCGCGTGTCACTCTGCTGCAATCAAGTCAGAGGTGGTGTTCGATGGCGTAACAGGTCGGTGTTGGTGAGCAGTATATCTGCATCAAGTGCTTTGTGCTGTTGCCTTGGAAGAAGCATCCAATCTTCAATGGTGGTCGGTGTCCAGCATTTTCAGTACCTGTTTAAGGTCTGACAAACGTGTTTCGGCGACTTTGACTTGACGTTGGTGATCGTATTCCAGAGGAATTGACAGCAAGGAGCAAGCCTATTTGTCGCGTAGGACTACTCGAGCCCCGTGTTGGGGATGTAATTCTTTGTGTCAGTTTTCTTCTTTTGTTTTTCCTGTTGTATTAATTTAGCCTCATTCTACCCACGGGTAGATAAAGCCAGATAGTTTCTATCCTTTATCTAAAAAAATAACATCGAGAATAGGCACTGACAAATACTAATTCCAAACAAACGATCCAGTGGCTGAATAGGCACCGACAAATTTGAGTCCTTGCATAAATTGAAGTGCAAATAGACTTGTTGCTGATTGGCATAACGAAAACAAAAAAATCAAGATACAAAACTTGTGCATTAGAGCCATAACTTGATTATAATGCAGCAGAGCGTTCTTCCAATCCTAATTAAAGGGAAGTGTAAGAGGTATAATGCCGGTTGACACGTGGAGGGCGATCTGTGAGTGGAGGAGGCGGAGGTAGGGCGGCGGCATGGTGGCCGGCCGGTGGCTAAACCGCGGTGGCGCTGCTGCCGTGCGCTTGTGGTGGCGTGGGTAGGGGAGGAGCGGCGGCTAGGGTTGGAGGGAGAGAGAGCCAAGAGCCAATAGCTAAGGGTAGGGTTTCCTCTATTCCTTTTTTCATTGAATTGATTACATGGGGCTTTTTATTTATAGTCCTGACAAGACTTAACCACTAAACAACCGTCGATCCTACGGATCCGTGCTTCCTACCACTAAGCAACCGTCGATCCTACGGATCCGTGCTCCCTATTTTATTTATCTCTATTTTCCTATTTTACCTAGGTGACGTGGCACTTTCCATAGACGGCGGTGGCGCACCCGCGCCCTCCTTTCGCACGCGTGCGGCGCCCTGGGCCTGTGAGATGCGTCTTGTTGTGGTAGCTCCTCCTCTTCTGGGCTTGAGTTGGCCCAATTTCTTCTAGATTCTGTTGGGCTGTCGTTAGGATTGTTACAGTACTTCCCCCTTTTTCGCTTGGCGTGTCCTCGTGATAAACAGGAGCCACGCGTTGAGGGAAGCTGCTTCTGGTAAGGTGGCCTTTGGATGGTAGGTCATGCGACCTTTGAATGAGTCATCAAGGATGAAGAGTTGCATAGCACCGAAGTTGTTGATGTAGTGGGTCGTGAGGTAGAGGTAGCTGTGGTGGTGTGGCCGATGTCATTGATGATGATCATGATGGTGGAGATGGTGCCTTTGTTGCTGATGTCATCAGTGATGATGATGCTCCATGGCATGTGAGTTGCTGTGAACTCTAGGCCGTAGAGGAGGCTGTCGTTGTGGATGTAGGCGTTGATGGCATCATAGTTGTTGGGGTGTCGAATGTCGGGACCATCATTATGCTTGCTGTTGGTATTGTCGATGAGGCCGAACATGAAGTAGATGTAGTCATTCGAGGCCACATTGTTGCCGCAGGTGCCGCTGCCGGCGATATTGTCGGCGGCCTATGTTGATGGTACGTCAAGGATAATGGTGGCACCATAGTGGGTGGAGTAGATGTGCCTGCTATTTGTGGAGCTGGTAATGACGTCGTTGTTGATGGTGAGGCGTGTCTGCTTAGCTTCCTTGGTTGTGAGACGCTGACTTAGTTGGTCAAGCTTCCCATGGTATACGTAGCATTGCTGTTGATGATGGAGTGGTTGGCACGTGTCGTTGCAAATATGATATCGGTTGCTCCAGTGATGAGGGTGATGATGCTCAGCATGGTCGTGGTTGCTGTTGTTGTTGTTGGTGGCGTCGGGTCCAATCTGGGTTGGACCTTGTTGATAGTGGCACCATGGGTGTGCCCTGCATTTATGACGTTGCTATCGTTGATGCAGGAACATGTCCAGTTGGCCTCCTTGGTTGTGGTGTGCCTATCTAGTTCCTCGAGTTCATCATCGAACAGGTGGTGGATGTTGGCGGTGACATCGTGCGGCAGCATGCTGCTGTCATTGTCGTCGGGGCCCAACTTGATGGAAGTGACATTGTTGGGGCGTGGAGGCTCCAGGTTGACGTTGGGGTTGTTGAAGGCAACATCCAGATCGATGTCGTTGGGCATGCTAATGTTGAGGACGTGGATGTCGTGCGACGTGTCGTTGTACAACAGCATGGTGCTGACGCTGTTGTTGAAGGTGTCGATGTCGAAGGCAAAGGTGCCAGGTAGATTGGCCGCGTGTTGCAGCGCCCTTGGTGGTGGAGTCATGGTAGCTGGGCGATGTTCTGCTTGAATAGGCGTTTCATCGAGCAGCTGGTGGGCGTCATTGGTGACGTCCTCTGTGTCGATGGCGGCGTTTAGATCAAAATTGGGTTGGATCATGGCGTCGATGGCGTCAAGGGGATGAATCTCCTCGTTGCAGACTATGTTGAGGACGGCGTTGCTAGCGATACGTGCCGGTTCATCCTCGTTGGTGTTGAGGCCATGATCTAGATCTGCGATTGCATCGTCGATGTTGATGGTGATCTCATTGGCGGCGTCAATCTGCTCCTTGTCCTGTTGTTGTAGTAGAGATTGGAATTGATCTGCGAAACTTACAAGGGCAGCTTTGATGTCGACGCAGATTTCCTAGATGTCGTCATTCATGGCAGTGGTGGTGGCGTCCATAGTGATTGCGGCGGCCATTGATGGCGTCTGAGGATCGATGTGGTCGTCTGATACCAGGTGTAAGAGGTCTAATGCCGGTTGACACGTGGAGGGCGATTCGTGAGCGGAGGAGGCGGAGGTAGGGTGGCGGCGTGGTGGCCGGCCGGTAGCTAAGCCGCGGCGGCGCTGCTGCTGTGCACGCGTGCGGCGGTGCGGGTAGGGGAGGGAGGCAGCTAGGGTTGGAGGGAGAGAGAGCCAAGAGCCAATAGCTAAGGGTAGGGTTTCCCCTATTCCTTCCTTCATTGAATTGATTACATGGGGTCTTTATTTATAGTCCTGACAAGACTTAACCCCTAAACAACAGGCGATCCTACGGATCCGTGCTTCCTATTTTATTTATCTCTAGTTTCCTATTTGACCTAGGTGACGTAGCACTTTCCGTAGATGGCGGCGGGGCGGCGCCCTCCTTTCCCACTCGCCCGGCACCCTGGGCCCGTGAGACGCGTCTTGTTGCGGTGGCTCCTTCTCTTCTGGGCTCGAGTTGGCCTAATTTCTTCTAGATTCTGTTGGGCCGTCATTAGGATTGTTACAGGAAGTAGGGGAACCCTAGATCTGTCCCATTGGGCATAGTAATGAGCAGCGTAACAGGCTGCTGACTGAGGAGGTGAATCTATAGAGCTAGGAGTATGCCTGTAAATGAAAGAATTGGAGGCACTGATCAAATGCTATCACTTTGAGGAGGTCGCTGGAGGCCTGGCCCAACAAATCAATTTGGTCCGCATGCTCCTCGATCGTGGCGCAATAGTGAGCACTGTGGTGATCATTCACATCAACATGTCCAAAAACCAACTTGATATAGCACATCCAAGCTGAGACTTTAAATTGTCATTACCATGAGATTGCATCCATAACTCAGGCCATGCAAACTATTGATGCCCGTTGATTCCAGAATGCACTCATGATAAAGGAATGATACATCAATAGTTTCACATGACTTGTACTAACAGTTTGCATGCTTATAATCTACATGAAAACCTAGAGGATTGCTATATATATACTCCTACCACTATGCTTATGATGCCATCTAAAATTTTTTAAGATAGAGTTAATTGATATGGTTATGTTGTAAGGAGCTATGAAGTTTTGGAGGCAACAAACTAGGAAACTCTGAAATATTAGAGGAAATCAAATTGTCAAGGGCGTAGAGAGTGATTGTGTTGCCAGCCAATAATCAACAATTAATCAGTAAGTGGAGAAGGCAGAGGACGACCTTCGCCAACACCACCAGCTATAAGCATAATCCATCTTGCAAATCCTCTCCGGCACATGTAAGCAGCGCCAACGATATTTGCGGCCGCCCACTGGGCCTCCAGTTCAACATCAAGACCGACGATTTGTACATCGCTGACGCCTACCATGGGCTCCTCAAGGTTAGTCTTTCGGGTGGCGAGGCCAATGTGGTGGCGGCCAAGGCCGACGGTTGCGCGTTCACCTTCGTCAGCAGCATCGACGTCAACCAGTCCACAATATAAATACTGATTCAAAACAAACGATCCAGTGGCTGAGTAGGCGCTGACAAATTTGAGTCCTTGCATAAAGTGAAGCACAAATAATAGACTCGGTGCTGATTGGCATAAGGAAAATAAAAAAAAATCAAAATACGAAACTTGTGCATCCATAGTTGTTCTATACTATGATTACATTTATAATTTATGGCATGTCTCGGAAGAGACTACTATGATTATCGCTATGTACGTAACTAAAGTTGAACCGGAGGATACTCGACATCGTCGTCGGCTTCATTTCCTGGGCACCTGGGCTCGCTGGTGATCCATCGGTTGACGTACGGCCCAATTCCGAGTCGAGCGGGCTCGTGTGATGGGCCCCCACGTTGTCAAAACCAGGGCCGGACCCGGATCCCATTGAAGAGAAATAGTCAGGCCCATCTTCTCTTCTTCTTGCGGAAAAAGAAGAGGAGGGGCCGCGGCGGGCGGCATGTATATTAGATCGTGTGCCCGAGCTCCCCCACGCAAACAAACCACACCCTCCTCCATGCCATTGCTCGCGCACCACGACCACGCCCAGCTCAGGGGAGATCTTCCAGCGACCGGCGATCGAGATGAGCCGCGGCATGGCCCCGGG
This sequence comes from Bothriochloa decipiens, assembly GCA_023333625.1. Taxonomy (NCBI): domain Eukaryota; kingdom Viridiplantae; phylum Streptophyta; class Magnoliopsida; order Poales; family Poaceae; genus Bothriochloa; species Bothriochloa decipiens. Next base: position 3,951,640 of record CM041646.1, read on the forward strand.
CAAGGGCTGTTAGAATCCCGATCCGATCGAGGGGACCCTCGAGAGGCACTTCACGAACACAGGCGGAGAAACTCGAGAGGTATTTTGGTTGCTGCAAATGTGATAGATTTTTTATTAATTGTTATCAACTATATATAGGGGTTTACATGGTTTACAAAAGTAAAATAATCACGGCATGATCGTGATCAATTGTTGCCATCCCAACAACCTGGGCCATGCCGTAAATCTCTACTTGCTAATTATCTTCTACCTTCTACAATTAGCATGCTCAGGACTTATTCAAACAATCTCCTCCTAAGTCCTAGAGCATCTAGACTACATTCTTCATGCCGATCTCACCTCGAAGCTCCTGCAACCGAGTACGTCGCCTAGCTGCAGCTCAATGCCGACGAACTCGACGTCGATCAGCTTCCTGTCACAGCATTCCCGGATGAAGTGGAACTTCACATCAATGTGCTTACTCCGATCATGATGCATAGGATTATTCATCAGTGCGATGGCGGACTTGTTGTCCACCTTGAGCTTGGGTGCGAGGACCGCTCCTCCGACGAGCTCAGCCAGCAAGTGTGCTAGCCAAATCGCCTCATACGCAGCTCCAGTAGCCGCGATGTACTCTGTCTCGCAGGAAGGCAAGGCGACCACCTTCTGCTTCGCCGACTGCCATGCAACTGGCCCACCTACAAGGAAGAATATGAGTCCACTGGTGCTCTTCCGGTCGTCGATGTCTCCAGTGAGGTCACTGTCAGAATAGCCCACCAGCTTTGGGACGCCTCCATTCTTCTTGCCTGGGTGATAGTGCAGGCCCCAATGCACCGTGCCCGCAACATAGCGGAGGACGCGCTTGACCACTGTGAGATGTTCTTGACACGGCGCCTCCATGAACCTGCTGAGGTACACAACTGAGTAGGCCAAATCGGGCCTTGAGTTGCACAAATACCTCAAGCTCCCGATGAGGCTGTGGTACTCCGTGGCGTCGACAGTCGGGGTCGAGCCATCCTTCAGCAGCTTCAACTTCATCTCCATGTGGGTGGCACTAGCATTGCAGTCGGCCAGCCCATCCTTCTCGAGGATCTTGATGGCATAGGTGCTCTGACGCAGCATGATGTCATGAGCGCCCTGGGTGACCTCGAGCCCCAAGTAGTAGGAGAGGAGCCTGAGATCGCTCATGTGGAACGTGCCTAGCATCTACTTCTTGAACCTGTCCACGGCGCCGACATTGCCTCCTGTGATTATGAGGTCATCGACGTAGACGCCCACGATCAGGCGCTCCGATCCGCTCCCTCGAGTGTATAGACCGTGCTCGTTCACATAGCGAATGAACTCAAGGCCCATCAGCTCGGCGTCGAGCTTTTGGTTCCAGGCTCGAGGTGCCTGGCGGAGCCCATAGAGGGCCTTGTGGAGGCGCAACACCTTGTGCTTGTGCTTACCGTCGATGAAGCCGGGAGGTTGTTGAACGTACACCTCTTCCTGGAGCTCGCCGTTCAGGAATGCCGATTTGACATCCATGTGGTGAACGCCCCAGCCGAAGTGAGCAGCAATGGCGAGGAGCAGTTGCACTGACTCTAGTCGAGCCACCAGGGCGTACACCTCCTCAAAGTCGATGACGGGTCGTTGCATGTATCCCTTGGCGACGAGGCACGCCTTGTACTTGGCAATGTTGCCGTTCTCATCGCGCTTGACCTTGTACACCCACTTCAAGCCGATGGTGTGGTGTCATCGTGGAAGCTTGACCAACGACCATGTTTGGTTGTCGCGGATCGACTTCATCTCCTCCTCCATCGCGGCAACCCAATTGGGGTCACCGTCAGCTTCCTTGAGTGACCGCGGCTCCTCCACACTCATGGCATGGCTCACCGTGTGCAGCTCCCCCTCCTCGGTGTTGGGTTGCCCCAGTCCAGGTGCAGCAGCAACGCCGAGGATGTTGTCGAGGGTCCTATACCAGCGCTGCGCTTTCCCGTCGTCATACGCTTCGAGGTTCGGGTCGGTGGTGAGGGGCGTCGCAAACTCAATCTGTGGTCCGGCCTGAGGTGGTGTCGAGGTGGTGCTGTATAACATCCCAGATGTTAGTAAGCAATTAAAATTATAATCAAGTGCATTATCAAGCATAATCATTGAGCGTCATGATATAAATGCATTCATGTTTTAAGATTTTCTTTTGTGTGGTGCTTTGTTTTATACATGAAATAATGATGTTTAAGGTTTCATTAAACTCCTTATCATTTTATGTGAATTTGCTTGCAATTAAAATTTGTTAGTTAATTAAATTTATTGTTTTGAGTAATTATTTTTATGGAATGAATTGTTTGAGTAATGTTAGTTTCTATTTAAATGCCTAATTGTTATTTATGTGCCCTTGTTTGAATTTAAAATCCCTAAAAATTTAAAATATCCCTTTTATCTCATTTTCTATATTTCAAAATATATAAGGAATTTTGAGATACTCTCAAAATATGGTTTGTAGATATTTACAAGAGCTACAATATTGGTATTTAAAATTTTTCAAGTTTCTAAAAATAATTTCAAATGAATTTGAAAATAAAGTTTTCCTGCATTTGCCCCTTTCTTTCTCTATAAAAAGTGTTTGGTTTGATAAGATTAACATTTTATAGATTGGAAGATTTTCAAGTTTTATTGAAAATCAAAAGTAATTTCAAATATTTGTTCATAGGGTTTTGCTTTCCTTTTGAATTTGAATTCATATTTCAAAATCTATGCAGAATTTAAAAATATTTATTAAATGAAAAATGTAGCTCTTGAAAAGTTATGCAAACTTTATTTTTGGAGATTTTCAAGTTCTATTCAAAATCCTGAAGTAATTTGTAATTTTCGACAAGTGGCATTTTTGTAATATTCATGAACAGTACCGCCGTGTTTGATTTCTCCTTTGCTCTCACTGTCGCCGGTGTCCGCCGTGTCTCGGCCGCGTGACTTCTCGCGCCCGTGCGTGGTGGAACACCTGGCCGAGCTCGTGAACCCACCTACCACCTCCTCACCCCGTCCTCTGCTCTATAAAAACCGAGCACCGGCCATTGTCACCCTTTTTCTTCCTCTGCAGCCGCCACCGTCGACCTCCATTTGCCGGTGAAATTCACCATCACCGCTCCTCCTCTTCCCGTCCCATCTTGCCTCAATATCCACCATGTCTTTGCGATCATTTTGAGCCCAGTTGTGCCCACAAACGTCGTCGAAATAGCTCAGGTGGACGATTTCTTCTTCACGGCCGGCCGGGGCGCCGCCGGGAGCTTCTCTCCGCCGCCACCGAGCTCCACTCCGACTCGGCCTTGTCTAGGGTGAGCATCAGCTTCGCCTCGGCCTCCTGCAACTTGCGCGTGTGCTCGCCAAGGTCAGCCGCCGCCAGAGAGCATCGCCGCCGTGCTGCTCCATCGCCGAGCCGCGAGCTTGCGTGGCCGTGCCACCACGAGCCGCCTCAGGCCAAGCCAAGCCAACCCACGAGCACGGAACCACCTCCCGATGCTCCTGTACCACTCAGCTGCCGCCGTCTAGCACCCACCGCCGTAACCGCGAGCCACAACGAGTTCTTTGTTTCCATTTGCGTGAGGGATCTCGGGTTTAAATTCAACAAAAGCCGGGGGCCTAAGTGCATAGCCTAAGACTCAGGTGAATAGTGCCTCAAGGATCTGTTTGTAGCAGTTTTTCATAAACTTTAAAAATTCATATCTGGAGTTTCGTAACTCCGTTTTTGGTGAACCAAATTTTTTTGTATTCCTTGTGATGCCTAGTTTTTATTAAAAATATGAAACATGCCATATTTTGTAGAAAAATAAATAGTTATGTTTTATGCCTTTTATTTAATAATAGAAAATAAGGAAAATTCATATCCTTTGTTGTGTAGCTCCAAATGACTTTAAATTTTTATGACATATTTATTATGCCAGGTGTGTGGTGTAGTAAAAATATTGTGATCATTAGATGTTATATGCTTAATCTTTTAATTTACCTTGTTTGTTGCTTATTAAATAATTTATAATTGTAATAAAAATGTAGAAATGGAAAATATGGTTCCTTTACCGTTGTATGATGCTGCCATGTCATGTTAACACCTAATATGGCTATATGATTTCAGTATATGTGGAGTTTCATATTTATCTTATGTAATTCTTTTAAAATAGTTTATAATTAGCTAGTTAGTTAATCTTGTTATGCTTTCACCAATGAATTATCGTGCATCATGTCGTGAATTCATCATGCTAAAGCATGCATCATTTCATTATGTGTAGTTGTTCAAGAGTGAATTGGATCGTGTTGATCAACGTTCAGAAAGACGCCATCCTACGAGAATGTTCGAGAAGGTGACATCCATCAATGATGTTGAAGTCTTTATCCATGGTGTTGGTGCCAAAACTAACATCTGTGATTCCGACGAGAACTAACCACCGCTGCAATAAAGGCAAGCTCCGGATGCATTTAAACCCTTCCTTGTTTTTATAGAAGTTTTTATCGCTTCAGTTATGCAATGTTGCATTAAGTAATAGGAGTTGAGTGGTAACCTACCAATTGCATTACCTATTTTATTTCCATATTCCTTGTTACCTGATTTTGGAAAATGCTTAGTTATACTTAGCCCTGCTTAATTAGTAAGTTTTCAAAAAGAAAAAGAATAAAAAAGATGAGTGTGGCTTTACTTGTTGGAATCATGACAATAGTTAATAAATCGAGTCTGGACGGGTAATTTGCATTGAGAATGGAGTCCCTCTGTAGTGTTTCTGTCTGTTGATGCCCTAGGTCCCGTCCGATGGTGATCTGGTGATATCGAGAAACTAGAAATCCATATGCATGAAGTGATATACTAAGGGTTGGAGCCCAGGTATGTCATGGAGTGATATTTTTATGGGTCAGAGTCCCCACATATGTCATAGTGTGGTATATTGTGGGTTAAATTTCCCATGTATATCGGTACACTAGGTCGAAGAGCTCACGTGTATTATATGGTGATATATGGCTGCGGTTGTTATCCCAATATATCTTTGGTCTGGTATGCATTTTGGTTGGAGCCTCATGCATATCTAGATCTAGGTCCCAGCTGGGTATAAAAATAGATTCGAATCGCCGTTGCTTCTCGGAGAAGAAGACTCGATCGTTGTTCATCATCGTAGTAACAACTTGAATGATGATAAGGAATAAAGATGAAGTGGGTTGGTAACCTTGAGCTAAAGCAAAATAGCTTTACTTTCTGTCAAGCTTTTCTGCAAAAATTCTTGTCTCCTGCAAGCCTTACCTTGTCCCTCTAGCCTGCATTTCCTGAGTCTTCACCCCACTTTTTCGTCGGGTCAGTCTTGTTGAGTACTTTTGTACTCAGGGTTTGTTGAACCCCTATTGCAGGTGCTAATTAGTGTTCAAATCAAGTTCATGTCGGTGGGCTCGATGAGATCTGGTTGTCCTCTCCCGACTTAGGCTCTCTACCTAAGTTGTCTTCTATAGTTCTACTCTGCTTCCGCAATTGAAGATAAGTTTATAAAAGATAATTTATTTATAATTTGTAAATTTACTTTTATCTTTTCTTTGCACTCTGATTCTTATTTTGTAACAAATGTTGTAATGTTGCAGCTACTTCTTTGTTGATCCTGGTATGAGTTGTTAAATGTGGTTTAATCGGGGTCCTTTGAGGGCACCCGACAGGGCTTTCTAAGTTGTATGGGATGCATGCATGGCTATTAGAGGTCTTTGAGATAATGATAGGTGCATGTGAGCCATATAATTTAGGAGGTTTTGCCACATGCTGCCTCGAGGGGAGATGGAACGACCTTGAGGGGTGCTGGTTCAGCCTCGAGGCGCTGGTCCCCTAGCACGTCGTGCTCCATGACAGTGAAGATAGGCTCGAAGCTCTCGTCTAAGGAGCCTGCCCAGTCCCAGCGCACGCCCTCATCGAAGGTGGCGTCACGGGAGACGTGCACGCGCTCGGCGATGGGGTCATAGAAGCGGTACGCCTTGGAGCCTTCCTGGTACCCGATGAAGATGACCTTGAGCCCACGGTCTTCGAGCTTGCTCAGATGTGGATGCACGCGCTTGATGTAGGCAACACACCCGAACACCTTGAGGAAGTGCACGGGTGGCTTCTTGCCGTACCATGCCTGGTACGGGGTCTGGCCGTCGAGCGCGCTTGTCGGTGCTCGATTGTGCAGGAACACGGCTGTGTGAATAGCTTCTCCCTAGAAGTGCCCAGGCATGCCTCGGGCTCGAAGGATGCTTCTGGTCGTGGCCACCACCATCTGGTTTTGACGCTCAATTACGTCATTCTGCTGAGGTGTGTATGGCACCGAGTAGTGTCGCTGGATGCCTTCGCCTGTGCAATATGCACCAAACTCCACCGAAGTGAACTCACCACCATGATCAGTACGGAGCACCTTTAGCTTCTTTTCGCACTCGCGCTCAATGCGAGCCTGGAATGCCATGATGGCCGCTGGTGCATCCACCTTGGAACGCAGAAGGGTGAGCTACATATAGCGACTCATGTCATTGACGAGAAGCAGGAAGTAGGCGTTCCTAGCCAGTGTTGGTGGCGAGATCAGGCCGCAGAGGTCGCCGTGCACTAGCTCGAACTGATCCTGGGCTCAATGCTTGGCGGCTCGAGGGAAGGCCGTGCGCTTCTGCTTCGCCAGAGCGTAGTCTTTACACACCTGCTCGACGTGGTTGATGGCAGGCAGTCCATGCACCATGTCCTCGTGCCCCAACTTCCTTAGTGACTGGAAGTTGATGTTCTCGAACCGCTCGTGCCACCTCCAAGCAACGTCGACGGTGCAGGCAGTGAGACACACCGGGGCGATGACGTTCATGTCGAGGAAGTAGAGCCTGCTCGAGGAAGTAGAGCCTGCTCGAGGAACTCTTTACCTTAGCGAGCGGTTGGCATTGCAGATCATAGAGGCGCAGGATGCCGACCTCGATGTCGACCTTGAAGCCGTCCTCGTCCACCTGATCAAGACTCACGATGTTGGTGGTGAGCCACGGGATGTAGTAGACCCCCTCGAGCCGGCGGTGCTCACCGGACTTGCAGGCGAAGAGGACGGTCCCCTTTCCCTCGATATCGACCTCCGACCCATCACCAAACCGAACGGCACCAGTGACGGCAGTGTTGAGCTCGGCGAAGATGCTTCGGATCCCCGTCATGTGGTTCATCGTGCTGGTGTCGAGCACCCAGCGGTGCGATCCCACGGCCTCCTTGTCCTCCTCACTGAGGTGGAGAAGAACCTTACGCTCGACGAGGTGGACGCTCGGTTGTGGATTGACGGCGGGCGGTGGCTGCGGCTGAGATGGATGGCTCAGATCAGATTGAGCGGTCGGTGGAAATTCAAGGGGGCCTCGGGTGACGGACGTTCGCTCCTGCGGACGAGCCCCCATCGAGGTGACGAATCTCCGCGCAGACTTGCCCGGGTCTCGAGTGACAGACTTACGCCCACGTGGACGACCCCCCTTCGGAGTGACGGATTTCCGCGCGGACTCACCCGGGCCTCGAGAGTATCGATGGGGGCCTTGAATGATGGAGATTTGTTCTTGCGAATGACCCCCGCCTCGATCTCCGTCTCCACCTCGATGTACATCAAGGCCCGCTCCTCATTCTCCTCGGCCTGCGCGACATGTGCCGCGCCCTTCTTCTTCCCACGGCAATCTTTGGCCCAATGGCCCTTCTTCCCGTAATTCTTGCAGTGATTGCCTGGGGGTGGGCATCCGCCGCCGGCGTTGCCGGCTTCACCGGTTTGGCCGTCGCGCGACGAGGAGCCTGAACCGCCTCGACTGCGGCCACGTCCTCTGCGCTTCCCTCGATTGCCCGAGTCGCCGCCGCCACTGGAGCTCTCCTGCTCCCGGCGGGTCTTGCGACAAGCCTCCCAATCCTCCTCAGAGAGCATCAGGCGCCCCATGGCATCCGTGACCTCCTTGGGCTTGCCGCAGTCCTCAAATACGCGCAGCCACCTGATGACCTCCTTGATTGAGACTGAGTTTAGGTCGAGGAAAATCTCAAGGGAGACCGCTCCCTGGGACAGCTGGTCTAGGACCACCTGCAACAACTTTTTTACAACCTTGGCATCCATGATGTTGTCCCCGAGGGTGCGGAGGTTAGTGGCAAGCGTCGTGATGCGGATCCTGAACTCGGTGACTCTTTCGCCGTCCTTGAAGGAGAGGGCCCCGAATTCCCCGCGGAGTCGCTGCGCGCTGGCGTCGCGCACGGGTTCGTCCCTGATTCGCAACACCTTGACTGCATCCCACACCTCTTGACGGTCCGCTTCTGGGCAAGGGTGCTCCACATGTCGGAGGGAACTGACCGCAAGAGCCCCGCCATCGCCTGGCGGTCATCATGGTACTCATACTCGTCGGGGTCGTCGTTGATGCCGAGGTTGACGATGTCCCAGACTTGGAGGGTCTGGAAATTCACCTCTATCACCAAGGCCCACTCCGGATAATTCGTCCGGGTCAGCATCGGCCATGGACGTTCTCAGATGGCCGCTCGATGACGCGCTCTATGACACGCGAACCGGAGCGGTTACGCGAGCGGCGGCGGCGACGTGGCGGCGAACGCGACGGCTGGACTTTCTTCTCGCCGGACGGTGAGGCCATGGCGACTACGAAACACGGCTCCGATACCAAATGTTAGAATCCCGATCCGGTCAAGGGGACCCTCGAGAGGCACTTCATGAACACAGGCAGAGAAACTCGAGAGGTATTTCGGTTACTGCAAATGTGGCAGACTTTCTATTGAGTGTCATCTACTATATATAGGGGTTTACATGGTTTACAAAAGTAAAGTAAATCACTAAATCAATCACGGCATGATCGTGATCAATTGTTACCATCCCAACAACCTGGGCCATTTCGCAAATCTCTACTTGCTAATTATCTTCTACCTTCTACGATTAGCATGCTCGGGACTTATTCAAACGAGGGCAAAGGCTACGACCCCCGCACCTCCATCTTCACCCCCGAGGGACGCCTATACCAAGTCGGTGAGTTAGTCCCACAAACCCTAGCGATTTTCTCCTTCCGCCTCCTCGTCGCTCTCCATAGATCTGGGGCGGATGATGTGTAGTCCATTACTACTCCTTCTGACGTGTGCGCAGAGTACGCGATGAACGCGGTGAAGTCGGCGGGTGTCAAGTCGATCGCCGTCCGTGCCACGGACTCCGTCTGCGTCTTCCCCCACAAGAAAGTGCTGGTGAGTTGCTCGGCGACGCTCGCTGCTACCCTGATGCGGCTTTCTTAATTGTGTTATTGGGTTTTTTTACACAACATCTATTTGGTTCGATCAGCTGTGTGGCCTGACCTTAATTAAAGTGGTTGTGCGCTCAGAATAAGTTGCAGGATAAGTTGCTAGATCACACGAACCAAAATTCCAGTGCTCCAGGAAACTCTGAAGTATCAGTGGAAACCAAACTCTCATGCCGAGATGGAACACGATTCACGAGGAGAGTGACGAGGCAGGATTTATGGAGCAGTTTGTGAAGCTTTGCTCTGTCGCCATTGTTGAACAATAGATATAATATCCACAATTCCTATCTATTAGATGCTTGACTTATTTTAGTCCTTGGAGACGACGTTGCTTTTGCGCAGCGGCGGCAGAGGCCTTTTCGTCACTCTCGTGGTTCTGACATGGCGCATGCGAGTCCCTGGTACAGGAGGTCCACAAAAAAAGGCCATGCGCAGCACAAAGTCCATGCACAGCACAGGTGACGCAAATAGAGGTTGAATGAGATGAAATCTAGTCATTAAATCAATATTCAACGGTTGTAAAGCATCGCCTCAAAGATTTGTTACTTTCGCGACTGTATTTTAGCATCTCCCTATAATATAACTGGTAGTTATTTCCGAAGACAAGTATTAGTACTATATTTTAGTAAGCATATACTATATGATGCGTGCCATTTATAATGAAATTGCATCGTTCTAAATTTTAACCCTATTTCGTTGTTGAACTCGCGAAGGTTTTGATTTTCACTACTACAGAAATTTTAACTGCAGCAGTCGTTTTGCATTTTCCACAGCGGGCATCTGTGTCCGCCATGAACAAGGTCACGGTAAATGCTAATTTTCCAAAGCGGACGCCAGATGCCCGCTGCGGTTAATCCATATAAGAAAACAAAAAAAGAAAAAAGCCCAAACTGGGCCTGGATATGGGCCACGGTCACCTGGATCTGGGTGCCGCCGCCGTCGGGAACCCGCTTGGATCTGCGCGCCGCCGCAACACCGAGAGAGAGAGAGGTTGACGTCCACCGCCTGGAGAGGGCCGACGGCCAGCTGGCCTAGATCCGCCGGGACAAGGTGCAGCTGCCTGGATCCGCCGCCGGCTCGCGTGGCCGTCCTGGATCCACCGTCGCATGGCATGGGAGGGAGAAGGTCAAGTGTGGATTCATGACGAGGAGACGGGACGAGGCACATACCTCATCATGCGTCGGATCCACGCCACCGAGAGAGGGAGAGGGTGGCCGCAACCTTGTCCACGCCGCCAGAGGAGGAGGGGCTCGCGCCGGACCGCCTCGCCCATGTCACGCGATGGTCCGCCACGCCGGCGTCGGCGCCCACACCGTCGCGGTCACCCGGGGCACCGCCTCGCGATCGGGGGAGGAGGGAAGGGGGCGGCCTGGAGATCTGCCTGAGTGAGTGAAGAGGGAGAGGGAGGCTTCAGTGGGAGAGAGAGAGAGAGAGAGAGAGATGCGCAGCTGGCGACGCTCGAAGAGATGCGAAGTCTCGCGCGTGGAGGAAGTCTCGCGCGCGAAGGGAACGCGTGGCTACGGGTGGGGAGAGGAGGCGAGGAGGCTGAAGAAAACCCTAGTTGGTTCTGTATTTTAATTGATGACCACCGCCGAGCCTCACTTTGGGCCTATTGGGCCTCGGATTTTCCATGACGAGTTTTTAATGTTGCCCACTACGGTAAATTGATTTACCGTAGCGGACAACTGAAAATGCCGGTCGCGGAAAATACCTCCGTCACGGAAAATAGGTATTTTTCGTGACGGGCATTTTAAGTTGTCCGCTGCGCTGCAGCGGACACTTTTGCTCGTCACGGTAAATAAAAAGTGCATGCTACGATAAATCATGAGATTTACCGTAAAGGGAAAAAAAGAGCCCGCCACGGAGGAGGTTTGGGCAACGTCACAGAAGTTAGTGTTTCTTCATATATATATATATATACATATATATATACCTAATAATAATTTGTTAAAATTACAGTCCGCCGGTGGATTTCTGTCCGCCAATCTCTGACGCCTCAGCGTTCTCGAGTCCATGTCGGACATGTACGTCTTTTTTTTTGACAATGCCGGACATGTACGTTGAGCCGGACACAAGAGACCTCATGTAATCTCGGAACCAATATAGCCATACAGCCATAAACCATAAAGCCGAGTGAGCCTTGTAAATCACAAAAAATCATAGAAAAACAGAAAAATATTAAACTAATTTTGTTAGTTTCATAAAAATGTGATATAGATGTTATGAAACATGTATATTATGCTTTTCTATAGGTGTGTTAAATCATTCTTGCATATGTTATATGCATATAGGTTCCGTTAAGAACAAAAATATAGCAGAGGCAAACCCAAAATACGCGAAGGTGGCCGAGGTGTATGGAAAACTGAAGTTACGGTACTATACTTCATTCCTCCATCCGCACATAGTGGCATCCCCGTTTCTCTAGCTAGCAACAATATATAATTATATAAGTGATTATAAAATATATTATTGATGACATTGGTATAATTCGGCTTTGCCAAATATTAATGAATTAATTAAAATATATCTCATATTTCTTTACTAGCCTCAAACAATAACACTCCTACACCAGTTACTGAGTTCGTATAGGACTATGGTCCTTATCCAAATAAGAATACATACAACAATACTGCTACCATATAATGAGAACAAATAATACCATTGGGAGCATAAAATATCAGAAAAAAAACAAGCATTTACATGGCAAGAAAAACACTTCTCCAATTTCCCTAGTAACTGTAATACAAAAAAAGGAATCAACGTCGATAAAGACAATATTCTACAGCCAAAAAAATGACAGGATTGATTTCCGTCAAGATGTACATACAGGTGAATAGAGGAACTTGAAAATCATATTAGCCAGACAATTCACTAACGTCAAAATATATATCTGATCATGGATGCCAAGGAAAAAAAAAGGAAAAAAGAGAGTATACACAACCAAATTAACATTATTATGCCTAGAAATATTTTTTTCTCCCGTTGCAACGCACGGGTATTTTTGCTAGTATATATATATATATCCAAGGTTGGTTTGCTATGGAAATCTTGAATGCGTTAATCCTACTCTTTTTTCAACACTAATAAAAGTTTTTGTCAAAGGTACGGTATACTAACTAAGACAACTTCATCAACTTCATCTCCGTCATCATAATGTAAGGCTCGAGTCCACGTCGCCTTGTAAAAGATGGGTCTCGACTAAGCTTGCAATCGAGCTGCCTTCGCAAGTCCAGAGTCTCGTTGGGCTATGAGGGAACTTGGTCTGCAACCTACAGGAACCAACAATCCTATCTAGTTCCTGAATTCAATATAAAAAAAATCAAATAAAATTATCTGTTTCGTTATAGCCCAAAGAATTGAAAACCTACAACAAGCCAGGAGTTTCCAAGAGTTTGCCAATTTAAACTAGAATAAATGAAAAAAATAAACTAGAATAATATATTTTGGTTTTCAAGAGTTTGCCAAATTTTACTTGGCAAATTAAATCTCTTGTTTTGCCGACTCCAAAAAAAATTCCACATATTTGAGGCGAACTCTGAAATATTTGAGGAAACCAAAAATGCCATGTCGAGCCACTTAACTCTTGAGACGATTTATGGCGCACAACGCAAAAAGGTGTTTGGAGTTGACAGCTAGCAAACAACAGTGTGACTCCTTTATTTTGATATCGCGGAGAAGCACATCAAACTGGAAACCAAAATGACATGTCGAGCCACTTAACTCTTGAGACGATTTATGGCGCACAACGCAAAAGGTGTTGGGAGTTGACAGCTAGCAAACTGTGGTTAGGATTGTGTAGCTTCATTGCGTTTCATTGTTGATTTTTTTTCCGAGGGAAACAGGAGGGGTTTTTACCCCCCTACTGGATTTTATTAAAACAACAAAGTACAAAAAAAAGGTACAAGCTTCACCGGGAGAAAGTCAGGAAACAAAAAAAGATACATAAAAAGATTACACATAAGCTTGAAGCCATGAATACAATTGAGGTTGATCTACTTTCTTTGCTCGCAGTATAACCTGGGCAAACTCCTTGTGAAAAACCGCCTTGCACCTTTGAATCGAATTATCAATACTCTAAAAATTTTGTCATGTTTCGTTGTTGATTGAAGTGTTTAGAAACTTTCTGAGTTAAATATTGGTACTATTCTAGTAAGGAAAATTTGTATATGTGTGATTTTATAATGAAACTGCGCCGCCCTTAAATTTTAAATCCGTTAGGTTTATCAATTTCTAAAGATTGTCTGCTTTCAGAAGGCATATACCCAGACAGCTTTAGGAAAAAAAATGTTTTCGAGAGAAGACTGAATCTAGTTACCTCCGTAGATCTTACACTACTACAGCTTGTCTTTTTAGATATGGCTATCGATATAGATAGTTTGAATCGATCGTCATAATGCTGGTTACGTTTCTAAACTTCAGCGTCCAAAATCAAAAGTTCAGTGCACAAGAATCGATGTGCCTGTGTTGGAACAACCTATATTTTGTGTTTGTTTCGGTTGAAGCTGATCACAATGCTCATGTTCGCTATGATTCGTATCTATCCTGTGCTGATTATCCTAGTGACGTCAGTGAGAGCTGCCCCCTTAAACTTGTCATCAATGAATACACGTGATTGGAGCATTCTTTGCTGGAACATTCGGGGCATAAATCGATTAGATAAATGGGATGCAGTGCGAAATAAAATGAAAGAGAGTTCTTGTTGTATCATCTGTCTACAAGAAACAAAGCGAGAGGTTTTTGATATGCAGTACATCCGAAAATTTGCACCGAGAAGGTTTGATAATTTTGATTATATTCTTTCACTTGGAGCATCAGGAGGTATACTTGTGCTGTGGAACAGCTCAATTTTTGCTGGTAACGTGTTAGAAAAAAGGCAGTATGGCGTCACAGTGCAGTTTTAGTCTGCCCACACTAATGAAGTTTGGAAACTAACTACAGTCTATGGTCCTTGTGATGAACCGGCTAGATCGGAGTTCATTGAGTGGTTTCGAAATCAGGACATAGAGGCAAAGAAAACTGGATTTTTCTGGGAGATTTCAATTTCTATCGGTCACTTAGCAACAGGAACATATCAGGGGGGATCTCAATGACACCTTCATATTCAATGACGCAATTGGTCACTTGGGCCTGGTGGAGTTGCCATTGAAAGGTAGAGCATGTACTAGGAGTAATATGCAGGATAGCCCATTATTAGAACAATTAGACTGGTTTTTTACATCAGCGAATTGGACTATTGAGTATCCAAATACAGAAGTCTTGCCACTTGCTAAGATAACCTCTGATCACTTGCCATGTCAAATCTACATTGGGACAAAAATACCTAAAGCTAATATATTTTGTTTTGAGAATTATTGGGCAGAACAACACGATTTTATTGAAACAGTGCAAGATGGCTAGGCCAACTCTGCATTCTGATGGACAGTGCCAGAAACATATCATCAAAGTTTAAAAGCCTGACAGCAAGGTTGAAACAGTGAAGTAAGAAAATTTCCAATCTCCAACTTTTGATATCCAATTGTAATGTAGTCATCAGCACCTTAGATTCAGTGGAGGACCAGAGAGGCCTGTACCATCCTGAAATGAACCTGAGAATTGCAGTCAAAGCTCAGTTAAAAACATGGCTCAAATGTAAGAACATATACTGGCACAATAGATATACAGTCAATAGAATGAAGTTTGTGGATGAATGCACCAAGTTTTTTCATGGCATGGCAACTATATCTTACAGAAGAAATTCAATAGCGCAGCTAAAAAATGATCAAGGAGCATGGATACAAGCCCATGTAGGCAAAGCAGGTCTTCTATGGGTCTCTTTCAGGCAAAGAATGGGTACCACAACATCACCTACAATGACTTTTGACCTCCCACAAATGATTCAGCCAGTTGTGGACCTTGACAACTTGGTTACACCATTCATCATTGATGAAATTGACCAAATTGTCAAAAGTATGCCTCCAGACAAAGCTCCAGGGCCAGATGGATTCAATGGGTTATTTCTAAAAAAATGTTGGCAATTGATTAAAGAGGATTTCTACAGATTGTATTGGTCTCTCTATCACAACAACATCAGCCTGGAGAGCATCAATACATCATACATCACCTTGGTACCCAAGAAAGATAGCCCAGAGACTATGAATGATTTTAGGCCTATTTCATTGATGAATATCTCTCTTAAGCTCATAACAAAGATATTAGCCAACAGACTCCAGTCAGTTATTCGAGATTAGTTCACTAGAACTAGTATGGGTTCATCAGATCAAGAACCATACAGGATTGTCTTGCATGGAGTTATGAATATATTCACCAGTGCCACCAGTCAAAAAGAGAGATAATAATATTGATGTTAGATTTTGAGAAGGCATTTGATACAATTGAACACTCCACTATCATTCAGATGATGACTCACCTAGGATTGCCTGATAAATGGATTCAGTGGGTGCACAATATACTATCATCTGGCTCTTCAGCTGTGCTTGTAAATGGCATCCCTGGTAAATTCTTTAAATGTAAGAGAGGGGTTCGACATGGTGACCCTTTGTCACCATTGTTATTTGTGTTGGCTGCTGAACTTCTTTAGATCATTGTCAACCATGCCTGCAACCTGAACCTGCTATGTAAGCCCTTACCACAACCAGAAGAAGACTTTCCTATAGTGGAATATGTTGATGACACTTTGCTAATGCTACAAGCTGATGCTAGGCAACTATTTTTTCTCAAAGCCATACTCCATAGCTTTGCTGAATCGACAGGGTTAAAGGTGAACTATAGAAAATCCCAAATGTACCCTATCAATGTCACTCCAGAGAAGATGGTCCTCCTTGCAAACACTTTTGGGTGTGATATTGGATCAATGCCCTTCACATATCTTGGTTTTCCCATGGGACTACCAAGCCAAAAATTGAGGAACTAGCTCCTATGATGGATAGGGTGGAAAGAAGATTATCAGCCTGCTCTACTTGGTTCTCACATAGTGGGAGACTTGAAATGGTGAATTCAGCCATTACACCTATCACCACCTATGCAATGAGCACCATCAAACTACCACAAGGAGTGATTGAGAATATTGACAGGGCAATGAAACGGTGTCTTTGGAGAGGGAATTCTGAAAAGAAGAAAGGTGGGAACTTAGTTGCATGGGAAACTGTAATGTTGCCAAAGGAAAAAGGAGGACTAGGCATCATAAATCTTAGGCTGCAGAATGATGCGTTGCTTATGAAACATCTAAGCAAGTTCTATAAAAGGGCTGATCTTCCATGGGTAAGAATGGTATGGACCAGGTACTATACAAATCGAGTTCCTCATGCAGCCAGGGAGGTTGGATCTTTTTGGTGGAAGGAGTGATTGAGGTTGAACCTGTTGTTCAGAGGCATTGCTAAATGCACAGTTGGCAATAGTCAATCAGTTTGTTTCTGGGGAGATATTTGGATGAATGATCAGATCATAGCAACAAAATACCCAAGACTTGCATCCTTTGCAAAATCAGAGGAAATCTCAGTTTATGCGGTCATGCTAGCAGAGGACTTAGACTCACTCTTCATGCTACCTTTCTCCAATGAAGCCTATGCTGAATTTGTGAGTTTGAAAGAGGAATTGCAGATTATGGAATATGATGAGGAGGGCGTCGACAATTGGTCACCCATCTGGGATGACAAATATAGCTCCAAAAGGTTCTATTCATATGCCTTCAAGGAACTAGGTGCACAGCCTATTTTCAAAATAATATGGAAATGCAAATGCAGCCCACAAGTTAAGTTCTTTGCATGGTTGATTTTGGTTCATCGTCTTAACACCAAAGATATGCTCCAGAGGAGGCATCTAAACACTCAAGGGACCCCGACATGTGTCATGTGCGCAGCAAGGAGTCTGGAGACCATAGAGCACCTATTTTTTTGAATGTTCTTTTGCACAGGATTGCTGGTCCAAGCTTAAAATCAATTGGGACCTCTCTTTGAATCCTCTCGACAGATTCATTCCAGCAAGATCTGCCCACCAGTTACCACTCTTCACTGAAGCCACGCCCATAGAAGCATGGGAGCTCTGGAAAGTCCGAAATGATAAAGTGTTTGCAAGACGTGATCCAACATTAGCACTTTGGTAGTCGAACTTCAAGAGTCAATGTTTACTACAATCTGTAAGATTCAAAGATAATCTTAGGTCATCCTTTTGTATTTGACTAGATGCCTTTAGTTAAGCTTTATAAGTATGTACCTGTACCTGTACTCCCTCTTTTATAAATGAAATAAAAAAGGCACTGTGGTGATCTCCCCCATAGTTTTTGTGTAAAAAAAAAAGAATGAGGGCTCACCCAACCACGTAAATTGTAAATCATCGTCGCTCATCGATTTGTTTGTTTCCGTGGATCGGATTGCCTGATAAGGTCTCAATTTCATTAATGGGGTGGCCCAATCTGGCTTCCCAATATCTGCTCTGGCCTGATTTAGATGTAATTTGGGCTATCTATGCTCCATGCATGTTTCAAAATTGTCTGGCCCAAACAGTCTTACCTTCACTCAAATCAATTTTTAATTGCCTTAGAAATAAAGTTCACTGAACCAAATCAATCCTATAGCTGAATTCAAACAAAAATCCTACAGCAAGCAATCTGTACGTACAAAACGATTGCAAGCTATAATCTCATATGGATAATAGTCGCTGATTGACCCAGGTGTAGTATTTCCCTTTTTTGTGTTTATTATCCTTTCTGTTTCGAATTTTATTTTTTTCTCAATAAAAAGAACAAGCCAGGCACTTCTTTCACTCACATCTTCTATTCTTCTGGACGGCCAGGTAGCTGTGCACGTCGACGTCTCACGTTCCATGCTCATTTGTCTACATTTGGCGACGATACGTCTATATCCTCGCTTTCCAAACTCGAAGAGACGTCATTTTCTTCTCCGAGCTTCCCTATCCTCATCGGGTACCTACACAGTAATCTAGGCAGATATATTTAATAATTTTATTTTCTGAACGAATATATTCTATTACATTACCATTGTAATTTATTCCTTTTCAATTGCTTGCATGCCTGCATTCCTTTTGCTTCCGGAACGCAACTGCCAGAGGCCAATTTTGGTTTGCCAACAGGCAACAGCTGATTCACCAAGCTACATGAAGCAAATTAAACATGTTGCTTCCGTTTGCAAGATGTGCACAGCAAAGCTCTCTGAGCCAGAATTAGTCAATGGCTGCTGACATTCTTTGATCGAAGCCAATGTGCAGACAACCATCCATGTCCATGTGTGTCTCAGTCAGAACAGTTGGAGTTCCGCAAATGTTCAGAGGTAATTCAAATGTTCAGAGCATTTTTATTTAATTTTTAGAAAAGAATGAGCTGCATCTTTTTTCAAGACCGAGCAAGAAGTTCTCTGCAATGCCACAGGAGGTTTTTGGTTTTTCAACATACTACTGTACAAAACAGCAGGCTAGGAGATTCTTATAGAGTAAATAATGGAGATCTAACCTGCTAGATAAGCCAGGCTAGCAATAATTGAATAAACAGATGAAACTTCCGTACCAATTCGATCACTGGAGATCCGGTCGGTACACGCATGCCATGTGCAGATGCACAGCTGCACGCAATCAAGCTGCTAAGTTAGCTACTTGGTAGTATATATTTCAGCGACATGGTTATGTAAATTTGATAAAAGCTTGTACGGCTCTACTTCTAGATACTTACGTTCTTTGATCGTATTACGCGTTTCAGTTTTTTTTTTCTATTTCA
This sequence comes from Bothriochloa decipiens, assembly GCA_023333625.1. NCBI lineage: Eukaryota > Viridiplantae > Streptophyta > Magnoliopsida > Poales > Poaceae > Bothriochloa > Bothriochloa decipiens. The sequence continues at coordinate 3,970,574 of CM041646.1, forward strand.
ACAGAAAGGTTTTCCTGTTGTCAAAAAAAAAAACAGAAAGGTTTTCCATACGGGCTTCGCACGTCACTAGTAAAGACATCAGTAATGCCCTCCCTTTATAACTGAAGCGGTTCACGTAGCAATCCATCTCTAACCACGCCATGCAGCACCGTAGTTTCACAACTGCCCCTAAAGATTTATCTTCAGAAGCGGTTGCATTAAGAAAACCGTCTCTTAAACTAGACAATTTTCAACAAAGTTTGTCCTCAAAAATCCGCCCTTAAAAAGTATATTTTTAGAAACGGATGGATTACGAGAACCGCTACTGACAATAGCACTATTTTTAGATAGGATCTTTTAAGAGCTTAGACTCTAGAAATAATTACGCGTGCATGTAGTTCAAAATTTCACTTTTGATTCCTTGGTTGACTCGCTCTAAAAATAACTACGCGCACATGTACTTTAAAATTTTTGCTTTGGATTCCCTGACTAACTCTCTCTTCTTGCATAGGGGCGCGTTCTTGGCCTTATCTTCTCACCATGCGACCTTATCTTCTCACACGCCAGAGCATTTATCTGGGTCCGAGCAGAGGCATGCAAGGTGGAGTTGGAGAGAAGAAGGAGAAGAGGAAGGGAGAGCATAGCAGCGGGCATGGCGGACGGACGACTCGGCACTGGCGAGGTGGAGCTAGCTGTAGCGGTGGGAGCCAGGCTGCGGCGGCTCATGGCTCCGGCAGGCATAGGAGTGCTCGGCGTCATCGACATCGACGGCGAGCTGCAGCGACATCGACATCGACGGCGAGCTGAAGGGCATAGCGGTGGTGGCGAGCTCCTCGGCTTCAGGGACTAGGTGCAGCGCAAGCAGCGATGGTGTTCCAGCGGCAACATCGACGGCAAGCTGTGGCGACATCAACATTGTCAGCGAGTGACATCGACGGTGAGGCGTGCCGACATCAACATCGACGGCGAGCTGTGCCGGCGAGCTGGCCCGCTGGACGGCCACCTCTAGTTGCGCAGCACAGTAGCACGTGCGAGCACCGGTGAGTTCTACAGTAGCACCGGTGAGCACCTGCATGGCAGCGCAGCAGCCGGCGAGCTTTTTTTAAAGGCTAAAAATATTTTCAAGGCCGGTTCACGTAACTTCACCGTATCTAAAAATAGCATTTTTAGGGTCGGAGTTTCTAACGGAACTGCCCCTATAGATATATTTTTAGTGTCGGTCAAAAGTCCGGTGCTGAAAACAACATATCTTTACACCGTTTTTAAAATTAGATTTTGACCGCTACTAATATCACTTTTGGTACTGGTGTGTATGCATAATATGTACGTCTGTTTCTGATATTTGACCACAATAAAGGTCTTCGAAAGTTCAAAATATTATTCATTTGGAAATTTAGGATATATTATGTTATATATTTCAAACGCATGTGTTTTATGTAATGCAAATTAGTTGTGGGATATTCGGTATGAAAATCATATCATAGATATAACTACTAGGTCTAAACCTAGCATCACTCTACGGGAGGCAATGTTAACTATAGATAAGAGCTTGTTGAGATCCATAGAGCTAATAGCTACCTGCTAATAATTAGCTTATTTTTTAATCCAAATTGGCTCAGCTAATAGTTTAGCTAATTTTTCACTCACAAGCATCTCACTAGTTAGGCCAAACCAGCAATTAGCAGCTAATAGTAGCTATGACCATTAGCCAGCTAACTATTAGCAGACCTAAATAGATGCACTTCTATGAACCTAACATAACTTGTTAGGTTTTTTGGTGGGATATATCCACCTCGATTGAAATATTTGACTTTGACACACACGGATGCTTGTATTTTCCTAATTATCTATTTTAGGATTTAATGATATTATTGTTTTAAGCCTTGGTATGGTCATGTCCTCATCTTACTCCTAAAATCGGACTCCTGTGGTGGATTGTGTAGTAGTACATATTGTCATACGTGGAGGTGGAGCGCGTACATACGGTAGGAATTCTTTTTTTTTTTTTTTTGCATGGCATATATAGGAGGACACCAGAACACTCAAGCTGACCTCTTATTGGATAAGAATGCATTACTTTTGCCGCGTTGCATTGGACGTTTATTTGATGGCATATATAAGAATGCATTACTCTCGATTGATCGGTCTCTTAGTTCGGCAGGCTGAATCATGATATGCAGCTGTAGTACGTAATAATCATAAAAGGATAGAAGTATCTTCTAGCTTATTTTGTACTAACATCTAATCACAAGTCACATTTCATCGCATGTCATCCCAGATGACAATGACATATCCTACTAGAGAGTCACTTTTTCATGGCAGTTATTCACCCTTTAGCCCCTCTAGAACATGTGATTTTCATTTCGCTTGTTAATTGGGACACTCGCACAACTCTAGTTGGTCGCTCCATTTCAAATCAGCATTCTTGTTTTACTATATATACACTATGTTTAGATACATAATAAATTTTATATATTACAAAAGTCAAAACTACTTTACATATATGGAACAATGAGTGTGTAATAACTAGTTATAGCCGATCCAATTAGACCCCGAACAAAGTGAGAAATTAGCTGCATTCGGTAGCATCACAACGAGTAGAAAAAAATTATCATTTTGCTTTTTGAAAAGCTAAACATTTTTTTAACTTTGATTAACTATGTACAAGAAAATACTACTATATTATAGTGCAATTAGTATCATTTCATATTTTTCTCATTATAGTTTCACGATAAATTTATTTAGAGATACAATATTGATAATATTTTTGACAAATCTAGTTAAATTTACAAAAATTTGACCAGCGGTGCCAATTTTTTTGCTTTTTGACCGAGCGACCATGCATTTCGGTATGCTATGCACCTGCAGCAGTCCTGTCGGCAGCATGGATTCACGTGGAATCGTGGATGCACGGGTATTCACAAAAACTGAAACTATATATTTTTTTGGCATAACATGTCTTACTAGTTACTAGAATAATATTATTAAATCTTCGTTTCCGAAGAGAAGAAAATCGTGAAATCTTTGATTTGATAGGCTGATGGAGCCCTCTCCACGTCGCCTACGGTTGGCTGACGGCTCACATGACTAAAATATCTTTCCTTTCCTTGCCTCACTTTGGAACTTTTATACACCATACACACATAGACACATATTACTATTTTTAGTGATGAGGAGACGCCAATAGGGCATTGCCAACGAGCCTATTGGGCGCGTAGATGACGTAGATGAAAAGGTCAACCAACCCCACAAAGGTCCAGCAAACATCATGCATGCCCACTGCCACTGGCTATATGATCGCTGTGCCACACTGTGAATACTTGCAAATTGCAACGCACGCAACAACTTTGTCCGTGTCTCTGTATTTAAATTTTTCACATGAAAGAATGTTTTGGTTTTTACGCAGAGGGCTAGCTACGATGACGATGAGATAGTGTTGGACTAGCAAAAAGCACTCTATTTTAGCACATGTTCTGTTCCGTACAAAACTAGTAAATGACAAATGAGAACTTGCTTAGTGTTGGACTACAAAGCACTCTAGAAAGTTTAGCACATGTTCTGTTCCGTATACAAAACTAAAATGACATATCTAGTTACTATATTTGTACTGAGTTAATGACACTGGAATTTATTTTCTTTTTAAACTCAGTTGGATGACTAGTTTGACCTAGAATCTCCCCATAACCGAGTGTCAAGCTAGCTATTGTACAGTATACACGCTGCTTTCATAACACACGGATTGACAGACAGTGCACATGGATTAGATAGAAGGTTAAACAGAACCACACGTTTTGACAAAACACCTGCCTCTGTACTCGCATCTAACTTCACTAATAACTCGGTTAGCATCAAGCACAGGAAGCTTAACCGTAAATTCCTTCCCTCCAAAGTCCAAACCGTCGTGCCGCTCGTCAAGGTTCGCAGTTTACTAGTCGCCCATTTTATGGTCATGTACAGTTACAGTATACACCGTCGGCACGCCATCCAATATAATAATCCAAGAACAAGAATATATACCGGCCGGCAGCCGGAACCCACAGCTCTGATTGCTCTGCCTTTCTTCCTCCCCTCCTTCCCCCTTCTACAGGAGGAATCAATCATCAATCAAATCCCTCTGCTCAGCCTCAGCCGCCTTCAGCAATCCAAGGCGGCCGGTGGCCGGGGGGCCGGCAGCAGCAGTCCCCTCACCGAGCTCTCCGGGGCCGGCCGCGAGAAAAAGGCGCGCCTTTGCTTTGTCCTTCCGTGGTGCTCGGTTGAGGGAGCCGGCCGGGGGGGATGGGCAGCGGGGTCCGGGCGCTGATGCGCCGGAAGCAGGTGGACTCGGACCGGACGCGCGCCGCCGGCAGCGCGCACCAGCTCCGCAAGGAGCTCTCCGTCACCCAGCTCGTCGCCATCGGTGGGGAACACCTCCTCTCTCTCACTTTCCGCGGCCTCTTCTTCCTTCTTCTGCTTCTTCTTCGCATGTTTAATAATAGTATTCCCTGAGCCTCGGTTGACTGGCTAATTTCGGTGGATCTTTGCGGGGATTTTGTCGGACCCCCGAAAGGTGCAAGCTTCGCTGTGTTCATTTTTCCTTGGGCACAAGGTTTCAAAAAAAAATTTCCTTGGGCACAGGTGTGCTTTGCGCGCTCTTGTCAACTGTTGGGGGCGAAACAAATGCGTTCACAACGATTTGAACTGAATTTGCCGGATTCAATTCAGTGAGCTGTTGATACTGAAACTCGAGCGAGAGCTATAAGTATTACTCTGAAATTTCACTTACAAGTGTCCAATTCGTGTCTCATCGATCGATTCTTAGTTCTGAGTAAAGGTTGAGAGGAATCTCAGTTGCTTCCTCTGTCTCTAATATCTTTCTTCCCGTCCCATGCTTCCTCTGCTTGGTTGGTTGGTGCTGGGTCAGTGTTGACAAGGTGGGTGGTTGCTTCCGTACTGTTCTGGGCAGAGCTACTCTGATGAGGTACATGCCCATTGTGCATAACATGTACTAGATCATAGCATTTCAAAAAAAATGATAACATGTAAATAATCTAGCTCAAAGAAGATATACCACAGGTCATTTTTGGTGTAGCAATGTTTACATGCTTCTGATGTTCTCAAAAGGTTTTTTTTTTTTTTTTTTTTTTTTTTTTTTTTTGCCACTGATTCTTAGAGCTTATGCAGATGACTTCTTTACTGCTACTGGTCTGCATATAGTATTTTTTTTTACCAAAGACTCTGTCTTTTTTAGCTAATTATAGTATCTCACCAACTGAAGTACTGATCCTGGAGCCTCTATGTCATTCCTCAGGTGTTGGGTCGACAATTGGAGCCGGGGTGTACGTTCTTGTTGGGACAGTTGCCCGGGAGCATTCTGGGCCGGCATTGACACTTTCATTCCTGATAGCCGGAATAGCAGCTGCGCTTTCAGCCTTCTGCTATGCAGAGCTTGCTAGCCGTTGCCCTTCTGCAGGAAGCGCCTATCATTATTCATACATCTGCGTTGGCGAAGGGTATATTACTTTAGATATGATGGCGTGAACATATATGGTATTCCTGTGCTGCTGAGTTAATGCTCTGACATTGTTTGTTGCTTCATTATGCAGAGTTGCATGGTTGATTGGTTGGGCTTTGATACTTGAATATACAATTGGTGGATCAGCTGTTGCCCGTGGCATATCTCCCAATCTAGTGAGTTGAATTCCCCTGCAACTGATGTGTTCATGCAGATATTGATCAGTGGTTAATCTCCATTCTCCTTATACGAACTCGAAAAATAAAAAACTTCATTTATGTTTCCAGGCCATATTTTTTGGAGGACAGGATAGCCTGCCATGGATTTTAGCACGGCATGAAATCCCATGGCTTGATGTTGTTGTTGATCCTTGTGCTGCTTTCCTGGTTTTCGTTGTCACAGGTCTGCTATGTGTCGGGATAAAAGAGGTTGCTAACTTCTCGAATTCAGTAATAGCTACCTTACAAATTTTCTGAGAATGTGACACCTGATCCTCCTCTCTGTTTTTTTTTTTCTTTTTTCAGAGTTCATTTGTGCAAGGAGTTGTGACAGTCCTAAATTGCTTTGTGATGTTATTTGTTATCATAGCTGGTAGTTACATTGGCTTCCAAACAGGATGGGTTGGCTACAAGGTTGCTGGCGGGTAATGCTAAAGATACTGGTGCTTTGTTTCTTTTGTCAAGCCAGTAGTTAGTGCACTTACACCTCATTGATTTCAGATTTTTCCCTTATGGAGCGAATGGAATGCTTGCTGGGTCAGCAACTGTGTTCTTTGCCTACATAGGCTTTGATTCAGTTGCCAGCACTGCTGAGGAGGTTAGGAAATGTCTCATTTCCCTAATTGATTTGGCCCTCTTATTTGCTGGATTGTTAACTTTAAATAGAAAATATAATTCCCTCATCTGAGAAAATGTAATATCTAATTATCTTATGTTAACTTCTGACAGGTAAAGAATCCACAACGAGATCTGCCATTAGGAATCGGAACAGCATTGTCGATTTGCTGTGCCTTGTACATGTTGGTTTCAGTTGTTATTGTTGGTCTGGTACCATACTTTGCTATGGACCCAGACACCCCTATTTCATCCGCCTTTGCCAGAAATGGGATGCACTGGGCAATGTAAGGACTGCTTCTCATTTGATCATGGATCTGATCTGTTGTGTGTCTGACTGAGATTGTTCATGTGTATCTTTTGTTTTAGGTATCTTGTAACAACTGGTGCTGTTCTTGCTCTCTGTTCGACCTTGATGGGATCTATATTGCCACAGGTATAAGCATATCTTAATCCATGTATCATAAAATTTCTTCTGTGATTCGAGTTGATGTAATACGAGCCATATGGCTTTAATAAATGAGTAACATCTGAACTCTGAAGGATACTGGCATATAATATGGATATATATAGTCAGTTCTGCTTTATCTGTTCTCTAAACAACTATATGCATATTTACAACTTCAATTTATGCTGCCATGGATATTCATACTTAAACTTTGATACTTCCTTCAGCCAAGAATATTGATGGCCATGGCACGAGATGGCCTGTTACCATCATTCTTCTCTGATGTCCACAAGACGACACAAGTTCCAGTCAAAAGCACAATAGTGACTGGCATCTGCGCAGCTGCTCTTGCTTTCTTCATGGATGTCTCACAACTGGCTGGAATGGTAAGGATTTACCAAATATATTATTTGAGTTCCCTCAAAAAAAAACATGTTATTTGAGAATATATATGGACTTCATCTTGAGCTCAGTTATATTAATAAACCTTATCCCCAGAGGTCATTGCAGTGTATGCATGTAGAATACGAGCATTAATGAAAAATGTTTGGAACTAAAAAGTTTTTTTTTTGGTTGCAGGTTAGTGTAGGCACACTGCTCGCGTTCACTATAGTTGCTGTGTCCATCTTGATTCTTAGGTATGTTCCTCCAGATGAGGTACCCCTTCCATCTTCCCTGCAAGCATCATGCCGCTTGAGCCAAGAAAATGATGAGGAAAAGCTGAGGGGTACCCTTGGAGATGATCATGAACAAGGGTCTGCTGAAATAAGTGCTGTTGTAGTAGAATCAATTAATGACCCCCTTATTGAGAAGAAATTATACACAAGTATGTCTGAGCAGTTGCATTGCCGATTTTATATGCTTAAAATTCTAAGTATGTGCATTTCAGTTAAAGTAGCTAATAAACTTGTCTGCTGACTCTTTAGGCAATTTGAATGAGGCAAAACGGCGTAAGACTGCTGCATGCAGCATTGCATCTGTGTGCATAGGGGTCCTGATCATCACAACCTCAGCTTCAGCGACATTCTTGCCCTTGTAAGTGCCAACTGTTCAGTCTAGTATGCAAGAGTGCATGCTTCCTTCCCCAGTGAAATGTCCTGCATATAGGCATAGCATTCTAACAATCTAATCTGTGCCATGCCAGCCTGATGACATGCTTCGTTTGTGCTTTTGGTGGCCTGCTCCTCCTATCTGGTCTGGGCATGCTCTGCTGGATTGACCAAGATGATGGGAGGCATTCCTTTGGCCATTCCGGAGGTACTCGCATCACAGAATGCCTCAGCAACTCATTGTACTAGGATCATATTGGTAAACTACATGACATTAAACATCTTGCTTCTGTCTGCTGTAGGATTCATCTGTCCATTCGTTCCCTTGCTGCCGGTAATGTGTATCCTCATAAATACATACTTGTTAATAAATCTTGGGTGAGTACTTGATCCTTTCAGCTTTTTTACTACATATTCAGAACTGGTATATGCTTTAACATGCATGAACTTGTTGGGTGTGTTCTTCAGTGGTGGCACATGGATGCGAGTGGGGGTGTGGCTGGTGATGGGGTTGTTCGTCTACATTTTCTATGGCCGCACGCACAGCTCATTGACAGATGTCGTGTATGTCCCTGTGGCTGAGGCGAATGAGATATATGGGTCATCCTCTTCATCAGGGTTTGTGGCGTAAAGAGAGACTGAAGGAGATGTTTGTTGAAGCATATCTTGAGCAAGTCAGGGTACTTTTCACAGAACCTCAAGGATCCTGACTTTAGCAGCTGCTTGAGCTATTATACACATTGCAGGGACGGGTTTGAAGAATTCAGTTTGTACGTCAATTTTAAAAATGTATAAAGTGTAATGCACGGCTAAACGTGTGTGCCTCTGTTGGAGGAATGTAAATATATTTCATATAGATATGTATATAGATGTTCCCATTATACAGGTGTTTAAAGGGGATTCAGACATTCAGTCTACGAATTTGTTACAAACTCCCAGGATTGAAATCATAGTCCCCAATTCAAACAGGCCTGTAGGGGCGTATTCTATGGTCAAAGCCTCAAACACATTTTATTTCATGATGGTATGAACATTGCATGAGAAAAACTGCTCATGGACAGTTTCAACTGAGGTTCAATACTACATGATAATACACTATTTCAACAAGGTAAGCTACTTCACAATACTGAGGTTCAATACTACATGATGATACACTATTTTAACAAGATAAGCTACTTCACAATACACAATAAAGAAATTCTTTAGCAGAATACAGCATAGTATCAGGCTATCAACAATTCAGATTCAGTGCACCATGTTTCCATTCCACCAGCACCAGGTTTTCAGACAACTTGCTTGTGAGTCATACCGATATGTTTCCTCAAAAATCTGAATCACCTACAAGCTGTTCTTGCACAGGGTGTAAAAGGTAGATCCATCGACTGTCTCCATAGTCAACTGATTAAGTTTCAAAAGCATCAGCAGGCAGGCTCTTCCTTTGCGCCCTGAAGGGGCAAAAGAAAAAAAGATAAACAGAAAAATGTTAGCTGCCACAGCAGAATTCTTAAAGAGCAATGTATCAACGAAACAGCAATCTAACAAAAAGATTTTGTTCAACATGATATAACATTTGCTACTTTTGAATCCACGTGCTAAGAGGGGTGAGTGCATGTACCCAAGCCTATTTCTCCAACATGATCCTGGTTCAGCGCAACACTTCCCTGAGCTTTGTCACCACTGAAGTATGAATTTAGTTTGGATATTCCCTCCTGCAACTCCTGATGCAATAAAAGGTGCAAAAACAACAATACACTTAATTCCTTTGGGGCAGATTACTGGCATAACATAGCTATCGTCATGGCTCATGAATCACGACACTGCAAACCTATCTATGATCAAGAATGCAATGACAGAAAGGCGTACCCAGTGCCGTAGGCTCCCGCACTGCGGGGTCTGGGGAAGGGAAAATAGCCAGCAGCCATCCCTGCACAAATGTGCAGAGGCTGGGGCTTGAACCCTGGACATCTTGGTCACAAGCGGTAAAGCTCTACCGCTTGCACCAGGGCCGCCCTTCAATGCAATGACAGAAAGGAAAAGAAAAAAAATCGAGGAAATAGGAAGTCTTCAATTGATTTTCTTTGAGTAAGGTAATCTACTAAATTTGAAGAACTGTGTAATTTTGTAACCACTAGTATCGAACATGCATAAAGTACGATGGGAAGAATTACAAACAACAATGTAGTTAAAGAAATTCAAACCTCCCATGATGCTAGACTCTTCATGTAAGAAGGAAGTTGCTCATACTCCCTCTTAGATGCTCTTATCGCTTCTTTGAAAGAATTACCTTCATGGAGTCAACAGCGGAAAAAAAATCAGAACTAGCTAAGGTTTGACATGTCTTCGAAACATCTAAGACATTCATTCCAAATTTCTGATCACCTTGACCATTTCTTTCATTTTGGGGAGTCATAATTTGAGCTTCATTCATGATCTTTTCATGATCATCAGTACTAAACAGTAGAGCATTAAATAAATAAATTAGGTATGGTAAACACAATAACATGGAGAAAACCTGAGAAGACATAGCTATGGTAATTCCTTCTGTTACCTTTCAGGATTCTTGTAAAGCTTCTTTGGGCGCTCACCATAATCTGCTCCTGCAAACTCCCAGTAAATTATTGTTATTGAGGCCAAAAGTTAGTAGCCGACGAGAAATACTAATACAACAAGCATAATACGATTAACCAGCAGCGATAGGCAAAATATTTTCCTTGCATACCTTTAGAAGAAAGAGCGGCTAGACAAGCATCTGAAAACCCAAGATCCTTCAGTGACTCTTCAAATCTATATAGTAGTCAAGAAAAGCACAATGCAGTTCCTAGGTATAGTTGAAAGAGCAAAGTCCATTTCCGGTCCTTATACTTTCTATGTTGTGTCATCCCGGTCCATATACTATTGAAGTGTGTCATTACCATGCCTAACACTGTTTGGGTCTCAGATTAACCCGTAAAGGGTCTTGCCCACGTCAGGCTCCCTTTGATATATTAGGAGACACCACCCCCTCCCCACCCCCCCGGCCCCCCCCCCCCTGTTGTTTTTATTCAAATAGAACTCCTTCCCAATTTTTGAACAGCAGGCCTAACGAACATGAAGAACAGAGGAACCTGACGAACTGAAGTACAGATGCTATTGCCAGGAAACAAAAGCACATCACTGAGACACTGACCATCGCAATAAACAAAAATGTTTCACTTACCTCCTGCAGTCACATGTGCAAAGTCTTCCTCAGAGGGTGCATGGAAGATGAATATGGAGAAGATGAAGGCCCTGGATGCTAGTGCTTATGAATGGCTGTCAAAGATGGCACCCAACACCTGGGTTACCGATACACGTATCCGTATCCTGCTACATATCCTGGGTAAGAGCCTACTTCTCCACTTTTCCCAAATGTGACATCTTATTGAACAACTGTGAGGTGTTCAATAACTACATATTGGAAGCTTGAGAGTTGCACATTCTATCTATGTTTGAGAAGATCAAGTGCCAGTTGATGACAAGGCATTACAGCAAGAGAAAGGAACTAGAAAATGAGATCACAAGTTCTTTTTGCCCAAAAATCAGAAAGAGGTTGGCGAGGAATGCTGAGTTTGCTAATGTGTGCTATAACTTGCCTGCTGGAGTTAGAGTGTTTCAGGTGTTAGTCAAAGATTATCAGCACATTGTGGACCTCACAGCTAGAACATGTGACTGTAGGAGGTGACAACTGACTGGCATTCCTTGTTTTCATGCAATCCGTTGTCTAAGACAGGAGAGAATACAACCTGAATCTGTTCTACCAAGCTGCTACCCTCTGGATGCTTAAAACAGTGCATATGCCTACAGTATCTGGCCTTGCAAAGATAAGTCACAGTGGGAGAAAATGGATGGACCCCAAGTCCTCCCACCAGTTTATGAGAAAAGGTTAGTAGACCTCCTAAGTTTAGGAAGAAGCAACCATATGAGGTACCAGGAAAAAATGGACCAAGGTTGTCTAGGCATGGTGTCAAAATGCATTGCAAGCATTGCTCAGAAGCTGGCCATAATAGTGCTTGATGCAACCTCAAAAGAATGGGCTTTGGTGAACAAGAAGCAAAAAATCTAGTTGCCACAACTCAAGTCACACTGCAGAGAGAGGCACAAGAGCAGCTGCTGATCAGGAACCTGCTGATCAAGTTCCTGATCATCAACTCAGTGAAAATGAGACCCCACACCCACTAAACATCTCAACCACTCAGCCACCATCACCTGTAGAAATTTCACAAGCTAGCAGCACATTCTTTCTCCAATGCTTGGAGAGGTCAGATTCATACTCTGTATTCATTGCTCTCCTATGTATGACATGGATTATTTTGTCTAATATTTTCTAACTCCAATCCTTTACTGATATTTCCTAGCACAGGAGACACAGGAAAGCTCACTGTCACAACCCAAAGGGCCTCTACCAGATCCAAGCTTTATCATGTCCAACCAGCCTGTGCAAAGGCCAATTCCACTGACCACAATAACACTTGCCGGCAGGGCTACATAATCCAAGAAGAGATCATCGACAAGTCAGAACAGTTCTTCCAAGTTGAAAAAGGCTTCAACAGGCAGATCTTCCAAGAAAGCTTCCCAAGTGCAAGAGGAAGGACATGTTGACATTGTGTAGTCACTGTCTGCTATTTTTCTAGAGTACTCTGTGTATATGCACTGTGTTAAGAATTTACCTTTGGTTGCATTATGTGTCAGTTGTTAAGTACTGGGATAAGATAACATTTAACTCTATGAGATGTGCTTTTCTGATGGGCAATCTTTGTGTCCACTACTTTGTTGTCCATTGTTGTGACGTTTGTCTAAAATATTGATGGAGAGTAAGTGAAACATTCTTATTTATTGCGATGGTCAGTGATGTTCTTTTGTTTCCTGGCAATAGTCTCTGTACTTCAGTTCGTCAGGCTCCTCTGTTCTTCATGGTCGTCAGGCCTGCTGTTCAAAAATCGGGAAGGAGTTCTATTTGAATGAAAACAAAAGAGGGGGAGTGGGTTCTGCTAATATCAAAGGGAGCCTGACGTGGGCAAGACCCTTTAGGGGCTAATCTGAGACCCAAACAGCGTTTAGGCACGATAATGAGTAATGACACTTCAATAATATATGGACCAGGAGTATAAGGAAGGAAATGGACTTTGCTCTAGTTGAAATGTTCTACCATATGCCGCACACAAGCAAATGACAATCTATCATTCCGAACCAAACCAAAGAGGATACTCATCCAACCGCCGCTTGCCCGACCTGAGCACTGAATGCGACACACTGAGGCATCCATCTTCAAGATCCCCAAGCTTATCACCATCTCCATCTTCCACATCCATATCAACCTCAGGCTCCTCTGTGTCTGCACAACAAACAAACAGCGGTCTCATCTCATCCCAGCGGACCGAAACAAACGCTGCAGCCAGATGCTGGGGAACAGATTGGGTTACCGGCGGGCTCGTAGCCGTAGGTAGCGAGGTGGGACTGGAGGGCGTCAGCGTGGCGCGCGTAGACTTTGAGCGCCTCGCCGCAGTGGCCGAGGAGCTCCTCGACGGAGACGGTGCCGAGGGCGATGGACTCGATGTTCTGCAGGTCGGCGGCCGCCGCGTCCGCCCTGTGCTCCAGCTTCCGCAGGAACGAGGTACGCGCCATCTCTGCGAGGATCCCCACGCCGTGAGAAGGAGCCTTACGGGGAGGGAGGGAGGGAGGGAGAGGCGTGCGCGTGAGGTGGTCAGGTTACCGAGGTGGACGGGGCGTTGGGAGACGGCGTCGGCGAGCTCGCGGGACGAGGACTCCGCGTGGTTGAGCACCGACGAGAGCGACTCGCAGAGGGCCCGGATGGACTGATCCATCTCCCCCTCTGCCACTGCGTCTTCGGCGGCGGCGGCGGCGATGAGGGGCGGGGCTCGCCGGAGACGGCGAAGGGGATTTGGGGATTTCTGTTCGAAACTTTTGGGAGGGAGGCGCGGGTGGTCTATCGGGCTTGAGGCAGGCCTAGATATGGGCTTGTTCTGATCACTTTGTATGGGCCGAGAGTTTTGGCCCAACGGACCTTTTGTCGAAGTTACAGGTTAGTCAAACGGAAATTCCGAAGTTTTTGTACCAAATGGGATTATCTCAGCGATGCTCAGCCGGGACAAAAGGAGACTCGCTAGCACCGTTATCGCCGGGCCTGGTAGCGCAGGCTTGTTACCCACCTCTTGGGGGGCAGGGTTGGCTAGGTTTGGGTCCGTACGGTTCCGATGAATGGGCCTCTTGGCTACTGTGCCGGAAGCTATTTAGCCTCTCCGGATCCCTAGAGGTAGCCTCCCCATTATACGTAGCCAAATCCAAGAGAGCTCTCTCGGAACTTAAAAATGAACTCCACCTACCAGTTCTTTTTTTTAAAAGTTTTTCTCAAAAACTTAGATTTGCCAACTCCTTTATTTATTTAGAATAATTTTTGTTTTTCAAAAAAAAATAGATATACGTTGTAAAAATACTATTTTAAATTATTAATTTAAATTTAAGTATGTTTTGTCATAGTGAAATGGAAAGATCTCTCTCGGAGGTTCACAACGGGTTCCACCTGCCAACTCTTTTTCTTAATTTTGCCAAAAAAAACACTTAGATTTGCCAACTCCTTTTTTATTTACAATATATTTTATGTGTCATCGTAGCGAAATCAAAAGAGGTCTCTCATAAGTTGATGATGGACCCCACCTACCAACTCATTTTTCTTCTTCGTCTTCGTCATCATCATTATTATTATTTTGTTATAAAATAACTTTTTATCTTCCCAAAAATTTGGATATACGTTGTAACAAAAACATGACACAATATTTAAGTTTAAATATGTGTTTTACTATGAGAAAAATGATACTTTGAACCCAACATTTCGTTTGTAGGCAATCATCATTGTTATATGAGTTCCAAATGGATTGGATTGACCAAAAAGTGCAATGATATACTTGTGGCATGAGAGAGAGAGAGAGAGGTGATAGATTTTATTGGTTTCTTGATTTTGTTCTACTTCAACTGTAACAAGTAGCGCAACAACATATCACACGTGTGTTGATGTAGGTGGAGAGATGAACGCCCATTACAAATTGCTGAATTCATCAAATGGTTATGCACTGTATGGACGATGCTGAGTGAGTGAAAACCCTAGATGCATGATTATATAATCAAGCTCCACACACATTAACAGAGGGCGGGTCTCTAAAGAGCTACGCTTGGAGGCGGACGATTGCGTAAATCAATCAATTTTGAGACTGCAAAAATGAAATGTCTGCCTACATAAATCCATTCTGCGGGAGGGACAATAATGACAACTTCCGTAAATAAAATGCCAGCTTTCGAAAATTCTCAGGTATTTTAGGAGATGGATACATTTTCGTGACCGCCTGCATCAATGTTGGGCTGTGTCTCGTAACATTATTTTGTGTAGCAGTATGAAAGACTGACCAAGTTATTAGAGTCGCTCGTTAACAACACTCTAGTTAATGGCCCATCCCAATAGTAACTAATTGGCCTAATCCCAGGCCACACCGGCGGTAAAGCATCTACATGCCTCATAAGAGCAGCAAGTATAGGAGGGCCTAGATAGGCTCTGCTGCTCATTTCGTATGGGCCCACAGATTTAGCCCAATTGACTTTTGTTCGAAGCTAGAGATTAGTCGGCATGTAGTAGAAATTTATGCTTTTTTGCTAAAAAAAAAAGTATAAATTTATGCCGTCAAGGAATAGCCATATTATTCTACTCTTTACACACGCTAGTCCAGAATTATGGAAATAAATTTAAGCAATTTTTATTGTAATTTTCGAATTTTGTGAATCAAGTAAACTTGAATCCCAATTTGGCCTCCTTTTAGAAACTCTAGTGCTTATTTTAAACTTTATTTTAAAAAATATTGTAGGTCCTAACTACATGGTTAATTATAAAATATCCAAGCAACCATTTTAGCTTGCACCATGGCACTAAGATATTGAATTTGATGTAATGAAGAATTCTAGTATTATTGTTTTATAAAAGTATAGTGCTTAAAATTAAATTACCATATAGGCATAGTCTTTCAATCAAAATGGATAGACTTTTCAGAGTGATTACAAAGTTCTTTCATGGGATACTAATATACGTAAATGAATTGTAGGTTCATTTGTATATGATCATTTTTCTAAATTTATCCTAATATATGCATATTTTATTGTTTTCATTGTAGCACTTAACATTACACTTACATTTACTTTGACAGTGTTAGAAGTTTGTAATCTATGAACATATATAACATACCTTATTATTATTGAATTATTTTTCATAATAGTCCGCTCCCTCCGTCCCAAATATAAGTTCTCCTATCTCAAGAAGTCAACATTTCTCAATTTTGACCAATTATATATTAAAGAGTACTTATAATACGTAATTGGTATCATTAGATTGATTGTTGAAAATACTTTCATAACAAATTTTACAAATTTAATAAAAGTTAAAAAAGTTTGACCTACACTACTACATAAAACTTTTTCCGAGGCAAGCAAGATCGATTTACCGCCGGTCACGGTTAATATGACCTTTTCCAAAGCTGCCGGATGTTTGCCTCGGTTAATCAAATTAGAAAACAAAAATGGTGAAAACTCGTTGATATATAAGCCGAATGAGCCCATCCATGGGATTGCCAAAGACCAGCGTGTCGACCGGCATCAACAACAATGTGTTCTGCTACCCCTTCTCCTCCATCGACGACTGCTTCGGCAGGAGTTCCCACTGCTCTATGACTTTGACCTGCTCATGGACTTCCCAAAGCCATTGCTATAGACTTCCTCGTGGAAATCCTCCTAAGGAGCCGATGTCCCTACTGCTCCACTGCGCGAGAGGGGCCGCCCACTCACACCCGCACCAGCACGAGGCCACGCCGCCACCATCACCGCCTCGTGCGCCGACGACCGCCTCTGCCCCACGAGCGCGCCACTAGAGACAATGGGAGAGGGAGTGAGAGAGAGGGGGTTGTGGCTATGGAGGGGAGTGGGAGGGGCGCCAAAGGGGAGAAGGGCGCTAGGAGGAGAAGTTGCATTGTGTCAGATCTGAGGGAGAGGGAAAGTGGACTGGGAGGGAGAGAGTGACAACTGTTGAGAGGTGAGTGGGCTTTCCAGTGGGCTAGGCCATACTAACCATGATGGGCATTATAAGAGGTCCGCCTCTACAAATGGAGGTATTTTGGAGGCATGCCTCTTATAATAATGCCCACATTGATTAATAGATTTTAATAACCGCATCCGTAAATCAATTTTATGAGGCGGTTGACCCTAACCGTCTATAAAAAATGACCGCCTTGTTAATCCCAAGCATTGACTGAGGTGTTAGAAATCCTACCCGCGCCTATTTCAATACACCTCGGAAAATATTTTTTTTGCAGTAGTGTCGTACGGTTCCTATAGCATCATTTATTGTGAGGCGGAGGGAGTACATTAATATTAGAGGGGCATTTTAGTTTACTTATTAATAACAATGGCAATTTGAATTAGGCATATTACTTTTATATTATTATATTCATAGTGGTAGATGTAAGTTAGAGTAAATTTAGGGGTTAATTTGTATTATCTTTCATAATGTTAGATGTTTGTAATTTAAATGTAAATACGTGGGTTATGCAAAAATTACCACTTCTATATCCAAAAAGAATTTAATCCTAGATCGAGCTAGAAATTCCTAGCTTGGAGCAATCGATCTCCTCAGGACACACGGAGACCACGAACCAACCCTAGCCGCCGCACTCCTGCGCCGACGATCTTCCTCCTGCAGATCCGCCCGGTCGGTACAATGGCGCTGCGCTATCTGGCAAGGAGGGCTCCTCAGCAGCGGGCTTTGGTTCCCCGCGTGACGCCGTCGGCTGGATCTCGGCCTGTATGCACCTGCGGCGCCTCTCCTCCTCCTTCTCCTCGGGTGTGTTCCTTTCCCTGTCTTAACTTCCGATCCGCTCTAGATCGATCGACTCACCGGCCAATTCTTCTTGTCAAAAGCCTGACCAGAATCAACTAGCATTAATAACTATTGGACAAGAGATATTTTAATCTGGACTCTGGAGTTAAAAATCTATGATAAGATCTCAGTAGATGATTAGGTAAATATATAAAGTTTTTCCCTGTCCATCGTGAGCCGTTCTTGGTAGAATTGTAGCGGCTAATTAATGGTGTCACCCCTCAGTATGGAGTTATGATTTTGAACGGGTACCATGTTTGACTTGATGTACCCAGTTGCAATCTATGAATTATCTTGTTTGTACTTGTTATGCACTGCCATCTAAGCTGAGTTTGTTGAATCCTAGCAGGGTGTACTCACCAATGAATCCAAAGCTGCTGCTGCTGCCAGCAAAGGAAACAAAGAACCTGTGCACAGGGATTTTTCGAAACTTACGGATGAACAGATATGCCAGGAGATAGGCAAAGTTATGTATTAAGCGGCCATGTAAGTTATCGCGAGTTCTCTTTTCTGATTATAAACTCAAATGAGATTTATCCTAACGAACCCCCATACCTGACATTGCAAGTAATTATTCTATTCTGATTAAACTCAAATGAGATTACCCTAATTAATCGCATGCCTTTTTGGTAGTGAGGACCTCAGGGTGGCCGCTAGATACAGCTGGTCCTTGATGGGTTATGCTGCTCTTGGTGCTGGCGTCGCATTCCTCCGTAGTGCATATGACGACATGCGAAACGAAAGGAAGATAACCTTGGTCCTCTGATGGCTCGTACGTGTATAATGTTTTGATATAGCATCACATGTAAAGTCTTGCTTTGCTTGTTATTGAACTTTCTCGTATGATACCACCCGATCGACGATTGATTTTTTTTTCTAGCTGATGACCTGATGATGTTAAATATAGCTGATTATGATATATATATCAGGTAGTGTTGATGCATAAGTCACAAAGGATTAAAAAGAAAGCATTTGCAGATCCACAAATATTGTAGAAAAATGTAAAATAAATTATCAACACTAAACCCTCAGTGCCAAACACAAGGAAAGTAAGCAAAAGAAAGCATGAGGGAAGGTTCCCTTAGATTGTAAGTACTCCCTCCGTCCATAAAAATATACAATTATGGAATCCATGATGGTCAAATTTGTTCAAGTTTGACTAAGGTTATAGCAAACAATATTATCATCTATGTCTACAAATAAATAAATTTACTATAAAAGTATATTATTATTAATATAATGGTACTTATTTTGTGTCAAAAAGTTAGTATTTTTTATATAATTGTGGTCAAAGTTTAAACTAGTTGACTCCTCGGTAAATTTGAATATTATATGCTTTCTGTGGACTTAGGGAGTACGTATATTTTGACACAAATCGTAGCATAGTTATATATATTAATTATTATATTAAGGCCAACCTTATTAATTAAAATAATTTTGCCGATATTGTATATTCTTTAACTAGAGACACACAAAGAAACTTCTTCACTAGTAACTGATCAGTGTGGGCAAGGCACGCACTTGTGGGCGATCTTGCCCTTGAGGGCACATCAATCATCGAGGGAGAGTTGATCGTACTACGCCAATCGCAACCACTACACCACAAATCTTTAAAACAGCGATGGACAATCAGTTCACGAAGGAGGTATACAGCGATGCACAGTTCGTTGCTAAAGCCAAATGCACAATCCACAATGCAGATCCTAGATATAGAGTGTGTAGCAGCAAGTAACCAAATCATCTCAGGCAAATGAAAATCTATCTTCCCGGCCAAGAGCACTCAACCAAGGCCATGCCGAGGTCCACGAACTGCGGAGCGCGCACGAGAGAGAAAAGCCATGCCGACGTGTCGTCGGATGGACGTAGTGAGCTGGATGCGCGCGCTACGCACGTGCAAGTCTTGTGTGCGCGCGCGCGGTTAGCAACCAGTATATACTTTTGGCTTGGCTTATACGTACGTTATCTCAGCTGTTTTGGCGGTGGGCGGGGTTTCTTCACAGCTTTGCGCGTATGTCCGCAGCGCGCCAAGTATACAAATCACAAAGCTGCTTGCTCAAGTGATACTTTGGATAATACTAACAACGCAACGGAGCTACACTATACTACCAACCCTCGCCGCGCCGCACCCCTGCGCCGACGATCTTCCTCCGGAATCCGCACGGTCGGTATACGATGGCGCTGCGCTATCTGGCAAGGAGGGCTCTTCAGCAGCGGGCTTTGGTTCCCCGCGTGCCGCCGTCGGCTGGATCTCGGCCTGTATGCACCTGCGGCTCCTCTCCTCCTCCTCCTCTTCCTCAGGTGTGTTCCTTTCCCTGTCTTAACTTCCGCTCTAGATCGATCGACTCAACGGCCAATTCTTCTCATCAAAAGCCTGACCAGAATCAACTAGCATTAATAGCTATATTGGACAAGAGATATTTTAATCTGGACTCTAGAGTTGTAAAAATCTCTATGCTGATATCTCAGTAGATGATTAGTAAAATATAGTTTTTCCCTGTCCATCGTTAGCAATTCTTGATAGAATTGTAGCGGCTAATTAATGGTGCCACCCCTCAGTATGGAGATCAGGAGATATGATTTTGAACGGGTACATGTTTGACTTGCGGTACCCTGTTGCAATCTTTGTATTATCATTGTTTGTACTTGTTATGCACTACCGTCTCAGCTGAGTTTGTTGAATCCTAGCAGGGTGTACTTATCAATGAATTTAAAGCTGCTGCTGCCCCGATCTTTGCCGACTACCAAAGCACGGACAGTCGGCAAAGCTTTCGCCCGGCAGTCGGCGAAGATAGGCAGTCGGCAAAGCCTTCTTTGCCGACTGCCCCATAAGAGCCTAACGCTCGGCAAAGAGGGGCAGTCGGCAAATTTTGGCGGGCTCAAATGGCATCCGTCGCCGTGCACTTTGCCGACTGCCCTGACGTCCGGCAGTCAGGAAAGATAGCTTCTTTGCCGACTGTCACGTCACGCACTCGGCAAAGTGACACGTGGCCTGGACTGGGCCCAGGCCTGCATTCTTTGCCGATTGCCAATCTGGGCAGTCGGTAAAGAAAGCTTCGTTGCTGACTGCCAAGCTGGGCAGTCGGCAAAGCCAGATTCTTTGTCGACTGCCTGTGACATGGCAGTCGGCAAAGAGCCTCTTTGCCGAGTGCCGACCGTGGCACTCGGCAAAGTTTTAATTTTTTTTAGAATTTTGAGTTCAAACTTTTTCTGTAGTCTAAGTATATTATTTAAAAGCACATGTTTGAATTTTAAACCTTTTTTAGAATATTTTGCTATATTTTGTTTATTTATTTCATTTACTTGAATTTTTCCGCATAATCTAAATTTGAACTGTAGGTGCATGAAATAATGAAACGTAGCCATTTAAAAAATGATATTCATGTTGAAGAGTATATTTTGAGGCCGTGTCT
Organism: Bothriochloa decipiens; assembly: GCA_023333625.1. Taxonomy (NCBI): domain Eukaryota; kingdom Viridiplantae; phylum Streptophyta; class Magnoliopsida; order Poales; family Poaceae; genus Bothriochloa; species Bothriochloa decipiens. Next base: position 3,991,727 of record CM041646.1, read on the forward strand.
ATAAACTCACCTAAAAGTTTGAACGGATCCACGAAACATGACCATCCAGGTATGATATAAGTGTTTTTTAATTATATAAAATCCAAACAAAGTCCGAAAATCACGAAACTTGTCCAGGTGTCATATTATCGCATGTGGAGGCTACAATAAAAATTTGAGAATGTTTGGAGCAAGTTGCGACGTCGGATGTCCAAAACCCAGACATTTCCACATGCCCGCGCGCCCACCAGCCTCCACCGCGGCGGCCTACCCCACCACGTCGCACAGCCGAGCCATGGCCATGCCTGCTTCCACCGTGCCACCCCTAGCAGGAGGGAGAGGAGGGAAGAAGAAGGAAGAAGAAGAAGGGGAGGAGGAGGAAGAAGGAGAAGAAAGAGAAGGAAGAAGAAGAAGAAGAAGGAGAAGGGAGGAAGAAGAAGAAGAAGGAGAAGGAGGAAGAAGAAGGAGAAAGAGAAGGAGGAGGAAGAAGAAGAAGAAGGAGAAGGGAGGAAGAAGAAGAAGAAGAAGAAGGAGAAGGAGAAAGAAGAAGGAGAAAGAGAAGGAGGAAGAAGAAGAAGGAGAAGGAAGGGGGAGAAGAGGAGGGAGAAGGGAGGAGGAGAAGGAACCTTGGTCCCATGACCGTCCACGCCATTCCTTGACGACGTTCGTCCACGCCGTCATTCCCTCCCATCGTCGGAGAAGAAGGTAAAGCCCCAGGTTGTTGGCCATCGTGCCGTATGTGTCATTGACGGCCTTCGTGTCGAGTTTGTGGATGTGTGACCTTCGTGATGTATATGTGTTGTCGGCCATCGAGCCGGCTTCTTTCTTGCAGGTTTTGGAAACCTCCCCGTGCAGGGGAGGTTCTGCTAAAATTTTGTACTTATAGTGTTGTTTTTCTTGTTTTGCAGAGCAGGTCTTATCGGAGGAGACTCAGAGTAGCTCGGCGACACCGATCATCTTCGTTGGCGCCGCGGGTCTGCCGGCACCGCCTCGCCTCGCCACACCGCCACCTTAGGTATAAATCAATTCTCTTCCTTACCCGTTATCATATTTAGGTCACGTGACCCAGTTAGGTGTCTTCCGTCTGAAAGGGATACGGTCGGAGGTATGCAGGTCTTTGCATATCTGTGACCATATCTGTTTCGGATTGTCCATGTTTTTTGGACAGCCCGCGGATGCGTAGATGAGTTAGCTTCTATGTTCTGCTCCCGTCTGAGTCAGAGTTTTGGTAGCACCTCCCTGTTGTTCTCTGGATACACACTCTCCCTGTGGGGACATGTATCGAGAGAACAGTGGGGAGGTGCTGTCAAAATTCTGACTCGAACGGAAGTAGAACATGGAAGCTAACCCATCTACGCATCCACGGGTGGGATTAGGACCTATCCTTCACCTATTAGATGGTAGGAACGCCGTGTAGATGCAATTGCTAGTTTTATTACTCGCTTACGTATATGTATGACAGAGGATGGCTAACCGTGAGTGGATGTACACGGGCTTTGCAAGTAAGAGCGATAAATGGATTAGGGGACCAATTATTTTCTAGATCAAGCATTTGGCCTGGCTGCTAAAGGGTCGATTCGGATGCCATGTCCCTGCAGCAAGTGTAAGAACTTAAAACATAAACAAAAAAGATATGTGGAAAGATATTCATAGGCACGAATTCGTGGCAAACTATACCCGCTGGATCTTCTATGGTGAACGCGATCGTATTAGAGAGGAGGAGTTGAGAGAACGCCTCGAGGAGTATGATGGAGATGTCGGGATGGCTGACATGATGGTAGACTATAACGAGGCATGTGACAATGAAGGATTGGTGGAGGAGAATCCAGAGGAAACTGCAAAAAAGTTCTACTTGATGATGTCTTTGGCATAGAAGCCCCTTCACAAGAAGACAACAATGTCGCAACTGGATGGCATTGGATGCCTAATAGCGTTGAAGTCACAGTTGAGCCTGAGCTGAGACAGCTTCGATCTCGTGTTGAAAGTTTTGGGCACAATGCTTTCGGAGGGTCACACGCTGCCGAAGAATACTTATGAATCACAGAAACTCCTTCGTGCACTTAAGATGCCATATGAGTCGATCCATTCTTGTCTGAAGGGTGCGTCCTATTTACAGGAGACCTTGAGGAGGCAACGCACTGTCCAAAGTGCAAAGCCTCTAGGTATATGGAGGTAGAGGGTAGTGATGGCAAGAAGAAACAATCTAAGATCCCTGAGAAGGTCCTACGGTACCTTCCTGTCATACCGAGGCTCTAACGGATGTACATGATAGAGGAGTCCATGAAATAGATGACATGGCACATGAATGGCAAAAGATACACTGACAAGATGGTACACCCATCGGATGGTGACGCATGGAAGTACTTCGATGACCACATCGTATCAAAGCTATGGATGCTCGGAATGTACGTGTAGCGATTGCAATAGATGGGTTCAACCCGTATAGAATGATGGCAACCCCATTCACATGTTGGCCCATGTTCGTGATCCCCCTCAATCTCCTCCCCCGGCGTCATGTTTGAACCCAAGAATGTGTTCTTGTCGCTGATAATACCTGGACACTTGGGCAGCAATATGGATGTTTTCATGCAGCCACTGTAGGATGAATTGCAACATGCTTGGGAAAAAGGGGTACTGACGTATGATCGAGCTACAAAGAAGAACTTCACAATGCATGTGTGGTACCAATATTATGTATGACTTCCTGGCGTATGGCCTATTCAGTGGGTGGTGTGTTCACGGGAAGTTCCTTTGCCTAGTATGCAAGGCCTCTGTGATGTTCACCTGGCTGAAGAAGGGTGGCAAGTTTTCTTTGACAAACATCATCAATTTCTGGATGACGACCATGAGTTCAGACGAGATATCAAGCACTTCATGAAAGGTGTTCAAGTCACCGACCCCATTCCTCAGATTATGGGCGGTGCCCAGGTCCTTGCCCAATTAGAGGCTCTTGAACTTGATGAAGACAATGGTGGTTTTAAGAAGTATGGTGTGGAACACATGAGGACCCATATATCAGGTTTGACTAGGCTCCCCTACTTCAAGGACCTTCTTCTTCCATACAACATCGATGTAATGCACACAGAAAAAAATATCGCCAAGGCACTCTAGGGAACACTCATGGACATAAAGAAAAGTCAAAGGACAATGCTAAGGCTAGACTAGATGTGGAACAGATCTGTGATAGACCAAAGCTAGTGATGAAGACCCCTGCGGACGACAAGAAGTGGAAAAGGGGTTCGGCCGATTACATCCTAAAAAAGGACGATATGAAGAAAGTGTTGGAGTGGATCAAGACGTTAATGTTCCTTGATGGGTATACGGCGAATCTGAGTAGGGGAGTGAACCCTAAGACTATGAAAGTCTTAGGGATGAAGAGTCATGACTTCCACATATGGATTGAGTGGCTCCTTCCTGCAATGACCCGTGGATACCTCCCAGAGCCAGTGTGGCGCGTCCTACTAGAGTTGAGCTTTTTCTTCCGCCAGCTTTGCGCCAGAGAGTTATCTCGGGTAGTGATTCTTGAGTTAGAGCTTGTTGCACCTCTGTTGCTCTGCAAGTTGGAGATGATCTTTCCACCCGGCTTCTTCATGCCGATGCAGCATCTGGTTTTGCACCTACCACATGAGGCACTGCTGGGGGGTCCCGTGTAGGCCCATTGGTGCTATCCAATCGAGAGGTGTCTAAAGATTCTTCTGAAAAAGTGTAGAAATAAAGCCAAAATTGAGGCTTCCATGGCAGAGGCATTCAGAGTGGAGGAGGTGTCGAACTTCACAATGGCGTACTATACTGAGAACCTTCCCAGCGTGCACAATCCACCCACTCATTACAACGCCGACAAGAGTTCATCGACCTTGAGCCTTTTCAAAGGGTAACTCGGAAGAGGAAGCACAGCTACCTCCAAGCAGTGGCTCCATCATAAGTGGCGCACTATCTTCCTCTACGTGTTGTTGAACCTTGATGAAGTGCTTCCTTATCGAGAGTAAGTTTTCAATGAGCTTGTTACATACGCCGTCAATATCCTCCAACTATCGATCCAACCCCCTTTGTCTCTTGGTGTTTTTAGGGAGTTTATTAATGAACACTGGACAGGGAATACGGTTCCTACCGCCAAAGAAGAAGACGATCTTCTCAAATGTGCCGTGCCCGATTTTATTTCCTGGTTCGCTACGAAAGTACCATATAACCTACCTCATTCAAACTTTGAGATTCCACTTTGCTCCTAGGAGTGAGTAATGTAACAATCTACCTGGCCTCACCTTGCAAGCCCGCATGGATGCGAAAATAAGTGATGAATTGAAACAAGTTGGACATGGTTTTTGCACTACGGTCAATTCATTCACCGTTTATGATATGAATGGCTATCGCTTTCGCACAAGAAGCTACGAGGCGAGTCGGCCCGCACGAAAGACCACGTGCACAGGAGGTTGTACGCCCGGCACCGATGATCATGACTATTACAGCATAGTCGAAGAAATATATGAGCTCCACTTTGAGGGCTCCAAAGCTCTTAAGCCAGTGATATTCAAATGTCACTGGTTCGATCCTAATGATATGAGAAAAACCGATGCGATTGGGCAAGTCAGAATTCGATAGGACTCCATCTATACAGGAGAAGATGTCTATATTGTGGCTCAACAGGCCACACAAGTTTATTACCTCCCATGGGCGTGCCAAAAAGACAACGCCCTTAAGGGTTGGTACCTTGTGCACTTGGTATCGCCGTGCGGTAAAGCTCCTGTCCCAAACGATAATGATTACAACTTTGACCCTTCGGCAGATAGCGGAGAGTTCTATCAACCCGAGGGGCTAGAAGGGCGTTTCGAGATAGACATTCATTCGCTGATGGGAATAGATGTAGACAACGACATCGATGAGGACGAGGGTGAAGTGGTGCAAGATCCTAAGGACATAATGATGCTTGAGCGATGGAGGGCTCAGTGCGATAGAGTTGTTGAGGACGATGGAGATGGTGAGGACAATGGAGATGATGAGGACTTAAGAGAGCTCGAGAATATTGATAGTGACGATGACAGTAGTGGTAGTGATGATGATGATCCAACCATTGTCATTCGTGGAGATTATTTCTAATTCATGTAATACTATATTGTTCTTATTATTATTTTACAATTATGTTTTGTTCATTTTGTATCTCTTTACAAGTACTATATTTGTGCTAATTCGTTTAATCTTTGTCATTGCAGGCATAAGACAAAATGCCAGGCGAAGCTAGGCGGCCACGGCCGCAACGGGTGAATGTCAACCCGTGCTACCGGAGGACCACCGACGATGACGAGCCGCCGTTGCTGGAGTCATCGGCGAGTGCCTGCGGACGTCACCCGTCGATGAGGAGGTTGTTTGCCACCTTGACGCCCCTGCAGGACGAGGAGGAGGAGACGCCCGAGGTGACACCCACGCAGGTGGACCCCCACGTAGCAGGGGGTCACGATGACGAGGAGGAGACGAACGAGGTGACACCACGGGGAGACGGCTGCGGCTTCCTCTAGTTCAATGAGGAAGCCGTACTCGCGTGGGGTCACGCACCTCCCTTCAACGTCGCTCGCGTCAGACCACCGTCCGGTCATCGAACCCGCCAGTGATGAGTAAGTCACCATTCATGTTTTCATGACTTATTCATATGACATGTTGAAAATCGAACTTCAGACTAACAATTCTTCTTAATGATTCGTGCAGCAACTGGATGCTTGTGAGCGGAGGGGGTTCATGCCATATCAATGGCATGCAGAGCCTCTTACTTAAAAAGCACTATCCTTGCAGGGTCACCCACAAGGGGGTGACAGGGCCGCCCTGGAAGTGGTCATACTTCATGAGCGCCAATGACGATAACAGGGTCCCTCTTGCAACCAGGATCAAGAGTGACTTCTGGGTGAGTCTTCATCGCAGTTATGGTATGAAATGATGAAATAATGAAATGATACATGATGTCTATATGCAGTTGTGGTTCACGTGCGTGCCAGGGCAAGAGGAGAAGGCGGTGTGAGTGCAGGACAAGGTCTGCAAAGCCTGACTCAAGGACATGTACCACGAGGCGCACCTCCAGGTCCTCATTACCTATCGCGCCAACGTGCTTCTCACAAAGCTGACGAAGTCAGAAGCCAGGGATATGATCCTATACCCCGAGACTGATCTCCCCAAGGAGGTGTACCTCCAGGTAAGTAGGAAACATCAATTCTGATTCATTCCATGAAAAATAAGTAGAAAACATTCATTCTGATACATCTTCTCATATGAAAAATGCACGTTGTTATGCAGCACCCTCCTGAATGGTGCAAGTTGTACATGGACTACTGGGAGGACATTGTGGATGCATGGCTCAAGCCTAAGGCGTACAGCAGCGTAGAAAGAAACGAGGGAAACGCCTGGCGATGCCAGGGCTAGCACACCACCAAGGGAGCCAGCCCCTCCCAAGGTTCATGAACAGATGGGTACGCTTCTGTTGATATTTTTATTTATTTAGTCATTCTAGCTCTCAATTCTTATTATGTGTAATCACCTTTGTGTTTTCCTTACAGACCCAGGCGCATGATGGCTAGGTGATCAATGAGTTCACGGTGTATGCCCTGGCTCACAAGGGCAAAGCGACAGATCTGACCAATGTCTACAACCCAGCGGACGGGCCCAAGGCATACACCAACCCGAACGCCTACGAGAAGATGGCCGAGTACACCGTGGCAGCTCGCACGTGCCATGGGGAGGACTTCGATCCGGCCACCCAGCCCCTGGATACGGACATCCTGATGAGGACGGGAGGAGGGAAGCAGCACGATCGGTACTATATTGCCCACAGCGCAATCGACCCGGCCACCGTTCCCACGCTCCGCCAGGTTCGAGAGGGGAGTAGCACGACGTCCTCTGACATCGCCATATGACCTCAGCAGCCGAGCTCCGCACAAATATTAACGACGATTCAGGTAACTATAGTTTTAATCACCGTTAATTGGTTTTACATATGTACCTTTCCTTTTGCATTGTTTAAACATCGCAGGTGTAATATTATAGTCCGAGCTGGCCGCGTTGCAGGCCGCGCAGGAGGCCGTGTAAGAGGCCCATCAGCGGTTGCTGGCGGCCCAACAAGAGGCCCATTGGCAGGAGATGGAGCGCCAGATGGAGGCTGTCCAGTTGCACTCGCAGCGTCAGATGCAGGACTTTGCCGGCTTCATTCAGAGCATTCGCATCCCTGGTGTTGTCTTGCCTCCGTTGCCTGCCTCGTTGTTTGCTCCACCCCCTCTTCCTAGCCCTATAGGGACTCCAGTGAGTATATATGTTTATCTATTGCTTTGGCTTGTGCGGCCATCCAGCTGGTACTAATGAGATTGCTTCTCCTTTGTGTAGCCACAATCGGCAGGTTTGAACCCGACTCCTGAAGAAGGGCCTTCTCCAGGCCATGGGTGGTCTTCGTGGTCAGGTGGTGCTCCTCCTCCGCCTCAGCAGCACGGGTGGTCAGGTGGCGCTCCTCTGCCTCAACAGCACAGGTGGTCAGGTGGCGCTTCTCTGCGTCAGCAGCTCGGGGGCTGGACGTACTCCTTTATGCCGCAAGGGTGACAAGGTGAGGGCTCTTCACACTCTGCGGGGCATGGGGTCGGCGGGTCACAACAAGAGCAGTGATGGACTGAGGCCTTTATGTTGGACATATTGAACTTGTTATGGACCATTGATGGATGTTGAACTTGTTATGGATGTTGGACATGTTGGACTATTATCGGATTTGTGACTATATATGTGGATTTATGTTATATATGTGGATTTATGATATATATATGGATCTGTCTACTGTCATATGTATCAAAAAACAAAAAAATTCATTTCCCCAGCTTTGCCGATTGCAAGCACTCGGCAAAGCTGGTCACCAATTTTGCCTAAACTCCAGCTTTGCCGAGTGCTTGTTGACTTGGCACTCGGCAAAGGTTTTTTTTAAAAAATTCTTTACCGAGTGCCAGATCAGCACTCGGCAAAGATTTTTCAATTAAAAAAAATAAAAAACTTTGCCGACTGCTGGCATGGACGACACTCGGCAAAGGAAATAATTTTAAAAAAATAAAAAATCTTTGCCGACTGCCATCAGCAGTCGGAAAAATAGGCGTTAGATGACTGATGCCGTTAAACTTTGCCGACTGCTGACACGGCAGTCGGAAAAGTCTTTGCCGACTGGCTTTGGTCTGGCTGTTGGCAAAGAACTCTTTGCTGTCAAATTCTTTGCTGAGTACCCTTTGCCGACTGCCGACGTGAAAAGCAGTCGGCAGAAGCTTTGCTGACTGTCTTTAGCCCTTTGCCAACTGCTTTCAGCAGTCGGCAAAGAACCTGATTGTGATAGTGAAAGAACCTGAACCGCTGCACAGGGATTCTTCAAGCCTTACGGATGAACATATATATATGCCAGGAGTTTCACAAATTTGTCTCTATGTATAAAGAGGTCATGTAAGTTATCGCGAGTTCCTTTTTCTGATTATAAACTCAAATGAGATTTATCCTAATGAACCCCATGTCCGATATTGCAAGTTATTCTATTCTGATTAAACTCAAGTGAGAGATTACCCTAATGAATCGCATGCCTTTTTGGTAGTGAGGCTCTCAAGGAGTCCGCTAGATGGGTGCTGCTGCTACTGGTGCTGGCCTTGCATTCCTCCATATTGCATATGACATCCGCGAAAAAGAGATAGCCTTGGGGGAAGAAGGTATATAGTTAAATGGCCTGGCCTTTGCTGGTCCAGTTATATATGGCGTCCAGGTACCGCTGGGCCGTTTTCGATTGCCTCCGGCAGCATAGCCTCTTGCGCTTGATGGTGCTGTGTATGCTGGTACTATATCTAGGTTGATGTGGTATTATCTAAGTTGATTGTGGAATTGTCGTACTGTTATGTTATTATTAAGAATCACTGTTTGATAGAATATCTGTTTAGGCAGTTGGCTCAACGAACGTTTTCAACAATGAACCATATGGCACGTGCTTGTGTGTTTTGAACTAGTGGACATGCATATGCGGTGCGGCAAGTGTACATGTTTTGATAATATCACTTATAAACCTTTGCTTGTGATTGAACTTGGTCCTATGATGGCACGTGTATATATGTTTCGACGATTGATTTTTTCTAGCTGGTATTATTATGATTTTTTTTTGGCATTACAACTTTTGTACATGGCATGTGTCAAGATCATTTGACAATTTTTCTAAAGTTGAATTTTAAATTGGATTTTGGCATTATAACTTTTGTATATGGCGTGTGTCAAGATCATTTGACAAATTTGTTTTTGACTGAAGTTGTGGGCTTTATGATCACGATGCTGGTACAGTGCCTACTGACGAAGCTGAAGCAAGAAGACTGGCAACTCATGCTGGAGGACTCTTCCAAGGACGGTGAAGACCAGCAAGACCAAGACATATGATGGGGCCTCATCTGCTGGGTGCCTATAGCTGGAATGTAATGTCTGTCCATGGAGTCTATGAAAGTCTTAAGTCTCGCGTTGTTGCTCTAAACTTCTGTAGAACCGTCTTTTGGCACTTCGAGCCATCTTTTATTTCTTGCCTGAATTATCTACAAACTCTTATGGCAGTGGAAATGGGGATGCCTCCTGGTTCGAAAAAATTGACAATTTTGTAAAATATTGATTTTTTTGGCATTAAACTTTTGTATATGGCGTGGCAGGCTACTGTTTGGACTATGTGATTCATTGGATCACACATAGGATGTGTGGATTTTCTTAACCGGCGGGGATAAATGACGTAGGTCCTTACCTGCTCAACGTGTCATTAACGGGCGCAGAAAAACTAAACAAAGAATTCTAGAGAGAGTGAGAAACTAAACAAAGAAGAATTAATTAAAACGCAAAAACCTGAAGCAAAAGAGTAGCAATGATGGGCGTCTCCAACTCCATTGTCCCTTGGCATAAGTATAAGTACTAATAATATTTTAAGGGCTTATTTGGATACTGCTATATTTACCTCAATCCATGTTTGTTGAGGTAGATTTTGAGTGTAAATTAATTTAATTTAATTTAAGTCAATCTCAATCCATTCGAACATGTGTAGATTAGGGTAGCTTGATACTAGGGTATACAAACAACGGCCTAAAGGGTTAAGTTCCACACTTCAAATGGCGTCTAAAATTTCACACATACTCCGTATATACTAGGACCGTACCTAAACACACTACTGGTGCCTGCCTGGACCCCACCCACGCCGCCCCGACTGCACCTAGGGAGTCCTTTGCTCGCACGCTGCTCACGCGCATGCACATGGCCAGCAACTGCTGTAGTGTGACTACAACAGTTGGCTAAGCCAACATCTAGGAAAAAGCAGAGGGGAGGCAGATTCCTATCCGGTGCTAGGAGGAGGAGGAAGAAATACTGAGACGAAGATGAGGCAAAATAGCGAAGACAAAGATGAAACATCCGATCTACTTTTAAAAACATAAAAAATACAACGGTTCAAACATACTTCTGATCATAGTTGAAACACTTGAAACAAGAAGCTGAAACACTTGAAAGCACCCCTGAATATATACTGCAACATCAAGAAAATATGTACTGCAAGATCAAGAAATTATGTGATGCAACATAAAAAAATTATCCTAGAACATCTCAAGTAGTAAGTAGTAGTACTGCAGCATCACAAAAATCAACCATGAAACACGAAAAAGGGAATAATCGAAAGTCATTTGCCGCAACAATCTAAGAATACAACTGCAACATTTTAAAATCTCAAAAATCTCATTGCAGCACGTAGAAAAACAGCGAGAAAAAAAAGACGTGCAAACATAGTAAGGGGATGGGCTCTCCCCCGCGACCCTAGCTAGCGTGTCACCGTTTATGACCCGGCGTATCGCTGCTTTGGCTGCCCGTGCCTCAGTCCACGTGCGCAGCACCAGCCGCCGCCGCCGTCCCCCGTGCCATCCTGCTCGTGGGGGGGTGTGCGTGGCTGCCGGCCGTGCGTGCCGTAGCGCTGGCCACAAGCGATCGATAAAGGGCAACGGCCAGGGAAGGCGTGACATGGCATGCGCCCAGGCTCCGCGTCATCGTCGATGTCGAAGAGCATGTGATACCAGCGGCGGAATGGTTGAAGCAAGCATGGATCTAGTATAGTACTCATGGTTGGTCTCCTTTTTTGGACTCATTGCTCTGATTGTTATGCAGAGCTGGATATAACAAGCTTGGCTCAGCTGACGAGCTCGTGTTGGCTCGTCTAGCACAGGCGCAGCATAGTGGAGGCCAAACTGGGCTCCGCCCCCCCCCCCGCCCCCCGTCCTAAACAAAATTAGAAAGTATTGTTTAGCCCATGCAAAGAAACTAATAGTAGTATAAGATCCATACTTTAACAAAGTGAGCAAAGAAATTGACTCCGCGTCTCCGCTAGTTATAGAATATATAGCCATGGCTATGTGTTTCTCCCCTTCTCTCTGCTCTCCCCACGAGGCCACGAGCCCACGATGCCAACGCAGGCCGCAGCGGTAGCACCAGCAGGGCTTCAGGCCACCTCCCTATGCAATCCGCTATCTTAGTGCTGCTGAGCGGCCAGTGGTTAAACCGAAACCCATTTCTGTATTCTTTAAAGGAAAAGAGAAGATTCAGTTGGTGAGCAATCTCCGGTTCTTACTAACTGAACTAGAACAAAGGCAAGACGAAGAACTACACCAAATGCCCCCCCCCCTAATGTTTTGCTGCGAGCTCCGCCACTGTCGTCTAGGCCATAGAAGGTAGGCTAGGCGGGCGGGGCAAGTGAACTTTTCGGGCCACATCTGGGCCATGACCCTAGGCTGTACTCCATTGGCTTATAGTCCATCTAAGGCCTGTTTTAATTTGATCTTGTAACCAAATGAGTCCTAAGGACCACACGCTCACAAATCACACGCGTCAAAGGTTTTTTAAAAGCACCAAAGTGATTAATTTAGCAACGCTCAACTGGCATAAAAAGGGACTCGCTAGCCTCTTCTCGCCGGGCCTGGTGGCGCAGGCTTATTACCCAGCTCTTGGGGACAAGTGTTGTCAAGGTATGAGCCGTTAGCTTTGATGATCAGCCCTCTTGGCTAGTGTGCAGGACGCTATAGACTCTGCGGATCCCGAGAGGTAGCGTCCCCATGATACTGAGCCAAATCTAAGAAAGCTCTCTTGAAAGTTGACAAAAAAGCTCCTCCTACCAATACTTTTTTCAATTTCGCCAAAACCAACTCATTCATCTCATCAATATTATAATGTTATACAATAATACGGATCCCGATACATAGCGTCCCCATTATACGTAGCCAAATCCAAGAGAGTTTTCTCGAAAGTTGACAACGAAGCTCCTCCTACGAACAATTTTTTTTAGTTTCGCCAAAAAAATCATCATTATTATGATTTGATACAATAATTTATATCTTCCTAAAAAATTGGATTTGTAACACAAAGAATGCCACAATGTTTAACTTTAATTATGTGTTTTACTATAAGAAAAAAATGATACTTTGAACCTAACATTTCGTTTGTAGGCAATCATTACAGTTATCCGAGTTCGAAATGGATTGGATTGACCAAAAAGTCCCATGGTATATTTGTGACATCATAGAGAGAGAGGTGCTAGATTTTATCGGCTTCTTGATTTTGTTTTCTACTTTAATTAGCGATAACAAGTAGCATCGTTAGCTTGGAAGCTGGTGTAGGTGGAGAGATGAATGAGCATTACAAATTGAATTCAGCAAATGGTCATGCACTATAAGGACAAATGCGAGTTAGTGGAAACCCTAGATGCGTGATTATATAATTGATTGATTCTAGGCTCGAAGATGGGCTAGTTGGCCTTCACACACATTAACAGAGACTGGTCTTTTAAGTAAATCAACCATTTTTGGAGGATGGGCAAAATCTGACCACCTGCATAAATGAAATGTTCGCCTCTGTAAATCTATTTTACGAGACGGGCAATAATGACAACCTCCATAAATATAATGACCGTTGTTGATCGCCATCGGGCCAACATGATGTGAAATATTTCGCGACCTGTAACCTTCTCCCTCGCGTTCTCTCTCTTTCTCTCCCTCCACTGCGCTTTCTCTCTCTCTCTCTCTCTCTCTCTCTCTCTTCCTTCTCACCATCGACTGTGGTTGTTGCTCTATTGCCGCTCTTTGCAGGCAGTCGATATTGGATCGATGGTGGTGCAGGAACTTGAGGTGCCGACATGTCATGGCATGAGATCAACATGGCAGCACAAGGTCAACGGCCTCCCCTTTTGTAATAGGTGCGGTCGTCGCACTCGAGCTCCTCGGCGTGCAGTGTGCGGTGTGTCGGGCCTTGGAATCACGTATGGCGGCGCCGTGCACATATCGAATCCCGATCCTAGCGCGAGTCTGCCACGCGCCTGCTGCGCCTGGTGAACGAACACAGAGCGGAAAGAGACGGAACTGACCAATAGTTCGCTAATCATCAGCTTTTTGTTCGGTCTTTGCTGGAATGTAATGTCGGTCCATGGAGTCTATGAGAGTCTAAGTCTCACATTGTTGCTCTGAACTTCTGTAGAGCCGTCTTTTGGCACTAGTAGCTCTAAAACTTATGTAGTCTTTTATTTTCTAGCCTGAATTATCTACAGACTCTGATGTATTTCCGTGGCTTATGGCAATGAAAATGGGGATGCCTCCTGGTTCAAAAAAATCAATGACAATAAAATGTTGATTTTTTTTTTTGCATTAAACTTTTGTATATGGCGTGATAGCTGCTATTTTGTTGGACTATGAGATTCACTGGATCACACTGCACATAGGCTGTGTGGATTTTCTTAACCGGCGGGGATAAGTGACGTAGGTCCTTATCGCGCAGAAAAACTAAACAAAGAATTCTAAAAAGAGAGAGAGAAAGAAAGTAAACAAAGAACTATTAATCAAACACAAAAACCTGAAGCAATAGATTAGCAATGATGGGCGTCCCCAGCCCCATTCTCCCTTGCACAAGGACAAGAACTAATAATTTTTATGGGCTTGTTTGGGTACTGCTATAATCACGTCATTGTTGAGGTGGATATGAGTGTAAATTAATTTAATTTAAGTCAATCCCAATCCATTCAAACATGTGTAGATTATGGTAGCTTGATACGAGGGTATACAAACAACGGCCTAAAGGGTTAAGTTCCACACTTCCACGGCGTCTAAAATTTGTCACATACTCAGTATATACTAGGACCTAAAACACACAACCGGTGCCCTTAGCTTGCTGCCGATATGGGGTTGTTTTTTTATACAATCCGAAAGGGTTAGGGACATCCGGACGGTGGCCTGCATCAGGCAGCAGATTATCAGTGTATACCAAGCAAACAGCACGCAAGTGCACCGTTTGACAAAATAGATGGGAGAGCTGGAGAGGCTACTATACGTCGTCGGCCGACGTAAGTTTTTTTTTTTTTTTTTTCAGGCTGCTATTTGGTTGGGCTGCGAGGCTACATGGCGTACTGGGCCACAAATTCTTAACGGGCGGGGCAAGTGAACTTTTCGGGCCACGTCTGGGAAAAGGCTGTACTCCATTAGCTTGTAGCCCATCTGGGACCTGTTTTAATTTTAATCGTGTAACCAAATGAGTCCTAATGACCACGCGCTCACAAATCACACGCGTCAAAGGTTTTCTAAAAGTACCAAAGTGATTAATTTAGCAACGCTCAACTGGCATAAAAAGGGACTCGCTAGCCTCTTTCTCGCCGGGCCTGGTGGTGCAGGCTTATTACCCAGCTCTTGGGGCAAGTGTTGTCTAGGTATGAGCCGTCAGCTTTGATGATCGGCCTTCTTGGCTACTATAGCTAGCTCTCTTGAAAGCTGACAATAAAGCTCCTCCTACCAATATTTTTTTTAATTTCACCAAAACCAACTATTCATCATCAATATTTTAATGTTATACAATAATAGCTAAATCTAAGATAGCTTTATTGAAAACTGACAATAAAGCTCCTCCTACCAACACTATTTTTTTTAATTTCGCAAAACCAACTCATTCATCATCAATATTATAATGTTATACAATAATAGCGTCCCCATTATACGGATCGTGAGAGATAGCGTCCCCATTATATGTAGCTAAATCTAAGAAAGCTCTCTTGAAAGCTGACAACAAAGCTCCTCCTACCAACACTTTTTTTTAATTTCACCAAAACCAACTCATTCATCATCAATATTATAATGTTATACAGTAATAGCGTCCCCATTATACGGATCGTGAGAGATAGCGTCCCCATTATATGTAGCCAAAACTAAGAAAGCTCTCTTGAAAGCTGACAACAAAGCTCCTCCTACCAACACTTTTTTTTAATTTCACCAAAACCAACTCATTCATCATCAATATTATAATGTTATACAGTAATAGAGTCCCCATTATACGGATCTCGAGAGGTAGCGTCCCCATTATACGTAGCCAAAACTAAGAGAGATCTCTCGAAAGTTGACCACAAAGCTCCTCCTACCAACATTTTTTTTAATTTCGCCAAAACCAACTCATTCATCATCAATATTATAATATTATACAATAATAGTGTCCCCATTATACGTAGCCAAATCTAAGAGAGCTCTCTCGAAAGTCGACAACAAAGCTCCTCTTACCAACACTTTTCTTAAATTTTTTTTGCCAAAACCAACTCATTCATCATCATTATTATAGTGTTATACAATAATTTATATCTTCCTAAGAAAACTTCGATTTATAACAAAAAATGCCGCAATGTTTAAGTTTAAATATGTGTTTTACTATAAGAAAAAAAAATGATACTTTGAACCTATATAACAATTCGTTTGTAGGCAGTTATATGAGTTTGAAATGGATTGGATTGAACAAAAAAGTGCCATGATATACTTGTGACATCCTAGAGAGAGATAGAGGTGCTATATTTTATTGGCTTCTTCATTTTGTTTTCTACTTTAATTAGCGATAACAAGTTGTGCAACAAACATATCTTACTGACCATGTCTAGACAAACAAATGGAAAATAGCCTTTTTATACAGAATGGAGCGGGTAGGTGAAATCGAACCCGCATCGTTAGCTTGGACGCTGGTGTAGGTGGAGAGATGAATGAGCATTACAAATTGAATTCAGCAAATGGTTATGCACCATAAGGACTGGTGTGAGCGAGTGAAAACCCTAGATGCGTGATCATATAATTGAGCAATTCGAGGCTCGGAGATGGGCTAGTTGGCCTTCAAACATATTAACAGAGGTTGGTCTCTTAAGAACTTTTCTTGGAGAACAGTTCCTTAAATCAACCATTTTTGGACTATGGGCAAAATCTGACCGCTTGCATATAAATGAAATATTCACCTCTATAAATCCATTTTGCGAGATGGGCAATAATGACAACCTCCATAAATAAAATGACAGTTGTCGGCGGGCAGACAGGACGTGAAATATTTCCCAAGCTGTAAGACTGCCCACAGTGTGTGCTTTCACCGGTGCTTGGAGAGGAGAGATGGGCAAAAAACCAAACATCAATGCAAGTGGAATCACCGATGCTCCAAAGATAAACAATAGTTTTCCAGGACAACGACGCTCAAGGACGGCGACGCCAAGGCCGAGGGAAGTTGGGGAGGTGCTGAGGCCGAGGCCGGGGAAGGGGTCGTTGCCCTGCCGCCGAAACCTGCTGCTGCAGCCTCCGTGCGCGGCCAGGAGGGCCGAAAGCGGAGAGTCCTCTGTCGGCGGCGCGGGGAGAAGGATATGCAGAAGGCGGCGGTGAGAGGGAGCTCCACCGCCCGGAGCCTCCACGCCGAGGGAGGGAGAGGGAGGCCCGCCACCGCCGGATCTGGAGAGAGGAGGCGACGGGCATATGGAGCTTCACTGCCCGGAGCCGTGCCGCCGTCGGGAACCGCATCGCCTGAGAGGGAGGCTCGGGGCCTCGGTGAGGGCCGCCACCGCCGAATCTGGAGGGAGAAGCCGACGGGGAGACGAAGCTCTGGCGCCTAGAGACGCGCCGCCGTCGGGGGGAAGGTACTTGGAGGGAGCCGGAGAAGGAGGGAGAGAGCGCTCGGGAGGGGATGGAGACGACTTTTTTTTGTAAGGGAGGGAGATAATAATTTATTTGTCAGTTTGATAGAATATCTGTGTGGGCTGTGGGCTCAACGAACGTCTTCAAATTGAACCATATGGCACGTGCTTGTGTGTTTTTGAATTAGTGGACATGCATGTGCGGTGCGGCAAGTGTACATGTTTTGATAGTATCACATATAAACCTTGCTTTTCATTGAACTTGGTCCTATGATGGCAGGTGTATATATGTTTCGACGATTGATTTTTTTTTTCTAGCTGATATTATTATGAGTTTTTTTGGCATTTATAACTTTTTGTATATGGCACGTGTCAAGATCATTTGACAATTTTTCAAGAAATGGAATTTTTAAATTGAATTTTGGCATTATAACTATTGTATGTGGCGTGTGTCATGATCATTTGACAATTTTTTTTGGACTGAAGTTCTGGGCTTTATGATCACGATTGGGTTACAACGTCTACTGGCGAAGCTGAAAGCAAGAAGACTGGCAACACATGCTGGAGGACACTTCCAAGGACGGTGAGGACCAGCAAGACCAAGACATATGATGGGGCCTCATCTGCTGGGTGCCTAATTCGCTAATCATCAGCTTTTGTTCGGTCTTTGCTGGAATGTAATGTCTGTCCATGGAGTCTATGGAAGTCTAAGTCTCGCGTTATTGCTCTAAACTTCTGTAGAGCCGTCTTTTGGCACTAGTAGCTCTAAAACTTCTGTAGATCCGTCTTTTATTTTCTAGCCTGAACTATCTACAAACTCTGATGTATTGAACTATCTACAAACTCTGATGTATTTCCGTGGCTTATGGCAATGGAAATGTGGATGCCACATTGCCACCTGGATGCCACATTGCCACATTGCGAGCGCAGAAAAACTAAACAAAGAATTCTAAAAGAGAGTGAGAAACTAAACAAAAAAGTATTAATCAAACGGAAAAACCTGAAGCAAGAGATTAGCAATGATGGGCGTCTCCAGCGCCATTGTCCCTTGGCACAAGTACCAATAATATTTTAAGAGCTTGTTTGGATACTGCTATAATCACCTCAATCCACGTTTATTGAGGTGGATTTGAGTATAAATTAATTTAATTTAAGTCCATCCCAATCCATTGAAACATGCATGTGTGGATTGGGGTATCTTGATACGAGGGTAGACAAACAATGGCAAAGGGTTAAGTTCCACACTTCTACGGCTTCTAAAATTTGGCCAATACTCCGTATATTCTAGGACCTAAACACACTGGTGCCCTTAGCTTGCTGCCGATATGGGGTTGTTTTTGATACAATCCAAAAGGGTTACGCTTGATTGGCTTCATGTTTTGTAGAGGTATAAAAACACGTTGCTTTTGGAGAAGTGTACATTGGCCTACTAAACAGGGACTGATGCGTTTTTCTTGGCCCTAAATCAGAAAGTATAATATCTGACTTAGCATTGAGGATGTTGAAAAGCTTGGAGTGGAGGATATCACTAAATATTGAAGTTTGGTAGGAGCTCTACGATATCTGACTTTGACAAGACCCGATATTTCTTTTTCAGTAAATAAGGTCTCTCAGTTTTTGCATTCTCCTACCACAACACATTGGAGTGATGTGAAAAGGACCCTGAGGTATATAAAGGGTACTATTAATTAAGTATGGTCTTCAAATAAGGGAGTCTGAATCCATGATGGTTAGTTCCTTTTTAGATGCTGATTGGGCTGGCTGTGTTGATGATCGACGCTTACAGGGGGTTTTGCTGTGTTTCTTGGAAACAATTTGATTTCGTGGACAGCTCACAAGCAACCTACTCTGTCCAGGTCAAGCAATGAAGCAGAATACGAAGCATTAGCCAATGCAACAGCTGAGATGCTTTGGGTTCAAAAATTGCTAACTGAACTTAGGGTTTAACATCCAGCTAAAGCATGCTTTGTGGTATGACAACCTTGGGGCAACTTATCTTTCTGCAAATCCATTTTTCCATGCACAGACAAAGCACACAGAAATTGATTTCCACTTTGTTCATGAAAGAGTTGCTCAGAAGTTGTCAGAGGTACAATTTATCTCTACAAAAGATCAGCTAGCTTATGGGTTTACTATGGCCTTGCCGGAAGTTGAAGAAGTTTAGAGACAATCTCATCCTCAAATGTGGCTGAGATTGAGGGGGTTGTTAACATAGTTATATTCGGTTAGGTGTATATGTCATTTGCTGCGTATATTTCCATGTATGAGTTGTACACGGTACTTCCTCCATCATGATATATAGTGCTTTCTTACTATTTTAGAATAAAATAATAGAGAGAACAATAGACACATGTACCCCTCGCTTACCTTCCTAATATATTAAAATTTGATTCGATTTGCATAATTAAAGAACAAACTCTCAGCCTTCTTATACAAAATAGGCAAGAAAACGAATTATTTCTATATAGAAAATAATCATGCATTTTTATTTAAGTAAATATTATCTTTTTCTTCCCGGTGCACTATATTTTAGAAAAATTTCAAAAGCTAGAATGCTTTGTATTATAGGACAGAGGGAGTAGATTGGATTAGGACTCTAATAGATGTTGGTGATCATGATGTGAAAAACTTGTTGTACAAGCCACCGTAGAGGCTTTTTCCACTAAATATAACGCGTAAGCGTGAACCCCAACGGTTATCACGTTAACCTATTCTTTACACGCTAAACTACTATAGAAAGTATAGATACTTGTATAGACAAAGGAAACTAAAATAATATCTTTTTAAGAAATAATAAAGGTAAATATTTAAATGAGCAACCACGATTATTATATGTTCTGCCCACAGCCGGAGTCGCCATCGTCGAACAGCCCGCACGCACTCCGGTCACCAAGCTCGGTGCTCGACAGGATGCCGTTCGCGTACTCAGTGAGGAGCTCGATCGCTGAGGTCCACGTTGTCGCTGCGGCCTCCTGCTCGATCCCTGACGCGCCGGAACGACTCGATGCTGCATTCCCTGAGGTGGACGGCGCCACACGTCGCGACTTGCGCCAGTACTCATCGTAGGGTGCAAATGGCCGAATGCGACATCGCGAATGTAGAGGAGGCTCTCGTGGGTCGGCTTACCAGGACGCGCACCTGCATCACCTCCTCGGCGGCGGCTGCAGAGGACATGACCTTTGCCGGTTGCGAGGACGTGTGTACCCCAGCCTCACGCTCCTCTTTCTATGATGCGTGCACCCAAGTGCCAACATGTCAACATAGACCAACATCTCCCAAAACCACCGGAGGGGGTTAAATGACTGGTTTGGGAAAGTTCAAGGTGTTAAATATACGGTTTCATAGTTTTCTTACTACATACAGGGTTTCATAGTTAAGGGGGTCAAGTAGAAACATAGGCAAAGGTTACGGGGTGAAGTATACTTTTTTCCATTTTTTTTTGATATAGGAGGGGATTAATAATTAACTAACTGCGTAACCGGTGAACCAAAGTACAAGTGGCAAGCAGTTTGGGGTTTAGACACGCAGGGACGAGTGCTTACCGTGTGAATGTGATGGATCGGAGCTGCAAGTCGAGGCCGCGCGCGCAAGGCACTGGCTGGGGGGACCATTGACGAGAGGCCGGACGTAGTTGGGGAGTGGTCGGTGCGTGCGGCCGGAAGATTGGCGGAGGCCGGACAGACGCTGGCCAGGGGTGTGTGGGAGCTATGAACCCCTATACCCTCACGGCTAGGCCTGGGGCTGCTCGAACCAGACAGCCCAGACCACAAGACAAAGGTCGGTCCAATACCACTCTGGTCGGTGGGCCGGCCGGCAAGACGAAGCCCGTAGTCCGCTACGCCGTGGTCGGTAGGCCACGCGGGATCTGAAGGCTAATTGGCGTGCAAGAAATCTTAGTCGTTTAGATGTGTTCATGATCTCCAAGAGACTGAGCAATGTAACCGACCATAAGGAAACCCTATATATGTAACCTTACCCGGCTATATAAGGGGGGCAAGGACCCCCATAGAATGCAATCCTTTCACCTTATTGTACTCCGGTACTCGTCAATACAGTAGAAGAGACATAGGACATAGGGTTTTACGCTTTATAGAGGCCTGAACCTGGATAAACCCTTGTTTATCTTGTTTGTTTGTCTTGCGTCTTACATCCGGTTCTTAGGTCTTAGCGCGCCCTCACCGCAAATCTACTACATCGGGATATCCTGTTGGTAGACTGCCGAGGAGATATCATCGACAGTGGCACGCCAGGTAGGGGGTGTGCGATTCGATCTTGAGGCGAGCCAGATTGTTTCCTTCCCTGCTTCCATAGATTTCGAGGTGGGCGTCACCTTCACCATCGGGGCGTTCACCTAAACCTCTAGCGTAACGACATCCGTCGCATTCATGGGAGCATCGCAGGCGGTCCTAGCACCACCTGCCGCACAGCTGGTCCCAGCACCAACCGCGCCAACCTCTTTGCCGACAACTCCGATCTCAGGGCCAACCCCGTGGTCATCCACACCGCCCATGACGGTCGCGGAGGTGGTGGCCACGCCAACGGCGAACTGGCGGCTTTCTCGCTACCAGAGGAGGCACATCGACAATTTCGATCTGATCGAGATGATCGATATGCAGGGTGCAGGCCTAGTCAAGATCCTAGATTATGTGGAGCCCGCTCATGCGCGGCTTCACGAAGATCTGGATTTCACCCTTGTCCCTCCACGTCGGCGCGGGCGTATGAACCGTTCCGACCACTCAGGCCATGCAGATCCAAATCTGCCCGCGGCCCGAGTATCGCCCCTACTTGCCAACAGGGCGGCCCTAACTACCAACCACGACGGCAAGGCCGCACGAGCCAAGCCGGTCTCCTGCGTCCCCAGGATCCTAATCTGGCCATGGCCCGAGCACCGCCTCCCATTCACCGAGGAGGTGCGCCTCCCAACTAGCAGCAAAGGCAAGGGCCTATCAACCAGGTCCGCCATCAGCGCCGACCAGATCCAAATCTAGTCGCTGCACGTGCTCCGCCTCTGGTTAGGCTGGATGAGTTCATCCACGTGCATCAGCGTCCACGCAGTCTCCCAAACCGCGCCGATTTGCCGCCTCATCTAGCCCAGAATTGGACTGCGTCCCGAGCACATCAGAGGCAAGAACGTCGCGCATAGCACCCATAGCCTGCTGGTCCAGCACCAGCGGGCCCAAACGCTCCTGCTATAGGCAGTCGAGCTGTCTTCCCGCACGGGTTGGACAACGCAGCCGCATCCTACGCAAGGAACCTACAGGTTGCCCCCGTGCGACATGATGACCACCTCTTGGACCTAGATCCATCTAGGGTTTTGGTTCCTAAAGATCCGAGGCCCGTGGTCAACATGGTGATCCTAAAGGATCTCAATCATACATCCACAGACACTACACCGAGTATCTCCTCTCTAACGAAGGGAGTCCTGAGGTCTGGGGCTAGGAGCATGTCGAGGAAGAGATCCCAGCAACACCGGTACAATGGCCCCAGGTCACAGATATGGCACTAGACTTCCCTAAGTACCCGCCTGGGTTCGATGGTACGGTGTTCATGGTCAGCGTCGATGAGTTGCCTGTTCCAAATGAAACGGATCAGGCAAGGCAGGAAAGGGAAGAATGCAATCGTGATCGAGTGCGATGGTAACTCCTGGAGCAGCAAGCGGTGGATGTTGCCAACAACGGTGGCAACGATGCTGTGAATGGTGGCAATGACGCGGCAAATGGCTCCCGGCCGCACCACCTCTACCGAAATCTCCCCAGCGACTTCGACGTGGTCATCGGGGATCAACCTGTCCATGAGACTCCCACGGCCAACATCGCAGTGGCCATGGATCGACTCAACACCCTTCCCCTGAATACAACCGGGGTCGAGGCAATCCGTGATTTCTTGATCGCTGCCGAAGAGCAGGTCAACCGGCTCTGCTCAGCCAGTTCCTTGCCCACGTCATATCGGTCATGATGATCCCGGGGTCGGTCCAAACCACACATGCAATGTCGCTACTTCCTAGCTACTAAGCCAGCGCGCTGGGTCTACCCACAGCTGGGATCAGCTCTGCCTGATGTTTATAGATAACTTCAAGCCAACCTGCGTTCAGCCGAGCATCAAGTATGCCCTGGCACAGGTACGCCATTGACCAAGGGAATCGCTGCGACAGTACATCCAACGGTTCTCCAACACGTGGAATCATGTGACTGATGTCACCCCGATAGAGGGAATCGATCTCTTCATTGCTGGTGTGGTCCAACCACGTGGTTTGGACCTTGAAAAGAAGTTGCTTCTTAAGCAACCAAAGACCATGGAAGAACTCCTCACCATCACCAACAGATACACCCACCTCGACGATGGGCTAAACAAAGGCGACGTCGGCCCCTCCAACCGCAACCACCGCCACGACGATGACCGGGACCGTGATATGATCAGGACCGCCGGCCCAAGCGCCGCCCTGATCGCCGAAGAAATCACCGTGGCAATCGCAACCCTGACCAGCAGGACAACAACCACTCCTTCAAGCGCCATGGACGGGAGGGCTACAACGGTGGTCGGTGCAACCGCAACCGCAATGATGACTCCATCAACGCGGTAAAAGGCTAGAAGCGAGAGCATGATGAGGAGCTTGACAAGGTCCTTAGCCAGGACTACCCTTGCCACCCTGGAAAGGGCCACACGCTGGGCGAGTGTAGACTTTTGGCGGACGCACTCAAGATCGCTGCCAACAAAATGCTTCGTCCAGCCCCCAAAGGCAAGGGCAAGAACGCTGTCGAGTAGGATGACGTCGATGAGGAAGAACCCCAAGACCCCAATCCATGGCCTACAGGGATCCCGTGAAGAACGTCGATGCTATCATCTTTGGCAGCAAGGTTGGGTTAGAAAACGCCCGGGACAAGAAGCTGTTGACGCCGGTCATTGCGTCTATCCAGAATTCCGATGGTCGTGTCATTGATGTCAGGGTGCCCCCATGGTCCGAGCAGCCCATCTCGTTCAGCCGAAATGATATGTGGGCCAAACTCGCTGATGCTGGCCAGTTTCTGCTGGTCCTTGACCCGATGATCAATGGCGTCCGGTTCAAGAAAGTACTCATCGATGGAGGCAGCGCCCTCAACATCCTGTTCTACCCAGCCTTCAAGGAGCTTGGCCTAAAGCCAGAGGACCTCAAGCCCTACAACTCTCCATTCTGGGGCATCATGCTGGGCAAGCCTTCGTACCCTTGGGACATATCACTTTGCCCGTCCAGTTCGGGACAAAGCAACACTTTCGCATCGACCACATCAACTCCATCATGGCCGACTTCAAGGGAATTTACCATGCCATTCTCGGCCGACTAGGGATTGCCAAGTTCATGGTTGTTCCTCACTATGGGTACCTCATGCTCAAGCTTCTAACCGAGCAGGGCATCCTCTCCCTACATGGCAACATATTCCTGGCTCAGGAGTGCGAGTTCGACGCATGCGCAGCTGTGGAGTTCGAGGAGCTGAAGGACATCCTGGAGCACACCAGCTTGGAGGTCAAGGACGCACCCCTAGCGGACCTCAAGGTCCCAGTCAGTTCCGCTTGACGCCCTTCCAACAAGGTCAAGCAACACAAACTGGTTGAGCTTGCCCCCGGCGACCCCTCGAAGACCACGAAGATGGGGGGATACCCTTCTCCCCAAATAGGAAGACGCGCTTGTCCAGTTCCTTCAAGGGAACATTAGTGTGTTTGCGTGGAAACCCGCAAATATGCCAGGTGTTCCGAGGAAAAAGGCCGAGCAATATCTTGACGTCTCGAAGACTGCTAAGCTGATCAAGCAGAAAATGTGACGGTTTGCTCGTGACCGCAAGGAAGTTATTAGAGTAGAAGTAGCCAAGCTTCTGGCAGCTGGCTTTATCAAAGAGGTGTATCACCCGGAGTGGTTAACCAATCCGGTTCTTATGCTCAAAAAGAATAATGAATGGAGAATGTGCGTTGATTACACCGATCTCAACAAACATTGCCCTAAACAGGCTTTCAATCTCCATCGAATTGACAAGGTCATAGACTCTACTACAGGTTGTGAGTTACTCTCTTTCCTAGATTGCTACTTGGGTTATCATCAAATAGCCCTCAAGGAGGACTAGGAGAAGACTGCCTTCATCACCCCCTTCGATGCTTTCTCCTATACGAGCATGTCGTTTGGCCTTAAGAATGCCGGAGCTACCTACCAGCGGGCCATCCATGCCTGCCTTGATCACAAGATCACCGACGACCTTGTCGAGGCATACGTAGATGATGTGGTGGTGAAAACTAGGGAATCCCATACATTAGTCGATAACCTCAGGTGAACCTTCGCGGCCCTCAATGAGTTTCAATGGAAATTGAATCCCAACAATTGCGTCTCTGGTGTTCCTTTCGAGATCCTACTCAGCAACGTGGTCAGTTAGGATGGCACACGCCCTAATCCCGAGAAGGTCCAAATCATGTTGGATCTATAACCACCACAGTGTGTCAAAGACATTTAGAAACTCACTGGCTGCATGGCGGCCCTAAGCCGCTACATCTCGCGGATGGGCGAAAAAGGGCTTCCCTTTTTCAAGGTTCTCAAGGCAAAAGAGAAGTTCGAGTGGACGAAAGAGGCCGACGAGGCCTTCAACCAGCTCAAGGAGTACCTTGCGACTTCGCCAGTACTCACAGTCCCACGAGCAGGCGAGAAGCTTCTCCTCTACATAGATGCTACAAACAACATGGTCAGTACTGTGATGGTGGTCGAGCACGAGGAACCCAGGCACCTCTACGGAGTACAGCACCCAATCTACTATGTTAGCGAGCTTCTCAATGAAACCAGGTAGCATTATAATCACATCTAGAAGCTACTCTATGCGTTGCTGATCACCAAAAGGAAGCTCCTCCACTACTTCCAGGCTTACAAGATCACGGTGGTCACGGAAGCTCCACTTGGTGACATCCTGCGCAACCAAGACGCCAGCGGTCGTATTATCAAGTACGTGTTAGAACTTTGCGCATTCACGCTTAAATTTCACAGTTGGAAGACTATCAAGTCTCAGGCCCTGGTTGATTTCATCATGGAGTGGTCGAACATCAACTTGCCCCCAGTTGATACAACTGTCGACCACTGGCAGAAGTACTTTGATGGTTCCTTGAACATCGATGGCGCTGGGGCAGGTGTCTACTTCATAGCTCCATCCAAGGACACACTCTGCTACGTCTTACGTATCCACTTCAGGGCATCCAACAATGTGGTTGAGTACAAAGCCGCCCTGCACAGCCTCCTCATTGCAGTTGAGCTAGGAATAAAATGGCTCCTGGTATATGGAGATTCTTCTTTGGTCATTCATTAGGTCAACAAGGATTGTGATTTTGTACACGAGAAGATGGATGCCTACATGGCCGAGATACGCAAGCTGGAGAATAAGTTCTATGAGCTGGAGTTTATCCATGTACCTCGTGCCAAAAACACAGGTGGCAACGAGCTATCCAAGCTCGGATCATCTTGAGCCGAGGTACCTCCTGGCGTATTCGTCGAAGACTTGATCAAGCCTTTGATCCCTGATCAAGCTCATAAAGCACCCACGCCTAGTCCCGCTACCGACTAGCTCATAGCAGTGCTCCGTGGTAAAGCGAAGGAGGTTGAGCCAGGCTCTGCCGATCAGTAGGGGTCTGACGACGGTAGTGAGCAGCCACTGGACGATGAGCCAGCTGAGCAGGCAGCACCTCCCCGGCCTGACTGGAGAGAGCCCTTTGTCAGATACCTGAATGACCACATTGTTCCAGAGGACAAGATCGAAGCCCAACAGCTGATCCATCGAGCCCGTGCCTATCTCATGGTCAATGGCGAGCTGATGCGCAAGGGTCCAAGGTCCGTGGTTTTTTAGAAATGCATCACCCAGAAAGAGAGTATCAAGCTTTTGAAAAGTATTCACGTCGACACTTGTGGTAACCATGCTACATCTCAGACGCTGGTTGGCAAAGCCTACCAAGCAAGGTTCTACTAGCCTACAGCTATCACTGACGTAGAGGATTATGTGCGTCGGTGCAAAAATTGCAAGATGTTTGCCAAACAAATTCATGTCCCTACACCTGAACTCCAGACCGTATCGGTTGCTTGGCCTTTCTCATGCTAGGGACTGGACATGATTGGTCCCTTCAAGAAGGCTCCTGGCGGTCACACATGTGTCTACGTGCTCATCGACAAGTTTTCCAAGTGGATCGAGTATAAGGCCGTCAAGAAAGCCACAACTGAAAAGGCGGTGTAGTTCCTTGATGATGTCATCCATCGGTTTGGTGTGCCAAACATTATCATTACTCATCGACAAGTTTTCCTTAATGATGTCATCCATCCATCGGCTCCTAATTCACCAGTGACGCATTTTTTGACTTCTATGATGATCTCAGTATCAAAGTCAAATACGTATCCATCACTCATCCTCAGGCCAATGGACAGGTGGAGCGAGCCAATGGCATGATTATGGATGCCCTATGCAAGCGGGTATACCAAGATGACAAGGACCTCAAACCTGGTCGATGGCTCAAGGAATTACCTGCTATGGTCTCGGGACTACGTACACAGCCTAGTCACAACACTGGAGTACCTCCATACTTCATGGTGTTTGGATCCGAGGTTGTCCTACCAGCTGAGGTCACTTTCCAATCACCACGTGTCACACTCCATGATGAAGACACCTCCAACAAAGCTAGAGAAGTGGATGTCATAGCCAAAGAGGAGCAAGCACTCGAGTCTTGTGCCCGCATGGCCAAGTACCTAGCTTCTGTGCACCGTTACTACAACCACAATGTCAAGGGGAGGCTATTCGTGGTCGACGACTACGTGTTGCGATGAATTCAGAACACATATGGTCAGCACAAGCTATCTTCCAGATGGAAAGGGCCGTTCAGGATTAAGGCTGTCACACGCCCAACATCCTATCAGCTACAGATGTTGAAGGGTGTTGAGGAGGACAATTCGTGGCATATCGAGCATCTTATACGCTTCTACCCTAGAATAAGATATGTACCATCTTTCTTTGGTTTATTCGTGCACTATCTATCATACAAGCGCCCTGCATAAGTCACAATTAAACTTTGTATCCTACCCACCAAGAATGGCTTGACAAGGTGCTGCTTCGATCCTCTTACGATGTGTTACAGCTCCGCGCTACATGGCACTAGGAGATTCGGTAGTTGCTCTCTAACGGTACTAGGTACCTAGTGATCCTGGCGGTCCTATGCTGTTCACCAGCGTATCCCTATGTCACCTAACAGAGTTAGCTTGCTTCGAGAGTGGGGGCAAAACTTAATTGTCGACACTTTTTTCTACAAATTACGCACATCATGCATCTAAAATGGTAATATGTTTATCACCCGCTTAAACATGCCTACTTGTCTGCATCAAAAGGCTAGAAGTTTACGAGCACCCAGTGCTCGGCACAACTTACAAATAGTGTTTTTAACATAAATACATTGTTTATGGCCTATGGACCACCACCACCATGATGGCAGTGGCGATCAGGCCAGACGAGGCCCAGAGCTCTTTGGCTTGTTCATCAAGAACCTCCAGAGGGATCCCACGCTCGATGTCCGTCAACTCCACATTGGGGTAGTTGGTGCGGACCACGGAGAGCACGGTGGCAGCCGCATAGCACCCAGCTCCCGCGACGAACTCCTACAGCGCCAGCCACAGCCTCCTGCACTGGTCAGCAACTGCAACCGTCTTGCCTATAGGGTCGGTGGGTGCTCTTGTCCTCGAAAGACAGCCCTAAGCACTAGCCTGATGTGGTCAGTCATTGTTTTAATCTTCCCTTAGAGCATGGCATTGGTATCCTCTGGCACCTGAAACTGGGCCATATGGCACTCCCTCACATCTGTATCGACAAAATCGGTGGTTAGCATGCATTTGTCCGCCTAGTATGCAGAAGACAAAATCGATATCACCTGACTTACTAGTCAGATCTGTGATCTGCACCACGTCTTCCTTCGCCTTCTTCGCCACTGCCTCCTTGTGGTCTAGCAGGCTAGAGATTTCCACGGCCATTGAAGCATTCTGGCTATTCAGCTCTGTGAAACAAACAAGTCAACTTACAGCAGGCATATACACATGTTGGCATAATTCAACGACTTACTTTTGTTGTCCACCTCTAGGGCCTCCACCTTTCGATGTAGGGCAACAAGGTTGTCCTCATGCTGGACCTCCCGTTCTTGGTACACTTTGGCCTGCACTTCCAGCTGGGCCTTCGCTACCCGAAGGGTTTTGGACTCCTCCCAAATGGGTGAAACCGGTCGATGGTCTTGCCGCGCTGAGCGCACATCTCCTGCAGGGACTGAGCACACTGGATGCTGATATGAATGGCTACTCTGAGCACACATAGATAAAACTTTCAATAACCTCTTTGCCAGGACTTACCTTGACCCGGCTGAGCAGCACCTCCACGTCGTCTTAGATGCTTGCCTCCACGTCGTCATCTAGGATCTCGTATGACACGAAGTATCCTCCCATCTTGCACGTGGTGTACATGAGCTGCGAGGGATGTCGGTGCAAGGTACCTGAGGTGGCACTCCGCGCACCTCCACCACCACAGTCGACGCCGGTGCACTCGATAACCCAGCCTGGTTCGGAGCGCGATGGGGTGGACGGCCCGCCGTAACCTTCCTCCTAGGCACTATCCGCCTCTCAGGAGAACCCACTAGTGTACCAGCTGGCCTGGTCAGTGTCCCTGCACTGCTTGCAGCTTTCGCCTCCCCCATGTACTAGGCTATGTCACGAGCCAGAATCTGCTCGGTGGCTGGTGGGGGTGTGGTCTGCCCAGACGAAGTGCGCTGCACCATCTCTGACATGGCATGACTGCATTTCACCACATTGGTTGAATCATCAAGGTAGTCGGCATCAACAGAATAGGTATTCAGGTAAATAATGACATGAAGATGTGACATGGAACTTATGCTGGTGCCCGCCGAAACCCTCCCCTGAACCGCGGGGTTGCTCCCCCGCCGGGAGCACCTGGGGTCCCGCCTGTCGCCCCACTGCCGCGCCCAGAGACTTGGCCCGACGCCTCGCTGGCCTCGCCCATCCCGGAGGGCTGCACCGGTTGAGTTGGCTCCCTTGCCGCCTCCCTGTGCCCCGGAGATGATGCTGCCCCGGCTGTTGGTGTCGCCACCCTGTGTGACATAGGCGACGGTGATGGTGGTGGTGGTGTAGATCCTCCAGCTTGCTTCAGCCGGGTTGTCACTGCAGATCCCCTTGATAAGGGGGAGGAGACGGTGGCGGCACGTGACGCAGCGACCTCCTGGTCGATATCGTTGTCGGGGGCCTCGTCGTCCTCCCCGTTTGAGGCATCGGTGCTTGATGCTTGCTCCAGCGCTCGTCCAACATCAGGAAGTCATCGGAGTGTGACAACTCCGGGGTGGTCAGGGCACCCCTCTTCTTGCACCCCCTACTCCACCGTCCAGGTTCAACTTACCCCCGGACAGCAGATGTAACAACCCTAAAAATCCCAAATACAAAAAAAAAATCACAACCAACAAAATTTTTTCTAAAATAACCTATGATTGGTGAGTGTCATGTAGGAAACCCCCCAACTATTGCACAAGTAGCACCTAATATTAGCATGAGCATTGCATTTAATTCCCAGAGCTTGATTTGCTTTTTGTTGATTTTATGTATTGCTAATGAAATCAATAACCCTTTTATATCACATGTGCTAACATGTATATGTCTATATGTAGCTGACCATGGGTATGGCTCCCAAGTTAACCATGAGACTCTAGTGGACCTAGCTTTGTGTTCATTGACATGGTCACTAACCCTCCTACTAACTTGATCATGTCATGGATGTATAAAGTGCTTGTCAAAGAAATAGAAAAGGATTTAGAAAAGAGAAGAAATGGAAAAGAGGCATTCCAGCCCGGGTAGCAAGGCAGCCCAGCTCGGCTTGCCGGCCTTGCTAGCGCCACGGCCTAGCAAGGTGCCCGCACAACCTGCCAGCCACCCTGCCGGCCGCCCGCTCGCCCGCACAAAGCTGTGGCCCAGCCGGCCGAACGGCCGAGCAAGGCGCTGGCCTGACACATGCCCGCACGCAGCCTGCACGGTCTGCCAGTGCCGGCCGATCACCCGCACACCGTGCACCCGCGTCTCCCTCGCCCCGCTCGCTGATAGGTGGGCCCCACCTATCAGCAGCTACTTCTGGCCACCCGCCCGTCCCATCCGGCGTTCTAGAAATGGAACAGATTGCTTCCGTCATCCGCTCGCGCCCGTGACCGCCCCGCGATATCGTTCGTTCTTCCGCCAATGCCGCCCTAAACCCTAACCCTAGCCGGAGCCGCGCACAGCCTTTCTCTGCCATCTGCCCTTTTCCCCATGGCCGCTGACCGGCTATAAAAGATGGAGCTCAGCGTTGTTAGGTTTTCCCATGTCGCACAGCCTTTCTCGGCCACACCCGCACCACCTTGCTGAGTGCCGGAGGAGGAGTTGGAGTGGGAGGAGAAGAAGAAGGTGGGGAGGAGTTGCCCGCTGGAGCCGGAGCTCGCCGCCGTCGTAGCTCGAGCCACTGGAGGGAGGCTTGGAGGCCCGTACGACTACGCCAGCCGATGCCGCTCTTCTTCCAGTTCCCACAAGCACCTTCTTCGAGCCCAGCCGCCACCAATGCACCACGCAGGTGAGACCGCCGCCGCTCTCGCCCTGCTCTGCCATGGTTGCCGCTAGAGCTCTGTCGTGTTCCCACTGCTCTGTTCATCTTCTCGTTTCATTAGCTCCCCCATCCTCTCTGCTCTGGTCTAGAATGCCTAAATGGCAACTCCTTGGGGCCTGGTTCGACTCCAGTGAGGCCACGCGATGTTGCAGCCTCGGTCACCAGTGCACCCAGCCGCCAGAGTGCCGCCGTGGCGTTTCCCGCCATGCGCACCACCGCTGAGCCCCGGTAGCCGCACTAAGTAGCTTATGGAGATCCCAACTTCTCTAATCAGTAGGGGAAGGAGAAGATGGTGGCCCAATCGAAGAATCACCGGAGGATTTCACCGCCGACACCAACCTCTGCCATCGAATGCCTCACCGACGACTGCCCGCTGGGAGCTCCCTTTTCCCAAATTGAGCGCCTAGACTCCTTTGCCTTGAGCTCTCGAGCCTGTAGTGCATGCCCGAGCCACTTTCCCCGTATCAAGGAGCCCTGTCGTTGCATCGCCATCGCTCAGCGCCGCCGCGGCACACATGCCGCCTGACCAGCGCGCCACTTGGCCGCCGTGATCCTGTATCCGCATTTACCGCAGCTAGGCGCCACCTTAGCCGTCGACCTAGCAAGTAGGGCCGGCTGGAACCACCACACTGATCGCCGCTGGCGAGGCCCGGCCGAGCCGGCCATCGTGCGTGGGAAGCAGAGGAGGGAAATTTTCCACCACATTGTGCACCCGGTCCACCACGTGCCCATGCTGGACCAACCGGGAGTAGCCACATAGGAAGCCAGGTCTACAGACCATCATGGACCATGTCCACACTGACTGAAGCCAAAGACCAAGCCCGTTAGGAGCCCAGGGTGCCACGTGGACCTCCCTGATGTCGACATGTGTCCAGGCCAGCTCGGCCCAACCCGGCCCAGATCCGGCCCTGCCTAGGCCCGCCGAGGCCCGGACTAGGCCCAATCGGCGTTGACCATTGAACGGTCAACGTTGACCGTTGACCCTGGTCCCACCTGTCAGTGACCAGACAAGTCGGCCCCACCTATCAGTGACTGAGCTACCAGACCCACGCTGACGTCAGCATGACGTCAGCCCTGCGCCACCACTGCTGGACCCGCAGTGCCATATAGACCAACCAGATCATGCCACGTGTCACACCCAGAATTATCCGGTCCTTTTTGTTTTTCAGAAAATAGATTAAACTTCAAAAATTCATAACTTATTAATACGAACTCTGAAAAATATGAACCAAATGTCCAAATTTTCATAAAAATGAGCTCTATGTCATAGGCTTATGTATGATTGCATTTAGAGTTATTGGATTTCATTGGTTCTTTGTGTTAACTCTATAGGAGTTGCTAACATGACTATTATGTTTTGTTTCAGAGGAGGAGCCGCTTGAGGAGGATGACCCTGACTACGAGGAGGAGCTTGGTGATGACTACACAGGTGCCATGTCCCACTCAACCTCGTAGATCATATTACACATGGCATATTTACTAGTTGCAAGTGCTTTATTTTATGAATTATCACCTGATGATAGGTTGCATGGTAGAATTGCTTGATGAGCCTTACCTTGTCGCAACCTTACTCCTGCACACCCGCTGATAGGCTAGACGCATGCTTATTTACTTATGATGCTTTACTTCTACTACACTTATATCTGTGATGTGATGCGTGGTGGAGAGTATGGTATGGTATATGGTTAAGGCACGTGGTGCCACTTTACTCAGGGAGAGTGCTGCGTGTGTCTTGGGTGTGTGGTGAGGGTTTGAGTCCATCGGACAGGATTCTATGATGAGCCTTGAGGGAGAGTCTTGCCGGGTGTGTGTTCTGGGCATCCCTATGTGAGGTATCTGTGGCAGATACATTGTGAGGTATATGGTGATCCCGGGGGTAAGAGCCTTCATGGAGCGAGGCCCCGGGTAGGAGGTGCTGTTGTAGCACGGACTGTTGTAATCCCTATGAGAAGATAATCCTGTCTAATCCCCCTAGGACCTGACATCTCTTGAGAACTAGAACCTTGGGACCTACGTGCTCACCACTCGCTCCTATATGGGTGGGAGACAGATGTCTGACTAACTAGGACGGTGCCACTACTACTAGGTTGTTAGCAG
This sequence comes from Bothriochloa decipiens, assembly GCA_023333625.1. NCBI lineage: Eukaryota > Viridiplantae > Streptophyta > Magnoliopsida > Poales > Poaceae > Bothriochloa > Bothriochloa decipiens. Next base: position 4,025,384 of record CM041646.1, read on the forward strand.
ATAGTGTCGGGAGGTACAGGCATTGGGACCCACACCCCCCTTAGACAACATAGTGACCACAGGGGTCCGGTACTATGTCTCACAGTCTTAATGTGTCGGTGGTACCTATCTAGGATGTCCCAGTACTAAGTGGTAGGGTGGCATCGCACCGGTTAGAAAGCAGTCAAAATCAGCCTAGGCGGGGCACCACCGATGATGGTGATCTTGTGGTTACGGGAGTACACGCTCTATAGAGTTTTGAATCTATATATAGTCCATGGCCTCGATATGGCCTTTCCCTCGACCTACGCTTCTCGGGAGTAGTGAGATGAGTCCTTCTATTCTCCCTTGGTGTTACCCTTCCGGCTGTGAGCAGCTGGGACAGGCTTCGAGAGGGAGTTGGACCTGTCGACCGAGTGCAAGAGTGTGAGATGTGTGTGATGGTGATGGGATGGGATGGATATGTGGATGAGATGGGTTAAAACTTGATGAACTATATTTATAATATTGGTCACTACCTGCATAGGAAACCACAGCCATATATAGGTCTCTTTGATTATATCTCTTGCATCCACCCAAATACTACATAGCAAAAGCAAAGCATAGGGTGGGAGCCAGTGGCCAGAACAAACTGTACTAAAACTTATTTTAGTAGGTGAGCTCGACTACGACTACAATGATGAGCAGGAGTAAACGTCTCATTCCTACGCTCAGGCTTCATTGGAGATTTTGTTGTTCTTCCGCATACTGCAGCTGTCCCTGAAGCTGCTGCTACTCTGATGATTTTCGCCAGTGTGGCGATGGACTATTTATGTAATCCCTTCTAATTGTATTCTTTTATTCGATGTATGGATTTCCGTATTGACTGTTGCTAGATAATGAGATGGTTCAAGCTTCGAACTATTATATTATTCGCCATTCTATGTATTTTCCCTTCATAGAAAATTAAGGTTGTTTCAGTAGACTAGGGGGATTCTTCTTCTTGGTGGCTGACATTGGCCGCTTGCCCGCTTCTTGGCGCCTTGATCGAGCGGCTAGGCTTTCATCCTCATCAGGACTGGAGACATCCACTGTCCCCTGCCCTGCTCTGGCCCTGCACTGGTAGTAGGCCTGTTCGGTTCTCTGCTAGTTGGAGAGTGCCTCCCCCTGAGGCCACTGCTCCACCGACATAGCAGAGAAGAATAATGCTCGGTCCTGTCCAAGCAATGTTTGTCCGTCAGACCACAAAATGTTACATACATCATCGTCAAATAGTACAACATAACCAAGTCAAGATTTGTGCTGGTTGGCTTACCGCTGGTGGTCGTCGGGACATGTCATAGGGTCGAGCACGCTACTTCGGGTAGCTGGTGTCTGGGTCAAACTTCTCAAACAGAGAAGCCATCTGCTGGTTCAACGCCTCCAACGACAGCTTCTCCTGGGTCTCCCGGGAGGGGTCGGCCTGCCCAGAGTACTCAAACCAGGCGGTTCACCCGTTCCTTGCACGACTAGATCCGGCGGACCGACCAGGTCCTGGCAACAAGCACTCCATTGACAACCTTATTGTCAATCAACTGCAGCAGCTCCCTCACCTAGTGCAACTCATCCTGGGATGGTGGGTCCGACCGCCTGGGGTGGTACTGCAGCACCTGGTTCACATCGCAAGGCACTCTCCTCCCCACCGCATCCTGGCTCATGTAGAACCAACGGGTGTTCCAGCCCCTTGTTTCCAACCCCTTGTGGCTGACTGGTGTGGGATGTCCAGCCAGTGTGACTTCATCCCATCCCGCAGGCTCACGTAGCACCCCCAGCAATCTGAGACCCCCCCGGTGTCAGCCCCTTCTTCCTCAACAGGTAGAAGTGGTGGAACAAATTGAAGTGGGGGGCGATGCCCAGGAACAACTCACAGAATGCAATAAAAATAGAAATGGACAGGATAGAGTTGGCATCCAGGTTACAGATCCCAATCTCCCAGTAGATGCAAATATCCTGGAGGAATATGTTCACGGGTTGCCCCAGCCCCCGCGTAATGAAGTCCTCAAACACCATGATTTCCCCATTTTGGGGTTGAGGGGAATCCTCACCTCGTGGTTCGTGCCAGACCTCCATCTTCCGTGGTAGCAGCAGGCCCTCATTGGTGAGCACCTGCAGCAACTCCCGTGTGGATGATGACTGCGCCCACCGAGGCCCGGACGTGCTAGATCCAGTCACCTTCGCCGCCTTCTTAGCTTCCCTTCTCACCATCTCCTCCGCGGGTGGTGGGTTGATAGGCTAGTGGTGTGCAGCAGTGGTGTGGATGTGCTAGATCCGCTCAGCTGCCCGCCATAGCGACGGACGATGCAGTGGTGGCGGACAACGCGGTGGTGGCGATTGCGAGGGCACAAAGGGGGTGGAGCGCTCGAGCGATTGGGGCGAGTGGGCAGTTGAAATGAATGAGACGCGGAATCGTTCCCCCTGGCGACGGCCGCTTATTTATAGGAGTCGGATGACGTAGCTTTGACTTCTAGGGTTGGACCCCGCTGACTCGTGTGCACACGGCTTTTTTAATCCTCGTGGGCCGTACTGGTCCCCAAGCGTGGATGTAGGCCGCGGGATTTTTATTTCCCTTGTGCACCTTTCTCATTTGTCCTTACCCTAAGTTGGCACATGCCCGGCAATCTTGGGATCTATTCCTCGGATTTTCCTATAAATATATTACTTCTTTCTAAATTTATTCCAGATTTTGTCCTTGAATCTGGGGACTGATTTCTTAGGTGACATAATTTATTTCTCACATCTGGGGACTGTGTAGTACCTTGCCACCTAGTAGGGCCCACGGACTGTGGGTTGTCGGTGTCCCTCGACCCGATCGAGCCGATGTTCTGACCGTAGCCACCTGGGGACTGTGCAGTACTTGCCACCCAATGGGGCCCATGGATCATGCGTTCTCAGTGTATCGCAGACCCGATCGAGCCTGTGCTCTGTCCAGGGCACACCAGGGGACTGCGTTACGACTTGTCATTTAGTACTAACTATGTCTAGTTGGTACTATCCTGAGTTTTTTCTTAGAAAGCTCAATACAACATTTTCTATCTTCTATAGAGCTTGGGGACTATGTGGGCCCATGTCACCTCACGGTGACTTGGGCCTATCTTTTGTTCTTGGTTTGCTTTTCTCCCCGTACAGATGGTTCATGTTATCATTCTAGTGATACTTATTATCACGTGTTAACGTGAGCCCACGTCCCAGGACGTGAAATTTTTTTTTTCTTTTTCTTGGAACACAATGCATCTTTCAACAGATCACCCTCCTTGATGAGAGCTATGGTCGGGAGTAGACATACGAACTGCTCGGGATGAAACTGGTTAGCATTACCTAGTTAGCATCTTCGCTGGTCGGCACTATGTGGTCAGCATCCTTGTTGGTCAGTATTACCAGATCAATGTCTCCATTGGTTAGCGCTACGAGGTTTGCTACACTGCTCGGCACAGGTCAAGACTGCATCTCCCTCAAGATACATGGTGCTCCGGGACTAGCTATGGGAGGTATAAACCCCTATACCCTCATAGCTAGGCCTGGGGCTGCTCAAACCAGACAGCCCAGACCACAAGATGAAGGTCGGTCCATCACCACCCTGGTCGGTGGGACAGACGGCAAGATGAAGCCCGTGGTCTGCTACCGCCCTGGTCAGTAGGTTGCACGGGTCCTGAAGGCTACTTGGCGTGCAAGGAGTCTTAGTCGTTTAGATCTGTTTGTGATCTCCAAGATACAGAGCAATGTAACCGACCACAGGAAAACCCTAGATATGTAACCTTGCCCCTCGTCTATATAAGGTAGGCAAGGACCTCCTAGAACGCAATCCTTTCACCTTATTGTACTCCGGTACTCATCAATACAGCAGCAGAGATGCAGGACATAGGGTTTTACGCTTCAAAGTGGCCTAAACCTGAATAAACCCTTGTTTGTCTTGGTTGTTTGTCTTGCGTCTCACATCTGGTTCGTAGGTCTTAGCGTGCCCTCACCACAAATCTACTACCTCAGGGTATCCTGTGGTAGACTGCCGAGGAGATATGATCGACAGGGTGGCCACTGCTACCACTGCCTGACCTTGCTAGATGCAATAACATACTCGTCCACATGACGACGTGTCAACAGCCTAGCCCTCGGCAGGCATGGTGGCTACGGCGACTGAAGCACTCCTCTCCATGGCCACACTGACAATATTGGTTGCTCAAAGATGGCTCTCCATGTCTCCATTGCCATGGTCCATGGATGATCAGTGTATCAAGAAGGACAATTGGCCAGATATATATCAAAGCAGCAACTTTTGTGGCTGGCCACTGACCGAAAGCGGCAACCAGAGGGGGTGAATGGGAGCCTCAAAATGTCTTTCAAAACTTTTAGGTGGTCGACTCAACAAACACCCCAAGAAGAAAACACACAAGCGGGTGATGACCACGACCCTATTGAAAGGGTGGATGTTCCCTAGAACACATCAAGTCACCACAAGAACCAAGAAACAACTCCAAGAACGATCCAAGATCGAACAAGCAAGAACCGGGAAGACTAGCTTCACTGTGTAGGGGCAGACTATCCGTGGACCCAAGCCCGGACTATCTATGTGTATGGACAGGGTCAGGAGGAGTTAGCTACGGACTGTCCGAAGTTTGCGGACTGTCCATGGACAAAAATTCAAAACACAAACAGATCAGAATAGGTTCTGGATAAAGAAGTCAGATAACCGCCGGACTGTGCGTGGGTGAAATTCCAAAAAAACAAACTTCTAGAACAGATTTTGGACTACAGCAGCAGACCACCATCGGACTATCTAGACTTATTAGTCAGATTGTCCACGGGTCAAAATCCCAGAAATTAAACTGGAAGTTGAGAGCTCGGATCTGTACTGAAGTAGTTTCGGACTGCCCACGGTTAGACCACGAGTAGTTCGACCCATCAAATTAGGGTGGCTTGCCCGAACGGTGTTGCAAAATGTCGCCTTCTGCAGATCACGGACTGATTAAGGTGGAAGTGATCCTTAACTAGCTCTGATACCAATTTAAGGACCGAAAGCGGTGACCCGAGGGGGTGAATGGGAGCCTCAAAATTTCTTTTAAAACTTTTAGGTCCTCGACTCAACAAACACCACAAGAAGCAAACACACAAGCGGGTGATGACCATGACCTTATTGAGAGGGTGGATGTTTCCTAGGAACATAGCAAGTCACCACAAGAACCAAGAAACAACTCCAAGAACGATTCAAAATCGAACAAGCAAGAACCAGGAAGACGCAGCTTCACTGCGTAGGGGCGGACTGTCCGCGGACCCAAGCCCGGACTGTCCACATGTACGGACAGGGTCAGGAGTAGTCAACTATGGACTGTCCGAAGTTCCATGCACGGACAGTCCGCAGGCAAAAATCCAAAACACAAATAGATCAGAACAGGTTCTGGACAGAGAAGTCAGATGATCGTCGGACTGTCCGTGATTTGTACGCCGGACTGTCCGTGGGTGAAATTCCAAAAACCTAAACTTCTAGAACAGATTCTGGACTGCAGCAGCAGACCACCGTCGGACTGTCCCGACTTATTAGTCGGCTGTCCACGGGTCAAAATCACAGAAATTAAATTGGAAGTCGAGAGCTCGGTTCTGTACTGAAGGAGTCCCGGACTGTCCGCAGTTAGACCAATGAAATGTCCGCGCTCACTCAACAGACCTGCCACGAAAGCCACTGGCTCGATTTCTGGCCGCCAGACTGTCTACAATAGAAGGTCTGGACTATCCGTGGTTACAAATGAAACGCAAAGTTAGTAAAGTGAAGAACAGCTTCAGCCGAAAGCCCGATGCCCGGATAGTCCGCGGGTACAAGACCAGACTATCCGCGCCTCCTAGAAAATCGCCAGAAAATCGCCAACAACCAAGAATCGACCGGTTCTCTCTTGAATCAACACCAACTGCAACAAGATTTGGAGGGATTGTTCCTTATGCAGTCAGGAGGCTATCTTCAAAGAATCATGGCCCAATTCTAGGGAGTCAAGAGAAATTGTAAAGGAGGTAAAAACTCATCATGAATTCGTCAAGAACAAAAATCCATCCCGATCTACGCGCTCGTGAGGAATTAGCTCAAACCCTTCGGTGGGATTGATCCTCTCACGTCATAGCATGAATCAACGTAAGAAAAACTAAGTCAAACGGTGTGAAATCGAAGAATCGGAGCTCGAAATAGAGAGGAGGAGAGGGAGCTCAGGATGAACAAGAAAGAACACACAATCCATCACAGGAAATCCATGAATTCAAAAGCCCAAAGGGCATGAGCACACTACGCGGGTTCTCTTCCCACGAACAAACACTATAGAGTTGCATTGGACCTCACTCACATAGAAGAACTACAGACTGGGAAACCCTAGGAATGAAAAACTAGAATGAGAGAGGTCAGGGGATGGGTGCCCCTTCATCCTTATTTATCTGTCTTGGGCTTATTATATATTCCTAGTTTACCCCTGGTTACACATAAGTCGAACCACTTAGCTTTAGGGGCGTAATGGTCCAACCCTAGGAATTTCTTGATCCGACGGCCACCAAGCCTTCTCACCGGTAACCTTGCTTTAACGCAATCTCCCCAATGCCGCCACATGCCGTCCGTCTGCATCGGGACCTCCGCCTAGGTTTTGAGGCCCAAACCTGCCAAACTCGCCGCCAGTGGTCTTGAGGCAATACCACCAAACCGTCGCCGATAGTTTTGAAGACAAACCACCAAACCTCCAGCGAGTAGCGTATCGCGTACGCGTCCCCTACCATGTACAGTTACGCTTGTCGATGTCCCAAGTGTCAGCCACCGTGGCTGGCCACTCGGCCGTCTGGTCCGTCAGTCCAAGCCTAGCGTTCGCCCTTCACACAGCACCAGTCCGTCAGCACGGCACACCCTACTTAACCTTCTCCCGACTGTTGCCACCGCCTTTGGATTCCACACCTACACATCACGAGCCAAGAGACACGTTTCGATACATAACCCTGTGTCAGGGGATCAGAAGAACCACCGAACTAACCACCCACCAAAGTGTTAGCATGTTGACAATCACTGATCACAACAATAAGGGGGCTACACAATGGTTATGTAAAAACCATGTGTTCGCAGTCGCAGCCGATGATTTGACTATCCTAGTCTTCTATCGAAACAGGCCCACCTGCCATTCTCAGTTTGCCCTCACACGATCATCTAAGCCATGAATGGACGATCCACAAGGAAACCCATTTGAATTCTCCATAAGATAAACATCAACCACACACCCAATCTCATCCAAACAACGAGTTAGGAATTGTGGATTGGGCCCATGATGGGTTGCAAAAGAATGTGTGGTTAGGAATTGTGGATTGGGCCCATGATGGGTTGCAAAATACACCACAGGTCCATTACCTTTTTCTTCTATGTCACATAGGTCCATTACCTTTAAAAGTGCAGTTTTAGGTCAATTATCTTTGTTTGGGTTTCACTGGGGGTCCAAATCTGTCTAGAAGTAGGTTGACATCCGACGTGGCTCTCCACGGTGGCTGCTGACCGCACCTACACTACCGGTTGGGTGCTATTTTTGCTATTCATATTATGAATAAAAATAAGAAACTATAATAAATAAATGAATAATGATTCAATCATATTTAAAAATATGTATTATAAAATAAATAAATTAAATTATATAAAATAATATTAATAATAGAAAAATAAAGGAATATATTTAAATATAATTTTTAGCAACAAATATAGGATTCAAATTAAATCATATAACAATACTAAATTAAAGTTAATATTGCTATGTGCATATTAAATATTTTATCTTTTCACATTAATCATTTGTCAAAGAGCGTTTAAATAGTTTTATCGAACACATCATTAATAATACTAAAACTGATATCATTAGTCATAGTAAAAATAGATATTCGTATTCACTTCCATTTCTGATGTGGATACTAAAACTGATACTCCATATATTAAATATAGATATTCATATTAAATATCCACTTTTTGTAATATTTTTCTATCCAATTCCAAGTACGTATTTAACTGTTATCTGTATTCACAAGGAATATGCACATGATAAAATATTTGATATGCACATAGCAATATTAATTTTAATTTAGTATTGTTATATGATTTAATTTGAATCCTACATTTGTTGCTAAAAACTATATTTAAATATATTCCTTTATTTTTATATTGTTATTATTATTTTATATAGTTTAATTTTTTTACTTTATAATACATATTTTTAAATATGATTGAATCATTATTCATTTATTTAAATAATACATATCAAATATTTTAACGTGATAATACATATCAAATCTGTATTTATCATGGAATATGCACATGATAAAATAGTTTTTAAATATTTTTTACTAGTTTTTCATTTTTTATAATATGAATAGCAAAAATAGCACCCAATCAACAATGCAGGTGCCGTCGGCAGCCACCGTGAAGAGCCATGTCGGATATCAACCTGCTTCTAAACAGATTTGGACCCCCCTGTTGAACCCAAACAAAGGTAATGGACCTAAAACTGCACTTTTAAAGGTAATGGACCTACATGACACAAGAAAAAAGATAATGGACCCAAAATTGTATTTTTAAAGGTAATGGACCTACATGAATCAGAGAAAAAAGATAATAGACTTGTGGTGCATTTTGCTCATAAATTAGCCTATTTATAGTTTGTAGTTTGAGATTCCTAACTTTCTAAAGTTCACAAATAAGCATATTTTGAATTCAGGAGAGATGGGAAGTGGATTCTATAGATTAATATGCTATGATTGCATCGTCCAACTTAATTCAATTCTATTTCAAGTGTATAACTAGTTTAAATATGTGTCTAAACTACAATGAACTAAATAGGCGACGAAGCTTTCGTCGCCCCTTTCGAAAAAAAAAGTACAATGAACTTGGTTCCGAGGATTCAAACGAGTCCTAAGGGGTGTTTGGATCCTTCACCGGGCCTCGCCTTGCCTTGTTCGATGGGAGAGATATATTATACGTATTTGGTAAACAAGCTAGACTGCAAAGGAAAATCCTTGCTACAACCAGAACCTGTCTCCGCCCCTACTGGTGGGCCGGGGCACGAAGCGTATTAAAGGGTCGACCTGAGAGCAGTTGTTAGTTGGCACAGGGAGGGAGATGTCCCTGCATGCAAACGACGTTTTCTTTTTTACAAGAAAAACTGTGAAGATCTTCGCTACAGTGCCAACGACGCATTTATTGCTACCCAGAATTTGGTACGGAGTAGACTATAAAAACCGAGGAGGGTGGTGGAGGGGAGAGGCGTCAAGCAGGCACTTTGCAAATCAGCAACGATGGAGCCGACGATGGTGCTCTCGCTAGTGGCCATGTTGTTCGTCAACCTGCTGTTCGGCATGGCCATGCTGCAGAAGGGTGTCGTCGACCCACTCTGGATGGCGACCTACCTGGCCGTCGTGCTCCTCTACGCTAGTCTCTACTTCCACAGGCTCCGAAAGCTGCACGCGGGGCTCCGCCGCCGCCTCAGGAATGCGCGCGGCCGTCGCGCTGGCCATGATCCTCTCCGCGTTCTTCTTCTACAACTTCGCCGCCGGCATGTCGTGGTGGACCGCCGTCGCAGTCTGGCTCTTGCTGGTGGCGGTGGCCTACTTGTCCTACGACGTCGTCATGCTGGACCCAAAGCCGGCGGAGGAGGTGACGGCGACGGCGACAAGGCCTCCCATCTGAGTCTGACGATTTGTGTGTATCATTAATTCTATATATGTGTTTTTTTTTGTGAGGGGAATTCTATATGTGTGTTTTTAGTACATAATAAAGTAGCTGTGATTCTGTGACTGTGTCAGTTTGTTGGTTCCTAAAAAAAACTGTGTTATATGTTATATTATTTATGTTTCTTTTTGCCGTTGCGTGTGTTTGTTGCGCGTATGTATACATACGTCGTGACTAATGTAGTATTACTTTTTTAAAAGTTTAGTAATACTCTTTTTTTGAAGTTTAGTAATACTCTTATTACAAGCACAAAAATGGGATATTGAGATGAAAATGGTGTAAAAGACCTCGTTAGTCGATGCCAAGGACAATGCGAACGCGCTTTTCCGGTCCACCGCGTCGCCATCGCCAACAAAAAACCCTCACGTCGCCCATCGCCAAGAAAAAAACCCTCACCACTCCCAGGGTACACCAGATTCCGTGTGGTGCTGCTGCCGTTCCAGATCTGCGGCTGCGCCCAAATTGCTCGCCGTCGGGAATCGGGTGGTCGACCTGTCCTCCCGATCGAACCACCAGCATCGAGCCTGCCTGCCGCCGTGAGGATCAATCGAGCTAGTCCATGTCACAAGTCGGCCTCCTCTGCTCAGTCTGGCTCGGGTCTCTGCGCTGAGCGAGTTCCTCTGCATCCGCGGCCGTGTTGGGGGCTTGAGGCTGACCGCTGACGAGATAAAAAAATTAGCGGGGGGGGGGGGGGGGGGGGGGGGGGGGGGGGGGGGGGGGG
>CM041646.1:4035910-4082805 GCA_023333625.1 Bothriochloa decipiens
CATCGGGTTGTCGTGTGATTGGGCTCCTCCTCGTCGAGGCCGGCGTTCACCCACTGTGCAGGTATGGTCCAGATCTGTTCTCGCACCACGGCAGCAGCCCCTTGTAATAATTTGTAAACGTGCGTGTGCGTGCGGCTCTGGTCTCGCAGTGTGCAGGGGCGGAGGAGGAGGGCTGCCGGACTTGTTTCTTTGATGTGCGCTCCTAGATTAATCTGCAGTGGAAACAATGGAGGTACGAAACGCCCTTTTCCCCCTACAGTACTGGATGTGATTTAGTATATGTTTCAGATATCAGTATTTCAGTAGCTCCACAAAACAGCATGGCCTGCGTATTTGTACCATTTACAACCACGAGCGTACATTACGTGTCAAGCACATTGATTTACAACAGTCACAACAGTAAGCTTGACTCCTTATTACGAAACATTTTTTAAGTCGATCGGCCAGTGTAAAAGAGAGACATGCTTATTTAATTCCTCAAGTATATGATCCGTCTTAAAAAAATGTTTAGTTCCTAGTTTGAATGAGATCGAAGCAATTTTTTTCTCCAGAATCTCTACTAACTAGAAGTTTGGTAAAGAACTCGACGCAGCTGAGAGTAGCAAGTTCGAGTGACACACAGACCAGTCTCTAGTGTTAATCTCTACATAAGATCGGCAAGAACTAGATGTTTCTCTGCATAAGATTGGCAAGTACTTTTACTATGTTAATCTCCCATATGTGTCTTAAACTCTTAACACTACGTCTTATGTGTGATGCCCATGCAAGTACTTTTGCGCAATTGCAGCAACATATGTAGGCAGTTAGGCACTAGTCCAGTGGAATTATTTTCCTCAACCAACTTATCCAATCAACAACAAATTGTAATAAATATAAATTTTTATTGGCCTATCCCTATATGAATTATACCCAATATTAGCCAATTTGAACGGATCAACTCACGACTTATAATTCAGCAAGCATGTTTTGTTTAGCTTTCTGCAGTGCCCGTGTTTCCAGTGTTGGGTCCTGAATGGTGCTCATCTATCAATAAACGATAAACTAAGCTTTCAGACTGTTTTTTCATGTCAATTGAATTTGGATTTGCTCATGCTGCCACTTGGTATTTAATTTTCAGGTTCAGAAGATCTTTTGCATTATTCCAGAGAATAACCAAAGACAATTAATGCGACCAGGTAAGCAAAGAGGTTGTACCTGAGACTGACAACATTGATGTTCACTGCTTGGACAGACTGATGAAGGTAGGACATCTGTCAGCCTGAAGCAACTACAAAACTATATTTCATCAACAATGTTATTCACCTGTAGTTAACATATTTTGTACAAACTCCACATCAGTTCTGTGAAATAATAAGAGAACTGAAATGTCTCCACATCAGTTCTGTGAAATAATAAGAGAACTGAAATAATAAGAGAACTCCACATCAGTTCAGGGAACTTAAGGTGTGCTCGATGGCCTCATCAATGAGCAAGTGCTGCAATGCTATTCCCAAGGGGGATTCCTTGAGCTTGTGATGCCCTTGCACCACACTTAGAATTCCTACACGCATTTATATGGGTTGATCCGGAAGACCGGAAGCTATACAAAGAATTAAGATATCAAATTCTGTAGTATGATTTACATAAGGTGAGCACTCATTTATATGCACGCATTTTTTTCACTTAAAACACTATTCTGTAAAAAGATAGTTGAAACATGTTGCACCATACTACACTTAAAACATGTAGTATGATTTACATAAGGTGAGCACTTAAAACATGTTGTCTTACACCATAGGCTAGGCTTATATGGTGTAAGACAAGATAACTAGCCTATGGTTGAAGCACTTAGACAGAACTAAATTATTTGTGGTTGTACAAAGCCAAACATTCAAAAAACATGTTTTTTTTTTATTCTTAGTTTGCTGGCTAGGAATTTCTATTTTTTCTTCTTTGCTCATTACGAATACAATGTTAATTTTGTAGTAAAACCAGGTCTAGCATTCCATACACTCTAAGAACCTCTCCCTTTCTACATTTTTTCTAATACGGGGTAAATATTGATGTGGTGTTGCCATGTGTTGGCGATTCATAGAGCACATCTTTGCAAAATTCAAGTTTGAGAACACAAAAGTATCAGTACAATTGTTCTTTGTATTAACTCACCTACCATTTTACTGCTAGTTGGTAGTTACTTTGTAGTTTATATCGTGTAGGATTTATCTGATTTAATTAAACTAAAAATGGGTCAAGCTCAATTATTATCCAACAGAGTTCACTGTGGCAAGGCCACCTCTGCAGAGTTGTCTTAACTCTGATGCCAGACCTTTTCTTTTTAAGTTTAACCAAATTTACAAAAATGTGTGCCGAGATTTATAAAACCAAATTAGTATCATTACATCCATCATATACTCTTAAGTCACATCTTTTCTTTTTAAGTTTCGCAATATGCTCATTTGTGTATACTTGTTCCTATGTATTTGATCAAATATAAAAAAGTTTGGCATAAAGAAATTAATTTGTTCAGGACCAAGGTAGCATATTTGAGAATCTATCACAAATTCGCAATAGAGTTTGAGTAAACTCATTACCGGCGTATATATAAAGAAACCCAGATCGAAACAACAACAACCAATGCTGTAGAAAAAGTGGTCTGGCGCAGACAAATGTGCAGCCTGTGATGAACTTGAAACTACAGACCAAATTTTCTTATTAGAGTTCGTGGGCTCAGGAGGTAAGCACAAGGTGACACGTTTCATTTGTGCAGGAGCACTGTGGACTACATAGAAGACGAGGAATGACATGGCGATCAACAAGTCGCCATGTTGAAGTCGAAGCTGGGGAACCAGTCGCAGAGGAAATGATCAACCTGCTGTCGTAATGCACACTTGTCTTTCTTCCTGTTATCTTTTCTTTAGCACTGGTAGTAAGCGATGGTGCTTTGTAACGAGTGGTTCGCTGAGAGTTGGCTCATCCATGGTAGTTCTTAAGTTTAGAATGCAAGGTATAGCCGAGTTAAGTCAGAGAAGGAAGTCGATGTCTGGTAAGAAGATCAGGTTTTGGGAGGATGTATATATGGATGGGAAATGTCTCCTTAGCTATTGTGTTTTGGCCTCTGTACACGTTATTAATGAACAGCAGGGGACAACATTACATGAAGTGTGGGATGGAGAGAAGCTGATGTTGTCCTTTAGGAGAACTGTAGACTGTAGAGGGATGGCCTTGTGGCATATGAACTGTGTGGTGTGATGGAAACTGTCTCCTTCTCTGATGAAGAGGATCACATCTTGTGGAATTTTACCTCATCTGGGAATTATAGTGTGCTATCTTTATATGCTATCATCAACCATAGAGGGGTTGTCCCCATGTATGTGAGTTCTATTTGGAAAATTAATATTTCTCCTAGGGTGCAAATTTTTTTATGGCTCTTAGCTAAAAATAAGCTCCTGACTAGAGACAACCTGGCTAAACTAACGGAGGTGGCTAACCCTTCTTTCTGAAATAGAGTCTGTGGTTCACTTGTTCTTTGAAGGCTTTGTAGCTAGCTTGGTGTGAAGCTTGGTAAATGAGTTTTTTAACTTGAACATTGGGAGGAGCTATGAATCAGTGGCTCGATTATGGGTGTCTTATAAAAGCATGTTGTTATTAACGCTGTTATATCAGCGGTTCTATGGTCCATATGGAAGCTAAGAAACAAACTATGTTTTCAGGGTGCCGTGAGGAAGGTGATAAATGGAGTGGTGCTGAGGATTGCAAAGATGGTCAAGGGATGGATGCCGCTATACAAGGAGGAAGCAAGAGTACAACTGGAGGGTTCGCCAAATTCCTAGAGTGCAAAGCAAGCTTACTGCCTCAGCTCCAGTCGCCGTCGCCGGTGGGCAATTCATCATCAGAGTCGGGTCCATCGGTTGTTCAGCCATTGGCCATGGGTCTCACAGGTTCGCGTGATGCTAGGATGGACGAGGAGAGTGTTGATCTCGATTGTCAGTCGTTATCGCCGAGTTCTAGGACCTTTACTGTGGAGCATGAGCTTCATCCTTTTTTGTTTGAACCTGTATGCCGTTGAGGGCTGGATGTGCTTGTAGCACAGATGCTGTTAAACCTGTGTTGCTTTTGGTAATGCAAAAGTTGGGGAAACCCTTTTCTCTAAGAATTTTTGTCTCTCTGTGCACGTCTTTTGCAAAACTGGTAATCTCAGTATCCGGACCTATGGATGTCCGATACGCTTTTTGATAAAAAGCCGGGCAGGCCTCTCTAACTACGCCGGCATGTAAATGGGCGAGTGCAAGTCACTAGCATGATTTGAATTAAGGTAGTCAAACTTGAGGCCGCCTCCTGGCGTTGACCTGCGCTTGCTGCATCACCTCACCTGCACGGCCTCCTCCTCGTTCTCGAGATGGAGCACCATGACGCAGTACAGGCAACAAGCTGCAGCCACGACCAGGAGCCAGCCACCAGTGGCCAGGAGCAGCAGAATGCCAGGTGATGACTGATGAGGCCAAGCGCTGCAGAAGAAGATAGCCGACAGGAACGCGGCGAGCCCGATAGCCGCGTGCCCGAGCCCACGACGAAGCACCGCGAGCTAGCAGCGCCCACGGAGGCGGCACCGCAAGTAGAGGGCTGCGTGAGCGTCAGCAACAAGACGTAAAATAGCGTCAACCGCGGATCGAACTTGTAGTGGAGCATGGCCGATCTCCATGGAAATCGTCCGCCAGGCGCGAGCACGCTCACGAATACGCGGTCTCACGAATGCGGACAACGTTCGCGCTAAAGAAGGCCGGCGCGCAGGATGCGCTGCGCCCGGACCCGTCCACAGTCTAGCTACAAAGTCCATATAAAAAATAGCCGAGCGGCGGCGGCGACTGAGCGGTCAAACAGGGACGCTGTCACGCTGACAGGAGGAGGGTTGCTTCAAGGGGAGCACGCTTGGATGCAAAGCCTTCCCCCCTGCAATGCATCAGTATTCAGAGACTGTTTAGTTTGCAACTAAAATTTGTCATGCCAAATATGAGAGATTGACAATTTTTTTCGCTACTTGTGAAATGTTTGACTTGCATATTTTGCAGGCGAACAAGCCTGCCCTTGATGGAATTTGGCTTTGCTTGAGCTGGCCGGTGGCCCAGCCTTGCCATGACTCGAAGAGCGAGAGGGCCCCTCCTATCAGCCTCCAGCAGCCATCTGTAGCGTGGCCGCGCGTCTGGGCGAGATCGGGGCTCAGTTGGACTGTGGCTTCGCTCGAGCAGTTGAGTGGTTGCGATCAGACATCAAGTTAGTCACAAACTCACGACATTTCCAGTTGAAATGGAACTGTGGGGCGGAACACGGCAGCTGCTTATATATATGTAACAATATAACAATCTCTCGCGACGGCAGTGTGCTTTGACAGATCCATTTCTCGTTCCGATGCCGCAGACGGCCGACAACCCGGCCAAGCAGGTCGCCGGGAACTTGGGGCCGGTCGGGGAGAATGCGCAGCCCCCCGTCGTGTCCCGACCCGTCGTCGTCCCGCCATTCACGGTCGTCGTTTGCTCGAAGAAGTCGGCCAAGCTCCTGCTGGCCGTGGTTCTGATGGTGTTCGTGAACGCCATGTTCATTGCCGCCATGTTCCTCTACAGGTTCGATCCCCTGCTCACCATCTTCTACGTGTTCTCGGTGGCCTTCTAGCTACGCGGCCCTCTACTTGTGGCGCTGGCTCCTCACCATCACGAACCACAGCGTGGCCGGGCTCCGTCGCGGCCTCGGATACACCGCTTTCTTCCTCGGTGATATCATGTCGGCGATCTTGATCTACGTTTTCTCCCGTTCCCTTCCGCTGGAGCATGCCATTGCTGCCTGGATCTTCGTCGCGGTGCCTCTAGGTTACAGCTTATACTACGTCATGGTGCTGCACCTCGACGAGGAGGACGGCGTTTATCATCAGGTACATCCATGGAGCTCCCGTCTCGTCACGTCTAAATGCTCACTAGCTTTGCACGCTGTTGTATTTAATTGCCTATATGTATTGTAATAATCGTTTTAGAAATATACGTACGTATATTGCAGTTGTACTCATCAATACGTAAAAAATATACTAGTAGCCGTCAATGCATGTTAAAAGTCAACTATACACCGACACTATTAGTCTGTGTATTGTCTGCTGTAATTAAACGTTCAGGTGAATAATAGTATGTACCACATCCTATTTTATAGGTCGTTTTAGATATTAATTAATATGTACCATCTCTAAATAAGTGTCATCGACTTGATTTGTAAAAAGTACGTGCAACATTTGTGTCTTAAAAAAAATTTATTAATAAACAACTAGATTTAAAGATTTTTTCAATGATACTAATTACACACCACAAATATAAATATTTTTAAATATACATTTAGTCAAAGTTGTTTCTTAAAAACCGCAAGCAACGGCATGTAGAGACGGAGAAAATAGCTTTTATTATGCAACTAGATATATGCAGAAAGCTGATGGCCACTGGGCAGCAAATGTCGCCTTATTCTTGTTTTTTTTTTTTGGAAAAGCAGGCGTCTTTACAATAGCAAGTCCCTTTTTATTTTATATATCTACTTCTTAGTTTGATTTATTAAATAACAGTTTATGCATACCACTTTGTAACTTTATGTAGAATAACTGTCATAGTTAGTTTCCATTAAAAAAGAAGGGCAAAGCATATTTCTAGCTATAAGCTATAACTAGCTATAAGCTATACGAAAGCGGGTAGCGAGCACCCTCCAAGTATACGAAACGGGATAAATTTAGTACCCTGACACATTTGCAAGGTGGTTTTTCTAGTTTTCAAAATCAACATTAACCTAGGTTGATCTCTAATAAAATTCAAACTCCCTCGAAATTATAAGCCGCTGTGTTAATTAATTAGTAGCCTGGCTTACATTGGACCTTTTCACTGGTAGTATACTCTTTGTCTTTTGATGTTAATTGAACGGCGAGGGCTTTATTAGACCCTAATTATAAAAATGTAAAAGGGTACTTACATTCTGCTTTTTTCCACCGCGGGATCGGATAAAACCTGAATTTCTTAAAACGACCGCGTCAGCAGATGGATCGGGCGGCGCGTGATGTCTGGGCTAGCTAGCCACACCTGCGGTCGTGGTCTCGACCGTGGACGTCGTCGTTGGCAATGTCGTGACGTTGATTCGCCTGCGCCTGGCTGGAAGAGATGACTCTGACCGGTGTGGGCTGTGAAGGTTTGCGGGTGGTCTGCTATGCTCACGGCCCATACAAGCATCTCGACACCAGGCCACCAAAATCCAGCACCTGAAATCCTTTCCTGGGCCAGGCAGATTATCAGTGTACCAAGAAAACAGCACGGTTTGTTTGCACAAGGCCGTCGGCCGACGTAAGGTCAGATTTTTTTCTTTTTGCGGGCTGCTATTTTGTTGGGCTGCGAGATTCACCGAGCCACACGTAGGCTACATGGCGCAATGTTTAAGTTTAAGTATGTGTTTTACTATAAGAAAAAAACGATACTTTGAAACTAACATTTCGTTTCTAGGCATGTGTTGAAATGGGATTGGATTGACCAAAAAAGTGCCATGATATACTTGTGACATCATAGAGAGAGGTGCTAGATTTTATTGGCTTCTTGATTTTGTTGTACAAACCATGCAACCTGCGCAAATGTGCAACTTGCAAACTGTTCATCTAGAATGCAGGATCCCCATCTAACGCCTAGGGAGAGAGGTGTGATAATTTTAAAAAAAAAAACACCTGCCTGTGACCACACGAATCTGGTTTTTTGGCAAAGCACCCCTCCCGGGTCTCCGTCGCGAGTCGCATCGATTTCTCCCATACTGTCCCGCCGTCTCTTCGTTTTCTGTACGCGAACTCGCCACCATCGAAAACATGCACTCCGATGGCCACGAGCCGCCGCCCACCCTCGACGCCCACGAGCCGCCCTCCGCCCTGAACTGCCGCGAGACGCCGTCCGCCCTCAACTGTCGCGAGCCGCCGCTCGGCCTGGACATTCGCGATTCCGGTGGCCGCGAGCAGCCGCTGGACCTCGACGGCTGTGAGCCAGCTGCGAGCCGCCACTGGTCCTCGACGACCGCCAGTGCCCGCTCGCCCATGACCCCATAGACTCTGTCGCGTGCGACGCCATGGACCGCACGCACGCACGCACACTGTGGACTTGGAAGTGGCAACCTTTCATGGCGTGGTTAGTTTCTTCTTTAAGATTCCATCTTGATTTTGATAGAAATTGATCTGATCTGATCATTGATACTGTCCTTGCGTGTAGTGGTCGGTGAGCATTTGAAGCCTATGGTTGGAACGCTATATTGCTATTTGATACTCACTGATGTGGAGAAATTTTATAAATCATATGCACACAAAGCTGGTTTCTTTGTTCGTATTGGTCAACACAAGAAGCAAAATAAATTGATTTCAAACTGAATTAAAAGAAGCTAAAGAAGGTCATAGAAATTGATCAAATACTTACTCAAAAAATCAAAATCGGTATATATTCCACACAATCCTCGATTTGAAAGTACACTAGTACACACTGTGCAAAGTGTTGACGTTGAGACTGGAGTTCGCAAAAAAAAAAAAATCTACCTCATTCTAAACAAATCGATTTCTAGAATCACCTAAAGTGAAACTATATTAAATTTGATTATACTAGTTAACATATGCACGTACGACACATGCACGTACGACACACAGTCTGTAGAAGATATATGTCTTTTCTATTTACCATTTTCTAGCTTGACTGCCTATCTTCTTATCCTAGCATTTCCATGTTCCGTTTTAATCCAACATTTTGTCACACAAAGAAATAAATTACATGTAGATTTTATTATTTGTTCTCATATGTACATGGCAGATTCGAAACATAGAGTGTTTTTGTTGCACAAACTGCTCATGACAACATGGTCTTTAAATACTATGGATATACGTATCCTAGTACTGAAATTTGATGCTAATTAATCCAGACTTGAATCTGAGGAGTAACTTCTTTCAGTACACAATGAATGTATAAAACAGTATATCTACACATTGAATATATAAATTGGTATGCTTTGGTATAAAAATTGTGTTGTAGATTTAGAAGTATACTTTTTTGTAATTAATTGAAATAATTCATAGTTGTAGCTTTTATAATTATTTTGTTGGACTAAAGTATATACTATATTATATATTCACTGTGTAGATATACTCATGTAGAGTCTAACAAAATTAGATTTTTTTTATTTTATGGTTTTTTCTATGATTTACTATGATTTACTATGATTTTTTAAAGATTTAGATGAAATAAGTAAAAAAGAAAAAGACAAAATATCATTACTGTAGTAAAACACCCTTTACTGTAGCAAAGCCGCCTTCAAAACTACTCTAGAGAGATAAAATACATGGTTTAAAAAGTTAAGGGAGTTGATTTGTCTAATTCCTCCAATTTTATTCAGGTACCACTCAGTTAGCCCCAGGAAAAAGTCCATCAAATAGCCCAACTGGAGGCCCAATACACAACGGCCAGAAGCCCACGTCGACAATCCGCATGCCTGTTTCCATTAGCACTATTTTTTTCTAAAAAGGGAATTTTATTTAGGTCTCTGCGTGATGCAGGCATCAGCCCAATTGATAGTTTTAACCTATATAATGACTATAAAAACATGCTTCCAAACAGTAAAACTGTCAAACGGAATGGAACACAGTTTAAACAGCAATTTCACATTTTGGTATGCCTACTTTAAATTCGGGATTGCTTTCAAATAAGTAGAGTAGCTTGAAGAATTAGGATTTCACCTTTTGATATCAATCGGGAGAGCTTGGATCCACACGTACCTGTCAGCTAGATGTAGAGCAACTGAACGTGGCTCGAACCAAAGCACTATGCCAAAGTCTAAAACAAGCCTTTCGCGGGTTAGCAAATAGAACGGTTAATCTATATGTCACTCGAGTGACCGACGCCATCGTGTCACTCGAATTTTCTCATGCTACTGCTGCCTTCTTCCTCTCCCCTCCTTCTCCTCCAACTCCGTTGAATGAGCTTGGGTTTCAGCGGCGCCGGCGGAGGTAGGCGCCCTCCTCCTCCTCCTCCTCTTCTTCTTCCTCCTCATCCTTCCCCAACTCCGGCGAGCTCACCCCCTTCTTCTCCAACTCCGGTGAGGCATAGATTATCCGGCCAGCCGGAGGGGTGGGGGGAATGGAAGCCGGGCGGTGGGGATGCAGGCGGGCCGCTTATTTGGGTGCACTGACGGCGGGGGACGGCGGCCAGGCCAGGCTAGGGTAGGGGAGTCTCGCCGGAGATGGGGAGAGGGGAAGTGGGCGGCCGCCGCGGGGTCTAGGCCTCGCCGGAGCTCCGGCGAGCCCTATACCCCGCGGCAGGGCTGCGGATAGCGGCAGGGGCAAGATGTGGAAGATGAATAGTGCCGCAGGGGAGAGAGGCAGAAATCGATTAACGCGCCGTGACCCGGTCACTCGAGTGCTAGGTAGACAGACCCAAATAGAACGAACGAGTCTAAAACTTGGCTTTTTCATAATTCTAACGAGTATAATGTTGGAAGCACCTTAGATCCAGCTTTTGGCTTTTTAAAATAGACAGGATCGAATAGAGAGCTATTTCATGGAGATATATAGAAATTGGTTTTATATTTGTTTCAACCAAATAACCTACGACTCTTCTACAACACACATAACTCTCACGTACAACATAGATTTACCACCTCTAGTAGCCTTATCATGGCTCACACTTCTCATAAGGAAGAATTATGAATTTAGACATCTATTGGTAGAAGGTGTAGTAACCACCACTTCCTCTAATCACCTAAGCTACTGGATCATTAACTTTTTAACTCACCTGATGAGTGATGAGTCGTCTCAACAAGCACTATGAGAACGAATTATAGGTGTATTAATTAAAATAAATGTGTTTTGAGCTCATTCGATGAAACATGGTGGGTGTGACAACAGACAACCTCCCTTTATAGCTGATCACATACTTTTTGCTCTTTGATAGAAGTTGTTTGTCCTCTTCTTTTCCACTAGTCCATAACTTATTCTCATTCTCGAGCTATAAAAGCCGCGCCATCACCCGTTCTTAGTCCTCATGCAACTTATCGATTAATGACTTTCTCTTCATGATTGCCCAACAACAAACAGAAGAGAGAAAGAAGCAAAAAAAAAAAAAAAAAAAAAAACAGCAGGTCTCAAGCCTGTAGCGAAATATGGTCATGGACTGGACCAAGGTGCTCGCCGTGTTCCTCGTGAACCTGCTGTTCGCCATGGCCATATTTCTCTACAAGTATGAACCTTGCTGGGTGGCGTCGCATGTCTGCGTCATATTCCTCTACGTCTCTGTTGCAGTTAACTCAGAGTACACCGTGGCATCTCACAAAGTAGGAGGGTGTTTGGAGCGTTGGCGGAGCGGGAACGCGAGTTTGAACTGGAGCGGTGATCGCGCCCACAGTGGACAGGCCTTATGCAGTTATCTTTTAGTGTGTTTGTGTGCCTTTGTTTTAGGTGTTTTATTTCAGGGTTGTATCTGAAAATGCTGCTGGTATAAGTAGCTAGTGTGAGTGTCATTTGGAACTGCTTAGTTCATTTTGTAATCGTATTGTGCTGCTCAAACAAATCTGAGGAAAATAGCTCTGTCATGGTCAAGTGACAGTTCCCCAGTTCATGTGTTCTTCGGTTTTCTGTCAGCGCATTTACATTTGAGCGATCCGGTTAGGATTAGCTAGTGATATATCGTGTTATTTGTGATCCTGAATCCAACATCTGGTATTGGAGCCATAGATCACTCTTGATCCAAGATCAACAAGCCATCGGGTGTGTTCATCCATGTCGTTGTCCGGAGGAAGCAACGGAGGTGATGGGAGCCAGGGAGATGGAGGTCGGGGGCATCACCAAGTGTTCCCGACTCTGACAGCGAGCAACTTCACCAATTGGGGTATCAGGGTGCATGCGATCATGGAGGAGCAGGAATGGTGGGAGATCGTGGAACCACCGGAGGGTTCGTCGATGGGTGCGATGACGGAGGAAGCGATGAGCAAGGACAAGAAGGTGAGGGCACACCTGTTCCAATGCGTGTTAGACGATCTGTTGATGCAAGTTGCAAAGAAGAAGTTAGGGAAAGAAGTGTGGGACTCTTTGAAGGCCAGATTCATGGGTACAAATCGCGTACGTGATGCGCGGTTGCAAACACTGAAGGCGGAGTTCGACTCACTAAAGATGAAGGAGGAGGAGACGGTTGATCAATTCGCTGGGAAACTAACGGCGATGTCAGTGTGGTATAGCAATCTAGGTGGGACATTGGATGATGCTGCCATGGTGAAGAAGTTGTTCGACACCGTGCCAGAGAAGTTCATCAACGTCATAGCCAGGATTGAGCAATTCTTTGACCTCAATACAGTGGCTTTCGATGAAGCAGTTGGCAGACTGAAAGCCTTTGAAGAGGGGACTAGGCGAGGAGCTGGTGCTGGAATTACCAGTAGCATGGGTCAGTTGATGTTGACTCAAGCTGATTGGGAGGCAAAGTACAGGAAGAACTGTGGTGGAGAATCCTCGGAGAGAGGAGGAAACAGTGGCCAGGGGAGAGGCTGTGGACGTGGTAGAGGGCGGGGAGGCCGTGGAGATTCATTTGGAAGAGATGGAGGAGGTGCAAGAGGTAAAAGTCATATCAAGTGCTTCAAATGCCACAATCATGGGCATTATGCAAATAGGTGTCCAGAAGCGAAGCAGGAGGATGGACATCATGGTCGTGCTGGTGGAGGCAAGGAACCAGATTCACTCATGTATGCAGAGACTAAAGAGGTAGTTTCAGTATGCAAGAAGCAGGGTGTGTATTTGCATGAGAAGAGTGTGATGTTTGAACTGCATCTCACTATTGATTGTGAGTCAGCAAGGGATATGTGGTATCTTGACAATGGAGCAAGCAACCATATGTCAGGTGATCTAGAGAAGTTTGAGACACTTGATGACGGCATTAGTGGAAAGGTGAAGTTTGGAGATGGATCTACTGTTGAGATCATGGGTAAAGGTACAATTTTGTTTCAGTGCAAAACTGGTGATCAGTGGGCTTTAACTGATGTGTTCTGCATTCCTAAGCTCAAAAGTAATTTGATTAGTTTAGGACAGTTAACTAAAACTGGTCATAGAATTGTGCTTGATGATGACATGCTAGAAGTATATTAGAAGAGTCCTTTGAGATTGATCATGAAACTAGATAGAACTCTGAACAAAATGTATAAGATAAAGCTAGAGATAGCAACACATGTCTGTTTTCTTACTAGTGTCAGTGATGTGGCCTAGTTATGGCATGGGAGGTTGGGTCATACAAACTTTCATTCACTAAAATAGTTGTCTGATAAGGAAATGGTAGAAGGGGTACCTGCTATTTCACATCCTGATCAGCTGTGTAGAGCTTGTTTGTCAGCAAAACAAACTAGATGCTCATTCCCTAAAGTGGCTAACTGGAGGGCTCAAAAGAAGCTTGAATTGGTTCATGTAGATTTATGTGGTCCAATTACCCCTTGCACAGCTAGTGGAAAAAGATACTTTATGCTGTTGATTGATGACTACACTAGGTGGAGTTATGTGTACATGCTGCAGACTAAAAGACCAAGCAGTTGATGCTTTTGTCAAATTCAAAGTAGAAGTTGAGAATGTGACTGGTGAAAGAATCAAAGTACTTAGGTCTGATAGAGGTGGTGAGTTTCTTGCAGCTGCATTCAAAGAAGTATGTGAGATGGGAGGAATTCAGAGACACCTGACAGCACCATATTCTCCACAGCAAAATGGTGTGGTTGAGAAAAAGAACAGGACAGTGATGGAGATGGCAAGATTACTGTTGAAAACCATGAATGTTCCTGGTAAGATTTGGGGTGAAGCTGTAAGTCATTAAGTGTATCTTCTGAATAGGTTACCAAGTAAGGCCTTGGGTGATAAAGCATCTTTTGAGAGTTGGTGGGGAAGAAAACCAAACCTGGAATATCTGAAGGTGTTTGGTTGTACTACTCATGTCAAAACTGCTAGTCCACATTTGAGGAAACTCCAAGACAGAAGCAGTCCAATGGTCTACCTTGGTGTTGATGAAGGATGCAAAGCTCATAGGCTATTTGATGTGGCTAACAAGAAAATAGTTGTGAGTAGAGACATTATTTGTGAGGAGTCAATGCCCTGGAATTGGACAAACAACAATGTTGAGGATTTATCAATAGAATTTGTTGTTGAGGGGAATGAGGTGGGTAGCTAGAATCAGGGAGGTGGACCACTTGGTGCAGATGATGGTGTTCAGCAAGTTGTACCTAAATTTGGGGTGATAGGTTCATGGGGAGCATCAGGTTCAGTAGAACTTGAAGCAACAGCACTAGATAACTCTAATGGCAACAGTGTTGTGTTGCCAGACCAGCGACAGTACCGAACAGAATTTGTAGCAGATGGGGAACAATTTGTTGATTCAGCTTATGAGCAAGCAGTAAATACAACATCAGTTGGTGAGTAGGCAGCAAGTGCAGCATCAGGTTTAGAGAGTCTATTGCCAGACAGTGAACAGTATGATGAGGCACCATTGAGATTCAAGAGTCTGTCAGAGATCTATGAGGTTGCTGAACCAATTGAGTTAGATCTTGATGCAAAGGCACTATTAGCAGTGATGGAGGAACCAACCTACTACAGAGAAGCTGCTGGTGATGAGAATTGGGAAGCAGCAATGAGGAGTGAGCTACAGTCCATCACTAAGAACAAAACTTGGGAGCTAGTTGAGCTGCCCAAGGGATAGAGACCCATTGGACTGAAGTGGGTGTTCAAATTGAAGAGAAATGCAGAGGGTGAAGTAGTCAAGCACAAGGCAAGATTGGTGGCAAAGGGATATGTTCAGATACAAGGAATTGACTTTGAAGAAGTTTTTGCACCTGTGGCCAGGCTTGATACTGTGAGACTGATTCTAGCAATAGCAGCCAACAGAGGTTGGCAAGTCCATCACCTAGATGTGAAAACTGCTTTTCTGAGTGGTGAACTTGAGGAAGAAGTGTATGTTTCACAACCTGATGGTTTTCAGTAGAAAGGGAAGGAAAAGCATGTGTTGAAGCTTAGCAAAGCTCTATATGGTTTGAGACAGGCTCCCAGAGCCTGGAACAAAGTTGATAAATGTTTGAGAAGCTTGAAGTTCATCAAGTGTCCTAGTGAGCCAGCTGTCTACACTAGGGGCACAGGAAAGAATGCAGTGGTGATAGGAGTTTATGTGCATGACTTGACTGTGACAGGAAGTGATCCAGCTAAAATCTTGAGATTCAAGAGGGAGACGACAACTCAGTTTGAGATGAGTGACATGGGTTTACTGTCATATTATCTGGGTATTGAAGTTGATAAGCAGCAGGATTACATTGCCATCAAGCAGACAAGCTATGCTAGAAAGATATTGAATCAGTTTGGTATGGGTAACTGCAACCCAACCAAGATTCCAATGAATCCAGGATCTAGACTGGATGAAGATAAGAGTGGTGAACCTATTAATGACTCTGATTACAGAAAGATGGTTGGGTGTCTGAGGTATCTACTGCACACTAGACCAAACTTGGCATTTTCAATGGGGATGATTAGCAGGTTTATGAAAAGGCCAATAGTGTAGCATTTGCAGGCTGTAAAGCAGATTCTGAGGTATCTCAAGGGTACTACTGAATTGGGGTTGGTGTACACTCAGCATGGAGGTGAAGAAATGCTAGTAGGCTACACTGACAGTGATCACTCTGGAGATCCAGTTGGGAGGAGAAGCACAAGTGGCATGGCATTCGATCTGAATGGGAATTTGATTACTTGGTGCTCTCAGAAGATGAGAACTATGGCTGTATCATCTTGTGAATCTGAGTTCATGTCAGCTACTTCAGGAGCTATGCAGGCAATCTGGCTCAGAAGGCCGTTGAGTGAGATAACTTCAACCAGGCCCAAGGTGGTGCCACTGTATGTTGACAATAATTCTGCTATTGCATTGATGAAGAACCCTATGTTTCACGAAAAGAGTAAGCACATTGATACAAGATTCCACTTGCGTGTATTATATGAAAAAGTCATTCTCACTTGCATGGTGGTTTAGTTGGGCTCAATTAAATATCTCTCCTAAAGCTGAAAGCTCTGAGCCCATGTTCAAGTTTCACCTGCTCTCATATATACACCAGCTAATGCCAAACACACATCTGCATTTGGATTTGAGCACACGATTAATAAGGTGGTGCAATGATCCTACTGTGCCTCTCAGTCTTTGCTAAAGTTTTATTTTTCTGAAAAGCTGCCGGCAAGAAATTTAATGACCATAGAGAACACTGCTTTTGACCTTACCGGAGGCGGGCAGAAATGATACTATATAGTATTATATATCTCCTATATTGCATCTCTCTTAAAAATATACTCCGCGATACGTACTGCAGGCAAGAGCCACGTTTGGTCCTTCTGTACTTGCGTTTGTCAACTTCTACACCGCTCTCTACTTCTAAGTTCTTACGCCGGCTCCTCCGCATCCGTCATCGCCATGGGACAACGCTCATCTCTTTCTTTGGCGCGGCCTCGGATTAGTCGGCGATCTTCCTTGGCGCGCTTCTGCTGGCGCATTTCTTCTACAGCTTTGCCCAAGCCGGCATAACGCTACCGCAGGCTGCCGGGCGTCGGGCTCGTCGTCGCCGTGGCGGCGTACTTCTTGTACCGTGTCATTGTGCTCTATCTGGAGGATGACGAAGAGAAGGAAATGCAACTCGAGATTCGCTCGAGGCCTCCAATTTGAAGACTCGTTTGGATGCATGTGTACCACTTGTACGGGAGTAGTTTAGCATGGAACTTAGTATAATTTTAATTCACTGCGAGACATGTGGATTAAGATGAATACATGCGCATTCAGACAAGACTTGAGCTAAATTTGTAGAGCTATCCCTTGTATTTAATCGAGTCACTACTCAAAACTGAGACTTTACTGTGTGTAATTACAGACGGCAAAGAATTTTTACACACGGTAAAGGCTTTGCCATATGCAGCATACGGGAAAGTGCACACGGCAATATTCAACTTGGCAATGAAACTTTACCGTGTGCTGCACACGACAAAATATTTAAAAATTTTGCCGTATGCTTGGCGCGGCACTCAGCAAAATTTTTTCGTCTGCCGCGGCACCGGCCGTTAACGGATATTTTGCCGAGTGCCGCAGCCAAGGCACACGGCAAAGTTTTTTTTAAAATTACTTTGTCGTGTGCCACCAGCCATGGCACTCGGAAAAATTTTGTTTATTTTTTAAAATTCTGGTTTATTTGCTTATATCTTAGTTGACCCAAACAGCCTAACTAAATATAAGGGCTTGTTTGATCCACGAAGTCTAGTTATTGACTAACAACTAGTTAGAAGGTTTGGATAAAAAATTAGCCTATCTATATATAAGCCTCATGTTTGGATTGATTTTAGGGCTAAAAAGAGTAAAGCCCGCTATTGGACGTTTCAAAACACCATATGTGATGTTTGGTTCTCACCATATATGTATGGATCGAGGGCCATTACCGTGCCTGCGTATATATGTATGGATCGAGCCACAAAACATGATTCAGAAATTAAAACATTTTTTTAAAAGCGTGCTTTGCACATTCTTCATTAAGTGGAAGTGAGAGTTTTACGCGCTCCGAGAGGCATTACGGCGAGGAGCCATACGCCGTCACTGAGTAAACACATACACAGAAATTAAAACATGGCTTGTGTACGAAAAAAACATGTGATGCTGCATGATCATATATATCCCCGGCTCCAGAAAGCTCCGTAGTTTGGTGCTGGATCCTGCCTGGCAACGAAGACCGATCAATTTTAAATTTAAATTAAATTTAGTATCCAACTCCTAAAAAGACCCAAAACTAGACTCTACCGGGTAGGCCGACGTGCGTCGCCCCGCTTCGCTCTACCCGGCTTCGTACGCGCGTCCTTGACACCGGGTAGTCCCGGCAGTTCCGCAGCAGCGAACATGAGAAACCCCCGGCCCCATGACATTGCGTTGCGCGGCTCCTTATGCCCTCGCTCGCGACGGTCCCTCCGGTGGCGATCTCCTTCCCCTCGTAGAAACTCAGCTAGAAAAAAATAAACTCCCAGGCGATCTCCGTCCTCCCTAGTCGCGCCTCCCTGGTCCCCGATCGATCACCCATGCATGCGGTGTAGCATCCGGTGCCCAAAACCCACGCCTTCGCCACCACGACTCGGTGAACAGGAGCACGGAGCAGATAAGCAGACAGCTGCTAGTCTCACTCCTAGGGTTGTGACAGTGCAGACAGCTGAAAGGCCCCTATGTGGTTTTGGCAATTGAGTGACAACTTTAGGCTGGACTAATATGTTAAATTGAGAATACACAGGAGATTAGTCCACATAAGTTAATATGCAATGGAGGAGCTTAATTGCATATGTGATATGACATGGAGTCATGTGACCGAGATGGAGAAGATCAAGATGAGGCTTGGCTCGATGAACCAGTAGATGTGTGAAGGGCAAGTCAAGGCTTTGAAGAGATGGACCAAGAAGATCGTGAAGCTTGAGCAAGACTTGGCGCCAATGGACCGACTCAACGGTGAAGAGCAAGTGAAGTCAAGATCAATGGACCAAGAAGGTTGCATGATAATATGAAGTGCATCATATCATTTGGTGATCGTGTCGTGCATGTGTTGCATTGGCACATTGGAGGAAGACGGTGGAAATAAAAATGTGCAAGGCAAAGGTATAACCTAGGACATTTCATTTCACCGGTCATAGGAGTGTAGAGAAGTTGATGATCGGGTTTAGGATTGATAGTCGTACTATCAAAAGGGGCAAACTTGTTTGCATATCGGGCATCTAGTGCCACTTGAGCAATCTAACATGGCCTAATACATGATTTGGAAATCATTTGAGGGTTAGCAATGCTTGTGGAATGGAGTTAGAGACACCATGGATTCAATCGAGTGTCAAAAACGGTGCTAACGGAGGGTTTTGCCTCGGGGTGGTGACAGCCATGTCCAGTGACCACTTTCCCTGGCGTAGTTGTGCACCGCCCTGGTATGGCTGTGCACCGCTACGGTCACAGCCCTATTTTTCCAGAGGATGTTGATTCCATGCTAGAGCAAAAGTGGTCACCGCCATGGCACGAGGGTGCACCGCCGTGGCATGGCGGTGACCGGGGTGGTGGCCAAGGCAGCAAGAGCGGTCTGCAGTAATCTGGTCATATCTCCTAGCTCGGGTCTCCGATTTCAATGATATAGGACTCTTTGGAAAGCTAACAAGATGCTCTATAGCCCTAAAGTAATGGATTTGAAGCTTGAGCATCTTTGGGTCACCGGACTGTCCGATGAGGGCACCGCCTTGTTTTTCTTGAGAGTAGTGTGTTTGGTGTCTTGGTTCGGGTGGGCACTGCCATGCCACGGCAGTGCACCGCCGTGGCATGGCGGTGACCACCTTTCAGAAAATGGCTAGTTTTTCGACCATTGGAATTTGACCATTGGAGGGGCACTGCCATGACATGGCGTTGCATCGCCCCTGGCATGGCGGTGACCACGTCGTGAGCAGCTTTTGAGTAACGGCTAGTTGGTTGATGGGGGCTATATATATGAGGGGTGGTCGGCCATTTGGAGTGCTGAGCACCTTGGGGACTATGTGTCCTTGCTTGGAGAGTGCTTGGAGCCTACTAACTCACTAGAGATTGATAGTGTTCATCCACATCGAGTGAGTGATTCTAGTGCGTTGCATTGAGAGATTGCATTGAGTGGCACTAGGTGTTCTTGTTGCAAACCGGTGTGCTTGTTACTCTTGGAGGTTGCCACCTCCTAGATGGCTTGGTGGCAAGAGACTCTATGGAAGCACGCAAGGAGATTGTTCAGTGCTCCGGAGAAGAGGTTGTGAGGGGTTCTTGAGCCTTCCCCGCGGGAGACAAATTGGCTACTAGTTGAGCTCGTGGCTTGGAGGATCCCCATCTTGTGTTGGTTCATCGCACCCGAGGCTATGGGATTGGCTAGGTGATGCCAATTAGTGAGTGAATCTCCAAGTGGATGTATCACCACAACAGGACATAGCTTGGTGGCAACCAAGTAAACCTGGTGAAAAATCACCGTGTCATCTTGTTCCACACTTCGCAGTGGTTTGAATCTCTATTCATAAGCTTGTATTTATATTCATATATGTTGTGCTTGTGTTGTTTCTCTTGCAATAGCTGGCTTGTGTAGCTATCTAGTTGCCTTCTAGCTTGTGTAGCTTAGAAGTATCTCTTGTGTGGCTAATTAGTTTATGTAGTCTAATTAGTTGCCTTGCTTGGCTTTTGTAGTTAAGTATGGTTGAGCTCTTGGGTTTGGTTTGTGTAACCTTGTCCTTGAGCATCTAGTGAGTTTAGGTTGGCTTTGTTCTTTGCTCATTAGAATTGTGCATTCTCACGATGTCATAAATAGCAAAGCCCAAAGCAACTGTGATCAATATAATTTTTGAGCATGCACACATGCAAGGCAAGAACACCCATCTATACAATTACAATATTATAAAAGTTGTGGATGCTTTAAACTTGGCACCCTCTCTCAGTTTACTGTTCTCACAACAGTCAACGCAAAACCGCCCGATCGTGACAACACAGCCGCCCACTTCCGCCATTCTCAGGAGCCTGCTGGAGCCTCCCCGAACCAGCAGCCCATCATCGTCTCCCCTTCAGGCCCTGTCCACGTATGCTTCTGGAAAGAAGGATCCAGGAAAGAAAACAGTAACCGCTTCGTCGCCCTCTTTAGTCTTGGCTCGCGGCCATCGACCCCACCGCTCGCGTGAATCACCTCCGCCTCCGCTCGCCGTCGTGTCAGCCCGATGGCCGCTCCCAGCACGACCCTCTGTCACGCCTGAGTCCGCCCCATGGACACGCCGGCACTCTGTGCTGCCCACCATCACGACTGCCGCTAGGCCACCTGGGCCGGTCGCGGCGAGCATGCACTTCTCCAGGCTGCGTCGTTGGTGCATGAAATTGGACCTCTGATCTGGCGTCCAAGACGACGTAAAGTGTATTTTCCTATCTTACGCTCCAGTCTCCTACCATCGGGTTGGTTCTGTACACCGTCAATGCCCTGTCTGCTACTTCGTTTGCTCTTTGGGTTATGTGCCCTTCAAGGGCTCGACTAAATGCCCAAAAGGCATCAGTGTTATGTACGTATATAACTTAAGAGGTGTTATCTTTGCGGCTTGGATTCAACTGGACTGCATGTCTCAACTGATTTACATACACCTTTTTCTATGATCTCACCTGAAAATTTTGTAAAGCCTTTTGATTTAGGTTTGCTAATTTCAGTGAATCAGTGCAGCCGCTTTATCTTACCATATAATGTCCATCTCCTCTTTCTAACTTATTAATTTCGATTTTTTTGATACCATCCTTCCACGACCTTTTTTTACTTCCCTATGCTAAGAAATCGTATCTCCTGGTTCTGATAGTTGGTCCGGATAGCTCTCCTGGTTCACTATCTATTTCTTCGTGAGTGAGTGTGGCAGCGGAAAGCGCGGGTTGTCTGCTAGTGCACTATCTATTTCTTCGTGAGTGTGGCAGTGGAGGACGGCCACCCTCTCCGGGTTCCGATAGTTGGTC
The DNA here is from genome assembly GCA_023333625.1 of Bothriochloa decipiens. NCBI lineage: Eukaryota > Viridiplantae > Streptophyta > Magnoliopsida > Poales > Poaceae > Bothriochloa > Bothriochloa decipiens. Next base: position 4,057,432 of record CM041646.1, read on the forward strand.
CGGATAGCTCTTCTGGATTTGATATCCGGTCCGGTCAGCTCCTAGTTCTGAGATATGGTCTGTTTTGGTTTCAACGCATACTAGCTGATTCCACCTTATTGCAGCTGCTTTCAACTCATTTTAGTCAAGGAAAAATCTAGCAGCTACTGAGTCTTTCCACGTGCTAACTTTACCAAAAATATTTCCAAATAAATTAGATAATTAAGTTAGCTTTTCGTAAATATTTTTTCAAGCTTTCTCATGCATCTCACCATGTCACTAAGAGATATATATATGCAAATGAGACTCACATTTAGTGGCACTAGATAACCATTCTAACTAAAAGATTTCTCCTCCGTACAGTACGGCTATCTATCCTAAATCCAGCCAAACACTTCACTACTTAACTTAGACCAGCGACGTGGAATGCCCTATAAATATACCTTCGCCTTGTGCATTTCATTCCATCTCCTCCAAGTGTCGATGCAACACATGCACCAACTATATCACAAATGATATGATCCACTTCATATCATCATGTGACCATATTGATTCATCAATCTTGACCTTACGCTGCGGGTTTGATTGCCCGGTACTGCTGACCTCATGGATGATTTGGAAGGAGCGTAATAAGAGAACGTTTGACAGCATCGGCTCCTCGACGACAGTAGTGCTAGAAAGAATTCGGGACGAGGTAGGTGAATAGGTGGGCGCCGGATTCTGGGACTTGGCGCCTTTCTTCGCGGGCTAAGCACTCAGCTTGCTTTACGCTGGAGCACAATTGGTTTCTTAGTTAGTACGAATTGCGTAGCACCGCCATTCTAGTTGGCGCCTTATATTTGTGTTTTTCGACATCTCTCAGCGCAAATCGCTGCTGAGTTGAATTGTATTGAACTTTATTCTCACTTCTCTTAATGAGGCACATGCAACACACGTTTACGAAAAAGGATTCATCGATCTTGACCTCACTTTCTCTTCACAGTTGCGTCGGTCCATCGGCCTCAAGCCATCACTAAACTTGCCCTTCACACTTGCAACCGGTCCATCGAGTCAAGCCTCACCTCGATATTCTCCACCTTGGTCACATGACTCCGTGTCATGTCACATATGCAATGAGCTCTTCTCTCAATTCACCTGTGGACTAATCTCTGTGTATCTCAACCATAAATATATATTAGTCCACCCTAAAGTTTTCACTCAGTTATCAAAACCAAAGAAGGACCTTTCATCGTCACTGCTCTTAGAGCATCTCCATCAATGCTACCCAAAGTGGACTACCTAAAACCTTACATGGGTAGATACTAATTTTTATACTACCTAAATTTTGTCCTAAACTCTAGCAACACTACCTAAACTTGTCTACCTATTTTTGTCCTCTAGATAATGACGCGTGGGTCCCATATGTCATCCCACTCTTGTTCTTCTCCACCGAGCAGCCGTGACCAGAGCCGAGGAGCCGTGACCATAGGCTACAGGGCCGCCTGCACCGGTGAGCCGCGCTAGGGAGCTCCACCGCGCCTGGGTGGAGCACCACCGGGGTCGAAGTCTGGGCCACGCTGGGGAGCTCCGCCATGCCTGGGAGCGGGCCTAGGGGGAGGAGATGAGGTCACGCCTGGGAGCGCCGCGCGCCACGGACGACGTTGAAGCCACGCCGGGGAGCTCCGCGCCAAGGGCTAGTCACCGCTGCCGTGCTGAGGCCAAGGAAGAAGAGACGGCCAGGGGGCGCATGCCGCGCCGAGCACCTGCCACAGCTAAGGAGGAAGAGATGGTCGGGGAGGGCGGCGCCGCTGTGGAAGAAGAAACATACGAGGAGGTGAAGGAGCAGCCGGCCGGGGGCAGCCGGATATGGCCGCGTTGGTGCGCCTCAGTGATCGCGTGATATGCTGGGGAGGGACGGCCGCATGATGACCGCGTCTGCGCGCCTCCACGGCCGCGTCGGTGATGGTCGCTGCCTCCTGCGCCTATGAGCTCCACCGCTGTGGGGAACGGCCACCGCGCGCCAGCATAGCCGCGTAGAGGAGGGCCAATGGTGGTTGGGAATTGAAGAACCGACGGTGGTGGGGAAGAAGACCGACGGCCTCGAGCACGCTTGTGGGGACTGGGGAGGAAAGAGAGGAGAGAGGAGAACTGGGTAGCCTTTCTTGGCCCAACCGGAATGGATAGGGAGAGGAAGGATTTGGATAGACAACAGATTTTGTTAGGCCTAGTAGGTAGTCTGCTAGAGCTAGGTTTTTGGCTTTCACTACCCAAATTGAAGATAGGTAGTGAGTTGGGTAGTGTTGCTGGAGATGCTCTTAGTCCCAATTTCATTATTCATTCACATTCCACAGTTTTGCTTCTAAGGTGGAGGGTAGCATCGGAGCTGTGTAGCTACAAGGAGTGGTGTAGGGCACAGAGGCTCCGGTGAAAACGACGAGTATGCTGTTCGGCAGGAGCGCAAAATGATGATCTGCTGGCGTCTTTCAACCGAAGTCTAGGATTATCCTCGTTGTATTGGTGATTATTTCAGCTTAAGCGTTGTTGTAATTCTTCTCTCCTTCTCATTGTACCTCTTTAAACTACTTGTATAAGGATTGACTCTAATGCCCTTCCACCGCTCGGCTTCCGAGCACCTGTAGAATGAAATGTATGTGGGGATCAGTTTGAACCCCCTGAAGTTGCCCTCAAAAAAAGAAAAAAGAGGTTCAGCCCAAAAGATTAAATATACAACGAAGTGATGAAATTTTGGGTGCTGCAAAGCTGAAGAAAAAAAGAGGTTCAACCCAAAAGATTAAGGAGAGAGAAAACTTGATTAGATAAGTTACGCAAATGTTCCAAATGTAAATGTAAGGCAACTAAATCTCCTACATCAACAAAAAAGAAAGCAAAGGTAAAACATGCAATCTACACACCAAAAAAAATCTAGACTAACTTGTTGAACTTTCAGGGGCAGCGACAAAAGCAAGGTATTCCATTTTGTATTTGGTCTCTTGTAGCCAACAATTTGGCGCCGGTAATGGAGAGCCCTTATACATGTTGAAAAAAAAAACTCATTGTTTGTTTTTTATTCTTGCGTGAGCGCACGTGTTGTTCATCTCGTAACCTGCAGCTTCATCGCCTAGTTATTCTTGATCCCCACCAATGTAAACAATGACTAATCCACCATTGCTGCCCCGTCTCCATCTGCAGTTAGCGAGACCGCCATTGTTGCCTGTCCAAGTTTCCAAGCCCTCACAGTCACAGGCGGGGCGGTATTGCGCCTGTAGCCGAGGATAATAATGGAGTACCAGCAACGCTGTGGTCCGGGGACAGGAAACCTTGACCCGGGTTCAAGTCGTCGGCCCCCACTCACCGGCGGCAGCAGAGTACTACTCTACTGTACATCCTATAGCACATGTCAGTGACAAGTCCAAGAAGATGCCAGATTTGCATTTAGTGAGTTGGTGTAGGCGAATTAAGTCTGCAGTGTCCTCCTGTCCACCGGAGGAACGGAGGTTTGCTCTGGTGGTGCCAATAAGTGAACGGAGGAATAGAGTTAGGAACTCGGGACTGCTCATTGTGTTTTCAGCCGCGCCTTCTCTTTGTGCGTCCTTCCAATCCATGGCGCTAGGGTGAGTTCAATGGTTTGTGCTCCCTTTGGTTCACAGGAATGTCGGACTTCATGGAAATTTTCCTACGGACGGCGTGCTGCTTCGCGGGAGAAAGAGAGCAGAGGCTTTGCAGAGGGTGAGAGAGAGGCTTTGCGGGAGAGAGAGCAGGGCGGAAGGAGGGAGACAGCAGAGGGAGAGCGGAGCGTGGCGCAGGGCGGAGGGCACAGCCTTTGCCGGCAGGCGGCAGCGGGTTGGTAGTTGACGGCTGCGGCGACGTCGAGCGGACCCAGGCTGAGGCGTTCGCGGCTGCGCCGCCACCGCCTTTGCCGCGGGTGAGGGCGTAACCTCTCCGCGTTTGGGCGGCTTCGGCTGCTTGGAGGTGCGGAGGGGTGGTGAGGCGGGATGACAGCCGCAGGAGCAGAGGGCGTAACCTCTCCACGCACCACGCGTTTTCTGTTTTCGACTTTCCTGTGCTTAAGCTGAAGTGTACCAAAGCTTCTCTTTATGATTTTGTGGTGGATTCAAATCCTATAGGAATGGAGGAAGATGCCATCTCAAATCCTACATTTTTCCTATCGCTCTACTTCTCCTATCCTGTGAACCAAAGGAGCCCTTAGATTTGTTCATCTTTCTTCTTCTCTACTTTCACGACTGACTAAGTGATCTGCAACGTTTCTGTTGGACCTAGGCACCTAGCTGCTTGAAGAAACCCTGTTTGGCATCGAAGCTCGCATTAACACCTTCAGCATAACTCTGATCAGTGTGCCATAACGACTTTTCTGTACTCCTAGCAGCTCTAGTTCTGTGATAAACTGGTAATCAAGCTTGTTTTTCTACCATACCATTCTATTACATCCAGCCGCTCTTGTACTCAATCATAAGCTTGCTTGTTAATTCATTACACCAGGCTTCAGAGATATAGGCTGGTGTGCTAGCACTGATATGATTCTTCAGTAAATGTTCGCTAGCTGGACCCTCTGTTTCCACATCGTCTCAATTTGGTATGTTACGTAAAAAGTATCATGATGTGGTTCATAAAGGTTTCAGGTGTTCGGGAGCCCACTAAATTCTCTTAAAGAGTTGTGCTTGATTTACATGTCTTCACAGCGCACCAGTTCCTTCACATTTCTGTTGGACTGCCAAGTGATGACATCCTATTTGGGGTAAGCGATCGGCCATCATGATTCATACATAGTGACATCGGTCTGTATCACCCATCGGCTGCATCCCTCAACTCTGCTCTACACACTTCATCTAAGAAAGAGTTCTTGTTTTCATCTTTTCCTTCTCGAAATACATGCATATGCATGATCTTGCAGAGATAGATAACGGAAGTTTCACGTTTAAGAGCAACAATTTCTGATTGATGACATCCTGTTGGAGGAAAAAGGAAAACAATAAAATCTGTGACACATATATTATATTATCTAAAAAAATCTTTGGTACACTGATCTCGGTCTAGAATATTGAACAGTTCCACACAGTTATCCAGTCCGCAGTATTCCGGTAACCTTTTTTAGATCTAGAAGCTCTGATTCATTTGTAATGCTTCTTGCTGTCTGCTATGCCATTCCATTATTTTCCTTTTATTAGTCATTCAAGGTATAATCATTGTTCAACCAGGGTGCCATTTAAGCCTGCACGTACTCCCATTGGAATCAATTAAGTACATTGTTTTTTTGAACAATCAATTAAGTACATTGTAGCCAATGCAGAACTGAATAACGGGCTGTTAAGAATGATGACCTCGCGGTCGCTGCTGATCATGTTTTAATCTCGGCCTCAGCACAAATAAACAATACGCTCTAATATAGACCTTGTTGGCAGTAAATAACTAAGGAACGGAGCACGCCTCGATCAGCTAGCCTCGCTATATACATGGTTTGCTGATAAGTTGCAGCCCGCCCCATCTTTTGAGATGAACAAAAAATGGCTCGCCAGTTCACCGTCGATGATTCTGATTGGGACGAAGTGAAGTTACTCAATGGGTACGCCTTGTTCATAGGATACCTGTTGATGGGTGTAAGGGGGTTGGGCCTGTTGATCCTTACCTGGACCACCGTCGTCCTTCTCGGTGGCTTCGTCTCTGATCTCGGGAAGAAAGATTTCTGGTGTCTGACAGGAATTACGCTCATTCAAACTGCCGGGTTAGTCTCCTCGTAATATATGATTCATGATTCTGATAACTTGTTGATTTGTTTTTGTGGTTTCATGTTAAGATCATTTGTTACGCCTATTCTTGTTGCTTTTATGATACCAAAATTTTTAGATACGTCTAGTTGGATATTGTAGGTATATCTAATTATAGTGAATTGAACCCTTTAGTTTGATATATCCATATATTACTTTCAAAACCTTGGCCAATTTTCGGTTCTTCCTGCAATAAGGTCATATACAAATATGACAAATTTACAAAAGGAAAACCGTAAATTGCTTTACTTTGTCTTCCCGTTCCCTCATTATAATTGATTTGATTGTAAACCAATGCGTGTCTTGACCGATGATTTTCCACCTGGGTCTACACTAAAATTCTAAATTTTAACTCAGATCTCTAATAAAGTTGTTGCAAAATAATCAACATACTTGACAAAGGTTTCCAAACACTACTAAAAAAAATCTTTTCCGAGGCATTTTAGAATAGGCCTGCGGTCATCTTTTATTAACCGAGACGGTCACAAACAAACGCCTCACAAAATCAATTTATGGAATAACCACCTCCTAAGATCTATTGATGACCGAGGTGGGCCATAAAAATACCCCTATTTTCGGTGGATGACATCTTATAAGGGCCATCGCAAGATCTCCACAACATTTTGTGGGGCGGCCCGTCCCCTCCTAGAGGCTGCACATGGCAGCATGTCCCTCCTCTCCTCCCTTCTTAACCATATGCGGCGGTAGTGGGCAGTGGCACCTCCCTCCTCTCCTCCCTTTAGTGAATATCAGAGCACCTAAGGCCAAAGGATCAATGATCATCAATAACAATCTAACCGATAGTCATAAGGTACAATACTGCCTAATCCAACCCCGAAAGGAGACCTGCATCTCGTCTGACCCTAAAAGCTATGAGTCCCACCTCACCTGACACCCGGAAGGTGGGACCCATCGCAACTGACCCCTCGAAGGGTCCCACCTTTGTTCTCCTCCATTTTCCTTCGCCCAACCCCTCATCCAGGGATCTCCATTACGCAGACAAGCCCTTGGACAAGGCAGACATGATGGTAGAGGCCTGCATCAGTTTTTGACCAACCCCGAGTTAGACTCACACGCCCCTCAGGGCGACATGTGGAATAGTGTCACACTGGGTCTGGGAGCCCACGATGGCTTCCGACGCGACACAGTTTGGCACTGTTCCACGTAAACTCATATGGCCCATGTCTCATCCACATTTAGGCCATTCCGACCCCTATAATGGGATGGGGCACCTTGCCTTGATTAACCGACATCATACAAAGAAGGACGAGGGAGTCGTCACCATCACCATCAGCCGCTGGGTCAGAGGGAGAGAAGATGACAGTCCCCTTTCTTTCATTTTTTCTCTTCCTTCTTTGCCTAACTGGCTTCCCCTCTTCCTCCCATGTAGTTTAGTCTTCCCTCACCTTGAGGCTATAAAAGGGTAGGTAGGGGCCTGAATACAAGGATGAGTACGCATGCATCCGACCTCACACACTCATTCACTCAGTGAGACCTAGGGGCCCTCTTCTCCCTCTCTTACTAGTTTGTAACTCCGCCACAAACTTCATGCAAGTAACACAAGTAGCGCCTCACGGCTGGACATAGGGACTTTTGGAAAACTGGCATACATCCTCGTATCCTCTTTGGACACCATTCGAGCTCTAGACGTGCTTTACAAATTTACTCAGTGTTGATCCGAAACACTGATAGTTGTGTGCTGGGTTGGGACTTGCGCGTTTCAATCATCATCACTAGGCTTAGTATGCCTAGCCACGGCATCAACTGGGTCCATGTGCCCACACACATTTTGGGAGCCTTGACTTCGTTGTCACCATGGAAGGAGAGCGGATCAAGGCTCTCGCCTATAGACCTAGCCCGTTTCAGTCCTTGACGCCATCGTCGAGTCCCTCGAGGAGCTACAGCTTGCCGCCCTAGCCCGCTTGTAGTCCCTCGACTTTGACGTTGTGGAGATAGAGTGCTAGATCGCCGTCTACCTAGGACTACACTTGTCCTTGGAGAACCTGCACGCCCTCGCGTTTTCTTTCATGAACATCATCATACACCTTGATGGCGGAGAGCCAATCTCGCTACATGTACTCAACAGGGATGCCTCGAAGCCTTTCGCTTTTAGTCTCAAGAATGTCGTGGGGACCACCACTAGTCATGAGGCGGAGCTGCTCTCGCCCTCCCATGGACATTGAGTTCAATTGATGGTGGACAATGATGTGGGCTTGAGCTACGATCTGCTCGCATCAAACTTGGAGACACTCTCTTGTTTTGACTGCAGTAGGGGGTGCTACGACTCCACCCATGAGTGCTTCATGGCGGACACCCTAGAGGGTCGTGTTGAGGATGTCGCCGACTCAGACAAAGACCCTCAAGCGGTCCCTATTCATGCAGCCCCTAGGAGGGCACGAACGTCGCCCCCATAGGCACCGGTTGTGTCAGCCCCGCCTCATGCGGGCTGAATGCTATTGGAGCAACTCTAGGCTCAGCACCAAGAGTTGGAACAAGCATGTCGCGAGCTCGGCAAGAGCGAGCTCAGCTCGAACAAGAGAACACGCTTCACCATGCAGAAAGTGGACTTGCCCATGCGATGTCCTACGATATGCATCGGCGGATCGTGGAGGATGACAACAGCCCCCAACATTTGCTCGAGCCAGCCAGAACATCGCCGCTACAACTGCATGCTCTGAGGGCTCCTGGAGCCCGCCACTCCTGAAGAGCGCAAAGCTCAGCTAGAGATCCATGAGTTACTCAATCGAGCAGCATACCAAGCCACCACGTTTGTTTACCAGCCTGCGTGCGAAGGCATGAAAGGAACAACCGAAGGCCGGAGGCCAACCATGATTACCACCCACAACACAAAAGGCTACAAAGCCGATGAGGATCGGAATCTGAGACCCCCTCTGCTAGGGCCTCAGGCTTTTAGCCAGAGCATTCTCCACACACAGATGCCTCATCGTTATCATTACCAACATCCACAAGTATTCTAGGGAAACAAAAGCCCCAGTCATTGGTTCAAGGAATGCTGACAAGCATGTCAGGATGAATAGGGCGAATGATGACTGTTTCATCATTCCCAACCAGCCCCTGTACCTAGCCGACTCGGCCCAGGTCTAGGAACGCCTCTCCCGTGATAGCATTCATTGTTAGGAGGATTTAAAGCAAGACTTCATTAGGAACTTCCATGGCACCTACCCACATCCTAGGAATCCATGGGAACTCAAGAACTATCGATAGAAGTTAAACCCTCCTTGAGTACATCCGATGCTTCTCACGACAGTGTCATGAGCTCCACTACATCATCGAGGCTGACATATCAGCGTGTTCCTATCTAACCTATGAGACCCTGGTCCATGAACTGGGGCACAAAGTTCCTCGGACCACCAAAGAGCTCTTGGATATCGCCACCAGCCACGCGTTCGGCGACGATGCGGTGGGGATGATCTTCAACCACTCCTAGGGCAAGGCCAAGATGGATTCTGATGCTAGCAAAGGCAGCCAAGCCACCATGGCTCGAAGAAGAAGAAGAACAAGCAGCAATGCAACATTTTACTCGTGGCCACCGCAGAGAAGATGGGCCAGAAGGCAGCCGCAAAGGCGAACCCCAAAATACTTTGAGAAGATGCTTGTTGGCGTTGAAATCACGTCTACGCCATTAGACATACCATTAGAGAATGCGCCCACACCGATAGAGACGACAACTATGATAGGAAGGACGCAGTCTTCACGAACGAGGGCCGCTTTCAGATGATCTGGGGCGGGCGAGATTTCAACGTCCCCGAGCGCTAGTAGAAAGTTGAGGGCCAAGAGGCCTACACAACACTGATGAGTGGGCCCTTCTTATTTGGTGTGGGCCCCTTGGGGTTTAATAGAGTGTGGATATGACACCCCTTTGTCTATTTGAGCGCCGAAATAAGCATGTGGACCCAACTATTCATGTGATGATTTTTTTTAGCTTTTGACCCTGCACCGACTTGGGATCAACAATGGAAGGAGCTTGGGATTGTGTTTCTTGGCCACTCCCATGGATTGGTAAGGTGGCACTAGTGGTCCCATGTCAGCCAACCACAAAAAGTTGTCTGTTGTGGCCCTGCCTTGCTCCAATTGCTTTTGATGCTTGATATTTGGTATTCTTATATAGTTTTTGTCTATGGGCAAAGATCTACAAGTACAAGTGGAACTGGATTAATTATAAACATAACTCACCACTTATGTTTTCATTTTACTTCTATTTTGGTTCAATGTTGGAGGTCAAAAGTGGTAGTTAAGGACCATCAACAGCCACCAGGTTTTTGATAGGTTTCATTCTATGTTGACAGCCATTTTTTAATTTGAACCCTGTGAAGTCAGTTGGATTTATACTGATGTTATTACTTGCAACGCGCACGACATGGTCTTCAATTTCCTTTTTGCGGAAAAGTTAAGTGACATGGTGCATTTTTGTTGTGGGGTTTGTTGGGTGCTGGATTCTTTGATAATTGGATAGTTGGGGACTCAATCAACTGCCATCCTCTCATATAGGGGTGGTCATATCCTAGTAGAAAATAAGTCTAAAACATGTTCTTCAAGTTTATCATGACCAAAATAGGCTAGAAACTGATTTAGAAACAAGTCAGTTTCTAGCAGATTCACAGGCTCATGCATTTGGCTGAGCTGGCACAAGGGACAGTTGACTTAGCTAACTTTGCTAGTTGTCTTAGCGGGGTCTGTGTCTAGGGGGTCGATGGCGGGGTCGAACGCGTCCCCATGGCGCTGGCGAGCCGCGGAGGTGTACTTGGTGAGCTTGGGGTAGACGCTCGTGTTAGAGTACGCGTTGGGCCCGTCCGTTGGGTCGTAGATGTTGTTTGCCGCCGTCGCTTTGCCCTTGTGAGCAAGGGCGTACCGCGTGAACTCGTTGACGACCTACCCACCATGCGACTGGGTCTGCGAGGAAAACACAAGCATGATTACAAGTAATGACAATTGAGCACTAGAATAAATAGATCAACAGAAGCGTACCAATCTTTCCATAAACAATGGGAGGGACTAGTTCCCTTGATGGTGTGGTGCCCCTTGCATCTATAGACAGCGCTCCCGATGTTCTCTGCACCTCTGGTACGCCGCGTCCGTGGTTCACTTACGCACAATGGCCGCCCAGCAGTCCTGGTATTTGTCGCACCACTCCGGACACATCTGCATGACATCAAGTATTTGACATGCCAGAAGATGAATTGAATGTTTCATGGAAGAAGTCAGAATGAATGTTTCATACTTAAATACCTACACGTACTGCGCCTCGGTGAGGTCGGTCTCCCTCTGAAGTAGCATCTCCCTGACTTGTGGCTTCTTCACCACCTGGCCAAGCACGTTGGCGTAGTAGGTGATGACGCACTGGAGATGCGCCTCGTGGTACAGGTCCTTGAGACGATCTTTGCAGACCGCCTCCTGCACTTGCGCCGCATGCTGCTCTCTTCCCTCCTCGCACGTGAAGAAGTCCTGCACACAGAACTCACACAGAACTCAACATTGTTTCAAGAACGTCCAACGAATGCGTAGTATTGAGAAATGCGGTACGATAAAAGACTCACCCAGAACTCCCTCTTGATCTTCGCCGCCAAGGTTTTGCCATTGGAGTCCGTGACGCTGGAGAAGTGCTCCCACCTCATGGGCGCCTGTACCTCACCCTTGTGGGTGACCAAGCCAGGGTAGTACTCCCTAATCAGCAGGCTCTGGATGCCATTGATATGGCGTGAACCGTTCCCTCCGCTCACAAACGTCCAGCTACTGCACGAGTCATTAACAACAATTGTTAGTCTGCAGTTTGATTTTCAACATGTCATATGAACAAGTAGTGAAATCAACAATGGATACTTACGCCTCACCCACAGGTCGAATCACCGGGCGGCGGGAACGGAGTGGCCGTGGGTCAGGGAGCGATGAGGGCCCGCGCTGGTAGGGCTTGCTCGAACCTGAGGAAGCCGTCTCGCCTGGTGTTGCCGTCTCGCCTGGCACCCAAAAATTTGAGCTCGTATATCTCTTCGACTATGCCGTAATAGTCCTCATCCGTGCTAGGCGTACGAACTCCATAGCACGTGGTTTTTTGGTTGGGTCGACTCTCCTCGTAGCTTCTCGTGTGAAAGCGATAGCCATTCACATCATAAACGGTGAATGACTTGACCCTACGGGAGAAGCCACTGCCCACCTGTTTCAATTCATCACTCATTTCCGCATCCGACTGGGCCTACAAGGTCAGGATAGGTAGATCATTACATTACTCGCTCCTAGGAGCAAAGTGGAATCTCAAAGTCAGAACGAGGTTACTTGGATGGTACCTTTGTATAGAACCAGGAAATGAAATCGGGCACACGATGTCTAAGAAGATGGTCTTCTTCTTGCTCGGTAGGAGCCCTATTGCCTCTCCAGTGTTCATTAATATATTCCCTGAAAAAAATAAGAGACAAGAGGGTTGGATCGATAGGTGGAGGATAGTGATGGCGTATGTAAGAAGCTCATTGAGAACTTACTTCTGATAAGGAATGCATTCATCAAGGTTCAACAACAAGTAGCTCATGATAGTGCGCCACTCATCATGGGTCAATTTCTTGTAGGTACCTGCACTTTCTCTTAAGAGATCCCCTTGGAAAAGGCTGAGGTTCGATGAGTTCTCGTCAGCGTTATAACGAGGGGTTGGATTGTGCACGCTGGAAAGTTTCTCAGTATAGTACGCCTGTGTGAAGGTTGACACCTCCTCCAGAATGAATGCCTCTGCCATGGAAGCCTCAATTTTAGTTTTACTTCTACACTTTTTTTAAGAAGCTTTAGACATCCCTTGATTGGATAGCACCAACGGGCCTGCACAGGCCCCCCAACAGTGCCTCATGTGGTAGGTGCAAAATCAGATGCTGCATCGACAAGAAGAAGCTGGGTGAAAATATCATCTCCAACTTGTAGAACAACAGAGGTGCAGCCTTCTCCAGGTCAAGACAAACGTCCTGAGATAACTCCTTGCCCCAAAGCTAGCGAAAGAAAAAGCTCAACTCTGCCAGGACGCGCCACACTGGCTCAGAGAGGTATCCCCAGGTCATCGCAGGAAGGATCCGCTCAATCCATATGTGGAAGTCATGACTCTTCATCCCTAAGACTTTCATAGTCTCCAAGTTCACTCCCCTACTTAGATTCGCCGCATACCCATCAGGGAACTGTAGCGTCTTGATCCACTGCAGTACTTCCTTCCTATCTGGCCATTTCAGGATGTAATTGGCCGGGCCCTTTTTCCATTTCTTGCCTGGCGCAGGGGTCTTCATCACTAGCTTTGGTCTATCACAAATCCTTTCCACGTCCAGTCTAGCCTTAACGTTGTCCTTTGACTTCTTACCAATGTCCATGAGTGTTGCCTAGAGTGCCTCGGCGACATTCTTTTCTATGTGCATTATATCGATGTTGTGTGAAAGAAGAAGGTCCTTGAAGTACGGTAGCCTAGTCAAGCCCGATATATGAGTCCATATGTGGTCATTACCATATCCAATAAAATCACCGTTCTTTTTATCAATTGGAGGGCCTCTATCTCAGCAAGGACGTCGGCAGGGTCTTAACCTGAGGAATGGGGTCGGTGACTTGAACACCTTTCGTGAAGTGCTTTTCATCTCGTCTCAATTCATGGTTCTGAGGCAGGAATTGCTAATGTTTGTCGAAAGAAGAATGCTTGCCACCCTTGGCCAACCAGGTGAACATCACATCTGCCTTGCATGTTGGGCAAGGGAACTTCCTGTGAACAGACCACGCGATGAATAAGCCATACGCAAGGAAGTCATGCATTGAATACTGGTACCACACATGTATTGTGAAGTTCCTCTTTGTAGCTCGGTCGTACGTCAGTACCCCCTCTTTCCAAGCATGTTGCAATTCATCCCACACTGGCTGCATGAATACACCCATATTGTTGCCCGAGTGTCCAGGTATTATCAGTGTCAAGAACATGTTCCTGGGTTCAAACATGACGTCGAGAGGAAGATTGAGGGGGATCACGAACACAGACGAACAAGTGTACGGGGCTACCATCATTCCAAATGGGTTGAACCCATCTGTTGCCAGTGCTACGCGTACATTTCGAGCCTCCGTAGCCTTGTCAGGATTCATGTCATCGAAGTGCTTCCATGCATCACCATCCGCTGGGTGTACCATCTTGTCACTATATCTTTTGCCATTCTTGTGCCACGTCATCTGTTTCGTGGACTCCTCTGTCATGTACAGCCATTGGAGCCTCTATAGGAAAGGAAGGTGTCATATGACCATCTCGGGTATCTTAGATTATTTCTTCTTGCCATCACTGTCTTCTACCTCCACAAACCAAGAGGCTTTGCACTTTGGATAGTGTGTTGCTGTCTCGTGGTCTCCCCTGAATAGGACGCACCCCTTTGGACAAGCTTGGATCCCCTCATACGGCATCTTAAGTGCACGAAGGAGCCTCTGTGACTCATACGTGTTCTTCGACAGGGTGTGAGGATCCAGAAGCAATTTGCCAACAACTGTCAACACGAGATCGAAGCCGTCTTGACTAATGCCCAGTTGCGACTTGAATGATATTAGGCGTGAAATGGCATCCAGTTGCGAAACCATTATCTTCTCGTGAAGGGGCTTCTGTTCCACCTCCATCATGGTGTAGAACGCCTTTGCGGTTTCCTCTGGATCTTCCTCCACCTCCATTCCTTCAACGAACCGTGCATCGTGAAAGTCTGCCATCATGTCTGCCATCCCGGCATCTGCATCATTCTCCATGAGGAGGGGTCTCACCACCTCCTCCCTAATACGATGGTGTTCACCATGGTGGATCCAGCGGGTATAGTTTGGAACAAATCCGTTATTGTGAATATCTACTCCCACCTGACGCTTTCGTTTCTTTTTCTTGTTCTTACACTTGCTGCAGGGACACGGCATCCGACTCGACCCTTTAGCAGCTGGGCCAAATTCATGCTCTAGGAAAGCATTGGTCCCCCTAACCCATTCCAAGTTCTTACTTGCGAAGCCCGTGTACATCCACTCACGGTCAGCCATCCTCTATCATGCGCTAATGTAAGCGAGTAATAAAACCAGTATTTGCATCTACAATGCATTCCTACCATCTAATAGGTGAAGGATAGTTCCTAATCCCACCCGAGGGTGCGTAGATGAGGTTAGCTTCCATGCTCCACTCCCGTCCAAGACGGAATTTCGGCAGCACCTCCCTGCTGTTCTCCCGATACACGTCCCAACAGGGAGAGTGTGTATCCGGAGAACAACGGGGAGGTACTACCAAAACTCTGACCCAGACTGGAGCAGAACATGGAAGCTAACCCATCTATGCATCCACAAGCTGTCCAAAAAACATGGACAATCCAAAAGAGATATTGTCGCAAATATGCACTGATCCGCATACCAATGACCGCGTATCCCTTTTGGATGGGAGACGCCTAACTTGGTTACGCGATCTATGTACGACAACAGTAAGGAAGAGAGGTGATTTATACCTAGGGTGTCAGCGTAGAGACGAGTCGATGCACGAACACGATCAGGGTCGTCGAGTTGCTCCGGGTCCCCTCCGACCCGTCCTGCTCTGCAAAACAAGAAACACATCACTATTAGTTGAAAAATTCAGCAGAACCTCCCCTGTACGGGGAGGTTACCACAACCTGCAAGAAAAGTCCGCACGAAGGACAACGTCCACATTTAGGGCACGATGGCCCACACATCCAAAAACCTGGCACGAAGGCCGTCAACGACACATATGACACGAAGGCCATCAATGACAAACATGGCACGAAGGCCGACAACCGAGGGGAAGGGTTATACCTTGGGTGGCGGTGGAGTCGAGCGACGCGGTGCTGGGGTCACCTTCTTCTCCGGCAACGCGCGGGGACGACGATGGGGGAGAACGTCGAGGGCGGTGACACTAGCTCGCGTGGACGAATGACGAGGGCGGAACAATGGCGACCGAAGTGGCCAGCGGCCGAGCCTCCTCCTTCTCCTCCCTTCTCCTTCTTCCTTCTCCCTCCTCCCTTCTCCTTCTTTCTTCTCCCTTCTCCCTTCTTCTTCCTTCTCCCTCCTCCTTCTCCTTCTTCCTTCTCCCTTCTCCCTTCTTCTTCCTTCTCCCTCCTCCTTCTCCTCCCTTTTCCTCCTTTCTTCTCCCTGGTTCCTCCTCCCCTCTATAGCAACTCCGGGCGGCACGGGGGCCTGGCCCCTTCTTCCTCGACGCCGGGGCTGTGGCCGAACCGCCGGCGAGGGTGGGGCAAGGCCTGCCGGGAATGGCCGGGGGCGACACTGCGGGCCAGGGCGGGGGTGGCCGGGGGGGCGCTGGGGGCGCTGGGGCGCGGGACGCCGGGGTGGGGGACGCTGGGCGGCCGGGGCGTGGGACGCAAGGCGGCGGCGAGGAGGACGGCGGCGCCGGGGCGGGGTACGCCGGGGTGGGGGCGCGGGCATGGGGTCGGTGAGGCGGAGGTGGAGGTAGGAGGACGGGGCGGCGGAGGTTGGGCCGCGCGACGAAACATGTGGAGATGTCTGGGTTTTAGACACCCGACGTCACAACTTGCTCGAAACTTTTTTAATTGTTTACCACAGCCTCCACATGTGATGATAACACATCTCGATATGTTTCGTCATTTTTGGACTTCGTTTGGATTTTATATAATTTAAAAACACTTTTCTGCACGTAACTCGTCATGTTACGACACCAATATGGTCGTAAATTCATGTGAGGTCCTGGATACGGCCTCAACATACTCTGAACATCATGAATACCATTTTTTGAATGACCAAATTCCATTATTTCATGTCCTGCAATTCAAATTTGGAGTTGTCGAAAAAATTTAAAGAAACAAAAATAATTGAAGAAATATAGCACAAAAAGTCAGAATTGTCCCAACTTTTGAAGTTGAGATGTATTTACTGTATCAAGGTCCCACAAAAAATAGGAAAAAAACAAAAAAATTATGCTTTGCTAAGTGCCAGCGCCGGCATCGCACTCGGTAAAGTGGCCTTTGCCGAGTGCTGGCTGACGTGGCACTCGGCAAAGGCTGTCGCCCTGGCCAACCCTAAGCCTGCCACGTTGCAGGCCTTTGCCGAGTGCCGGGCACTCAGCAAAGGTGTCTCCTTTGCCGAGTGCCTAACGGCAGGGCACTCGGCAAACGTGACGGCCACGGATGCCGTTTGTGCAGGCCCCACTTTGCCGAGTGCCCTGCTTTGTCGAGTGCTTGGCTCTCGGCAAAGAGCCCATTTGCCGAGTGCTTTGCTTTGCCGAGTGCGAAACACTCGGCAAAGAAGTCTTTGCCGAGTCCAGAGTCTGGCACTCGGCAAAGTTTCTCTTTGCCGAGTGTCTTTGTTTTACCACTCGGTAAAGTTTGCGACACTCGGCAAAGCCCTTATTTCCCGCAGTGTAGAGGAGACCGTAGCAGGGTGCAAGAAGGATCCATCATTCGCCACGTACTGGAAGGAATTTGGTGACATATGGTGTGGATTTGATGATGGAAGCCAAGTCAAATGAGGATTTCATTGCTGGGATAAAGGTTCTGGGCGGTGCAATTAATGAAGATATACAGGGTCGAAAGGTGCTTGCTAAATATCTTCTCACTAGATTGGATGATTCCTCGAGCGCCATTATCCAGAGACTGGTGGAGACAGCTGGTCCTGGAAGCCCATACAGCAGAGAGATCAAGGGGCACGTGGTGAGGATACTGGGTATTATTGGCCGTTGCATCCGTTTGGAACAGTTCCCACGAGCCATTGAGTGCTTATGTTCCGTGGTGGACACATCTGAGTCTAATCAACTACGGAGGAACCACAGTGTATATGGTAGCAAATTTATGGACTATGAGAGAATGGAGCTCCTCGAGTTATATCATGAATACTACGTGAAGATTGAACGTTCTCCTATAGGCACTCTACGGGAGAAGTTGTACCAATGACTTCCATAAAGTGGTTGTGTGAACACATGGTTTTTACATAATAATTGTGGAGCGCGTTTCTTGTGTGATGAGTGATTGTCAACATGCCAACACTTTGGTGTGTGGTTGGTTCGGTGATTCTTCTAATCCCCTGGCACAGGGTTATGTGTCAAAACGATGTCTCTTGGCTTTGTGATGTGCAGGTGTGGAGTCCGGAGGTGGTGGCAGAGGTCGGGAGAAGGTCAAGTAGGGCGTGCTGTGCTGACGGACCGGTTGCGGTGAAGGGCGGACGCGAGGCTTGGACTGAGGGACCAGACGGCCGGGTGGCCAGCCGCGGTGGCTAACATTTGGGACATCGACGAGCGCAAGTGTACACGGCGGGGGACGCGTACGGGCTACGCTACTCGCGGACGGTTTGGTGGTTCGCCCTCAAAACCATCGACGACGGTTTGGTGGTTTGGCCTCAAAACCATCGACGGGGGATGCGTACGCGGTATGATACACGCGGACGGTTTGGTGGTTTGTCCCCAAAACCATCGGCGGCGGGTTTTCCGGGTTTGGGCCTCAAAACTCGGGCGGAGGTCCCGATGCGGACGGACGACACGTGGTGGCATCGGAGAGATCGCTTCGGAGCGAGGCTACCGGTAAGGAGGCGCGGTGGCCGTCGGATCAGGAAATCTCGAGTTGGACCATAATGCCCCTAGCTAGGTGGTTCTCTCTTAGAATGTCTAGGGGTAGAAGTGGAATTATGTAATAAGACTATAAATAAGAGGGACTGTCTCCACTCAGTCTTTCCTCTCCCATTCCAGTGTTAGGGTTTCCCAGTCTCTAGTCTTTCAGAGTGTCTGAGGTCCACTGCAAAATATTTGTAGTGATTTTTTCATGGGAAGAGCAAACCCTAGTATGCTTGTGCCCTCTGGGCGTTTATCTTTGTGTGAATCTCGTGATGAATTTACGTTCTTGTTGTTCTTGAGTTGTTCATCCTGAATTCCTTTCCCCCCTCTATTTTTGTGGTCGAAATTCTTCAATTTTGCACCATTTGAGGTCATTTTTCTTGCCTTGGATCAAGCTATGAAGTGAGTAGAGTGTTTCCACTGAAGGAAATCGTTTGATTCCTCACGAGCTCATAGATTGGGGCGGTTTTGTGTTCATGGCGAGTTCTTGATGGGTTTTCACCCCTTTTATAATTTCTCTTGATTCGTGTTAAATTGGACCATGACCTTTTAGAGGTAGCTTCCCTATTGCCTTGTGACCTTATGATTCAAATTTCGTGGCAATCAGAGTTGATTTGACCGAGAAATTGAATTTTCCTTGTTCTGGGCGATTTTCGCGCGTTTCTGTCTGGTACTACCGCTACTGCTGGTGCTACTACCGGTGTTACTACTGGTAGTGCAAATTCGCCACACGATTCTATTTGGTACTACCTTTTTGAACCACTAGTACTATCAGCACTACCGGTAATAACGTCGGTATTACCAGTTGGTGCGTTCCAATCGCGTTCTGGGTCTGAAGATTGGTCCGGTACCTCACCGGTACTACCGGTAGTAACACCAGTACTACTGGTAGTGCAAATACGGGCACGTCTTCGCTTGTTTTGATCGGCTCTTGCTTTCATCTTCTTTCGTGGCGTTCCCTTTGTGCCTAAGACTTCGCATGGGATATCTTGCTACCCGTTAGCACGTGTATCACTCGCATCTTGTGAGGTTCAGCTCTTGGGGTTGTTTGCCGAGCCAAGGACCTAAAGTTTTGAAAGAAATTTGAGGCTCCCATTCACCCCCCTCTGGTCGCCGTATCCGGTCCTTCAATTGGTATCGGAGCCGGTTGAGGATCACTTCCACCTTAATCGGTCCGTGATCCGCAAAAGGCGACATGGCTTTGAATCACCGACCGGGCAAGCCACCCCAATTCAATAGGGAGAACTACTCGTATTAGAAGATTCGTATGCAGGCCCATCTTCAGGGGATTGATTCACGTGTTTGGGGGATCATTGAGAATGCTAATTATGTGGTACTTGATGCCTGTATCAATCAAGAGTAGATCGACCAACACAATGCGAACAATATCGCCCGTGCTGAGCTTTACGCTGCTTTGTCGATTCCTGAGTTTGATTGTGTCTTCGATTGTGTGACTGCTCGAGAGATCTGGAGGAGGCTTCAGAGCTTCCATGAGGGTACAGCCCATGCCAAAACCAGACTCTACGAGACATACAAGCGAGAGTACGAGAACTTCACCCAAGTCAATAGGGAGACTGTTGATCTGATGTTTTCTCGCTTTACCACCATTGTAAACAACATGCGAGCTAACAATGCAGCTATGCCCTATGACGATCATCAGAGAGCACTTAAACTTCTGTATGCTCTAGATCGGAGGGTCTGGGAGGTTAAGGTGTAGGCAATCATCGAGTCGGCCAACTATGAAACTCTCACCGTAGATGAGCTATTCAGCAAGCTCAAGTCCACCGAGATTGACCTCCAGACGCAGGCGAGGATCAAGAACCCGTCTGCCCCAACCATGGCTTTGGTGTCAGGTAACGCAAGTTCAGTTTTGACTAACCCATTACCTTTGTCACTTGCCTTGTCTTCTCTTGTGTCTGCAACAGAGGAGCAGATGGAGGCTCTTGGAGATGATGAGTTGGCACTGGTCATTAGCCGATTTTCGTAGTTTCACAACAACCGCTTGAACCACCGGCGTGGTGGTCCAAAGGAGGGATGCTACAGGTGTGGAGACCCTGACCACTACATCGCCAGTTGCCCCAAGAAGTACAAGTCCTCCGACAAGTACGACTACACCAAGCACAAGGACAAGCGTGAGCACACCTCCACCAAGCGCAAGGGCAAGCGCGAGCACACCTCCTCCAAGCATAAGTCCAAGGGAGGGTCTGAAAAGGAAGTGCTCAGGAAGCTCCTCGAGAAACAACCGGCAGAACAACGAGCCATCCTCGACGCCCTCAGTGATCATGAGAACTCCACCGACAGCGACTCCTCTACTTCTAGCGATGACAACTCAAAGCGCAAGATCAAGGACAAGCTGGGTGGACTTTGCTTCCACGCCGAAACCACCAAGCAAGTCTTTTGTACCATGGCATTTGACGAGGAGGTCAACCATGGATCTAAGGTGTCAGGCAGCGATTGTGATGCACACATCAATGACTCCAAATCTGAGGTATCACTTTCTGTTGATGAGCTTGCCGCTGAGGTTGAGAGAATGGTAGATATTTTGCTGAGTCAGGATAAATTGCTTAAGCGTGCTGCTTGTGAATGCAATGACTTCAAGCATAAGCTTCTCATAGTCTTAGATGAACTTGAGCACCAAAGAAGGATATAGTCGTTGTGTCTGACAAGACTGAGTGCGATGAATGCGCTGTTCACATGTCCAGTCTTGTATCCTTGCAGTCCAAGTACTCTGATTTGGTTGAGAAGTTTGATAGGACTAGATCTGAACCTGTTTTGTCAGGTCCTTGCAAGTCATGTGCTGAGTTGTGCTCTGAGCTTTCTGAGAAAACTGCTAGGATTGCTTTGCTTGAGAAGTCTAGTGCAGATGGTTCTAGTGCTCGATGTGTTTGCTGTGAGGCTTTAGAGCTAGAGCTAGCTAATTGTAGGAATGACAAGAGAAATACCAAAGAAGAAAACACATTCCTTTGGCACATGTTGAGTCAGTACGAGAGGGGTACTGATGATGAGTCACAATTGGGCATGATGATGAGTCAGTACGAGAGGGGTACTGACACAACAGGTTTAGGCTTTGCTTCAGGTGGGAAGGGTGATAATGTTTTTAGCAAGGTTGGTGAACATAGTGGGTTGAGCATGAGTGAGAAACCCACCAATCCTTCCAAGCCCATCAAGATAAACCCACCTAAGCCCTCTGAGCCTACCAAGCCCACTGTGAGGGATGGAGTGATTGATGAGAATCCCAAAGCTCCACCTCAGAAACAAGTGTGGATTCCAAAACCTAACCACCTCAGGAACCCACTTGACACTTTGCCAAACATCTCTGATAAGCCCCTTCCTAAGGCTAAACCACCTCCAAGAGTGAACCATGTCCACAACAGAGTGAGTCACCCACAACCCAAGAGAGAGGTGTACCACTGTGAGTATTGCAAGAAGGATGGTCACTTGTTTGAGTTCTGCTTTAGGAGGAAGAGAGATGAGAGGCGTCAGTTTGAGCTTTCACACCAGAACATGCATCGCCCATCTCATGGTATGCATGCTTCACCTGCTCAGAGGAGCAATGCTAGGCCTAGAGGTGGAAGACCTCAAGGTGCTAGGCCCCAGTTTGTGAGACCACAAGGTGGTCGTGCCCGGTGAGGTCCAAGTCATCCTCAATACGACTCAAGGTCTCGTGGCAATGGATATTAGTCCTACACTTCTAGCGGACCATATTTTCCCTTTCATGGTGATCACTTTGATTGTTGGCCTAGGATGAGTGGTTTTTTAGCTAACCCCTTTTCTGAACAAATGGCCCAACATTGGTATGCTTCACAGTTTACTAACCCAAGTGTTGAGTCATTTGTCCGTCCTATGTCATTCTATTGAGCAGGTCGGAGGACGTGGGTGGAGAAAATGCATTTGATGGAACTTGATCTTTAGGTGTGGTCAAGAGTTGATGGTTCTCTACACCCACGTTGACGGACTCCGAGAGGCATGTGTTTTATTATGGCGCCTACACACACTTTGTGAGCTATCATATACACTCATACCTTGTACATTCATGCATCGATACTAGTAGTATGAGGTAGTTGTTCATGTGCTCACTTGTATAGTTCTTACTTGTATCATGCTTTTATATCTAGTTTAGCATGTTTTATCTTGTGTATCATATGCCATGCTAGCCTTGTGCATATCTTGGTGGATTAGGCACTTTTCATGTTAGTGTGTGATACTCATGAACATTTTTCCATACTTTATCTTGTGCTCAAATTGTGTAGTTGATATTGTGTTCATTAGGTATCTTTTTAGTTAGCTTTTGCATAGTTACATGTATCCTTTTGACATGTTTTGGTAGCCCAAGCTTTTAGCTTTTTAATTAGTTTCATGTTACATGCTTTTACTTCTTATTTGATATCATTATGCATTGTAGCATGAGTTGAGCTTTTGGTTGCTTTTGGTCTCTTAGAATTGGATCTTTTTCTTGTGGTTTTTGTGCTTTTTGTTTTCTAGCTTTGTTTTGCTAGGCATCTTTGTTTAAGGGGGAGTTTGGCCTCTTTCGAAGGGAAGTTTGGTGGTTGCTACCCATTTTAGTTGTGGGTTGCTTTGGTTCTTGTATAGTAGTCCTTCTTTCTTTCTTCTTTTGCTTTTGTATCATATTGCATGTGCTTAGCTTCACTTGTATAGCTTGTTGATTAAGGTTATGCTCTTGTTGATATGATCTATGGATACATGATGGCTATATAGTAGCTTAGGCTCTCTTTGATCAACTTGATACATGTTATGAGCTAAGCATGTTTTTGAAATATGAACATTCTTAAATACTTGATGAAATCTGAAAAACTTGTTTACCTTTGAGATAGCAACTAGCATGTGTAGGATTTGTTGAGATCCATGTGCTTTTATTTGTATGCTCTAGTTGTTATGTCTCATGTTTCTTGAATCATACACTTAGCTCAGACTCTTGATATCTTTATGCTAAAACTTGATGTCTAAAGCTAAGTGATGAATATGCTTTTGAGTTGGATCTTTACTGTCCCACGTCAATGTCACAAGATTGCTTCTCATTCTTTCGAGTGAGATGAACTTGGGCATTGTAGTGCTAGTCCTCAATCATTCATGACGAGACAGCTTCCTACTTGCACATAGGGATGAACTCGGCGTGGTTGCAAAACATGATAAAAATAACACATTTTTTTGCGGACAGTTTTGATCCTCTCACATACACATGTCTAAAAATAACCTTGTAATCCACTATAAAACTCTGATCAATGTTGAAGCTACAAGTGTTAAGTGCTTCCATGAGACATGATGTATGATCGTTATATGGGGTAGTTCACTTTTGTATACATGTGCTAGCACTAGTTTGGTCTCCTGCTTATATGTGCTATGTGTTATCCTCTTTGGTGAACATCTTTTTTGAGATATGCTTAAAATTGGTCAAAATGCTTATGATTCATATTTCATTCATTTGATCAGTTTGAGCATTGGCCTTGTCTTGCGTCTGTTGTACTACATATACCGTACCAACTTGAGCATGTTTTTAATCTACTTGCTATACTCCTGAAGCTTTGTATGTTCACATTGTGCATCTCATAGCAGGGTTTAAGGGGGAGCTTCTTTTGTGAGAACTTGATAAGTGCATTTGTCAACAAGGGGGAGAATGATTCCATAAATCCAGAGTGTGCATTCATGTGCATTTGTGAGGCTGGTGCACTTGTTAAAGGGGAGTTGCACATTTGCTTTTGCTAGACGTGTCGAGCCGTTTGCCTCTGTCATGAGGGTCTAGCCGCTTTTAGGTGCTTTGAGCTTGTTTTTCTTGGTTGCGTCGAGCCGTTGCCATGTCTTTGGGGACCAAGTTTTTGGCTTTGCTTTGCTCATTATGAGTGACCCGTTTCGCGCTTTTCTTTGGCTTTTGGTCCTTTGAGTGGGTTTTCTCTGGCTTTGTGTTGGTGTTGACAATGCACACATCAAGGGGAGATTGCGAACACATGGTTTTTATATAACCATTGTAGAGCGCATCAAGGGGGAGATTGCGAACACATTGTGTGATGAGCGATTGTCAACATGCCAACACTTTGGTGTGTGGTTGGTTCGATGGTTATTCTAATCCTCTGGCACAGGGTTATGTGTCAAAACGGTGTCTCTTGGCTTCGTGATGTGCAGGTGTGGAGTCTGGAGGCAGTGGCAGCGGTCGGGAGAAGGTCAAGTAGGGCGTGCCGTGTTGACGGACCGGTTGTGGTGAATGGCGGACGCGAGGCTTGGACCGAGGGACCAGATGGCCGGGTGGCCAGCCGCGGGGGCTGTCATTTGGGACATCGACGAGCACAAGTGTACACGGTGGGGGACGCGTACGGGCTACGCTACTCGCGGATGGTTTGGTGGTTTGCCCTCAAAACCATTGGCGACGGTTTGGTGGTTTGGCCTCAAAACCATCGGCGAGGGATGCAATCGTCATTTCTCCCAGGCCATATTGGTACAACAGTCTTCCCTCTGCGGATGGATCATAGTTGATCACATGTGGAGATGTCTGGGTGTTGGACATCCGACGTCGCAACTTTCTCCAAACATTCTCAAATTTTTATCATAGCCTCCACATGCGATAACATGACACCTGGACAAGTTTCATGATTTTCGAACTTCGTTTGGATTTTATATAATTAAAAAACACTTTACCGCACCTGGATGGTCATGTTTTGTGAACAAGACGTTCAAACTTTTGATGAGCTTATGGACACGGCCTCAAAATACACTCTCCAACATGAATATCATTTTTTGGATGGCTACGTGTTGACACCGTTTTTTGACACGTGTCAATATAGGCCGAAAACTGTGCCGATCGGTAAGGGAGTGGTTATTCTCCAGCATTGCTTCTGAGTTGCCGATGGATGATTGCCAATAAAGGACATGTTGATCTCGTACATTGCCGATGAAGCCAGAGGGCTGTTGCCGATGGAGAGAGAGGCATGGTTGCCGAAAGAAAGCAGAGCTGAAGAACGTGGAAAGCAGGTCTGAGTCATTATCGATGGGTTTTGCCGATGGAATCTACAGAGATGAGGAGCGTGCTGATAGAGGTTTCATCGTAAAGCAATGGATAAGGAAACTGGCAATATT
>CM041646.1:4082815-4213544 GCA_023333625.1 Bothriochloa decipiens
CATCCTTGTCGATTAACAGGTCAAATCGACTGGCACGCCTTGATATCAAACCAGGGTATTAGCCCGGTGTGTTTGCAGATCCAACGCCTTTTTGCATCAACACTACGTTTCATTATTTCATGCACCTACAGTTCAAATTTGGATTATGTAGAAAAATTCAAGTAAATAAAATAAGTTAATAAAATATAGCAAAATATTGTAAAAAGGTCTCAAATTCGAACATGTGCTTTTAAACAATATGTTGGGGCTACAGAAAAAGTTTGGTTTCAAAATTCAAAAAAATTAAATCTTTGTCGACTGCCAAGCTGGGCAGACAAAGAGCCTCTTTGTCGACTGCCACGTCACCGGCAGTCAGCAAAGGCCTTTCCCGACTGTCCGGCCTGGCAGTCGGCAAAGGGCCGTTAAGTAAAAGGGCCCGCGCGCGGCCGGCCCATCTCCCCCAACCCTATCTTCTCATTTTCCCCGCCTCTCGCGCCCGCCGTCGCTCGCTCGCGCCGCGCCGCCACCGCCGCTCGCCGCCGCCGCCGACTTCCTTTGCCCGCGCGGGCCCAGATCCAGGCCCCGCCGCCGCGCCGCCACAGCCCCGCCCCGTCGCGCCACCGCCCCCCACCACCGGCGGGCTTCCTCCGCCGCCACGCCCCACCTCGCCCCTGGCGCCATCGCCCCCATCGTCACCGGGCTTCCGCTGCCGCCTACCGAGGAAGGAGGAAGAGGAGGAGGAAGGAGGAAGAAGGAGGCCGAGGAGGAAGAGGAGGAGGAAGGAGGAAGAAGGAGTCCGAGGAGGAAGGGGAAGTGAAGAGGAGGAAGAAGGAGAAGAAGGAGAATGAGGAGAAAGGGGAAGAAGAAGGAGGATGAAGGGGAAGAGAAGAGGAAAAAAAGTAGGAGAAGGAAGAAGAAGGAGTAGGAGAAGGAGAAGGAAGAAGAAGGAGAAGGAGGAGGAGGAGAGGAGGGAGAAGAGAGGAGAAGAACCTTGATCCGATGTGTCGTATGTGTCGTTGACGGCCTTCGTGTCGAGTTTGCCGGCTACATTCAAAACATTCAAATCTCTGGTGCTGTCATGCCTCCGTTGCCCGTCTCGATGTTCGCTCCACCACCTCCTCCTGGACCTATAGGGACTCCGGTGAGTATATATGTTTGTCCATTGTTTTGGCTTGTGCAGCCATCATGCAGGTACTAATGAGATCGCTTCTCCTTTGTGCAGGCACAGTCAGCAGGTTCGAACCCAACTCCTCCAAATGGCCCTTCTCCAGGCCATGGGTGGCCGGTTGTTTCCCCTCAGCCACACTTCTGGCCTCCAAGTAGTGGTCTTCATCGTCCTTCATAGCACGGGACCTCCGCGTGGGCAAGCTGCCCTCCTCCGCGTACCCAGCACGCGCACTCCGGGTGGCAGTACCTGTCGACGCCACACGGGCTCGAGCCAGGACAGTCCTCGTGGTCTTCGTGGCCTTCAATCCATGATGGGCATAGGGACGACGGGTCGCAGCATGAGTGAGGGTCTTTGTATGGATTTGTTAGACTTTGTGATTGTTGGAGATGTTGGACTTGTTGGATGCGTTTGTTATGGACGAAATGTGATATATATGTGGATTTGTGTTATATATATGTGAATTTTTGTTATATATATGTGTGTGTGATTTGCTTGTTGCGGTATATATGAAAAATCAAAAAAAAGAAAAAAAAATTCCAGCTTTGCCGACTGCCTTGGCTGGCAGTCGGCAAAGGCAGTTTTTTTAAAATAAATAAATAATATATCTTTGACGACTGCCATCGAAGGCAGTCGGCAAAGACTTTTTTAAAAAAATAAAAAATCTTTGCCGTCTGCCATGTCGGCAGTCGGCAAAGAAGACGCCAGACGGCACGGGGCCGCTTCCTTTGCCGACTCCACGTTTGGCAGTTGGCAAAGGCTTTGCCGACTGCCATTTACGTCGCAGTCAGCAAAGAATCCTTTGTCGACGGTATTTTTGCCGACAGACCTTTTCCGACTGCCAGAGTGGAATGCAGTCGGCAAAGGCTTCGCCGACTGGATTCCAGCCTTTGCCGACTGCTTTCAGCGGTCGGCAAAGAACTAGTTTCCTTGTAGTGTGTTGGGAATGGCTTGGCCGGACGGCACGTCGACATCGGAAAGCGCGCTGTTACGGGCAAGGTTACCAGCATCGGTTCGACAAAATTGCTGCATGCGATGGAGTTCTGGAAAGCAGAAAGCGCTGGCACGTTTCAAACTGTTCTTCTGACTGGCCTTGCACCATCTAACACTACTGGAGCATTGCAGTACCACAACCTTAATTTAGCGACTAACTTGGAGTTGTTGAAAGGGGTGTACAATGATGGACAATCAGTTGCTAAAGGTTTTAGCGATGGAACCATAGGGGATGTAACCTGTAGTTGTTGATGAAACCATCGCTATATGTGAACAGTGACAGACATGGTCTCAAGCGGCCCACCGTTCAATGGTAATTGTCAAATTTTAGCAACAGATGTTAGATATTGTTTTAGTGTTGTGGTATAGTGGAAAATGAAGCACAGCCTCCAGGATAGCAGTGTTTGTGCTCTTTGTGATCTGGCGTCGGAAACATGCGGATTCATGTTCCTGAGCTATATACATACGCCAGGGAATTGTAGTTCAAGCTTCTCGCCACGATTGGGCTAACAGAACTGGTGCCTCAGCGGGACGATGAACTAGGGGCTTGGTGGCTACTTCAGCGTCAGCTTGCCCACGATGCTCGAACTCCATTTGATTCCTTTATGTTGATTGTTTAATGGTTCATCTGGAAGGAGAAGAAACAACTGGACCTTCGAACAGATGTCTAGGGGGCCAGGAGATCTTTGTGGTAACGGGTGATCGTAGACTTCTGATTTGATGGTCGAATTAATGTTTCTGACTAATGTGATAATTCTTAATATTTTTTCATGGTGCGCCTGGTGAGAGTTTACATGGCGTCTTCGTTGGGTCTTCAATTAGTAATAGTACGATATTGCCGCTGCGGACGCACTGCCGTGGCACTTGTCGAAATTATAAGCACATCCAGGATTCACGTCGCCACGTCTTATCCGGATTTGTCCTACCTTGGCATCAATGCGGCGGAGCTTCGCCAACGCTTCCTTGAACCCACTTATGGTTTCGTTCACCACTTCGATGCACTCTCGGCACTGGTAGATCATCCAGCTTCCCCGCCAAAAACCACGTGAGCCTCGAGACCATGGCGGTGAAGCCGGCATAATGGTGGCCCTACTGTAGCGATTGACCACATGGATCTTTTATTTTATTTTACACCGGTGCATCTCTTATTTCGCATGTACAATATATATGCATGCGTCAAAACTCAAAAGTAGCGGTACATGCGTCGCTCGGCCGAAAATAGTATCCGGTTAAGCTGTAACATACGAAGGTAGCAAACTAGCTTGCTTTTGCGCATGGCGGCAAGGATCATCCACAGATTGGCAGTTCGGTGCTCGCAAGCGGAAATCCTGTCGGCAAAGCGAAAGTCTGTTCGGTGAACCCGGACATGTATATTCGGAGAGGCTTTACTCTTTCGCTCCCAGCACCACATACACCTCGGCCTCGCCTTCGGCAGCGCACATGCATGAACTTTTCGGACCTGCATGCAAGAACACAAGCCCTGGAGTCCACTCATGCGAAAGTAGTAAACACACGGAACCACCATTTTCTTTTTATAGTGACTGATTCCACCATTCCCTAATTTGGGAAACCCGCTAGAACATGCTCGGTATTCGGCAGCGGGCGACCGGTGCTTCAGGAAGACTAGGACAAAGGTGTTCGTCAGTCTTTGTGGCCCAGCTGGCTCCACTTCGCACTTCCACGTGCCACCCACAGGCTATCCGAAATGTGCTCCCACCATTCGGATATTTTTTGGCTTGCCCACGCGTCCGGTTCTGCTTTCGATAAATTAGTTCCAATCTCTGTAGACTATTCGCGAAACTGGTTTATCCAGAAAATTATCTTGTCACCTAGAACCTTTGCATTTCGAGTCTGTTCGCTCAGAGGCAAATTGGGTATCCAAATGTTTTTTTTATAAGTATATCTGTATTAAGTATGAAAAATAGTATAGTATAAATATAAATACGCCATATAAGGATACGGAGGACAACTGTCCAAAATATTTGCAAAAAGGAACCTTCATAAATCTAGAAATTACACATAGGTCCTTTTTCCCATTGAAGTCGGTATCCAGCACCGACCGACGCCGACGGGATCCGCCGAAGCTTGCCCTCGCCGCTAAAACTGGAGCACCTGCAGCCGGAGGAAGCTGCCCACGTGGAGGTGGACTGCAGCGGATGCTCAATCTCGCGGTGGCGAAGAATTCTTTGAGCACCCGTCCATCAGGCTCACTATCCAGCTTGAATCGACGATGGCGGCGCCGTCGAATCCATCGTCGCGGTGGAGCCGCGTCCGCTCTGCCATGGACCAAAGCTCGCCGACGACCTATGCCGCCAGCAGAGACCTCGATCCAACACGCTCCATCTTGCCTCCATGCCCTCGGTCGCCTCTGCATCCTTGACCAACAACGCAGCACAAGCACCACCGCTCCGCCTCGACGACGAAGCTGCGGCCGTTGCAGACTCCTAGAATTCCAAGCTTGTCTACGGTGCTAGAGAGGAACACAACTGAGACGGAGAAGAGCTGGGCACCTGATTCCATGGCTTCGTCGTTGCCGCCGCCTCGCCGCCGCGGCCGGAACACACCACCTAGACACCCTAGGACCTAACCTATGCCGCCAGACGGGGAGCCGCGTCCGCTCTGCCATGGACCAAAGCTCGCCGACGACCTATGCCGCCAGCAGAGACCTCGATCCAACACGCTCCATCTTGCCTCCATGCCCTCGGTCGCCTCTGCATCCTTGACCAACAACGCAGCACAAGCACCACCGCTCCGCCTCGACGACGAAGCTGCGGCCGCTGCAGACTCCTAGAATTCCAAGCTTGTCTACGGTGCTAGAGAGGAACACAACTGAGACGGAGAAGAGCTGGGCACCTGATTCCATGGCTTTGTCGTTGCCGCCGCCTCGCCGCCGCGGCCGGAACACACCACCTAGACACCCTAGGACCTAACCTATGCCGCCAGACGGAGAGCCGCCGGTCCCCCACACCTCCGAGGCCCCGAGGGCCACCGAAGGCGAAGGGGAACGGCGACCTCGCCGGCGGAAGGACGAGATCGCCCCCTGGTCGCCCTCTCTCACTGTAGCCCTAACCCAAGGGAGGGGAAAGGGGGAGAGGGGAACGCGGCAAGGTTTGGGTATTCAAATGTTAACTCTTCTAAAGTTCATCTCTCAAGCAAGACGCCCAGTAAAGAAAGAAAAAATAATTTATTAGTTAATCTTTAGTAGCATCCTCAAAGCGGCAATAAATTTCGGAACTTATACTTCCAGTGTTCCGAAATACATCAAGTAATTTATTAGTTAAGCTTTAGTAGCATACCTCAGCATATTTAATATTATCACTTCGGCATCTAAAACCACCTAGAGCATGTCTGCTATCCTTGGTGTCCAGGTATCGCTGAGCGTTTTCGGTAGTACACATAGTATCTTTTGAGAATTTATTGCTCACGATTCTCAGCATGTTTTGACACAGTACATGCTCGCGAAACGGGGTTCACTGCTCGGGGAAACCGAACTGTCAGTAGGATAACCGAAGGGTCTTTCGGTATCGCCGAAAGGTATTTCGGCAGGTTGACCCGACTTTCATCCTAGCGACCGCCTCTGGCATATACGAATATACATTCGTCTGGTCGAAATGAAATTCGCTTTACTAGCTGCATCTTCACTTTTCAACTTAGTTTTCGACTAGGTGAAATGACATTCGCCTTAACCTACCTCAAGTCGGCAAGCAAGGAGCATATACGACATCCAGTGCAAATTGCATCAAAGAGTACGCGTTTATTCGGCTGCTATCTTCATAAAGGGAAGGCACCATTGCCGTTTCGGCACACAAGTCATTTGTTAGCTTTGATTTTCGGTATATTGAAAATAGATTTCCCACTTGCCTAAATAATCTCTAATATATATGCACATACACATGTACAGGCGTTATTTTCTACACTAAAATCATTTGTGCATTATTTCTGCATGCTTTCACACGTCTGTTAAGGCTTGTATATATTTGACCGAAATCTACTCCAGTAGGGTTAGTAATTCTGTAAAGCGAAGCCTTTGCGCACGTTGCTTGGCTTCACCATCTCCTCTAGCAGGTTGGCTCTCGCGAAAAGTTTTGACTTACATGCAGGGACCATGCTACATCTGCGGTCTTGGCTCATTCGGATAGGAGTCGAAAGAGGGACGAGGTTGCTGCAGGCGACCCAAAACTCTGTCCAGTGCCGAAAACTAGAGCAGGCCGACTTTTCAACTTCGGACACTGACAACAAGCAGGGAGCAACGATTGGAGATACTAGTTCAACCATTAAACAATAGCACAGAGTTCCAGTGGCAGCTCTTTTGGTCTCCCAATTCACTATATCGGCTTCTTTGGAGATTTCTTTATACAGCTACATAACTGGGTCAATTCAGCTCACTGAAGGAATAGCTAATCTTTCAGCCCACCTCGGTTCGGTGACAGAGTCATCTTTCCATTTGATTAATGCATTTCTGAATTTTTTGCATACATGTTTAACTGGTTGATCATTTATTCAAACATTAGCATTTCCCTAATTACAATTTCATCTTCAATTCGCAAGAGAAAGAAAGGGAGATAGCAACCAGTAAGCTCTGAACTCTCAGCGAAGATCACATCTACTTCATAGGGCATCCACCGGAATGTGAGACTTCACATCCTTAGCAACCGCTTTAACAATACTACTTCGGTTCCCAATAGGCACAAGCAGCTAAGTACATGTCGCATATCACTTCGACTGCCAAGCAATACCGAAAGGGCGCACCGTATGATGTGCTTGTCCTGCTTCTGGGTCAGAAAACCGAAAACGGCCATCCGATGACGATACCGCTTTGGGTACTGGATGCTCCCTTTCGGCATACAGGCCGGCCGGCCTTGGTTCTCCTTCAGCTCCTAAAAGACCATGTGTATATATATCATGTCTCGGCCATGCAAAAGGAACACCCCTTTTGCAAATCGGCGTTTCCAAAAGGTTTTCATTTCGTCTGCTAATCTCTATTATGCAAACCGGCTTTCACATTTCGCAGAATAAGCACTTTGCATTTTCATTCATTTGTGTTTTCATCTAACCCTGCAGGTTTAACAAAAGGTTAGTGATTTGTTCTCCTTTAATATTCCAAAGAAATTTCTTCCTTAAATAATGAAATATATTACTCCTAACTTTACCAATTAGCATTATTTTCTTCAGCATACAATAAGACAAATTCCTTCCTATTTCGGACTAACTTTAGATCAGTTGATTCTTTCATTTTGGTCACTGCAGTAACGCGAGCAAAGTCTGTCATTTCGGTCATATTGTGGACCAAATTATTATTAGTCATCCGGAGGCCATTGGCATATAACGTTGACTCCAACTACCTACCAAACCAGCGGCATTCATATTATGAAGCAATGCTCTCAAGGGGCCATGTGGTTTTTGTCTCCACGTCGCAAGCCTCAGCCGAATGGCGAGGAGTCCTTGCAAGCAAGCAGTCCGCTCTATTGGCAGCAGGGCGTTTAATTGCCGCAGTCACTATTCGAAACCATGTTCACTGACCTTGACATTACTCTTGCAATACAATTTTTTGATTAATATTGTATCATTCGACTTGTTTTCTTGTAAATGCTTTCATCATATGCATGAACAAGAAGCCTAAAGGCTCAAGAATGTAGGATTATGAGAATGCTATGCTAGCCAGAAAATAAAACTTTTTTACCTCATAAACCAGGATCTACTGCCAGATATAGGTCACGAGATTACCACTAGACGCGCAGGTGCAGCGAAAGACTCAATGTAGTCGAACGCGTCGCAGTAGTATCGTGCAGTTGCGTGGTCGTCCGTCAAGTACGTCCTTCGCTCGCAGATCGTCCCGGCACATTCCCGACCAGTCCAACTAGTCGTCGACCAGCTGCCGACCACCGTGATCGACGAGGTCCGTCCTTATGCCACAGATGCAGCACCTCCGAGATATCACACACGTGCAGAAAGAAGCAATGTGTAACCAGACTGCTAGATCCGCGAGGAGCAAAGGCTTGAGCGTGGGTGGACGACGGCGGTTGAATAGATCAAGCGAATCAGTTTTGCCTCGCCCCTACCCCTTGCTTATATAGGCATCTCTATGCGACCCCGACCTGGAGGCCAATCAGGAAACCCTAAGCCTTTTCTAATTCGGGTCCAACCCAAATTAGTCTTTCAATCCTTAAGTGTGCGACCCTATGGGTTCACGCACATGTAGACATGAGCTGAGTACTTCTACTTGCCCAATAGTTGACAGTGGCCTCTAACAAGGCGTGACAACTCCTATGCATACGCAAAGATCATATCAAATGAACCACTACGACCACATACATGTTATTCCCTTTGTCACATAATATATAGTTCAACTCGTGGGTTAACACTTAACCCAAGCACGGCCATGCATTTATTGATCCAATCACTTGAGTGATCCAGTGATATCTCTCTCACGTAGAGAGGGGCAAATTTCATCTTGATTGTCCATGTCTCATAGCATGCTTCCCGACCACCAGAAGACCATCTTTATAACTATCCAGTTATAGAGCAGCGTTTGATAGTCCCTAAGTAGGCCGTTTTACATCTTGAGTACATACCACAATCTTAGGTCTAAGGACATAACGTACATGACGCAGATAGAGACTTTCTCAAGTTGGACCAGTCCAGCCTACATGTCTCACATGTGCCCACATTATTAGTTCGATATCTCCATGTCTATGACTTGTGAAACATAGCCATCAATTAATACATTTGCTGGTCTAATATTAAAGTGTGTTCTCACAAGAACGCTGACCAGGGACAATATTAGAATAATCATTCAAGTAATTGAGTTCCACATACAATTCACATAATTGTCAATCAACACAAGTTGTCTATAATGGATATTCAATAAACACTTAATGCATCTCATAGATACAATCGGAATATCATCATCTCTATGATTACCTCAAGGACATATTCCCAACAAAGATTTCGAC
Organism: Bothriochloa decipiens; assembly: GCA_023333625.1. Taxonomy (NCBI): domain Eukaryota; kingdom Viridiplantae; phylum Streptophyta; class Magnoliopsida; order Poales; family Poaceae; genus Bothriochloa; species Bothriochloa decipiens. The sequence goes on from CM041646.1 coordinate 4,091,906, forward strand.
CCTCGAGAGAGGGCAAAGCAAACAAAAGTCTAAGGACATTAAGACTACGACCCTCCAGAGAGGGTGAAGCAAACAAAAGCCTAAGGACTTAAGACTCTGACCCTCCAGAAAGGGCGAGGCAAATGAAAGCCCAAAGGCTAAAAAACTTCGGTCCTCCAAAAATGTGAGGACGAAGTTAAAACAAAAAGCTTAAGGGCTCAAGACTTCGGCTTTTAAAAAGACGAGAGGTCGAAGCAAAAAGAGTGTAAGGGTTCAAGTCTATGACTCACAAGGGCAAAAAGCTAGGGTCCCATTCGGGACGTCCTTAAGTTATTTTTATTTCCCCTAACACCTATCGTTTTGTGGTCGAAAGCTAGGGTCCCATTCAGGACGTCCTTACATATTCGACAGCCAGTTGTATTTTGATAAAACTTGCAAGCAACCTCAAGCCCGATGGCTTATGAAACCAAGTTCGAAAGGGAAAAAGTCTAAGGCCATGACGCACCGAAAGAACTTTCGATTCCCTGCAACTCTTTCGCGATGCACCAATAGGTTGCCAACGCCGAATCGGTCATTCGGTTCCTCGTAAGCGGAGGGCAGCACCGCCTTTTCGGCACGCTAAGTCGTCTGTTGCCTGCATTTTCTGAATGGCCGTAAATAATTTTCTTAAAAAAATATATATGTGTTTCTCCAACACATAACAACCTGCCAGCTTCGGCATGTGAAAAATACCATATGAAAACAGGTCATCCGAAAACCTAGCCGAATGGCGTTTTCGGCACATCCCCCAAGGTCTGCCGAATTACATTTTGGCAAATCGGCATAGTTGTCAACACATCAAACAGGCACCCAATGCTTAGAGGAAAACCAAACTTCATTCAAGACTGCCGAATTACATTTCAGGCCTGCCGCTGTTCAGCTTCAGCCTATCGCTACGACGAAATAGTGCGCTCACCTGATCGAGCTATCACCACGGAGTTTTAAAGTGACCCATGGAATCATTCCGCCAGAACGAGATGACCATATATACATATATGAGTACTAGTTAGTCTCCGACATTCAGTAGTAAACACCAAACAAAAATGACACACAAATGACGAAGTGTCCACCTACAATATTTCTTGTTTAAGTTCTTTAGTCTTGCACTCAAAACAACTGGCCTCCGTACTCTGATAATAATTCGCTTGCTTTATATAGCGCATGTGTTATTTTCAGAAGAAAAATTTTGAGTTTTGCAAGGATAATTCTGCTTTGAGCCTCTACGGTTTCACCAATTGTTTCGCCACTATGCACTTCGTGAAAAATGTTTCTAATCCCCTCAGCCTAAAAGGTGGGGGCGGCGTTTTCTAACTACTTGTAAAAAACACGCCTATTTGGCCGAAAGCGGGACTGAGGGGCTAAGTAAAAAATGTTTCTAATCCCCTCAGCCTAAATGGTGGGGGGACGGTGTTTTCTAACTACTTGTAAAAAACACGCCTATTTGGCTAAAAGTGGGGCCGAGGGGCTAAGTAAAAATATTCCTAATCCCCTCAACCTAAAAGGTGGGGGACCGCGTTTTCTGACTACTTGTAAAAAACACGCCTATTCGGTCAAAAAAAATAAGACTGAAGGGCTAAGGAAAAAGATATTTTTAAACTCTCGTCAAAACAATGCCCCATTTGGCTAAAAAATAATAATAAGGCCGTGGGCTAAGAAAAAATATTTCTAAGTTACCTAAGCATAAAAGGCTAGGATGACGCTTTCTAACTATGTCACAGGAAAGGCAAAATAAAGAAAAGGAATTTACCAAATGAAATTAGCATGAAGGACGAAAACTTTGAACAACCACCACTTACCGAATACGTAGAAACCGACAGCGGCACACTTGCAAGATAAAATCAAGAGGATTTTTATTCACTTTCGTTTTCCCATATCGCTTCAGTCATCATCGTCGAAAGCAAGGAGTTTCACCTTTGAATATTCGACGGTGTCATGGACACCGTACAAGGTTGCGAGCAACCTCAAGCCGCGGCTTAAAAACTGGTTTTCAGGGACACCCCACCCCCCCAAAGAAAAAAAAGGAGGGCTAAAACCAAGTGTTTACTTTCAAAAAGAGAGGGACAAGAAAAGGATTTTCGTCCTTACATGGGACAGCATGTGGCAAGTGACACTTGCGATTCGACAGCGGCCGAATTTGCAAAATTATCAATTATGATCGCTGCCGAGGGGCTACTGTTGGGGGCGTAACAGAACGTGGGTACCTTGTTCCCCCTATTTCGTCACTTTCTAAAGCCACACGGCCGGCTAAAGGCTTATTCATCGGTGTGCTTCTGCCGTACATTCATCACCAGACTTTACTATTCGTCATTCTGCATTCGTCGGTGTGCTTTCGTCGTATATTCGTCTATCTTTTGGTACGCTTTCGTCGTGCATTCGTCACCAGACTTTATTATTCGGCATTCTGTATTCGTCGATGTGCTTTCGTCGTACATTCGTCGCCGGATCTTGCTATTCGGCATTCTGCATTCGTCGGTGTGCTTTCGTCATCAACATTCGTCGCCGGATCTTACCATTCGGCAGTCTGCATTCATCTACTTTTCGGTATGCTTTCGTCGTCGACATTCGTCATCACCCAGCAGGCAGACACCGAATTGGAGGAAAAGACAGGCTGACAGTAGCCAGGTGGCGGGACCCACCTGATTAGTTGGTACAGAGACCGGGAACATCAATGGTGCAAGGACGACGCTGTCCTCATCGTCAACAGAATATTTCTAGAATAAATAGTAGATGTAAGGGTAGAATGATCATGTAAAAGTCAGCGGGCGTGCATAAATGTTCCCTCCAAAGGGGTTATAAGGAGAGAACGGTTCCTTGGTTTCAGGGATCAGATTAATATATTAGCGGTCTACTATTCTCTCCGGTTCTTTCTCAGTCATTCGGTTCTACCCATTCGTCGTTTGAGGGTACCTACGCAACCGGTTACCACGCTAACCAACAATGACCATGGTTGTTGATGACAGAGGCTGGACTTGGATTGGCGAGGCTGGTCAGGGGAGGAGCTGGAGCTTGGGAGAGGCGTTGGTGGATGAGGCAGACGTCGGCGTGGGGAGACAGTCAGCCATCAGGTACTCATCCATGGACGGTGGCGCGAGGCTATTGATCATGGTGTCGAAGTCGGTGATGACCAGATCCGCGCCGGGAGTCAGCGGCTCTGGCAGGTCAGCAGGGCTGCCGTTCGCGCCACCAGAAGCAGCAGACCTAGGCCACTGGCATGCTTCCTCCCGCATGCAGATACGCTTCCTCAGCGCCATCTTCACGTCACCACAGGCACTGTGATTGCTGGTGAAGCTGCCATCCACAGCATCAGCAGCGGTCAGCCGGTTGCCTGCACACATCAAAGCATTGTTTGCACCGGCTTCTTGCTTGTCACCTTCCCAAGGCTCTTGTTCTAGCATCAGAAGAGGTTGTTCTTCAATTCTCTGCAGGAGCAACTCTTCCTGCACATACAGTCCAATGCACAAGCAATGTTTCTATCAGTACACCGATGGTTACTACAGCTAAATACACAATCAGGCATGTCTCAAACTGAGGCAAAACTAAGATCGAATTGCAGAGCCGCAGCCCGCTAAATATCTGTCCACTTCAATTGCATTAAATAAATAGTGAAGTGTACCTTCATGGATTGGAAAGAAGTGGACAGAGCAGCCATCTGGCCCTCCAGTTTCTCATTCTTCTCAAGCACAGTATCATACTTATCCTGGAAAACAGATACAGAGTATCTGATCAATACTTCATCATACAAAGATACCACATGTTACCAGAAAGATACCTCACTCTGGAGAGGTGAAAATTGTATAGATTGATTGAATGTAGTGATGTACCTTCAGTAACAACAGCAGCTCTTTCAGCTCCCCATTCACCTGTGGCGCATTCTCATACTTCTGAAAATGAGAACCCACAATAAGTCATGGCCATCACCGAATTAAGCTAGCAAATAATTAATGGACTCAACAACAACAAACCCCTTACTCCCAAGCAAGTTGGGGTACACTGAATAAGTAATGGGATCAGAAATACAAAGCTTGCATCAAATTAAATTGAAAGGAAGCAGTAAGGGTGAAGCATACCAGCAAGGACAGCACCTATTTTTCCAGCTTGCCATTAGCCTTCACCATACAGTCATACCCCTGCCAATAAGATCATGCTTCATCAACATATTTACACCAGTGAGGGTAGTTTCCTATCAAGATTAAAATGCTACAATGAACAAAAACTCTGAACTTTCGATTCTTCATCGAGTTCTTTAAGTACTAATGGCGACAGACATGCAGTTTAACATATATTGGCCTGAGCGTAGTTCCAATGTGTACAGAATTGCAGATTAAAAGGTCGACTTTAAGAACCATGAAGGAATGTGAGAAGTAAAGCACATATGACAGTTTCACAACTTCAGAAAGGTGGCAGTACCAAGTGGAGCAAAGCTAAGCAAAATATGCTGCTGTTCCTGTTGTACCATTTTTTATGCACAGTACAAATGCAGCTAACAAAATCTGAAATCAAACACCAACATACAGCCAGAACTAGACATGTGTACAACTACAATTTACGAGAGCAGAGCATATCAGGGTAAGTTTACCAAAAATCTGGACAGTGAAAGACAGGAATGAGACTCATATCAACAAGGTATGATGTGTGATCACCTTCCATGGGATGTAGGCTTCCTTGCTCACTTGCACCAGATTGGAGTCGAGCTGCTTCATTTGCCTTCAGTTCATGGAAATCACAAGTCAATTTCAGCAAAAAATTCAAGTATCAGTACTTGCTGCATTCATGAATCTAATCAGAGTATCATCGACATTCATCATACACAGCAACAAGAAGCTGCAATCCATAAGACTACGACAATAAGGGACGTAGAAGACAAGAAAAAGGAGACCTGTTTACGACGGCAAGCTCCCTGTGTTTTCTCATTTTTTTTTTTTGGGATAATCCATCGTGTTGGGTTTTCACCAGAATCGGTGTTCGGGGTGGATTCAGCCGATTTCAGTTTCAGTTTTGGGTATACACATATGTTGGGACTCCATCCCATCTGAATCCGCCCTGTTGCCATTCCTAGCCCTAAACCTGACCGGCCCATTTCCCCACTCCCGAACCTCAGGCCCAGACCTCCACATGAGTCCATGACCCATTATTTACCAACTCGCTCGCTTATCTCGCCGCCTCCATTATTGCTCCCCTTCCCCTCCACCGGCACTAGCAGGCCAAACTAGGCGAAGGAACGGTTGGGGTGTTTGCTTGGTGTCCCTTGCCGTCATCCATCTTAATAATAATAATAATTATTATTATATATAAGCCAGTTTTCATATCTATCGGTAGTATAGAAGGCTCAAGAGAAGATTAAATAACGGTTTTCATGCATCGAGCAAGTACCTAGCAGGAATGCAGCATGGCAAGGGAAAAAAGGGAGAGGCAAGGAAAAAAAACAGACAACAAGGCGTATAATAGAATGTATAAAATTGACCGTCGGAAAGCAGCTAGCATTTTTTATTATTCCAGCATAGCAGGGTCGAGGTCACTGCTGCTGCATACATACAATACAATACATAGAGACAGCAGATAATAATACGTACGTACATACGTACGTATACAGCTACATGGATGGTTACAGATGCTCTGGCGCGCAGTGAAAGCGGCGATCAGATGAGGATCAAGCTCCTACTCCTACTAGATGCATATGCATGGGTACATAGTCACAGTCAGACAGACAGAATGACAGAGCAGACAGACAAACAGACACACACACACTGAACTAAGAGATGCTAGCTGCTTGATACACTAGCTAATCAAGCCCTGGCTTGTACTTGATGCCAAAGTCGGGCAGCCACTCGTCGCCTTGGATGAAGTTCCGGCGGTGTAACCTGCGGCCACAGAAGCGTTAATAATGTGGAATGCCGGCCAACGGACGCGCCCAGCCGTGTTGGCGCCACGCCAGGACCCCGGTTCTCGAACTCGCCGTAGAAGACGGTGCTCGGGACCTCGACGCTGTCGTTCCACTTCTCCCAGCCTGAAGGACTGACGATGGCGTCGAGGAATGTCCGCATGAACACCACGTGGCTATGGGTCTTCCACGGCCTGCCGAGGAAGACGGGCACCTTGTCGTCGCGGAGGCCGGCGCCGGTCATCTCTGTCACGGCGCAGTCATGGAAGACAAAGCCCGAGTGGTCGTCGGCCTGGCTACGGCCCTGGGCCGAGATGACGCAGTGGCCGCCTGGCATCTTGGGGCGGCGAACGATGAGGTTGCACTCCTGGAACACGGCCTTCGCATAACCGAAGACAAAATCGACGGTCCCTGAGATGTTGCAGCTGTGGTAGAACTGGAGCTTCTAGTCGGCGTCCAGCGTGTCCTGGAACCCGTCCAGGTCGCGGCGGAAGCAGACCGATCTGTCCGAAGTGGACAGGAAGGCGACTGCCTGCTCAGCAACCACACCGGCGGTGTTCCGTATGGTAAGATCCCTAGCCATAAACCCCTCGGCACGGGCGCCTGCAACAACAGCAGTTCATATATATGAGATCCAGGAGACACATAAAACAACACGCAAGAAAGCAGAAAACATGCATAGATCGATCAAGCAAGAAAGGAAACATAGTCGACTTACTCACGATGGCCGAGCTTGGGGTGTCGTGGCCGGTGTGCTTCGACCTGTTGCCGGTGATGATGGTCTGCCCCATACCATCGCCCATAATCGCGATGTCGCGCCTGTTAATCTTGAGGATCTCCTCGTACGTGCCCGCACGTACGTGGACGACGTATCGGCGGCGGCGGCTTGCGGGCGGTGCAGGAGCGCCACGGCGATCGTGGCGTAATCCCCAGGATGACGGCGGTTCTTGGACACCACGGCGTCCACCTTGTTGCGCAGGAGGCGGCGGAGACGCGCCTTCACCCAGCGAGGCATGCTGCTGGCGACAGCTGCAGCAGCAGCCGGCGTGGCCTCCTCTGCAGTGGCGTGGCTGTTGCCGCCGACGCCGCCGCTCAGCCTCGGCAGCCGCGTCTCCTCAGCAGGCGGAGCAGCGTGGCCGCTGCCGCCGCTCAGACTCGTCGGCAGAAGCGCCTCCTCAGCAGGCGGAGTTGCGTGGCCGCCGCCGCTCAGGCTCGTCGGCAGCAGCGCCTCCTCAGCAAGCGGAGCAGCGTGGCCGCTGCCGCCGCTCAGACTCGTCGGCCGCAGCGCCTCCTCAGAAGACGGAGCAGCGCGGCCGCTGCCGCCGCTCAGACTCGTCGGCCGCAGCGCCTCCTCAGAAGACGGAGCAGCGCGGCCGCCGATGCCGCTCAGGCTCGTCGCCAGCAGCGCCTCCTCATCAGACGGAGCAGCGTGGCCGCCGCCGCCGCTCACGGTGACCACCAGAACAAGCAGCGCGGCCGCGCCCACCAGCATCCTCCCCATCACCATCGTTACCTCTCACAAGCTTGCTACACTGCACAGCAGTAGTAGCAAGCAGCTCCCTCCCTCCCCTCCGAACTCCGATCCTGTTCGAAAAGCTAGCTAAGTTTGTTGTGATGATGGTGTCGTGATGGGCTTACTGTGTACTAGTGCAATTTCTTGTGGTGGTTCTGGAAGAGCAAGCCAAGGCTGCAACGCTGCATATATAGACGCACCCACATGCATCCGCGGGACCCGGCCGGCTGGGTTTGATTGGAAACAAACAGTCCATGACATGCGGGGCCATGACGGCATACATCTGAATTTATTATTTATTTTTTATATTTTTTTATGTATGTTAACAGTTGGACATCATTTTAAACAGGTCTAAGCACGTATTTCATTAAAAATGATGAAATTTTAGACTACAAAACAAACCAAATGGTAACAAACACGTTACCAGCCCTAGAACTACTGGATCCAAAACGAATCGATTACATGGATACACAATTTTGCAACTCAAACAACAGACTTAGGAGTCAATGATGCCCCCGTGACATGAGCCTTGCGAGGTGCATATTTCCAGCAGCACACCAACAGGAAGCCTCCTCCCAGATGGCCTCCAGCAGGACAGCCGCACTCCGAGTCTCTCCTTGGAACGTACGTGCGTTACGCTCTTTCCATATGAGATCATCGATTGTTTCCATTAGTACATGTAATATCATATATGTTATTATTGATTGGGAAAGCAGTGTGCATGCGATAATATATGCATGCTCTATAAAATAAATTACACGCACACACGCAGCTACAGGCCTACAGCTCACTACAGCATACTCCGTACGTTACTTTTGTTGTATGTATTAATTGGCCAGAGCAAAAGCCTAAATTGGAATTTCTACGTGGGAAAAATTCGGTTAATCGAATTTTAAAAATGATATATTCAAAACAAAATGTAGGAAAAAGTCTAAACCATTTTCGTCATTCCAGTTTCAAATTTACACTATCGAACCGAATGTCGCGGCCTTGCGGGATCTTGAGAAGGCAACTCCAATCAACCGAATCGAACGCCTCGGCGAAGTCCAGGGTCGGTGCTAGATGCTTTAACACAGAGTTGGCGAGCTCCGTCGCAAGGACGAATTTTTTGAAGATGGATCGCCTCTTGATGAAGTCAGTTTGGTTAAGGTCGATCAACTTCGCAATATGCAGTTGCAACCTCAATGTAATAAGCTTGTTTAGGATTTTTATTGAGTAGTTCTGCAGGGACACGAAACACCGGGATGCAAGAGCTCTTGTCCATGTCCAGATCGGCGGTACTCATTAATGGTGTAACACCCTAGATTTTTCATGTTTTTAAAAATAGCCAAAATAATTTAATTTTGTATTTTTTTGTGGGCATTTAACATCGGCATAATTTATTTTGTGATGTTTGGTTTTGGTTGGATTTGAATTGGAATTCAAATCTATTTAAAAATACTTTTGAAAAGGGGTTTGAATAAAAGAAAAACATTTCTTTTTCCCTCTTACTCTCTTCCTGCCTTATGGCCCGGTCGCTTGAGCAGCCCAACCGACGGCCTGCGCCTTTCTCCCGCGCTCGGCCCGAGCCACTGCCACGTGGCCTGCTTCCTTTTCCCCTCCGCGTGGCCTGCTTCGCCTTGTGGCCCAGCATGGAGCCGTTGCCGCGTTGCCCGCTCTCCTTCTTGGGCCGCCAGGCGAAGCCCATCAAGACACGTCGATCGACAGCCGTCTGTGTCCTCCTCTCCTCTCTAGCTGACAAGTGGAGACCACCCCGCCTTCGTCCACCTCCGGCTCGTCCCTGGCCGGGACACCCAGTCGAAGCCCGACTCCGACCCACGCCACCCGTGCCATCCACGCCAGGTCGCACCTTCACTCTCGGGGCTATATAAGCATTTAACTCGCATCCGCAAACCCACCCGAAACCCTGTCGGCTGACGCCCTCGCTTTGAGTCGCCGCAACCGTCGAAACCCTAGCCGCCATTGACGGGTTCCGCCAAAGCTTGCAATTGGCCGCACCCGACGGATCATCTTCGCCATTAACTATCTGGCAAGCCTCGCCTTGACCTCCTGAGCATCTTGGTGTTTTCCTTTTGGTTCAATTTGATCTAAACCAAGTCGCCACCGTTCGCAGGGCACCGCCGTCTGCCGCGCCGAGCCTCCCGCCGTCCTCGCTTCGCCTCGGCCGTCATCTTCCTCCTAGGTGAGCGCGGCTCGTCCTCCTCTTTGATTTGGTACCGGTCCCGTGCCAAACAGTGGACGGAAACGTCGGATTGAGTTACGCCGGCGAGCTTCCTCGTCGCCGGCGATGGTCGCCGCCGCGGACGGTCTCCAGTCCGGCAGCGCGCCGTCACCTGCCCCCTCAGATCCAATCTAGACCGTCCATCTTGAAACGGACGGCCAGAAATACACCGTACCCCTTCGCATGGCAATTTTGCAAATAACCCCCTGCTTATCTGCTTAATCTGTTAAGAGCCCTTGGCGCTTTCGTTAGAATACGTTTTCTCCATTGGAAAGCGTATTTTCTGTTTAACAGATCCATAATACGTTTCGTCCACTAGAAAGCTTATTTTCCCTTCAGACAGAGCCAGAATACGTTTCCTTCACTGGAAAACGTATTTCCTCTTTACAGTTTCAAAATACGTTTTCCTCTATTTACAATTTTGCCATTATTTTTAAAAGTTTATAACTTTCATGTTTTAACTCTAATTTGGTCCATTCAAATTCCGTTAGATTCATAATTTCGTAACCTACACAGTGGTGTCACTGTTGGTATATTTTGGAAACTTTATATTTTTAGTTTATATTTAATGTATTTATTTGTCTATAGAAAATCTTTAAAAATTCATAACTTCGCCGTTATAACTCCGTTTTTGGTAAACTTGACGTCTGTGTGATCGTAGCAGCGTGTAGAATAGTTTTATAAATTTTCTATTCTGTTTTGATGAGATTGATGTACTATTCCTCTAATAACTCTTCTTTACTTCGTGTATGTATGCTCGATTGGATTGTCTGGTGTTGATTGTTAATGTCGAGTACGGACGGTGAGGTTTTTGTTGAGCAAGGCTACTTTGAGGATTAGCAGGACCAGCAAGACTTTATGAATTAAGGCAAGTATAGCATGGATCTTCCTTGTTACCTATTCACTATAAATAACAATTCATATGCATGTGTCCGTTTGATGACCCTAGAGATTATAACTAGCTTTGATATCCTGATTCTTTAACCTTTTGGGTTATATTGGGTAGTTATGATGTAGTATTTTAATAGTCATGATCTTATAACTTGATGTGTGTTATGTTATCAACGAAAATAATGACTTTTAACAAACTTGAACTCAAGTGATTTATCATGGATAATCCGTACAGCTGCGAGGGCTATGGCTCTGGCTCTAGTCACTTGTAGGCCCTTTTCTAGCTGGTTAGTGGTCTGGAAGTTGGGTCTAGGATAGCCTCTGTCCTTATGAGTATAGCCAGGAAGGACTGTGTCATGTTGGAAGAGGGGTTTCTACACTTAACGTTTTCCACATCTCTGATTGGTTAGGAGAACCTATAGGAGGCTTTATATGTTTTGTAGTGGTTTAGAAGTTATAAATCCACTCAGCTGCAAAACATGACTCACAGTGAAAGTGTACACATCTGATCAGAGTTTAAATCAATATATTTCCCGTGCCCACGATCAGGGCGGCCTTGACACATTTACATTAAAGATAATGGTTCTTAAATTGTTAATGTGTTCATCTTAATGTCATTATTGCTACACACTTGTTAATGTTATCCTGATCATGAGTATATGGGAATTATCACTACCTTGATGCTATGCCTTAATATGATTAACTTATAAAAACTAAATGCAGTCAAACAGTGTCAGCTTAATTGAGCCTTATTAACCCATGTTATGCTTGTTGAGTACGGTTGTGTACTTACGCTTGCTTTATTTTCAATTTTGGAAAATCCTGGATGGGTAACAGATGAAGGTTGGAATGAAAGCTATCATGATGAGTACTAGGCTTGGTGTTCACCAGTCGGCGTGTCCCTGTGTGAAGCTTTCGCATTAAAGTTATATTAGATATCTATTTGTTTATGCGCAAGACTCTGAATAAATATTGGTTCGCTATGTAATAAACAGGGTGATGATACTCTTTGTAATTTGTCATCTTATATGTGCAACTTATTCCTGGGGCGCATATAAGGCTATTTATATATTCTATTTTTATCCTTAAAAATAGAGTGTGACAAATGGCATAGGTATTATTTGGGCCATGGATCACCTGCAAGAGGGGACTCGCCAGGGGATGCTCTCTCTCCCCATACTACTTCTTGCTGATAGCAGATGTCCTACATATATACCATGGTCAATCCAGAAGCAGAGATCAAGCACCCATGTCTGATGGGCCCCCTGGTGCTCCAGTATGCAGATGAAACGATCATCCTGACCCGTGTTAATCAAGGGAGCATACAGGGCAGCTACAATGCAGGGAAGGCACCTTCCCCCAAACCCACCTGGTGCTCCCTCTATCTAACATCAAGCTATCATTGTCAGTGTTCGCTCCCCTGATCGCCCGAGTGAACTTGTACGCAGCAACATGGAAAGCCTTTCTACTGATCTCGTTCGAGCGTGTCGCGCTGATCAATGTTGTCCTAGATGGGCTCTAGACTTATGCCATGGGGGTGATGGAGCTGCCGCCTAGGGTGATTGCTGCGCTAGACGCTAGACGCTAGACGCTAGAAGCAGACCTTTTTCTATGGACCGACATAGGAGAGGCGAGCGGCACACAATGCCTTGTCTCCTAGGAGAATGTGTGTCAGGACAAGGAGGATGCTGGGCTAGGCATCAAGCAACGACACTAAGAATGTCTGCCTACTTCTCAAACAGCTACACCAACTCCACTGCAATGATGGCTCGGCCTAGGCATCCTGGACCAGGGAGCTCGTCGGCACAACCACCCTCCACGGCGACCTCTATGACTCCCACTGGGAGGCGTTGTGAGGCCTTCTCACGGCGTACAGGAGCATCACCATGTCCTTATCGGTGACACCTGGGACGCAGCCTTCTAGCATGACCCCTGGCTTGCCGACACCTCCCTGGCAGAAATAGTGCGAGCGCTCCACAGCCACTATGGCCGAAACACGACATCCATGCATGAAATCATCAGCTAGGAGCTCCACTACAAGTTCTAGCACCACTGTCCTCCTGGGCAGTAGAGGAGCTGGAGAACTCTCCCTGGTGCTACAAATGAAGCCAAAGACGGGCACCGCCAGCAGATATCCGGCATCATCTACAAAACCTCCACTCGAACTGAGCGTTTCATACAGGTTAGTCTGGTGCAATTTCGCTCCCCCTAGTCAAATTCTTTGCCTGGCTCCTCACCCAAAACAGTATTCATTGTCGAATGGTCCTGGCTCGTAAGAACATCGCCACTGACGGGTGTTGCGAACTGTGTGGTCTAGAGGAAGAAATAGACAATCATATCTTCTCTGGCTGCTCCATTGTTCAATCATTCTGGAACGACATTGGATGGGCGCCAGCTAGGATAGCCAAAGTCGACGAGATCAAGAACACTCAACCCCCCCCCCCACCCCCCAAGGATCTCCAAAGCTGTTCTTGACCTGCTGCTAGGGTCTTCTGGTCTTCTGCTAGGAAATCTGGAAGCCTCGGAACGTGGTGGTGTTCAGGGAAGCCACGCCGGATGTGGGACGACTCAACGCAGCCTGTGCGGAGTCTGCCAAGAACTGGAGCTACTGCATCCCAGGAAGAATGGGAGTTTACACTTTAGCTAGGAAATGTTGAAACACGTATTATATACGTAATCTACACTCTTCCCCCTTCTCCTTTGAGAAAGTTTGTGTAGCCAAAGCCATGCCTTCCACCTACCAGTTCACCGGCATCCCGTGCAATATATGCATGGGCAATTTGTTTATCCCCCAAGGTCCCTAAAAAAATCAAACCGAATTCAAAATTGTCCGAAAGTACAAATTCGATCGGGTTGAATATAGAAAACGATATGGTTCGGTTCGGGATTTTTCCGTTCCAGTTTCATGTGGGACCACGTAATATATACGAGCTTTTTTAGGCGTCCGTTTGCATGATTTTTTCAGAGCTTGCGTGTCAATATAATGTATATATTTTTTTTGAAAAGGGTCGGGAAGGGAGTCCCCTACCTATATTTTTGTATTATATAAAAAATGATACAAGGTACAAGAGTTACAAGGAAAGCATTGCCCAAAAGAAAAAAGCTGGAATACATTTAAAGGTAATTCTCACACCAACTATTTAAGTCCTCTGTTGTTCTTCTCTTAGCATTGATACAAACTAGGCTAAGCTCATCTTTGAGTCTTTTTTTTAGTGATCAAGATTGAAACTTTTTCCATCAAAGATAACTCCATTTCCAGTGATCAATATAATGTATATATACTCTTGCAATGCTGGTCTGTACGTAAAATCGAATAAGATGCTAAGACCCGTAATAAATGGAATCGTAAACATAACTTTTTATGTATATACTCCTGCGTGCAGGTATATATGTACATACGTAAGTACGTATGTACTCGGTCGCCCGTATGCATTATATGTGGAAGAAGAAGAGTCGTCGGTGACCCGGTGCGTATACCATATGTCCATATGTATATGTGAATAAGAAGATGGAGTCCAATCGAACGAGGACACCCGATCTGCATCTACCTATATATATATAGGTATATCTATATATATAGGTATATCTAGCATTCTAGCTAGCTACGCCGTAGTAGCTGCATATGCATATGCGTTTTCGTTGGATCGATGATGCATCCATCGACGACGGCCCCTCCTCTCTTTCGATCTCGTGATCCTTTCCTTTCCTATATCCTATATATCCTTATTTACTTTTTCTTACTGGCTTACTTTTTCCATGCGCGCGGAGACGAGACGAAGGGAGCGCAGCGCGGCGGCAGGCGGTCCCGGCGGCGGGGCCATATATGCATCCGCGCGACCATGCTAGCTTGCATAGTGCATACATGCAATACAATACATAAGTCACAGGCACGTACGGCAAACTGATGATGAGTGCATCGATCGATTGCATTTGCATTTGCACCTGCGATATATGCATATTTGCGTTCGATTCTTGTGTCTTTTTAATGAATTAACGAGCAGAGCGAGAGACCCAGCGAGACGGATATGAGAGCTAGCTAGCGTACGTGGAGGGGTGAGAGACCGAACTAAAGGAGGCAAGTTTTTTTTTTTTTTTTTTGAAGAATCTTCATTATGTTTTTCTTTGGAACACAAACAAAAACTATATATAAGAGCATATATATTTAGTATAATAACAAACTAAGATGCATGAGATCATCACTACTGCAAATTACGTATTACTTTGCTGCCCTAGCTAGCTAGCATAGCTGAAATTTCAAAGATTGCATGGCCGGCTGATGGCTATGCATTTGGCGGCAGGAGCAAACGCGCCGCCCGGGATCGCACTCATCATGCATCATAATCGATCTATCCAGATCGGCAGCGTGTAGGCCGGCCGGCACGTCGTGAAGCGAGCGATCGATCGAGGTCGCCGTACGTCGTGTGGTCAATTCTACGTATAGCTAGCTAGATTACTCTTCCTTGCATATATGCATTATTGATCTCGACGGTTGGGGCTTGCAACACCAAAGGGAAAAAAGAAGCAAGCAAGCTAGGAAAGTGTGATAGATGATGCATGTATCATATAATAGTGATCCATCGAGAGTGCAATATGGGCTGGACCGGCTGGCCGGCCGAGAGCGAGACGAAGGGGTGTGTAAGTGTACTCCAATCCTGTCCTATATCCGATACATAGATCCTCTCCGATCTGGTCCTGCTTGCTTGACTGGGGGTCTGATCGATCTCGAGTGGGTTGGTCCCATTGCAAGAGGTGTTTGGCTGGGAGACTACTAGCTAGCTAGTAGGTCGTTAGGTCCATCGATCCTTGGAAGAGAATATTCTGTGCAGATCTCGAGGCTGGTCATCGGCTCTCTATTCTTGTCTCAGCGCTCCCCGTCCATCATGCAGATTCATGCGCCACGGGGTCCATCTCGCCGGAGAAAGAACGACCAACGTCGGCCGGCCGGGACCAGCTGAGCGCCCTTGCATGCAATATTGCAATTTCGAAAAGCAACAGGACTGCAGGACGGCGCGGTACACGCCTAGCTGATCGATCGTGGTCGTCGGTCGTCTAGCCCTAGCTAGCCCTACATTATTTTGCATGCATATCCAGTATTCCCTCCGTCCCATAAAGTAAGTCGTTTTGGGTTTTCATGTCACAAGTTTGACTCGATTTATATAAAATACATATAATATTTATAAATCTAAATAAATTTATTAAAAAAACTAGACTTCAAGATCTTTTTGATTATATTAATTACTTAGCATAAATCTTTATATATTTTGATATAAAATTATAGGCAGTAATTTTCTCGAAAAACAAGAATGACATCAATACTGCTAGCCTCTCGCTCGCTCGGCCGGTCTAGCTAGCTAGCCTGGGCCCGAAAACCGGCCGGCGATCATATACTCTCCGATCCGTACACGAAAGGAAACCGATGAGACGATGATGATGATGAGTGCATTGCCTGCCGGTGCTTGGATTTCATTCCATCTTGCTCACGCACACGAGGAGGAGCTAATATAAGTGCAGAAAATTACAAGCAAGGAATCAGTTGCGCCACGCATTTAAACTAATTGCGTCTTGCTCATTCTTGAGCCGCGCTTATGCCAAATCACAAAATCGTACGTCGAACACTTTGGTGATTACAGACTTGCAGGGTGGGACTCATTATTCCTGAAAAATTTTACCATTTCCTAGCATCCCATATATAAGCGCCAGAGAATTGTTTGGAGAACAAACGGCCAGAGCCTCGCGTCAAGGGGCACTGATAGATGCGTTCCATGCGTCCACGTCCGAGAGCGTTGCGACGTGCTGAAAAGTTGCAGCTAGCCGCAGCACTTGTGCTGCAGCAGAAAAAGACGTGGTGCCTATCTTCTTGGGGCACCGCTCGCACGATGCATCAATGTCGAGGACGTGCTAGTCTCCAAGAAGAAGAAGATTTTGGCCGGCCGTGTGCTTAGACGATCCTTGAAGTACGGGCGGAGAAGATTTTGACTTTGTTCGGCAATCGGGACGACCAGCAACGCTCGATGCACGTCAGTTGGTGCCTCACCGCCGTCGATTGCAATGTAGGCAACGATCTGCCGCCGCCGCCGCCGCCGCCGCTAGCTCGATCGTGTACCGGCACACGGACCGCAAGCCCGGCGGCGCGGTCGGCGAGGCAGGGCAGGAAGCGGAGCGCGACGCCCAGGATGTCCGCCAGAATGAACGCTGCCGCCGCCGCGTCGTCGTCTGTGTATTGGACACGGTCACGTACGTACGTACCACTACCACACCAGAATACCAGATCTCGGGGAGTAGCGTTTGTTTGTTAGCTTCATGAGTCGGAGGTCAGAAGCATAATTCAGCGTAGTTGCCTGCAGACAGAGGGCGAGGGATGCTACCATCATCCAGCGTAGGGCCGGGGGGCCGGACTTTGGCGGACACTAGACCGTTTGCTGCTGTGCAATGCATTATTGCCATAGCCACGCTACCAGACTCGTAGTGAAAATTCACCATAGGCCGACCGGTGCGCACCATTTTACGCACCATATATGCATATATGCTCCCTGCATTCCACATATACTAAAATGCAATGCATGCTTGGCACGTACAGTGGCATACGACGTAAGTATAGGGGAATCTGAGATCGGCCGTCTGCATATATACATATATGCATCAACATTTATCAGCTAGCATCGCATATTCACGGAGAGACAAATCGTACTTACATTATCATATTACCACTGCTACTAAAACACGAAGGCGGACAGAAATGATATTAACCAAGGCGGTTTAGATGCCCGCCTCGACTAATCAAATAAAAAAAAGAGAGAAATCCTTGGACAAGTCTGTCGAACCCATCATGGGCCCACTACTAGAGTGGCGAAAATTTTCGACGGCCAAAAACCATCAGGAAATACTTTCCCGTAGAGGCTAGCCGACAGGATTGTCTCAACGTGAAAAACCAGCAGCTCCTGACGGACGGCCATAAGGAAACTTTTTCCTCTACAGTTCAGCTTGTTTGTCCGGCCAACGATATTTCCTGTCAACTCAACCAACAGGAATTCCCGTCAGGAATTAAATAACGATAGAGAGGCTTTTCACCATCTAAATACACAAAAAAGAGGTTCATTTCCTTCTAACAGCAGCAGGTCACTTAGAGAGCCCTTTTTGCTGCACAAGAGAGGTTTTGCTATCCATTAACCATTTCAGCCCATGTTAGCAATGTCTTCATTGTCTTTGATGCTGCTGCTAAAAGAAGAATTAAACCACATGTGACATTTCAAGCATGAGACGACTCAGTACCGGCCTGCAAGATGGAAATTAAACTGATGAGTGATTCTAACACTAGAGACTACACATGACAACTAAGGACACAAGGAGACTGCACATTTGAGATGCAGCCACAAGTTGTTGCATCAACATCTAAATTTTTTTACATTCGCTGCTCAATTGATTGCACACAAGTTGCATCAACAGCTGAGGGCAAAAGGATTATCAGTACACATTTAAGATTATTTGGTGCAGGTTTACAAAATTTTTAGAAAAAAGGATCATATTTAGACATTGTACTGGTTTATCTGAATTTTAGACACAAGTTACACAGCTAACATAACAGGGGAGTTCACTAACAAATTTCATAACTACCTGCACATCAATTAGATGTATAAAACAAATGTTGCTGAAATGACAATATGGATGGGTATAACAGTCATGATACTTAACAAACTTAAAGCTGGTTATTAGTCAAACTTCTGGCATACAGGTGCTTCAACTTGAAACAAAATAAAGCCAAAAATTAAGATATCTGTCATAACTAAAGACTTACAGATAAACTCACTTGGTGTACTAATGGGATAGTCTCATAGTCATACCCTTCCAGTGGTAATCATAGACATAGTTCGATGCTACATGACTGGTTTTAATGGAACGCATTGACCATATATTTAGCCATACTGTAAGGTCATCCATTGTTTATCACAACAAGCAAAACCTAATATGCATGTATCAGTTTATTTTGACTTGTTTAACAACAAAAAAATTATATGGAAACCAAATTAGAACTCATATCCAAGATAGGAAGGAAAAAGGGAGAGAAAAGAAACAAACTTGTGAAACCCAAGCCCATCCACGACTGCAAGATCCACGCGTGCACGCCACCACTCGTGGGGACTGCCCTCCACTGGATCCTCCATAGGATTTGGGCCCCCGAAGCCGTCGCCGCTAGGGTGGTGGAGGATCCACACCGCCTGACTCACCCGCTGTTGATGCTGCTGCTCTGCCTGCCACACGCGTAGAGAGAGAGAGAGAGAGAGAGAGAGAGAGAGAGAGAGAGAGCCTGGTGAGGGTGAGAATATAGTCAAATTGCACATGAGCCTGAGCGACGCTGAGGAGAAGAGTGACGAAGAAGACTGAGTGGATTTGTAGGCTAGGGTTTCTACTGTTGTGACCGAGTTTTGGGATGAGTGGCCTTTTAATGTGGGTTCGACCACATTAACGGAGGCCCGTCTCTGAAAAACGAGACAGTTTTGGAGGTGTGCCTCCTCCGTTAATAGATTTTAAAAGATGTCATTGTTTTTTAACTGCCTCCATAAATCAATTTTGCGAGACGGTTAATTGTGACCGCTTCAGTTAATAAAAATAAGTGCCTCTGTAAATCGTAGGCATTAACTGATGTGGTTGGATGTTGTAAAGGCCTTGGTTAACAAAAAGGTACTACATTACAAAATTATTTGTGTAGTAGTGTACTAGTCTATCAATGTGGTTGGGCCCGCATTAGAACGCTAGGCTTGTCTATAAAAAATAGAGGCTAGCTATTGTTTGATAAAATGGTATAAAGTTATAAAAAGTAGTCCAAGAAGCCTTAGATCCACTAGAGGGAGGGCAACGCCAGATCTATAGGAGAGAGGGGTAGAGGGAGGGCGACACGCATGGAGCATGGGCCATAAGTTGCAACGTGAGCTGGAGGAAGAAACACGCGTGGAGGAGACCGAGCAAGAGCAAAGCCGAGGGAGGGAGGAGACCACCAGTCGCCTCCTTAGTTTGTCTAAAGGACAACTCATTTTGCGACTCGATCTTTTTATGTAGTGTAACATGATGCGAATAGAGTTTTTTTATATGCATGTATACCTTTGAAAACATGTGGATCGAGGTTCGTTGCTGAAGTAAACATTTTTTTCTCATTAATTCTATCAAACAAAATAGTGTGCACATGCATTATATATACACAATAAAATACATATATAGCTCGAAAAAGAAGAACTGAAATATGTCGGCCATTACATCACATTACAATTGCAAATGGTATGATGATTAACTCATCAAATTAGTACGTGTATACATATGGCGGGCTAGCTGAATAAGATCGAAGGCTGAATCATCGAATAATGATCGAGGCATTCAGCTAGGCGCGTCAATAATTGAGACATGCAAGCAATTATGGACCAGTTCCGTCCGGAGAGGGAAGAGCGTTAGCCCGAAATGGCAAGGAAGAAGTGACGAGTCCATCATTAAGAGTCACGTAATCCTTGATTACAGCCATATCGCCGCCATAGGTACCAGCAGTGTCCGGGCATTTGTCGAGACTATGAGATGCAGCCAGGATCCAAGTCGCCACGTCGTTGAGATCCGGATTTGTCGCGGCCACCTCGTCGTTGATGCGGCCGAGCTTCGCCAACGCCTCCTTGGCCCCGCTAAGTGTCACACTCCACTTTTAAGGACAAAAGTAGAATGCATAAATAGCCTTATATGCGCCCCAGGAACAGTCGCACATATAGGATGACAAATTACAAAGAGTATCATCACCTTGTTTATTACATAGCGAACCAATATTCATTACAGAGTATTACGCATAAACAATAAATAACCAAGATATCTTTATTGCGGAAGCTCCACACAGGGACATGTCAACTGGTGAACATCAAGCCTAGTACTCATCGCGATAGCTCTCATTCCAACCTTCATCTGTTACCCATCCGGGATTTTCCAAAATTGAAAGTAAAGCAAGCGTAAGTACACAACCGTACTCAACAAGCATAACATGGGTTAATGAGGCTCAAATAAGCTGACACTGTTTGACTGCATTTAGCTTTTATAATTTAATCATATTAAAGCATAGCATCAAGGTAATAATAATTCCCATATTCTCATGATCAAATAACATTAACCAGTGCGTAGCAAGAACGACATTAAGATGCACACATTAACAATTTGAGAACCATTATCTTTTGTAAATGTGTCAAGGCCGCCCTAACCGAAGGGCACGGACAATATATTGATTTAAACTCTGATCAGAGGTGTACACTTTCACTGTGAGTCATGTTTTGCAACTGAGTGGACTTATAACTTCCAAACCACCACAAAACATATAAAGCCTCCTATAGGTTCTCCCAACCAATCAGAGATGCGGAAATACCGTTGTGTTAGGAACTCCCCTTCCAATATGGCACACACCTACCCGGCTATACTCATAAGGACAGAGGCAGTCCTAAACCCCAACTTCCAGACCACCAACCAGCTAGAAAAGGGCCTACAAGTGACTAGAGCCAGAGCCATATAGCCCTCACAGCTGTACGGATTCTCCATGATAAATCACTTACAGACAAAAGTCCATGTTTGTTAAAAGTCATCATTTTCGTTGATAGCATAACACACATCAAGTTATAAGATCATGATCATTAGAGCACTAGCATCATAACTACCCAATGCAACCCAAAAGGTTCAAGGAATCAGGGTATCAAAGCTAGTTATAATCTCTAGGTCATCAAAGACACATGCATATGAATTGTTATTAATAGTGAATAGGTAACAAGGATGATCCATGCTATACTTGCCTTGATTCACGAAGTCCTGCTGATCCTGCTGATCCTCAAAGTAGCTTTGCTCAGCAAAAACCTCATCGTCTGAACTCGACATTAACAATCAACACCAGACAATCCAATCGAGCATACATACACGAAGCAAACAAAGAGCTATTAGAGGAGCAGTAGATCAATCTCATCAAAACAGAATAAAAAGGTTATAAAACTATTCTACTTGTTCCTACGATCACACAGACGTCAAGTTCACCGAAATCGGACTTATAACGGCGAAGATATGAATTTCCAAAGATTTCCTGTATATAAATAAATAATTTAAATATAGACTAAAAATATAAACTTTTCAAAATACTTCAAAAATAATACCACTGCGTAGATTATGAAATTATGAATCTAACGCAATTTGAACGGACCAAATCGGAGTTAAAACGTGAAAGTTATGAGCTTTTAAAGATAATGGCAAAACTGTAAAAAGATGAAAACGTATTCTGAACTGAAACGGAAAAATACGTTTTTCCGAGTAGAAAACGTATTCTGGACGCAGTTATAAAGGAAATACGCTTTTCAGTGGACGAAGCGTATTATGGATCCGTTAAGAAGAATTTACGCTTTCTCATGGAGAAAACGGATTCTGTCCACGGCGCCAGGGTCTCTTAACAGAATACCGCAAAATCCAGGGGTTTATTTGCAAAAGTGCCCCGCGAAACGTTACGGTCGAATTCTGGCCGTTCGTCTCACGATGGACGGCTCAGATTGATCCGACCGGCCGACCTCGCCGGGGACGACGAACGACGCGGCGGCGGCCATCGCCGGCGGTGAGGAAACTCGCCGGAGTTACTCAATCCGACGTTCCCGACCACCGTTTGACACGGGACCGGTACCAAACACGAGCGGAGCTCTCACCGCGCTCACCTGTGTAGTCAATGGAAGCCGAGGCGACGCGAGGACGGCGTGCGGCTCGGTGCGGCGGCCGGCGGCGAGCTGCACACGACCGGAGCTCGAGTTAGGCAAAATTCGACCGAAAGAATTACACCAACGCGCTCAGGAGACCAAGGAAGGACTTGCCGACCGGTTAATGGCAAGGATGACCCGAGGTCGGCGGCCAATTTTGAGTTTTGGCGGCCGGCGGTGAAAGAATCGGCGGCGGCTAGGGTTTCGGCGTCGGCGCGACGACTTTGGCGAGACGAAGGCAGAGGCGGCGCTGATTTAGGGTTGCGGGTGGGGCTTGATTCCTTTTAAAGCCCGAAGGCAAGGACGTGCGACCGAGCGGGGGTGGCACGGGTCGGACTCGCCGTTGCGACTCGAGGCCGAGCCGAAGGAGGACGAAGGCGACGCGGGGCCCACCTGTCGGCGGCAGAGCGCGGGCGGACGCGCGGGCATGCGGTCGGGCGACGCGGCTGGGCCTCGGCCTGCAGCCCAAGAAGAGAAACGGCGCGCGCACGACGCTGGGCCGAGGAGAAAGGCGCGGGCCGCGCGGAGGAGAAAGGAGGAGTGGGCCGCGGCAGGCCGATTGGGCCAGAAGGAGAGAAAAGAAAAGGAAATCTCTTTCCAATTATTTGAATCATTTTCAAATACCAATTCAAATGTATTTTGAAAACCAAATTCAAATTCCAACACCACACATGAAAATATGCACCAGCATGAATGCTCAAGCATGTTTCTACCATGATTCAACCTTATTTTCATAAAACATTTATTTTGCCATTTATTTATCCACCCAAAAATCATTTTGACTATTTATATGTATATATTTTTGGAAATTGAAAACTAGGGTGTTACACTAAGGGTTTGGTTCACCACCTGGATGCACTCCGCCGGCACCGCATCCAGATTCCCCTCCAAGAACCACTTGAGCCTCGCGAGCATGCCAGTGAAGCCGGCGATGGTGGCCCTGTTGTAGCTGCCGTTGATAGACGTGGCGTACGGGAGCAGGTGCTCGTAGCACGTCTGCTGGTCCTCTCCTCTTGCGCGTGAATGCGAGCAGCGGGTGCGGATGAAGTCCTACGCCGCCACGGTGGTAGGTAGGTTCTCCACTAGTGCCTCTGCTCCTGCGGCGGCCACGCATGGTGGTGCTGCAGCCGCAAAGATGCAGGCGACGATCGCCACTACAAGAACAGGAGGAACTGCTGCAGGCATCTTTGGAATTGGAACTACACCCATATTCTTAGCTAGCTAGGTCACTTGATTCTGTCTCTCTGGTCTATATATAATATAAGCAAATTACTATTATTATATTAGTACTATATATAAATAGGACGATGATGTGCATTTTAATTTAACCACACGTTATTAATAGTAGTTGGAGCCCGCCGTCCCCTCGTTAATTGGGCGGTGAGCTTTCATCGTACGCTAGGAAGCGCCCTACCAACGAAAATACCCAATAATTTAGATTGATTGTGGAATAGTAATTAATAATATAATATGCCTAGTGCATGGCCCGTAGGATTCTAGATGAATGCAGGAGAGAGAGAATTGAAGGTCAATAATGGAGAGCAAAAGGTAGCCAATTAATTTGGATTGCAAATAAAACGTGTAGAAAAACAAACATGTAAGCTCGGATAGCTCACTACTACACAAAACTCTACCTAAATAGCAAAATTGCTTAACCAAGGTCAGCAAGCCAACCACCTCGGATCAAAGGTGTTAATACGACCTTTAACCGAGGCGGGCAAGCTAAAGCAACCAAAGGCGGGCCGCTGGCACAACCGTCTTCGGCACTGACCCTAGCTAGGTGAGAATTATTGCTACTACTATACTATATCGAAACAAACACACAGTACGAGTATATATATGCTTTAAAAATACATAGGCAGTGAAACATGAATAATGTCATGTTTCCTGGTCTGAAGCTGTGAGGTCAGGATCTCGTGACAAAGCTGGGCCTGAGAGAAAACGGTCGGATGGATGAAGCCCCCCGCTCCTCCTCTGTCCCCCTCGTCTCCATGCGTCCGCCCGGCAAATCCCCCCAAATCCACTCAATCCACCATCGATTACTTCACCCCTCCACCAGATCCAGTATCCTCTCATCCTGATCTACTCCATGGGTCGGATGGTGTCTCGGGGTCACGAGATGGCCCTCCGCAGCAAGATGGGGCACCAGCAGAGTTGCCCACCGCCGCCGCTGCATCGTGCTCGTGTGGGCGGCGGTCGCCGGCGTCCGCACCTCTCAGGCCACCGGTGACCACGTCCTCCGAGGCCATCTCGCATGCCTTGATGCCCTAAAGTTCGCACAACATGGAGGTCGTGCCCATGACAGTGAAGCTGCGGTGGGAGGACGAGGATGTTGTCGAGGATATCGCGGAAGACGAAGACAACAATGAGGATGAAGATGATGTCGGTGACCCCTCCTCGTCCATTGCCTGTGGGCCCCTACTCAGGCGTCCGCGGCCGCTTCCTGTGTGCAGGCCGTGGGCTCCTAGGTTCCAACAGCCACCCCTCTGGGCGCTCCCACCGCCAGGGGGTGCACATCCTCCCCGGCGCCCCAGCCTTCCCAGCCACCGCCGTCTTCTGCGACGCTGGAGGCAGGGCAGGCTCAGGCGCGGTTATTACCCAGGAGGTGCCACTAGGGCCTTGGCCGCGGCCTAGCGTGCAGCGGTGGGTACCATCGTCGCGACTACCGCCATCGGCATTGTGACTCTGACACCTCCGCCGATGGGCGCCCCGGGGCTCGACTACCTGCAGGCGGCTCGTCACGATCTTGGGGCTCACACCACCGCGCGGCCCAGGAGGTGCCGGCAGCGTCACCATCGCAAGAAGACGGCCTCCGCCAACGGCCCCGTCGATCCACTAGCCCCGGAGTGACGCCCGGTTCGCCTGCGGCTTGGCTCCCATCGCTGCGCCATGGCGCCGGATGCCGAGGGTTGGCAGCGGGTGCTCCCACAGCGCCTGCAGCAGGAGGAGGCCCGGCCTGCGTCAGCCGGCAGAAGGTGGCGCGCCCGCCAACCAGGGAGGGCCGCGCCCACATGACGTCTAGTCCCGCGGGGGTTGGTGGGCCTCTGCTTCAACTACCTCGACCATGGCCACGTCGCGGCTCAGTGTCGTTCCCCGTCGCGTTGCCTTCGTTGCCGCTATGCCAGACATCGGGCCAAGGCGTGCATGGTGGCATCGGGCGGGCGTGCGCCGCCCCACAGGACACCGATGAGTGGTTACAGTTGGATGTCCTCTGCGGGCCGCAACTCGGCGGAGTCCAGGTCGCCGAGGGTGACACCTCAAGTCATCCCACCTCCGCAGAGGCAGCTGCCGTCCGCGCCATCTTCATCGTCGACTACATCGTCGCCACTTTTTCCACCTATGGATGACGTGAGTCGCCCGAGGGCCGAGGCCTCCGTCGTCAAGAGTGTCGTTGCCCCGGCTGGCGAGACCGTTGCCCCTATTGTTCTTCTCATGCTTACCAATGCAGCCGCGCTAGACGAGATCCTGGCGCACCTTGCTTCGAAAATTGAGGTGACTATGTGGGTGGCCAGAGGTCGTAAGGGTCAGCAGGGAGGCCATTTTTGCACTCCTTTGCAGGAAGGTGGGGTGCTGTCACAGGTGGCCTCCCAGCTCGCGGCGGACCCTTCGCCACGCAGGGAATTCGACCCCATGGACGAAGAGGCAGGCAGGACTGCGGCAGAGGCTGCACCAGTTGTCGCAGGCTCCGTCGAGGACAGCCTCGGCGCGGCACCTGACGGCCTGGACTCGGGTCCCTCTGGCTCTGTGGCTGTGGCGGTGGTGGGCGCCATCGACGGGGACGGCACCGGCGTGAACGCCTGTGACGCCTCCTCGCCGTCCCCAGTCGCCATGGAGCTCCCGGCGCCTGTGAACGCCCGTGACGCCTCCCCGCCGTCCCCAGCCGCCACCGCTCCATGCGTCGTCAAAGCCGTCTAGCCCCCGACCGATCGACAACACTGAAGGGCTCGTTGGTACCGACCAGGGTGCCGACGTCGATGCCATTGAGGCCCCAGCGGAGGGCAGCGCGGTGGGGCACGCCAATGCGGATGGGAAGGCCTCTGAACAAGTTCCCGTCAGCATTGAATCCGTCGACGACTTCATCAGCTCCTTCATGAAGCCGTTGCCGCCGTCGCTGCTCTCCACACCGTCCTTGCGGGTCACTAAGGCGGGTCCTAGCGAAGACACGCTGGAATGGCTGCCCAAGCGTAGTGCCCGCCTGGCCGCCAAGAACAAGCTTAACAAGCCGGACGCGCAGGCAAGGTTTTTCCTCATGAGGAAGCTCGAGTACGAGGTCGAGACGCAACGCCCCAATGAAGCAATGTTCGAGGAGTTTCACCAAGCCGCGTTCCAGGTTGCACTGGCATGCAGGCTCTGCTTCATGGCAAGAGGCTGCAATCAGAGAGGGCCATGACTAGGTGCTAGAGGCCCGGTAGCGGCTTTCTTGGATTTTTGGTCGCAATATTCGTTTAATATGTAGTCCTTTCTGCTGTATCCAGTAGCTAGGTTTTTAAACTCTTGTCTGCCATTCGATGTGTGCTCCTTGCTAACATCAATGGTTTGATGTTCTGTTGTTATTTTTCGTTTATTCCTCTTAATAAAAAACAGGTGAAGGCCCGGTCGCGAAAAAAATGTCATGTTTCCATGAAGTCGACGAATGGGGCAATGGCGAACCAAACTTATAAAGTAGAACACACAAAGTAGATAGCATCATCGGTATGCAAAATGAGACGACTGAGGGACAAAAAGTCACTTGACGGAATCCCAATCCCATCATTTCATGAGTTTCGTGTGCCTTGCCTAAAATCCGTCTGAGAGGTGATGCAGAAACTGCCCCAGCTTATTTGACAGTAGTTCTCTAGATCGTGACTTTTTACCCTATAATCTTGCTCAGCTTATATAAGCAAGACTCACGTAAGCTAAACCAAACAAGTCCCACACGGCAAGTCTCACCACGCCGAGCGCGTGCACAAGAAAGGTGCTCGACAGCCTCGACTCCATGGACCGCTGGACTTTCATAGGGTCATATTCGTCCTGTTCGCTTGTCGTTTCTGGCTGGCTGATTCTGGCTGCTGCTGATTTTTTGTGAGAGAAAAATACTGTTGAATGGCTGGCTGGTTTGGCTGATAAGTTCAAACGAACAGGCTGATTATCATTGGAACAGTAACAAATAGCACTCGCCAAAACAAAAGAAAAAAACTGTAACAGATAGCATACTCCTGATTACGCTAATCTATAAGCAGTCTGTGCAATTCATCACAAGATCAAAACAGGCATGGCTCCTCATCACCATGCATGCTCCTGGTGAGCATTTGAATTCAACACAGTGGCAGACCATTTCTCCAACCATAAGTACAAACTGCAGTAGGAATTAAGTAGCAGCATGGTGCTAATAGCTGTAAGTAAAACCCACCTGCAACTAAGTTCTAGCTGAAACTAGTGACATAACTACTGAGTGACAATTAAAGGATAAAAATCTGCATAATGCATGGCCTAGTTCAGCAAATGTGAAGTGGGAGGTAAATCTATCTTCTTCTCGGGTGTCCTTCTGTCTTTCTGCAGCTATCCTGTCCTGTCCTGTCCTGTCCTGTGTGCTATGTTCTGAGATGTGAGACGATGGGTTAATGGTGGTGAGGCAAAACTTCAGTGGTCATCTGTCCATTCATCGGAGCTCGTCAGTAGGTGGGGGTTGCGAGTACCAGCTCGGTGCCAACCTCACCACCTCCAGCTCCAGCGTCGAGCTTCAGCGCCTTGGCACCGCACTGTCCTGGTGACGACGACGACGTGTCCTGTGGCAGAAACAATGGCCGGGTAGAGGTCAGTCACCTTCACGATCATGTGTGTGCCACCGTTCATTGACGGCACGAACTAACGATCTCAATTGTCAAGCCTGGAATCTTTATGGACAGGAAACAGGGCACTAAGCAGGACTAGCTCACCATGTGCCGGAGCTGCAGGTTGAGGTCGCCCACGATCATGGTTGTTGATGGCAGAGGCTGGACCTGGATTGGCGAGGCTGGTGAGGGGAGGAGCTGGAGCTTGGGAGAGGCGTAGGTGGATGAGGCAGACGTCGGCGTGGGGACACCGTCAGCCATCAGGTACTCATCCATGGACGATGGCGCGAGGCTATTGATCATGGTGTCGAAGTCGGTGATGACCAGATCCGCACCGGGAGTCAGCGGCTCTGGCAGGTCAGCAGGGCTGCCAGTCGCGCCACCGGAAGCAGCAGACTTAGGCCACTGGCATGCTCCCTCCCGCATGCAGATACGCTTCCTCAGTGCCATCTTCTCGTCACCACAGGCACTGTGATTGCTGCTGAAGCTGCCATCCACGGCATCAGCAACGGTCAGCTGGTTGCCTTCACACACCAAAGCATTGTTTGCACCGGCTTCTTGCTTGTCACCTTCCCAAGGCTCTTGTGCTAACATCAGAAGAGGTTGTTCTTCAATTCTCTGCAGGAGCAACTCTTCCTGCACATACAGTCCAATGCACAAGCAATCATCTATCAGTACACTGATGGTTACTACTCCTAAAATACACAATCAGGCATGTCTCAAACTGAGGCAAAACTAAGATCGAATTGCAGAGAAGCAGCCCGCTAAATATCTGTGCAGTTCAATTGCATTAAATGAATAGCGAGTGTACCTTCATGGATTGGAAAGAAGTGGACAGAGCAACCATCTGGCCCTCCAGTTTCTCATTCTTCTCAAGCACAGTATCATACTTATCCTGGAAAACATATCCAGAGTATCGGATCAATACTTCATCATACAAAGGTACCACATGTTACCAGAAAGATACCTCACTTTGGTGAGGTGCAAATTGTATAGATTGATTGAATGTAGTGATGTACCTTCAGTAACAGCAGCAGCTCTTTCAGCTCCCCATTCACCTGTGCCACATTCTCATACTTCTCCTGAAAATGAGAACCCACAATAAGTCATGGCCATCACCGAATTAAGCTAGCAAATAATTAATGGACTCAACAACAACAAACCCCTTACTCCCAAGCAAGTTGGGGTACACTGAATAAGTAATGGGATCAGAAATACAAAGCTTGCATCAAATTAAATTGAAAGGAAGCAGTAAGGGTGAAGCATACCTCCAAGGACAGCACCTCTTTTTCCAGCTTGCCATTAGCCTTCACCATACAGTCATACCCCTGCCAATAAGATCATGCTTCATCAACATGTTTACACCAGTGAGGATAGCTGCCTATCAAGATTAAAATGCTACAATGAACAAAAACTCTGAACTTTTGATTCTTCATCAAGTTCTTTAAGTACTAATGGCGACAGACATGCAGTTTAACATATATTGGCATGAGTGTAGTTCCAGCGTGTGTACAGAATTGCAGATTAACTGGTCGACTTTAAGCACCATGAAGGAATGTGACAAGTAAAGCACATATGACAGTTTCACAACTTCAGAAAGGTGGCAGTACCAAGTGGAGCAAAGCTAAGCACAGTACCAATGCAGCTAAC
Source organism: Bothriochloa decipiens (assembly GCA_023333625.1). Lineage (NCBI taxonomy): Eukaryota > Viridiplantae > Streptophyta > Magnoliopsida > Poales > Poaceae > Bothriochloa > Bothriochloa decipiens. The sequence goes on from CM041646.1 coordinate 4,121,619, forward strand.
AAAATCTGAAATCAAACACCAACATCCAGCAGAGCTAGACATGTGTACAACACTACAATTTACAAGAGCAGAGCATAGCAGGCTATTTTCAGTTCTGCACTAGAAGTTTACCAAAAATCTGGACAGTGAAAGACAGGAATGAGACTCATATCAACAAGGTATGATGTGTGATCACCTTCCATGAGATGTAGGCTTCCTTGCTCACTTGCACCAGATTGGAGTCGAGCTGCTTCATTTGCCTTCAGTTCATGGAAATCACAGGTCAATTTCGGAAAAATAACAATTATCAGTACTTGCTGCATTCGAGAATCTAATCAGAGTATCATCGACATTCAACAAGAAGCTGCAATCCATGAGACTACGGCGTAGAAGACGAGAAAAAGGAGACCTCTTTACGACGGCAAGCTCCCCGGTGAGCTCCTCCACCTGCTTCTGCACCTCGAGCGTGCGAGCCTCGGCCGACACGGGGTCTCCAGGCTTCCACCCGGGCGGTGGCACCCAGTACGGGTCCACGACGCCGGCCTCCCGCCGCGCGGCCGCCAGTCCAGCCGGCTCGAGCCAGTACTCCAGGCCGCCGGCCGGATTGTACCGGCGGCGGACCCGGTCGGCGCTGCCGGCGGGGACCTTGTCGGCGACGTGGCGGAGGAGGTGGTCGAGGAGGCCCGTGTCGCCGATGTAGCGGCGCGCCCGCGCACGCAGGTCGGCGCGCGGCGCGGGGTTGCCGGCGGTGGCGCCGCGCTCGCGCAGGATGTCGGCCAGCGTCGTCTCGCCCGCCGCGTACCGCCACGCCGACCACCGGTCCACCTTGCCGTTGCCGCGCGACGAGCCGGGGCCGGGGTCGGGAGTGCCGGCCGCGGGCCGCTCGCTCTCCGCCTTCCCCGCCGCCGCCGCCGCCACCTTCTCCTCCTCCTCCTGCTTCGGAGCGGCCGTCCTCTTGGCGCGCTTGGCGGCACGCGCACACGCCGTGGCCGCCGCCGCCCTCGCCCTCTTCTTCCCCTCCCTCGGCTCCGCCTCCGCCTTCACCGCCACCGCGGGCTTGACGTCCTCCTCTTCCTCCGCGGCCTTGACGACGCCGCCGCCCTCGCCCTCGTCGCCTGACGACGTCTCCTGCTCCTCCTTGACGACCCGGGGTGCCTTCTTGGCGCGCCTGGCGGCCCCGCGGCGGCGCGGGAGGCCGCTCCACCTCGCCCTCTGGCTCTTCCTGCTCCTCCTCGCCTTCCTCGCCTTCCCCACCACCACCGCCACGGGCTTGTCCTCCTCCTCCTCACGGCCGCTGTCCTCATCTTGACCCGCCGCCGCGTCCTCCGCCTCCTCGGGCTGCTCGTTCTTGGCCACCTCCCCGAGACCCAGGCACAGCTTGCTCCTCTTGACGGCGGCGGCACCTCTGGTGCTCTCCTCGTCCACGCACCGAGCCGCCGCGGGCAGCTGGTGCACGCGTGTCCCGAGTCCAGAAGCGGTGGGGGAACCCGGGCGGTGCCGGCTGGGGTACTCGGCGCGGCGCGTGACGCCCCAGCCCACGCAGGTGCGGTGCAGCGCGGAGAGCAGGCAGGTCGGGGCCGTAGGCGGCGGCGGCGACGGGGACCGCTCCTTGCGCCGCGGCTTCCGGGCGACGAGGAGGAGGCACGGGCTGCTGCTCGGCGCCGGCGCCGGCGCGGGCGAGGGCGATCGCCGCTCCGGCGTGGGCTGCAGCTCCTGCTGCTGCTGGGAGAAGTCGTAGAGGCGTGGCGCGGCGGACCAGAAGGCGTCGGCGTCGGCGTCGGCGGCCGCGTCGTCCCCGCCCAGGTCACGCGCGGCGGCGCGGCGGCGCAGGAAGCGCGACGCGGGGATGGTGCCCCCGTCGCCGCCGGAGACGCTCATGGTCATGGGCGGCGGCCGAGCGCAACGCGAAAAGTGGAGGGTCCGGGGACGGGTCCGGGAGGAACGAGCGATCGAGAGAGAATTCGAGAGGCGAAGAGAGGAAAGGACGAAGCTTTTTGCGAGCAGCAGCAAGCGTCCGTCGGCAGAGCCTCGAGCGGAAGAACAGAGGCAGATCAGCTGCTGCTTTGGCGATTTGCCGTTTCACCCATTTGTCGCGTTGCGGGGGAGCTGAGCGCGCAGAGAGAGAGAGACGGGGTGTGGCGGGGCCCGCCTGGAGGAGGCTTGTGCTGCCTCGGGGCTCGCGGTAATCCCCCCTGTCTCGGGATCATGCGACAGGCGCTCGCGTTGATCATGTCTCGGGTGGCGTTGATCATGTCTCGGGTAGGGAGATGGTTGGTGGACGCAGGTCCTGGTCATGGTCCTGGTGGGAATGGGACCGGGGGACTCTTCCTCGTCCGGGATTTGTTCTGTGATTTATACGTGAATCATATAATTAATTATTTTTATCTATATTTAATATATTATATAAGTGACTAAATATTGATGTAACGTAGAGAGTAAAAAAACTTAAAATTTATACAAGACCTCATTTTATTTTTTTTAGTTTTGCCTGCCCTGCCCTGCCTGCTTCGTGATTTTTCCTGGGTCACCTGGCTCGCGGTGCTAGACTGGACAGGTGCATCCTGTATTCGTGTGTCCTAGTCTCACAAGGGCTACGTTTATGTTTAGTTTCTCAAATTTAGATCCAGATTTTTTATATAAAAAGAAAATTTTTTGTAATATTAAAATACTATCATATGTATAGAGTATTAAATATAAATAAAATTAAAAATTAATTATACAGTTTGATTGTACTTTAAAAAATGAATATTTTAAACCTAATTTATTAATATTTAAATAATTTTTATCAAATACAAACAAAATGATTTATGCATCTAAACATGGCCTAGCAAGTAGAGTGGACGGGACAGGTGGATGCTGTGTGTCCACCGCAGAACCAACGTCGTTTTGCCTTCGAAATTCAAAACAGCAGGCATGCTTATCCCTTTGACCGTCCGTCTACCTTGCAGCCCACACAAACGGGTGTTACAGCAAGAGAGGGAGGGAGGACGGTCCGTCCCTTCCATCTCATCCTCCCAACTTTAAACGACAATACGGCCAAGCAAAAGACAAGACAAAAATTTACACCAAGCACAGGTGAATACAGTATTGACGGATCACAAGCACAGTTGCTCCTTTTTCCAGGCCACCAGAAGGCTGGCCTCATAATTTAACCATCCAACCAAGCGTGTAATGACACGTCTGTGTATTATGACAGACAAAAGGCCACCAGGGCAGGCTCCAAAATTACAACACGATACGCAGCCGAGCGCTGGGAGATGCACAGCAGGGCTCCGCTCGTCCAGGTCTTCTTTTGCCGTCGTGGGGGCCGGCCGCCCAGACAAACGCCAGAAGAACCCTTCTCCCACGTCCCACCGGCCGGACGGGCAGCAAAAGACTAAAAAAGTCTGCTGCGAAGCCCACCTCAAGCGCAGAGCTCACACGGTTGTGTGCGCAACGTACCCACCGTCCTTGTAGCTGAGGCGCCGCACCGAGGCAGAGTGCAGGGAGGGGACGAGGACGGCGTCAGGAATGCCACCCACCACCAAAGGCGTCGTGGGTGCACATCCGCTGGAAGGGGAAGCTCCTTCAGGCTGGGCAGTCGTGGTGGTGCCCATGGAGTTGAGGGCCACGTTCAGGCGCATGGACGACGGCTCAGTAGTGATCCTGTGAGAATCGACGAGGAAGGGGAAGCTCAGCATAAAACTAGCAGAGCTAAGCACACAGCAATGTGGAATGGGAGAGATGCCGTGTGGTTGTGCGTACGTTAGATCAAAGCTGGTCGTGTCCAGGCTCATCGCGGCGCAGAGTCCAGAGACGACCCACGGTGGGAGAACCGCGTCCTTTATTTCCATGCTGTAGCAGATGTTGCCTGTCGTTGAGGCAAATGCTAGTCCCTGTTCTGTGTCGAACCCGCCGGATGAGAGCAGCCCCATGTCTGCTCTCCTCATCTCCCTGCACTTCACCTGATGAGAGGTGCATAGATTCAGAGGATCAGAATCTTCAAATCAGACTTGAAATTCAACAGGTGTATAAGGTTGATACACAGTTCAATGTGCCATTTCCACCACTAACACAGAATCGAAACATCTAAAGCATGATTTGGCAGCTTCAAATTCAATTAGGCATTTGCAATCAGGGCTTCTCCATGCACCAGTTTGCGTTTCTAACAACACTTCACACTAACATGGTTCTCTTCAAGTTTCCTAGTAATAAAAAGGAACTGAATAGGCAGGCACAAACAAAAAATATATAAGGCTAAAGAGTTGAAAATTGACCTCTGGGATATGTAGACAGCCATTTTGAAATGGCTGGGGAGAATATAGGACTGGGACGTCCGCAGCAGATAAAGAATTTAGCAAGGACCTGCAGAATCACAATATCACCTTATACAGCAGAATTTTCAAGGCAAACAAGAATGGTACGACAAAATAATGAGATGCACCATACTTGTAATTCAACAGAACATCATATAAGCCATGAACGTTCTCATTGCTGGTAAATGAAAGCAGTGACTGTGCAGTGTTGTCCACATCAGATAAAGCATCCAAATGGAGTGCCTGCAGGGTCAATTATCTTTGTTTTTACATCCGGTTGGTAGCTGCAGAGTGACTAAAGCAAAATAGGGAAAACTGGAAGGAAATCGAAACCTGTCCAAGATTGTGCCTTTGGATTTCTGAAAGTTCAATAAGGTCATCTTCAGTGGCCTGCTCCACTTCAGTGTTGCAAAGAGGCATAGAAAAGCAAACACCCTGCAACAGTACAAACTGATGTGGTTACACAACGATCCAAGCAGATAAAATGATTTTTAAAGTGGTATAGAGCTAAAAAAAGGTTAGATAAACTTGTTTGATGCCTTCAGAGACCAATATCCTAAATTACTGGTCTTCAATAGGAATAATCCTACTTTCAGTCTCTGGTTCTGTAATTTTAAAAATCAGTATTTGCTTTCAGTCCATCAGGTTCAAGGAAGACATTAGGTCATCCTTCTGCTACTGATTAGATGCAATCAGTTAGCTTTTGTTGTAAAGCTCTGTTATTTTGTTAATTAAAATTGAAAATGTGTTGTGGGGACCTTCCCCACGGTTTTTTGCCCTAAAAAAAATCCTAAATTACTGTATCAGTCCCATTATGATACCAGGCAATTGTGACTTCATCCGACAAATATAGTTTGCAATTGAAAAAATGCCCCATATCAATATCATTTGCTAGTAAAACATGAAGTGTTTTGATGGTTAGTAAGAAACTATAGTTGGTTCAAGGTATATGAAAAACACAAAGCATCGAAAATTAATGCTATTATAAATATTACAGACACAAATAAATCAGAATGAACTCACATGTTTCCGTAGTAATGAGCGTAGGCCACGTGTAGATTGTGATAAGTATGCGTTACTGGACTGCTTTTTCTCCAAACAGCTTCCACCAATGAAGAGAGCAACAAATTGTGTTGTATAAACTATAACAACAAAGTAATGTTCAGTCAGTGTTGTTGATGACATTAGACAGAATAATAATGTGATATAGAATAACAAAAATGCAAACTGACAACGAACACAAAATGGAAATACAGATGAAGATGACCTTGAGTATATTGTATCACTTATCACCCCCCTGCTCTCTTTTATGTTTTGAATAAAGTGTAAGGCACAAGAAATAACATTGTTTATAAAAGAACTGGTACAAATGCTACTAATCAGCATGTAGAAAATTGAAATGTAGTTAACTGCTTAGTGCTTACCATAGACAAATGTTAGGTTATAGGTATTTTCATTTTTTTTATGAAAAAACTGTGGACAGATCCCCACAGTGCTTCAAATTTTATAAAAAAAAAGAATAAAAAAAGCGGTTACACATACTTGCAACAAAGATTAACTGAAGGCATCTAGCCAAGCACAGAAGGATGACCGGAGGTATCCTTTAAATCTAAGAGACTGAACTGCATTGATTTTTGAAGTTCGAGAGCCAAAAACAGTATTTTCATATATTATGATGAGCTACTTCTTTGTGTTATGAAAAGAACGTGACACTGTCCTTTGTACAACCAATATGAGCTCTGTGAAGTAAGAAGGTACCATAGAATATATTTAACATGTTCTTCCGGAGCATGTAGTAAAGATTCTGAAATGAATCTTCCCAGTCCTGATGTCTTTTGAGAAGAAAATCACTTTCTACAAGGCAAAGAGTATATCACTTTTATGGAATTACATTCGCAACAAGGAGCAATTAAGGTCCAGTGATTACCTCCTCGTGCAGTTGATGAGAGCATAGCAGATATGATAGAGGAAGGCAACAGTGACTGTGGATATACCCATGATTGTAAAGCCTTTGAGAACAAGAATTCCTTATTGCTCTCAGGCTTTGGGCACTCTAAATTTTGACACCGACGAGGACAGCTCTGACCAATGGCTCCCGTGATGCTGCTTCTGCCAAAACTTGTATTGAGCTTGTGACACCTGTTACAAGCAGTATGAACTATGACGATCAGTACTTTGCAAATCAGTATAACATCCAAAAAGGCTATAACTGCCATGTGTTCAAATATAATTTTAAGAATCAGTACTTTGCAAATCAGTATAGCATCCAAAAAGGCTATAACTGCCATGTGCCCAAACATAATTTTAAGAATGCCAACTGATGAAATGTTATAGGTTCAAGCAACATAGACACCATGTTAATACAGTTTCTAACTGGCAAAATTCCAATACAGAAGAGCAAGAGAAGCTATTGCACACCCACCACTTCACAGATGACGATGAAACAAACTGCAAACTAGTCTTTAAGGTAAAATCCAGAGGAGCTTTTTTCCCTGGAACGGTGATCTTAGACGGGCAGAAGTCTGAAGACTTCAACGCAGTACCACCAACTTGTCCATTAGGGGCATTGAACCCAGAAGCCACAGAAGCATCACGAGCTCCAAACCCTTTCAGTACTTTTTCCTAAAGAAAGCATTAGAAATGTTAGCTTGCATTATAACATATGATAAGTTGCAAGAGGAAGAATGATTATTACCATATCAAATTTGTTACAGCCAGTCTGCTTCTCATCGCCAACATGAAGCTCAGATACACTCCGCAGAGAGTTTTCACTGCATTTCTCAACTTTCTTGAAACCTGGTTTTGCAGCCTCCGTGGATTGAACAAAAGTGTCCACCTTAGCAGAGTCACCATGACCACTGAATTATGATAAACAAGCCAAGTAAGAGCTTAATGAACAATTAAAAGATTGAATGTAAAGTTCTGTATTGAGATCGTTACCATAGAAGTGAAGGTGATGCAAAATTTGAGGCTGTTGTAGCATCAACAGATTTACAAACCTTCTCATTATTCTGTAAGGCATCCTGCAGGGTATCTTACAATTAGAACCAAACCATTGGACTAAATATCTAACTTCATAAAAGACTGACTCAGCACCAATGAGTTCAACAAAATGGGCAAAAAAAACTCTAAGTCTAACCTTGCAATTTTCCTTCCCAAGGTTTCTTGTTTTTCTCACAGGGAACACCTCTGTAACACGTGTGCTGATGTACTTGGATATCTTCTGTTGTTCTGTGTTCTTAAGTCCATTGTTTGACCTACAGCACAAGATAATAGTCACAGAAAAAAAAAAAAAGAGCACAAGAGAACATGACAGGGTTAAGAAAGCTACCTATCTAATGTGGCGGAAGAAGGTAACGGATCATTAGCAAGCTTTTCAGACGTACGCCGCTTCAGTTGTTCACCCTGCAACAAATAATTATTGACGTTTTTAGTGTTTATTATCTGCACTTTGTGGAATGCTATGACTGGAATACATTGTGAGCTCTTCCTACTTTCCTAGTGTCATTGAGTCAATGTATACATGAAGCTTATATAACAGGATGTGAATTGTGAATACATTCAATGGTCACCTGCAAACTATGTGATATGCGATGCTTACATCAGCATGTGTTCAAGCAGCAGTGTTTATTTCTTAACTGAATTAGGCAGGGGCAATGTGAAAACAAAGCTAACTGATTAACATTGGGGAGAACAAAACGCATAGGAACAAATGAATAAGTTATGATACAGCCATCTGTCAGAGGATATGTTGAGACACGGCACCTACATTTGACCAAGCAATTCATCCTAGCAACAACACAGTAAGTATACTTCTGATGAACCTAAAAAGCAAAGGGAATAGAGGCATTCATTACTCTCAGTTCAGAGGGTGTCTTCCTCTTCATCCTCGGAACCACCGGCTGCCTCCCAATCAAAGAGTCACCATTCAGAGCCGACTCAACAGCAGCCTGCGCCATCGTAGCGTCCAATCCTCTACCTCCGCATCCCGCCCTCCGGTTCCTCCCCCTTCCCCTTACCTCCCACTCAGCCTACACCAGCACAGAACAAAAAAGGGGGGGCAAACCCATTAACAAGCACATCATTTGCCTGCCATTATATACCAACTCATCTGTAAAGACAGGGCACAGAGAACATGAACCCCGCACAGAAATTTAGCTTTCGCACGCATTGGATCTGGATCCTCTTTACAGCAGGCAAAGAACGCTTACGCCAAATCAGGGGCAGCAATCAAATCAAGCGCGCGCGGCGATGAGCAGACGAAGCTGCATTGGCCTCATTCACCAATGGCAATCAATCGAGTCGGCAAAACTCCCCGATCCGACGGCCCGGCGGCGCGGCCTCCACCGCCGTCACGGGGGTAGCGGGACGGGAGTGGAGCTAGGGTTTGGAGGCTGGCGGATCGGGGCCGGTGGTGGCGATGCGGGTGTGGTGGGGGCCGACAGCGACGGGGAGTAAGAGTGAGAGGTCGGCGGGAGCGGCGAGGCCCGGACGGCGATGACTGACCTGGCGGCGGGGCGGGCGATGGAAGCTACCGGAAGCAGGCCACCATATGGCCCTCCCTTCGTTCCCTCCGACCGGCGACCTTCTGGAAGCTTCCGGAAGCGGGGGCGACGGGGACGGGAAGGATTAGGTGGCGGTCCGGAGAGAGGAGGGGAGCGGGGAAACTGGGAAGGAAGTGGATGGAAACTGTGCAGAGAAGGCGGGATTTGAAAAAGGCGGAGCCGCGCTTCCTCGCGTCGCCTGGTGCGGGTGGCGGATTGGTTTCCTCGGGGGCGGCGGGGGGAAGAAGGGAAGCGAGAGGCAGAGCAGAGAGGGACGCAGACACGCAGGGAGACGGGTGGGTGGATGTGCGGGGACCCGACCCGAGTCGAAATTTTCGGGACTGCGGGCGGGCGAAAATTTTGCTGGTGCCCGCGCAGAGGATGTCCGGGCCAGGCCATGCCGTGGGCGCTTGTGTGGGCCGGGCATCATTGATAGGGTCACAAGGGAGACACATGGAGTTTCGGTCCACGAAAAATACGGCCCAGGTCATTGCGCCTCGCACGGCGTGCTAGTAACATTTTGCCCTCTTTGTTTTAAAAAAAAAAAAAAAAAATTCTGCCCTCTTCATGCGAGCAAGAGCAGTTTCTCAAAAAAAAAAAAAAAAATGTGAGCAAGAGCAATACAGACAGCCCATGGCTCTTTGGAACGGATGGTCTCTAGAGTATCAATCAAGCCCCAACTCGTCCTTCACCATTGCGTGACGCCAAACACTTGCTCTCCCTGCTTAGCCGCTGGCTGCCATATCCGCATCCACACCCCTAGTGGTGCATAATATGTTGAATGTTTTTGCTAATCGAAAGGTATTGGAGGAATATATGTGTCTCCTGTCTCATAATGTCAAAAGCAATCATACACACATTCAACATATTATGCACCACCAAAAGCTTCAAATCTCTCGACACACGTGTCAATCATTCGTTACAGAGCAAACCAAGACGAATCTCAACTTAGTCCCTCACAAACTTACACACACAGGAAACAACATAATTATTTATCAGGTTCCCTTTCAAGCCAAATACAAAAATAACAGAGCGCATGCATGGCAAATAGAGTAAATTAAACTGGCAAAGTAGCTAATGCACACACATTGACATGCGCACATCAAGCCGTCAAGCGAGCTCTTGCCGCGAAACCAGCTTCTCCTTAGCACGTGCCGCTAGTGACGAGAGCGTCTCAGAACTTTCAGACTCATCACGACAACCGGTTAACATCATGTACTCTTCCAGGTTTGCCATGTTGTCGATTATGGCAGTGTCGAGTTTCTCAAGAAAGTTCACCTGGGAAAAACAATCTGGAGTTGGTCATCATCATCCACATAGTGAACCTGGCAGCGGCCTTCATCATGATCATCGTCAGGCAAAGGATATCTTTGCTGTTCATAGAGCTTCTGGAAACAGAAAATCTGTCCATACAAGTATCAACTTTCTCCTTCAGCTTCTTCACAAACGCATGATCCTCCTCTGGAATCGCCTTGACTGCAGCAGCAAAAGTGTCCGCAGGGTTGGTAAGATTGACACAAATCTGGTTTGTAGGGTCTAATAAGCCTCCAAGAAGTTTCCAAGTCTCGGCATCAGCATCTTTTGTGCACTCAGTGTTGCTTATAACTCTCAGCACCTACCAACAGCAAAGAAAGAAAAAAAAAATTTAAGTACTGACAAACAGAATCATATTTATTTGGCCTTAATCCAGTGATTAACATTCTCAGCGCGCGGCAGAGAATATTAACAATAAGAAATACAGAGCATGGGATAATTGAAATTTTGTAGGATCGGAAAGTTGAGTCTCTGAATCTTTTCATATAGAACCCAGTTACTGAAGTGGAAAAATCTATCAAGAAATTTGTATGTACTTACTGAGGACAATGCACTGGAGATTGTGTTGAGTCGGTCCCTGTCTTGAGCTGTTCTTGAATCTGCGCATACTTGTGCTAACAATTGTGCCGTCACAGCTCTGTCCTCGGAGGTTTCATCACCTGTTAAGATTGTGACCATCTGCTGAAGATCCTGGCACTCAACTTGGCCCAAATCAAGCTTGTTTTGTTTTTCTGACAGTCGACGACACAAGGTAAGGCTTATGAGAATTTTCACCGCTAGTATCTTCAAGTCTGGTTGACCGCTGTTTCTCAACATCAAAAGTGTTGGAGCACGAGTGAATTATGCCCATGAGACCACGTAAGTAACACTATATATAGCTATCCTCTAGGGTTAGCCCAATAGAGGAGAATCATAATTTTAACGTGGTATCGAGCTAGGGTTGTTTTTCTCTCTCCCTCCTCCCCAGCCGCCAGCCGCCACCGTTATAATACCCTGTGTTTTACATTATTATAAAATTCACTAAAAATTTGAACTTTTTAAAACTTTCCAACAAATTTAAACTGATTAGTTTATTTCCTACAAAACCAACCTTTTATAAATAAAATATTTTCCAAAACCTTGCATTAAACTGCACCATATAAAAATTAGGTTGCACGCTTGTTTGATTGTTTAAATGCTTGGTTGGCTTCATGCCCTAGAATTTATTTTAGTATTAAATAATATTTTTTTTGTCTTTATCTACTAAATAATCCTCATTGACTTTCTCCCAAATTTTATCGTGCCATCCTCCACCTGTACCTGCTAGCATGGGTAACCCAGCGCCCCGTCTGGCCGTCTCTCGTCACTGTACCTGCTGCCATGTGCCATCAAGCTCGCCAACAAGCGCCAGCACAAGCACGACGCGTGCGCCACGAAGACAATACCGCGCTGCCATGGCTGCCGGCAAAAATCTCCTCGGCCGGAGATATTTCCTCCGCCGACGCCAACCGCCTTACTGTGTGCACCGCCTTGCCTGCCTGCCATGGAGGCCGTCGGAGATATTTTCTCCCAGCCACCGCCTTACTTCGCCTATAAAATGGCTGTCGAGCCTGCTGTCCGGACGACCCAGGTAGCCGAGCTGGAGTTCGCGAAGGAGATGTCTAAGACGCCGGCCGAAGTCGCTGCCCGGAATGAACTCTCTCCCCGCCGGCGTGACAATGCGAGCAGCATGACGGAGCCGAAGCTGTCGCCGTCTCACGTCCACCGTGCGTAGGATCCACCGAGGCCCAACGCCGCTGTTGCCAAGGCCACTGCCGCGCCATAGACGCCGCGGACCGAGCTAGCGCCATGGCCGGCACTGCCGCCGCCCAGCTACAGAAGGCCGACGTAGCTCATGGGCTACCGCGCGCAAGGACGACTCCGGAGCTGAGCACCATCAACGCCGTAGTCGCCGTCGTGGTCTGCGAGAATGCCGCCGAGCACCACAAGCACTGCTCCAAAGCATCGTCGCCGGGGCTGCTGCCACACTCGGCCACGACGCCGCCTCGGACCTCGCAGCGAGCCGCCACCGTCGAACACCGTGCTCGCTCTGCTAGCCATACCGGAGCAGAGGACTGAGCCGCCGGGACCAATCTCCTATTACCACTGCTCTGCTCCATCCTCCAGGCTACTCCACTCCACCTCTACTCTGCTCTGTTACTCCCTCTCTCTGTCTCGACATCGAACGGATGCACGAGGAGACGTGAACACGACTCAAGCCTGGGTACGTGACCACGTCACCCTAATCAATGGGGCTACGCCGTACCATCACGCGGACCCCATGTGGCAGCCACAACCCCCTACTCCTTCCTCTCTTGACAAGGGTGACGTCTGTGAACCAAACAGAGAGCTCACGGTCTCCATGACGTACGCAGTGCGTGCACCCCACTCGCAGCACAGTACCGCTGGCCAAGTTCAGCAAAGACGGACATACAACAAGCTCAACGGCGGAGAACGAGCCCTGCCTTCTCTATGGCTGCCTGCACCGCTGACGGACAAGTCAAGCGTAAGCCCGCAGAGCTCCCTGCATTGCCGTGCGTGGCACCGACCTCGCCTTCCCGGCGAACGGAGTCGAACTCGCTGGAGTCGAAGCCACTGCTGCCTGGTCCAGTCACTGTAGCCGAGACTGCCGCCGCACGGTGTCAAGCTGCTTCTCCGCGCACCACGCCCTCTGCTGTGTTTCCTTCCCCTGTCTCTCGCGATGTAGGAAACGGAGACGGAAGGTATCGTCCGTGCCACAGAGAAAATGAGCCGAATGAATGTCGTCATCTCAGGCTCACCATGTCAGGAGAGCCGATGATCGTGCGACGCATCATCCAAGTAGGAGCCAGCTGCGAGAGACATTCCCTGTAAACGGGGCATACGTGAATCACGAAGGCGAGTTCGCTGCACAAATGAACTAGCCAGCACAATGAACTAGCCAACAGGTTCATGAAATAGTGCCATGCCAGGCTCATGTCCGACTTGGACAAGGTGCACGTTGGCAACTATGGTGAGGATAAAATACCCCACGTTCTACGTGCACTCGGAAGGAGATTTCCTATTCTATAAAGTTCCCAGAAAATTCCTAAATAAATTAGGTACACTCCATATCCTGCCTAGACATTTCTACATCATTTTTATTATTCCAATGTCTAAAATTAATTCTCAAGTTTATCATCCATATATTAATCCTTGCATATTCATATCATCTTCGTCCTAACTCCGAATCATTTGATCTGTCACCAAAATTCTTCTAAATTCAAACTCTAACTATTCATACCATTTGTTCCATTAATTGGTGCCATTTAAATTCTAGATTTGTTTTCTTGTGTCTTCGTGCTTATCAATGCTAGGCAAAGTGTACCATAGAAGACGTGGAAACCCAGAGGACCCCTGAAGCACTGCTACACAAGGACGAAGGAGCCAGAAACATCAGAACCGAAACCTCAGATGTGCTCATCAACGAATAGAGGCAAGTCCTAATTCCCGTCTTTCCCTACATTATCATTTTCTTTAATTACTCCTCTTATGCCACCTCTACATTTGCTAGCCTCCACCATAAACCCACCATACCCTACCAATCACCAATCTTCATATATATATACTCTTTATATTCCTATTTATGAATTAATATTGAACTATGATGAATTATGAGTTTGCTTATGACAATATGTTTTATGAGAATGTCTTGGTTACCTTGACGAGATATGAGAATGATAAATTTGACGATAATAACTATGGAACTTAAATTGGTAAAATTGGACTAAACCTGACAGGGGCGAGTGGGGGTAATTCATGTGGTATGAGTTACCTTGGCAGGATAGCCTGTGTGGGATCCTGTGGGAGATACTCGTCTCAGTCACATACGGACTAGTTCATTTGCCATCTCATCTAGCCAGAATTTCCGTACAGCCACATGTCTATATGGGTAGACTTGATCTCACACCTCGTTAGATAGAAGTATAATTTCCACTAGGAGGCCGGAATGGCAACGGACAAACAGGAGAAGACGTGGCTGCTGTGTGATCTACCGTGGTCTGATCGGCATGGTTGCTTTGTGGTCTTTCATGTAAAATTTATTGTTGTGCCGTGTGCGAGCACCTTATTATTTAACTTGGATGCTATGTGATCATCCACCGGATGCTGTGTGATCATCCAACCACTCGATAATCTAGGATGTTGTGTGATCATCCTGATGCTTGTGGGTTCTGATCCCTGAGTAGTCCGTTGTGGAATTATATGGAAATCTAAGGTAGCGCCCTCTAGGGTACGAGGTCTCGTTAGGCCTGTTTAAACCATGACGATGGTGTCGACTACGCCTATCATGTGGGGAAATTTGTACAACTCTGCAGAGTTTATTAATCCTATTCGAATAGCCACGTCCTTGGTAATGGGAAACCTCTGGGATGAGGTCACAAATAATTAGGCTTCGACAACTATGATCGTCTGGTAAGATTATTCTATATTAAGGTAACCTATAATTATCCAGGAATTGGTGAGGATGGTGATACCCTACTAGGGCCCAACCTATAATTATAACTACTTCACCATAATACCTTTACCTCCACCTTTACCACTAACTACCTCCACATATAGCCTTTCCACCTTTCACCACCCAAAGTTAGAGCTTGTTGAGTACCATATGTACTCAATCCCCTCTATTCTATGTTTTTAGGAGTGAAGCTATAGGTAAGCACACGAGGATGAAGTCACGAAAGAATATGCAAGGATAGGACAATTAGAGCATACCTGATGATGGAGCCGTGCAGCTACATGAAGGAGTTACTTGAGGACTACCATGACTAAGACAAGGAAATACGCTTAAGACTAGGGTTGCGTCCGCACTCCAAGTTGCCTGTAGGAATGGAACCACGACATCATAGGACCGCTGTAGTAGAAACTTTGATATATATTGTAAGGCCAATGGCCCAAGCTATATAAAGGCATATGAACCTTGTGACGTGCTTTTTCCTAAATTAATAAAAAGTATGGTTTTTTGATATCAATCTTGTCTCAATTGTGCGTATCACCTACTGATCCTAGGAGTGATATATGATGCACAGTGGACCCAAAAATTAGGGGCCGACAGCCACCGCCACTGCCGCCGCTGCAGCCATGGCTGGTCCTCCTCCTCCTCCGCCGGGCGCTCCCAGCGCAGCCGTCGCCGCCGCTACTCTCCTCCTGGCAGCTGGTGTGGCCGCAGCTGGCCCAGGCGCAGGCGCCGTGGCAGCTGCCTCAGGCGCCATAGCACCGGACGCTGGCGCGGGTGCCTCTCCCTTCCCCGCCTCGACTCCTCTGCAGCCCGCCCGCTTCCCGTCTCCACGCAGCGGGCCTCGGCTCCGCCCTCGCTTGGGAACGCGAGCGAGATGTGCCCGGCCCCGTCGACCAGGCATCGAGGCCCCCTCTGACCCACAACCAGGCATCGAGGCCCCCTCCGCGCCTTGACCAGGCCTCGAGGCCCCCTCCGACCCTTCGCCCCACTCTCGGGGGGGCCTCGGCCGACGGACGGGTTTCGGTTTCGGACGACCCCACCTCGACTGCTGCTCTGGGGGTCTCGATTTATTCTCCTGTGCCTACTGGGATGTGCCCTCCTCCAGCTGCCAGCGAGGTAACCTTCCTCACTACGCCGGTGTCTTTCATGGCCGGCGCCCCTCCTCCCATGTCGGATCCTTGTAACACCTCTGGTGTTATATTAACTAAATCCTGCCATGTCATCATATGCACTGCAAAGCATTCATGATTAGGTCAACCTTGATGTGCATTAACTAAAACAAGTTTATATTTCATAGGTTGATTGTGCTTCTGAAATGTGTCGTCACATGAAATAATAAAACCCTACTTTCGAATGTCATCTCAAATGCTTAGTTTATATTCTATGTAATTGAGGTGTAAATCGTGTTTACACTAGTGTCAAGCATAGTGTATAAATCTAAGTCCAACCCTAAAAATGATTTCCATATTTGAAGTTGAATTTGGATTTCAAAGCTTATTCCTAAGTCTTGCAATCCAAATTTAAATTCAAATTGGAAAGCTATAAAATATTTTTCAAAAGTCAACTTGGTCAATCAAGGGTGTCATTGGGTCATTGACCTAAAAATGTCCTTGTATGATGTATGTGATCACTAATAACCAACCAATTAAATTAGAAACCAAATCGAGTTTGAATTCAGTTTCAAAAACCCTTTATTTCAAAACCTAGTTTTATCCCCTTTTCTATAATTCAAAATATATAAGGAATTTGGGGATACTCTAAAAATATAGATTGTAGATCTTGACAAGAGCTACAAAGTTGGTATTCAAAGTTTTTCAAGTTTCCAAAAATAATTTCAAATAAATTTGAAAATACAGTTTTCTAGCATTTGTTCCCTTTTGATTTTAAAACCATAATTCAAAAATTATGCATAATTTGAGAAAACTTTGAATATGAAAAATGTTTGGTTTGACAAGTTTAACATTTCATAGTTTTGAATAGTTTCAAGTTTTATTGAAGAATCAAAAGTAATTTCAAATATTTGTTTCTAGGGTTTTATTCCCTTTTTGAATTTGAATTCATATTTCAAAATCCAGATATAATTTGAGGATGCCAGTTAAATGAAAAGTGTAGCTCTTGAAAAGTTATGCTAATGATATTTTTAGAGATTTTCAAGTTCTTACATAAATTTTGGAGTAATTTGTAATTTCAAACGAGTGGCAATTCTGTAATTTTCGTGAACAGCACCGAGACCTATCGTCGGCCGCCATCGCCAGCTTCTCAAGCCGCGCCGCCGTCCACCTCCGCACATGCACGGCCACCAGTGTGCTCTAGGATGCGCGAAGCTTCATCGTCGTCGTGTCGCCCGTCCATGCCTCGCCCCTGCCCTATAAATAGGTCGGCGTGGCCGACTTTTTCTTCTTCTTTCTCCCGCCGCCGTCGCCGACGACCTTGCTCCGCGGGTAAAATTCGCCATCGTCGCCTCATCTCTGCCCACTTCATCTTGCCAAAAGCTCTGCCACATTCTTGCACTTCTTCTGAGCCAGTTTGTGCTCGCTCTCGCCGCCCGAGCCGCCCGCACGACGTCGTCTTCCTCGCGACCGGTCGCCGAGCCGCCGTGAGCTTCCTCGCCGTCCACCGCCGCCAAGGTGGAAAATATTTTACCTTTAACCCTCCCATCATGTTCTCCGTGCTTTTCTGCCCCTTATGCGCCTCTTGGTCGGACTGATGCTACACAGGAAGCGCCGGAACGCCGTCCTTGCCACCGGAGCGCCGCCGCCGCCATCAGCGCCCAGCTCGGTTCAACCACTCCGGGCCTTCATTAGCGTGCGCACTAGACCCGTGGTGAGCTCCTGCACCTATCCATGCCCTCAATTCCATCTCTCTTGTGCCGTAGGGTCCGGCCGCCGTGCGTCGCCGCCGGCGTGACCTTGCCGCTCCGCCGCGGGCGTAGCCGTTGCGGCTGGGGACCAAATTGAGCCTCATCTTGCTGTCCAATACGTTCGCATCGATGTCCTGCACCTGCCTGTACCCTCGCCGTCACCGAAAATCACTCCGGTGAGCCCTGCCGCCGCACCCGAGCTCCGCCGCGCCGCCATGGCCGCCAGCGTGGGTGCCGCCGTCGCTCCGCCGCCATGTTAACTAACCCAGGTTGTTCGCCGTGTCGAGATGAGCCTGTAGGACCAAACCTCATCGCCGGAGACCTCGCCGTCGGCGAGAAATCGCCGGTCAACAGTCGTGCCGCCGTCGGTCAGCGCTGGGACACTATGCTGATTTTTTTCTTTTTCCCGAAAATGATTTAAATGCTATTTTCTTTAGAAAATCATAGTAATTCATATATAGCTCCAAAAATTCTGAAAATTTTTGTGTGTCTTCTTTATGATGTCGTCTACCTAGAAAAAATATGAAATGCCAAATTTGGGTACTTTTTGCATAAGTTAAAATTAGCTCTTTAAATTAAAAAATGGACCTTCAATGATTTTTAATAAATAAAATAGTTGGCTTTTAATTCTGAAATTTGTTTTGTCATCTAATTAGGCCAAGAGCTTTTCAAAATAAAATTTTGAGCTCAATTAGACAACTTAATTTTGATGCCTTTATTTTATGCTTTTAAATAATTAATTAGTCCCCTTTAATTAAGTTAATCATTATAGGAATTGTTTGACTTTGGGATTGATTGATGACCTTAGGTCATTAACCCTAATGACCTTTGGCACTTTAATTAATTATTTGTGCTTACTTGGATCATGTCATTAGGGCTTAATTAATGTTATTTCATGTATTTAATAACTTTCGTAAATAATGTAGTTAACCCTAATGAACTTAGTAAGTATGTTTTGGTTGGCTGGCAACTTTATCGTGAAGAAAAGTTGTACTCAAGCCAGTAATCTAATCGTGCATCCATTGAGCATCATGTCTATTATTCCATCATGTTGAAGCATATGCTTGTATCGTATAGTTTCCGATAACGGAGAGTTTAACGTTGTCGCCCCAGATTTGAAGGAAGAGCAAACTCAGGAGTTGAGAGTTGATCCAGAGCTCGAGACCATCTACCCCAAATACCAAGGCAAGCCCCAGATGCATTCAAACCCTATTCTATTTTATAAAAGTTTTACTGTTTCAGTTATGATATGTTGCATTAAGTAATAGGAATTGAGTGAAAACCCACCAACTGCATTACCTGTCTTACTCCTGTATTCCTTGTTACCTGTTCTAAAAGATGTGTAGTAATGCTTAGCCCTGCTTAATTAATTAAATGTTCAGAGGTAAAAGAATGAAAAGATGAGATTGATTTTTATCTGTTGAAATCATGATGATAGTTAATAAATCGAGTCCGGACGGCTAACTTGCATTGGGAACGGAGTCCCTCTGTAGTGTTTCCGTCTGTTGATGCCTGAGGTCTCGTGTCGATGGTGAACTGGTGACATCGAGAAATTAGAAAATCCACATGCATGAAGTGATATACTGATGGTTGGAGCCGGGTATATCATGGAGTGACTTATAGTGGGCCAGAGACCCCACATATGTCATAGTGTGTTATACCGTGGGTTTAAGTTTCCATGTATATCGGTATACTGGGTCGAAGTGCTCATGTGTATCATGTGGTGATATATGGCTGCGGTTGTTATCCCAGTATATCGGTTCACCTGCTATGGTTAGGAGTTAGAGTCTCCTGCATATCAGTAACCTAGGTCCCATCTGGGTATGAAAATAGATTCGAATCACCGTTGCTTCTCGAAGAAGAAGACTCGATCGGTGTTCATCGTCATAGTAACAACTTGAATAATAAGTAAGGTTTAAGAAGGAAGTTGGTTGGTAATTTTGATTTTTTTAAGCAAGACAACTGTTCTTTCTTTCAAGCTTTTTTGCAAAAATTTCTTATCTCCTGCAAGCCTTACCTTGTCCCTCTAGCCTGCATTTCCTGAGTCTTCACCCCTCTTTTTCGTCGGGTCAGTCTTGTTGAGTACTTTTGTACTCAGGGTTTGTTGAACCCTTGTTGCAGGTGAGCCTCATGGGCAGGAATGCTTCGCATCCTGCTGCATGACAGTCGTCGAGGAAAGTGACGACGAATAGGATATCTCGCTCCTGGGCAGAGCGTATAATCAAGGTTAATGTATCAAGTTATATTGTATTTCGTTGCTATATGGTTTGTAATAATCCAACTTATGGTTTGTAAATGGTTTGTAAACTTATGTTATTGTAATCCTTTCGCTATTTTACTCTGATGTATATTATTTGTATAAAACTGTTGTAACACTGCAATGTCTCTTTGTAATAATTGATCCTGCTCGAAGAATCATGGATGATTCGGGATTTACCCGACAGACCTTTTAAGTTTTATGGAACACATTCATGGTTATTTGGAGTCTGTTTAGACAATAATCATGTGTGTGGGCCATAGAATTTAGGAGGTTCTGCCACAATCCTGCCTAGCCGACCTCAGCCGCCTGGTCATGCCCTTCTCCTATCGTATTGACACCTGCCACCGCCCTAGCCGCCGCTCCCCACGGGCTTCCTCCCTCTATTTGGCCGGGCCCCACTGGCCCTCCACATGCTCTCGCTGCCTATCCCAACTGGATTGCTGATTAAGGCGTATCGTACCACACAGCGCCAGATCCTGGCATTCTCTCTTCTGTCAACCCTCCCCACCCTTCCTATCCCTCTTCCATCATCGTTGGAAATAGCGCTTCCATTCCTGTCTCCTCCATGGGTACTGCGCGTACACAAGGCTCTTTCCACTTTTCTGCTATTCTTGTTGCTCCTGGTATCACTCACAACCTTCTTTTTATTCTCCGCTTCATGACAGACAACTCTTGTTCGGTCGAGTTTGACCCGTCTGGCCTCATCGTGCGGGACTTGGCCTCCCGGCGTCCCCTTCTCCGGTGTAACAACATGGGGCACCTCTACACCCTTTGGTTCTCCCCTGCCACTGCATCTTCTTCGCCTTCTCCCTTCCCTATCTCGATCGTGGGGGAGGGGGCCTCGATCGCGGGGCGGGGGGCCTCGACCTTCACTGCCACCATCTCCTACACTACCTGGCACCGCTGACTCGGGCACCCTGGCCGCGATGCTTTGACACAGCTTAGTTGCACTTTCGCTCTGCCTTGCACTGGGACTCCCAATGAGCACCTGTGTCACGCGTGCCAGCTTGGCCGTCATGTCCGTCTTCCTTTCCATTCTTCTTCCTCCCGTACCCCTCATCCCTTTGACCTTGTCCATTGCGATCTGTGGACCTCTCCTGTTCTCGGTTGCTCTGGTTGCAAGTACTATCTAGTCGTGGTCCATGACTTCTCCCACTACTCCTGGACTGTCCATTTGCACGCTAAGTCTGACATGTTTCCTTCTCTCCTTCACTTCTTCTCCTGGGTGTCTACTCAGTTCGGTCGCACTGTCAAGTCCGCCTAGTGTGATAATGGGCGTGAGTTCAATAACTCCACTTCTTGTTCTTTCTTTCTCTCTCATGGTGTTCAGCTGTGCATGTCTTGCCCTTACACCTCTCCTCAGAACGGCAAGGCTAAGCGCATGATCCCCACCATGAATGATATCATGCGCACTCTTCTGTTCCAGGCTTCTCTCCCTGCTTGCTTTTGGGCCGAAAGTCTCTGCACCACCACCTACCTCCGTAACCGTCTGCCTTCCACTGCTTCTCCCGCCCTCACACCCCACCATGCTCTCTTCGACACCCCTCCCAGCTATGATCACCTTCGCGTCTTTGGGTGCGCGTGTTATCCTAACACCGCCGCCACCGCTCCCCACAAGCTCGCGCCCCGCTCGACTCGGTCTGTATTCCTCGGCTATTCCTCCCACCATAAGGGGTACCACTGCTTTGACCTCACTTCTAGCCAGGTCCACATCTCTCGATAGATTTCCTTTCTCCACCACCTCCACACCTGCTTCTGACCTTGAGCTAGCCTCCTTGTTTCCTGCAGATCCGGAGGTCCCGCCACCCTTCTCTCCGGTCTCTGCTACGCCTGTCGCGCCACACGCCTCAACTGCGGGGGGGGGGGCAGGGGGGCCTCGACCACGGGAGGGGCCTCGGCCGTGGGGCCTCGACGGGGGGCCTCGGCTGACGGACAGCCTTGGGCTTCGGACAACCCCCCTCGCCTGCCCTGGGGCCTCGACCACACCAAGGGCCTTGATCGCAGGTGGGGCCTCGACCACAGGGCCTCAACGGGGGGCCTCGGCTGACGGACAGCCTTGGGCTTCGGACGACCCTCCTCGCTCGCCCCGGGGGCCTCGACCGCGCCAAGGGCCTCGACTGCAGGCGGGGCCTCGATGGGGGCCTCGGCTGACGGACGACCTTGGGCTTCGGACGACCCCCCATCGCCCGCCCTAGGAGCCTTGACCACGGGGCCTCGACGGGGGGCCTTGGCTGACGGATGGCCTTGGGCTTTGGACGACCCCCCTTTGCCCGCCCCGGGGGCCTCGACCGCTCCAAGGGCCTCAACCGTGGGCGGGGCCTCGACCGCAGGGCCTCGACAGGGGGCCTCAGCTGACGGACGGCCTTGGGCTTTGGACGACCCCCCTCGCCCGCCCCGGGAGCCTCGACTGCCCCAAGGGCCTCGGCCTTGGGTCTGCGGGTCTCGATTGACTCTCCGCCGGTGACGCCTACAGCACCGCCACGGCCCCCGACTGCCCGTGTCGTGCCACCGGTGTACCACCCACCGCTCCTTCATCGAGACCCGAGTCATGTTCACCCTATGGTGACGCGAAGCGCGGCTAGTACCCTGCGGCCCCGGGCTCTCGCGGTGCTGCCCGGCGACCCGCAGTTCTCTCCTGTACCCTCTTCCGTTCGCACCGCCTTGTCAGACCCTCACTGGAGCCGCGCGATGGAAGAGGAGTACACGGCGCTCCTCGCCAACCAGACATGGGATCTGGTGCCCCGTCCGCCTGGCTCCAACGTCGTCACCGGCAAGTGGATCTGGACACACAAGCGGTGGGCTGATGGCACCCTCGATCGGTACAAGGCTCGCTGGGTTCTCCGGGGTTTCACTCAGCACCCTGGAGTAGACTACGATGAGACATTCAGCCCGGTGGTGGCATAGTGCTCTCCCTAGCTCTCAATCGCTCATGGCCTGTGCATCAGCTCGACGTCAAGAATGTTTTTCTGCACGGTAGTCTCACTGAGACAGTCTACTACAGTCAGCCGACGGGGTTTGTCGACTCTTCTCATCCTGACATGGTGTGCCAGCTCAACAAGTCTCTCTACGGCCTCAAGCAGGCCCCTTGGGTGTGGTACTCTCGATTTGCTGCTTTCCTATTGACACTGGGTTTTATCAAGGCCAAGTCAGATACGTCCCTGTTCATCTATCACCATGGAGCTGAGACCGCCTACCTGCTACTCTATGTTGATGATATTGTCCTCATAGCCTCCAGTCCCTCCCTACTCTGCCATATCATCACCTCTCTTCAGCACGAGTTTGCTATGAAGGATCTTGGTACGCTCCACCACTTCCTCGGGGTCACTATTGAGCCTCGACCCACAGGGCTGCTTCTCCACCAGTGGCAGTACACCCTTGATATCCTCGAGCGAGCTGGGATGACTAACTACAAGCCCTGCTCCACTCTGGTTGACACATAGGGCAAGCTGTCAGAGGCCGAGGGCAACCCAGTGACAGACCCCACTGCCTACCGGAGTCTTGCCGGTGCACTTCAGTACCTCACCTTCACCAGGCCGGACATCACCTATGTAGTTCAGCAGATATGTCTCCACATGCATGATCCTCGAGAGCCCTACCTCGTTGCTCTCAAACACCTCCTCCGCTACCTCCGTGGCACCATCGACTACGGCCTGCTCCTCCACAGCAGGGGGGGCTCGACCGCGGGACCGAGCTTGTCGTCTACACTGATGCGGACAGGGGCCGGTATCCAGACACTCGGCGCTCCACCTTTGGCTACGCTATCTTTCTGGGGGGGAAACCTAGTGTCCTGGTCGTCCAAGCGCCAGCCCGTGGTCTCCCGCTCCAGTGCCGAGGCGGAGTACCGCGCTGTCACTAACGGCGTGGCTGAGGCCTCCTGGCTCTGACAGCTCCTCGCCGAGCTCGACAGCCCTCTCCCGCAGCACACTCGTCTACTATGACAAAATCTCCGCGGTCTACCTCTCCACCAACCCTGTGCAGCACCAGCGGACATGTGGAGATCGACCTGCACTTTGTTCGTGATTGGGTGGCCATCGGCAACGTTCGGGTGTTGCACGTCCCGACCTCCTTCCAGTTCGCTGACATCTTCACCAAGGGACTCCCCTCGTCGACCTTCTCTGACTTTCGCTCCAGCCTCAACATCACCAGTGGCTAGTTGCGGCTGCGGGGGGTCTCGACCGCAGGAACCTCCTCGACCGGCTGCTTCCTCAACCGGCTGCTTCCTCGAATCGACTACGGCTCAACCACCTCGACCTCAACCACCTCGACCGCAGGGGCCTCGACCGCTTTCGTGTCCAATCTGTAACTCCGCTGCGCCGGTAGTTCAGATTGCGGGGGGTGTTGGAGTATGAGTGAATTAGGCCCATGAGGCCCATGTATGAAACACTATATATAGCTACCCTCTAGGGTTAGCCCAATAGAGAAGAATCACAATTCTAACAAAAAGCATGTTGCCAACCGTTCTGCTATTGTCCAATAGATAACAGCACAGTTCTGTACTGCTTTCACTTGTCCCACTGGTAAGCTTGGCCGTGCTCGCCTAAGGATGCTGTCACAATCTCAGCTGCTGCAGCTTCATTGACAACGGCTACATGCAGCCCATGAGTAAGTGACGCTATTATCTTGGACACAAGATCCTTGGGTTATACATCTCTGTGCAGTTCACTGGGTCATCAGCGAGCTCACAAAGAATCTGAAGGCCATGAACAATAACAGGAGACTTGTCACTACCTTCTTTTTGATGAAATGTATGTGCTGCTGTTGTCATGAATCTAGCATCAAGTAGAGACGATAAGGAGTTGGCTGCTCCAGGTATGTTAGCTAGATACAGATTTTTTGATATATGCTTTACGATTTCTGCTGCACGTTCCCGGGTAATGAGTTTACTGGGGCTTTTTGAGCTTAATAATCGAATCAACCTGCAAACCAGCTGTTCAGAAGAACAAATCTGCTTAGTCGCTCCACCTCTACGTTGTTCCCTCTCAATCACAACGTGTAGAACTAAAACTGCATCTTCGTGGTCATTATCTTGTTCAGATTGCAGCAATTCTTCTGCAAAAGTGACCAGAGTCCTGTTCAGGGTGCTAGCAACGCCCTTCTCGACGCAAATGTCGAGTGTGCGAGCAATATATCTATCAGTTATCTTCTTCTTCTTCTGTTCCTTTGTGAAGTATTCCTTACTCAAATTTTCAGCTTGTGCTGAACGAATCATAGCAAGAATAAACCACATGAGGAACAGTGCTCCTTGAAAGAGGACGAGGGCGTAGAACAAGATGAGCGCTGGCAACAAATTGCCACTTCTGGATGGAGCCTTTGAGCCTACATAACCACGACTACCGATGCTTATTAGCAGACGCCAGATTGACAGCGTCATGCCGGCCGATGCTGCGAAAATGGGAGTAAGAGCAACCAGTGCTGGTCCCATTGTGATTAGTAGTAGAAAACCGGTTGCAGTTCTGACCTCCCGCAACGTTTTCGTTCCCAAGAAAGCTGCCGGAACATCGACGAAGAATTTGGCCTCGGGCGCCGAGTAGTAGCCGACAATTCTGCCAACGAACGTTTAGTTAGCCGGTGTTTGTGCACGATGGTCGTCAATGCAATGTATGCACATTCAAGGACATCATGGGTTAGGTTTATTTAGGACTCCTATTTTTTTTTTGAAACGGTCGGCAGGAGCTCTGCCGAACTTGTATTGATAAAGAAGGGGAACAATAAAACTGTACAGACTAAACTTTACGAGCAATGAGCCGACAACCGAGGAAACTAAAAGCTAAGCCTCAACCATGGGAGATAGGGATGAATTCACAAAGTTTTTTGGCTCCTGCTGCACACCATAGTCTAGCCTCGTCCTTAATCTTGACGATGAGTGCTTCCGATGTGCTATGACAGCGATCGAAGATTCTCGCATTTCTCTCTTTTCAAATCTCCCATGCTACTAAAATGGTTAGAGAACGCACCGCCTTTGCTGGCATTCCCGGTGATGTGCCGACTGCTCGCCTCCATTGATCTGACGAACAAAGATTTCCCCACTGAGAGGTGGATGGCAAGTTTCCACCTGTCCAAGCACGCACGGCATTCCAGACCCGGAGGCTATAGCGGCAATGAGCAAGCAAGTGAATGGCGGACTCGTCTGCACTGTGACAAAGAGGCCCCTGCAGCGAATTGGCACAACTGAGCTTTTCTCAAAGATTGGTGGATAATCCAGTGGTTTTACCAAACAGTTCTATTTAGTACTCCTATTTATTTGGAAAAATTGGTTTCAAAAAGCTTATTATTTTGAGGAATTTGAGGGAAAAGAAAAGGTTCACAATAATTGGAGATGGATGATTCTGATATCAAAGTTGATTGTACGCTTTAGTGTAACTTTTGTATTTTAATTTCGTTCCAAAGTCCATATACAGATAGAAAGTCACCAAAAAAGTCCATACATATACAAACTATATATTATTTTATATTTGTAATTGAGACATGTATGGAAGACTCCACGTTCTAATGAGTCGTGTTGGAAAAATTATATTTTTGTATAGATTCTTAAAAAAATTATAAACACCCGGTCTCCAGTATCAAACGACAATAGCCACTACAACTATTTGTTTTTCAATGATGTAATATGGCTGAAAAAAGTACCCAAAAAGTTATGCAAAAATACAAGTACAGTATACGCGTAAAGTTATATATGGCAGACATGAAGTCACAAAGTTTTTAGATCAACGACGTCGAGAAATACAGTATACCACTTATTATAAATGGTCGAATAGGTAGCACGACCCTATATATGGCACCCGCCCGACAAATATTAGACCACAGCATGGTACGACTATTAATCATGCCATTCTGTGCTAGCTCACTCACTAAGAGCAAGCTTAATAATAAAGCTAAATATTTGACTATTAGCCAAGTCGTAAAAGCTAAATATTTGACTATACAAAAATAGTGGCCTCTTATTTGCCTATAATAATTTTTTATTATTATTACTTCTACCCATATTTCACCTTGTCTTTCCTAATCTCCTCACATTTACAGAATGTATGGGCCCACCACTATCTGTGCATTCGTGCTTTTAGCTTGTTATTTCTAGTTTTATAAGAGCTAAGCTCTCCTCTCTCTCTTCTTTTTTCTTCTCTTTCACATCAGTATTTGTTTTTTTAGCTATAAACTTATTATTATACCTGTTCTAACTGCCCAGGCATTCTAAACTTTTTTACATCAAGCAACAATCCACAAATCGAATCCAATTTAGTGTTTGACTATCATCTTCGTTGTGCGTTGTCCTATATTGTGTGGTTATTAGACTATCCGCATTCATGTTACTCTATATTCATTCTTTAAAAGAAATATTCTGTCCTGCTTAGCGAGATTCTCTCCTCTATATTATTTTTTTCCGCACCCTTAGCTGTGGGGCCCATATGGTTAGGACCTGAACATGTGACCTCCGAGTGGAGTATGATTCGTATCAGATACAGACTCATGAGCAGAGATTAAGATTTGGTATCACCGGGTAGGTGGTGATCCTAGTCTTTTTAGATGTAGAGATTTATTATGAGTATTTTTTTATATATGGTGAAATAGGTCGTTTGGGACAACATTCTTGAGTCGAGCTGCCTGTTTATATGATTATTATCGTTGTCTACAATAAAAAAATATTTTCTCATTTGGTGGGGATTTTTGGACGCCTTTGTAAATCTCTTTGAAGGTGTTTCTCTTTTTTTACCAAACGGTACTTTTGCAAACAGCTTTATCATCAAAGTCATTCTTTTCCTTTTGCTGATGAGAAGAAGCTATTCTTTACCAAATCAGTCATTAGAATAGAGCTATACTGATAAGGCTGTTTCTTCGAGCTAAAGCAAAAAAAAAAAAAAAAAAAAAAAAAAAAAAAAAAAAAAAAAAAAAAAACCCGAAAACAACGGCCTGTTAGATTCCGTGGACTGATCTTTTTTTAGTCCTCTAGCAATTTTTTAGGTGCTGAAAAAAGGACTAAAATCTAGCCTCTGGTCTCAGGAACTAAACATAACATAAATAAAGGAGAAAGAAAGGTCATACACAGCACGAACGGAGCTTGTTAATTACCCGGCGGTTTCTGCAAAGACGGTAGCCGTGACGAACCAGAAATCCATTCTCATGAGCGCGGAGGAGAAACCGCCGAGCAGCACCACCGTAGCCCAGACGAGGGCGATCGTCCCCAACCCCGAAGCAAGCATCTGCAGGAACACCTCGGCTATCAGCAACTGGTTGAGCACCAGTTCCGGTATTTTTTTTCTTGTTTTTATCCTCGGTCCAGCTTGCCAGTCGTCCGAACATGCGGGCGCGGGGATTCTATCAGAATCTTTCGCGCGGTAATATAGGTTGCCAACCCCAAACCAGCTAGACAACAAAATGGCAGCAAGCAGAGGCCACAGCAACCACAAGGACGCTGAGAACGCTGATGAGGATACATGCTAGCTAGTACTGTACTACTGTATAGTTATTATGCTTGAGAAACTCTATAAGCCGAGGTCCTATATATTGGCCAGCTGTGCCTGACCGTGTGTAGAGCAGACCAGGAGGTAGGCTGGGTGATCCATGTGAGGGCAAAATATATAAAAATAGTGAGACGAGTTGACGACACGACCAGTCCTCGCAAAAATAATGCATCCACCGTACCACCAAAATCATCTATCTATTTGCATGGAAATAACCAATCTTTAGGGTTTAGGGTTTAGGGTTTAGCGTTGTACCACAAGCTAGCCGCAGAGGTCCCGTCATCATCAGGCATGCTTTAATACAATTCATATAATAGTGTTTTGCTTGAGAGAGAAATGATCACCTAACCACTCCTTATATTTGTTTTCTTTGTTTGATTCAAGAGTGGAATGCATCAGGCACAGATCAACAACAAGGAAAGAAGTGGTTTCATTTTTTTAGATTAAGGAACACAAAGATTCCAGCCTACCCCATTCCCGAAAGAATTAGTACACAGCCACAGGAGTGGTTTCATGTACGATATAACTTATGACGAATTAATCAAAGTGAATCTTCATAAAACCACTCTTCGTATGGGTGTATATTTCCATGTGAACGGGTCGATTTTACCAATTGCGGAAAGACTGTTGATAGCTGTTGGAGAGCTATTTCTCCAATCTTTGTCACAAATCATGATTAAGAGTGGATTTTGGAAACTTTTTGAGATGCTCTAAATAAGATATCTCAATCAGCCGCCAAAACACGATACAATATGACGAATACAATATGACGAATATGTCAATACAATATGACTAATGAATCTCAATTCTCAAGAGTCCCAGCTAAGTCAAATTAAATTAACCTTGCGTAGCGCACAATCGATCAGCAATTGGCGGTAGGTAAAACCCGACAAATAGCCTTTTGACGATTCCACCTCTCAGTACCGGAAGTTAATTAGTTTTTGACGGACAGAGTGCAAACTAATTAACGTCTCCATGCTGCATGTCGACCGCCCAAAACACAATACAATATGACGAATCTCAAAAGTATATGCATGCAGTCAATGCCGTGCAGCCAACGGTGTGTAGTTAAACCTCGAAAATCGCCTTTCAATACTGCTCCCTCCGTCCCACGTTTAAAGTTGTTTTAGACTTCAGCCAACGGTGTGTGAACGTGGACATTGTCTTGTCTAGATCCATCCGCTGGCTAGTGAGCCTGGACACTCGGTACCATGGCCAAAACGACTTTAATTCTGTACATAATCGACCTTCACTGTAGACCGGACTTTTTCTGTTTTTTCCTGTTTGAGTATGTGCACAATATTTGTCTAAGAATCTTACTATTACTAATTAGATGCCTCAACAGAGCCTTCACGTTAATTCTTACTATTACTAATTAGAGACCTCAATGGAGCCTCCACGTTAATTCTCACTAGACGCGCTAGAAAAAAAACTGCTACAAATTCTCATATTAATTAAAAACATCTAGACATCCAATGCATAGACTACGATCCGTAACCTTTGGATCTATTTTATTTTTTAAAAAAAATTATCTACCTTTATCATTATTATAAAGGAAGATGGACACGAACATCCATGCATCGTCTAGATGCCTTGGCGTTGGGGTTGGCTCCGGGGCCGGCCTCATAATCGGAGTAGATCTCCGAGGCTGTGTCATCAACGCATCAGCGTCAACGGATCTCAACCCTCGCTAAAGGAAAACGAGCACCTCATCTGACGCTGACGCATAAAAGGGCTCCCGACAAATCACATTCTTTAATCGCCATGGATGCACAATTGCACACTAGCCGGCTGCATGGGGAACACTAAGTCTCGGCTATCCGTCAACGGTATTGGTTGGCTGTGGAAGATTGGAGCGGACATATTTGTCAGCAGCACCAACTGCACAGCATGGGCAGGTCATCTCAAGCGCAAGCTGGAAGGACACGGACGACACGTTCAACACACTACCGATGCGCTGTGTTATATACACTCGGCAAAGGTTTTATCGAGTGTCTGCTACGCTAACACTCGGTAAAGCCGTGTCGGCAAAGAAAGCCTCGGCAAAGAATTCTTTGCCGAGTGCCAGAACAGATGCACTCGGCAAAGGAAGCGGCCATCATCATCTGGCAGCTTCTTTGTCGAGTGCCGACGTGGCACTCGACAAAGATATATTATTTTTATTCAAAAAGTCTTTGCCGAGTGTCAAGGCCGGCACTCGGTAAAGAGTTTTTCCTTACTTTTTTAAAAACAGTCTTTGCCGAGTGCCGGCGCCGGCACTCGGCAAAGCTGGTGCTGTTGCCAGCTGGTATCCAGCTTTATCGAGTGCCAGACACTTGGCAAAACTGAGAAATTTTTTTTGGAAAAGCTGGAAATTTTTTTTATTTTTTTTATATATATCACAGCAGATAAATTCATATATATATATAGGGTGCCTTTTCTATACTCCCAGGAGTAGTTACTCCCATCTTTAAAAAACCATCTTGCTTATGTGTTCATACTTGTTTATCACTTTGAGTATGTTTACATACTTATACGAAGGTGCTCCGAATCTTCGAACGTGAAATAATTTCAAGGGAACCATACTTCTTAATACATTATAAAAATGCCATTTATCGTAATATATAAAATAAGTATGACCACATACTCTATGTATGCATACATACTTGACAAATGTATTACCATAGATTGTCTAATATGATCATATACTTCGTGTATATACACCTTGTTCGGTCATATACACCCTAAATCTAGAGATATAAACATGAGAGTAACTACTCTCAAGGAGTAGAAAATAATTTCCATATATATATATATAACACAAATTCACATATATAACACAAATCCATATATATATCACATGCCATCCATAACAAATGCATCTGACAAGTTCAACATTCATTAGTAGTCGTAAATTCAATATGTCCAACATAACAATCATAAAGTCTATCACAAATTCATACAAAGTCCAACAATCACAAAGGCCATCACTCCTCGTGCTGTGACCTATCGTCCCTATGCCCACCAGAGTGTGAAGAGCTCACAGCTGGCCACAAAAACCACGCGGAGGGTCAAGGCTGCGGCGCCGACTGGTACTGGTACGTCAACCCGGGGTGCGGAGGAGGGCCGCTTTCCCACCCGGAGGGCCCGTGCTGCTTAGGCCCAGGAGGAACGCCACCTGGCCACGTGAAGTGTGGCTGAGGGACAACTGGTCCAACCGGCCACCCATGGCCTGGAGAAGGGCCATCTGGATGAGTCGGGTTTAAACCCGCCGACTGAAAGGAGACGCGATCTCATTAGTACCTGCCGGATGGCCGCACAAGCCAAAATAATAGACAAACATATATTCTCACCGGAGTCCCTATAGGGCCAGGAGCGGGGGGTGGAGCGAACATCGAGGAAGGCAACGGAGGCAGGATGACACCAGGGATCTGAAGGGACTGAAAGAAGCCAGCAAAGTCCTGCATCTGACACGTCGAGTGCTGTCGGACAGCCTCCATCTCGCGGGCCGACTGCTCCTTCTGACGCGCCAGCTCCTGCCGATGGGCCTCCTGCGCGGCCGCCTGTTGGGCCCGTAACTCGGCCAACTCAGACTACAATATTACACCCACGATGTTTAAACAATGCAAAAAGAAAGGTACATATGTAAAACAAATGAAGACGAATAAAACTATAGTTACCTGAACCGCCGTCAACATCTGCATGGAGCTCGGATATCGAGGTCGTATGAGGACGTGGGAGGAGGTCGTGCTGTCTGATCGATGAACCTGGTGAAGGGTGGGAACAGTGGCCAGATGAAAGGTCTCACCATCGTGCTTGCGAGCCGCCGCGGTGTGCTCAACCATCTTCTCATAGGCGTTCGGGTTGTTGTACGCGTCGGCCACCTCCGTCGGGTTGTAGACGTTGTCCGGATCTGTCGCTTTGCCCTTGTGAGACAGGGCGTACCCCGTGAACTCGTTGATCACCTGGCCACCATGCGAGTGGGACTGCGAGGAAAACACAAGGATGATTACACATAATGAGAATGAAGCGCTAGAATAAATAAATAAATAAATAAATCAGCAGAAGCGTACCCATGTGTCCATAAACCCTGAGAGGGGGCGTCTCCCTTGGTGGTTTGTCGGCCCTGCCATCGCCAGGCGGTCCCCCTGTTTGGCTCTGCGCCGCTCGTACGACTTTGGCTTTCTCCACTCGTCCGCAATGGCCGCCCAACAGTCCATATGCATTTTGCACCAATCAGAAGATGAATCAGAATTAAGGTTTCCTACTTATTTTTATGGAAGGAATTAGAATTAATGTTTCCTACTTTCCTGGAGGTAGACCTCCCTAGGGAGGTCACTCTCAGGGTAGAGGATCATCACCCTGGCTTCGTTCATCGGCAGCGACTGGCGAAACACATCGGCGTGGTAGGTGATGAGGACCTAGAGGTGTTCCTTATGGTACATGTCCTTGAGTCGTTCTATGCAGACCTTGTCCTGCACTCACAACACCTCGACCTTGTGCCTTGGATCGCACGTGAACCACTCCTGCATATAGATATCATGTATCATTTTCATTATTTCAAGAACGTCCAACGAATACGTAGTATTGACAAAGCGGTGCGATGAAGACTCACCCAGAACTCCCTCTTGATCTTGGTTGCAAGGGGGACCTCATTTTCGTCCCTGACGTTGGCAAAGTCCCTCCACTTCCACGGCGACTGTGTTCTCCCATTGTGGGTGACAAGGCCAGGGTAGTGCTTCTTGATTAGGAGGGCCAGCATGCCATTGATATGGCATGAACTGCTTCCATGCACACGCGTCCAGTTCCTGCGTGAGTCATTAAGAAGAATTGTTAATTTGACGTTCGATTTTAAACATATCATATGAATAAGTTGTGAAAACATGAATGGTTACTTACTTTTCAACGGCGGGTCAAATCACCGGACGGTTGGCAAGCGCGAGCGACGCTGAAGGGAGGCGCGTGATCCCGCGCTAGTAGACCTTGCTCTAACCTAAGGAAGCCATCTCCCCTGGTGTCGCCTCGCCCCCGTCCTGCTCGCCCCTTTCCTCCTTCTCGTCCTACTCACCCCCCGTCCTGCTCGCCCCCTTCCTCCTCCTCGTCTTGCCGGTCATCGTCGTCCACCAAAAACAAGTCCCTCATCGATGGGCGACGTGCACGGGCCCTTGTCAATGACTCCACCAACGGCGGCTCCTCCACCTCCTCCTTGTCAGGGCCAGTCCTCAGGTAGCGCGAGTTGACCCCCGTTCATCGCGGTCGTCTACTTCCTCCTGACATTTTGTCCTGTGCCTACAATGACAAAGATTAGACTAATTAGCACAAATAATCAAAAGTACTTGTAAAGAGATGCAAAATGAATAAAACATAATTGCAAGTAATAATAAGAACAATATAGTATTACATGAATTAGAAATTATCTCCACGAACGGCAGTGTTTGGCTCCTCGTCCTCAATATCACTATTGTCGATGATCACTATCAATATTTTCGAGCTCTCTTAAGTACTCATCATCTCCATTGTCCTCACCACCTCTATCATCCTCAACAACTCTATCGTGCTGAGCCCTCCATCGCTCAAGCATCATTATGTCCTTAGGATCTTGCACTACTTCACCCTCGTCATCATCGATGTCGTTGTCTACTTCCATGCCTATCAGTGAAAGAATGTCTATCTTCAAATGCCCTTCTAACCCCTCAGGTTGATAGAACTCTCCTCTATCTACCTTTGGATCAAAGTTGTAATCATCATCTTTTGGGACAAGCGCTTTACCGCGCGACGATACCAAGTGCACAAGGTACCAACCCTTAAGCTTCTCGTCTTTTTGGCATGCCCATGGGAGATAATAAACTTGCATGGCCTGTTGAGCCACAATATACACATCTTCTCTAGTATAGACATCTTTCTGGCATGCCCATGGCACGCCCTTAAACTTGCTATTCTCCCGATACACGTCCCTGCAGGGAGAGTGTGTATCTGGAGAACAACGGGGAGGTGCTGCCAAAACTCTGACTCATACGGGAGAAGAACATGGAAGCTAACTCATCTACGCATCTACGGGCTGTCCAAAAAATGTGGACAATCCAAAATAGATATGGTCACAGATATGCAAAGACCTGCATACCTCCGACCGTATCTCTTTTGGATGGGAGACGCCTAACTGGGTACGCGACCTAAGTACGACAACAATAAGGAAGGAGGTTAATTATACCTAGGGTGGCGGTGGAGAGAGGCTAGCGGGGCAGTGCCGAGTCAGTGCAGTGGTGAGACGACACGGTGCAGGCAGACCCGTAGCGCCGAGAGAGACGATTGGCGTCGCCGAGGTACTCTGGGTCCCCTCTGACAAGATCCATTGTGCAAAAGAAGAAAGACAACACTATAAGTTGAAAAATTCAGCAGAACCTCCCCCTGTACGGGGAGGTTTCTAAACCTACAAGAAAGAAGCCAGCTCGATGGCCGACAAAACATATATGTCATGAAGGCCAGAAATCCACAAACTCGGCATGAAGGCCACCAATGACATAAGCAGCATGAGGGCTGACAACCTTGGGACATTACCTTCTTCTCCGGCGAGAGGCGCAAACGACGGTGTGGACGAACGTTGTCAAGGAACGGTGTGGACGGTCATCGGACCAAGGTCCTTCTCCTCCTCCCTTCTCCCTCCTCTTCTCCCCTCCCTTCTCCTTCTACTTTTTACTCCTTCTACTTCTTCTTCCTCCTCTCCTTCTTTTTCTTCCTCCTCCTCCTTTCTTCCTTCTCCTTCATCTTCTTCCTCCTTCCCTTCCTCCTCCTTTCCTTCCCTTCCATTCTCCTCTCCTCCCTCCTTTCTCCCTTCTTCCTCCCTTCATCATCCTCTTCTCCCCTGCCCTTGTACTCCTACTCCCCTGCTCCTCCTACCTCCCCTGCTCCTTCGGCCGAGGCGTGGGGAACCGGCGACGGGCGCACAGGGCGCGGGGAGCTGACGGCGGGGCCACAGGCAGTGGGGCGTCGGGCGGGGGCTCGCCGGCCGCAAGGGCATCTGGGGCGGGGGCTCGCCGGGGAGAGGAGGATGGCGGGGGCGAGGCTCGCCGGCGGCGGTGGATCCGACTGCGGGGGACGGGAGCAACGGCAAAGAGGTGAGGGTGGGCGGGCGTGCGGGGGGCCGGGACAGGTGCTCACTGGCCGCGGGGGGCTCAGTGGTGGGGTGCTCACTGGGGAGAGGAGGTCTGTGGGGGCGGGATGGCTGGCGGCGGCGAATCCGCCGGCGGCGACGGCGATGGCGACGGCGATAGAGATTGGGCGGGTGGGGCGGGCGTGCGCGGGGTAGGAGACGGAGCAGAGTGTGGGAGAGTGTTAGGGTTAGGGGTGGGCCAGTGGGCCTTTTCATTTTGGGTTTTTCTATTTTTTTAATGGAATAAACCTTTGCTGAGTGCCAGGCTGGGCACTCGGCAGAGAGCTTGTTTGCCGAGTGTCAGCCTTGGCACTCGGCAAAGATTTCTATTTTTTTGGAATTTTGAGTTGAAACTTTTTCTGTATCCCTAGTATATTGTTTAAAACCACATGTTCGAATTTGGAACATTTTTATAACATTTTGCTATATTTTATTTATTTATTTCATTTACTTGAATTTTTCAGCATAATCCAAATTTGAAATGCAGGTGCATGAAATAATGAAACATAGTCATTCAAAAAATGATATTCATGTTGGAGAGTGTATTTTGAGACCGTGTCCACAAACTCACCCAAAAGTTTGAAAGCCTTGTCCATGAAACATGACCATCCACGTGCGGTAGAAGTGTTTTTTAATTATATAAAATCCAAATGAGGTTCGAAAATCACGAAACTTTTTGAGGTGTCATGTTATCGCATGTAGAGGCTACGATAAAAATTTGAAAATGTTTGGAGCAAGTTGCAATGTCGGATGTCTAAAAACCAGACATCTCCACATGTGATCCCTTTGCTCCATTAAGTTAATACCATGTATAGAGGCAAAAATTCTATGTCAAGCCCTTAAGTTTGCACCCACTAAGTTTTGATGAAAGAAAATATTTTTGGGATTGAATTAAGCATTTGTCTTTAAGAGGCTTATTCCCCAACCAAATATCGAACAAGAACCTGGTTTGAGACCCATCCCTCACTTTAAATGAGTCAAAATCCATAAAAGCATCTTTGATATTCATTAAAGTGTAGAGTAGACATCATAAATATTAGTAAACTAGAAATCACAGTTGGCGGTCCTTATCGATGATTTTATACCAATAATATTAATCCAAAAGGGGAGAAACTATTCTTCTATGCACATATACTTTACTATTGACCGAATTCCACTTGTACTAGAGAAATATCACTTTGCAGGATTTGTAACCAATTGGAAGATGAATTATAAAGAAAAGGCACCTTCCAGGAAAGCATAAATGCCAAAGGGGAGTAAAGCAGTCCAAATGAAGCACTTCTAGGCCAAACCCACGGTGTCACAGCAGTCCAGGCCCGTGGCATAGCCCACCTATCAAGGTCGGTCGCAAACCAACACAGGAGGGGGTCGACCGGACCAGGTGGGTCGGCCGACACACCCCGAAGGCGATTCGACCCAGCCGGTTCGTGTTAGTACATTGAAGGTAGAGGAGGGCGTGCACTGCTGGGTTTTCTCATTCTACCCTCAAACCGACCTTCACACACTATAAGAGGAGGGGAGGAGGCACTCTCTCATAAGCACCACAACACAAGAACCTCTCTTCCTCACACTTGTATCTTTTTAGTAGGTGATATCACGATAGAGTAGTAATTGATAACTTAGATGTGGTGTCTAAGCTCGAGGCTACCTTCATTTGCCTTGTTCTAGTACGGTTGAGGTGGTAGGTGGCAGGGAGTGACCGAAGTAGATCCCCCTCATAATCCCCCATGTCCAGGTTCGGCGTACAACCATAGGCTGGCAACGCTTGGCAGACCAAGTGTTATCCGGTGCTCGAAGTAGATCGACAGCGACTAGACTATCTTAACTTAGAATCTCTGACCCTATTTAAGACATGTATTTGCATGACCTTCTGCTATCTAACAAAGCTATTCAGGAATGTCTGCTCCAGTTTAGTTTATTCTTTATTCTTTCTTTTATCTCTATCCTTGAGATTGGCTCGAGTGTGTGTGTGTCAAGTTATCGAACTATCTATCATGTTTACCCCTGTTATGAACATTGGTCTATTATGCACTTATGTTATCTTGTTCATGTCCCTATTATACTCTTTTACACCATGCCTTCCTTTAGGAAAATATAAATAACGATACCCTAAATACTTTTTGGTGAAATGCTACAACGGTATTTTCGTGTGCTTGCGGACCTATAAATGCTACCGAATACCTAGCAGCATTTCTGGTGACATTGTCAAGGACTTTGCAATCCTGGTGATAACATTATGAAACGCCAACAATAACCGAGTTTATCAACACCATTCGGCCCCCACCGATAGCATTTTTCCTTTCCAACCACTCAGTCGCTTTTTGATTCTATCTTCAATTGCCTTCCAATCTTTGTTGTTTAACTTCCTAGTATTCATAGCTAGGCCAAGGTAAAAAAGGATAATTGCTAATAACACACCCAAATAGCTAGGAATAAAACTCTTCCTGCTCTTTTGCTTTGCCATAACAAAAGAATTCACTCTTGTGGAAATTTATTTTCAGGCCCAATAGTTGTTCAAAGGTGCTCAGTAAAAGTTTTATATTTACTGCTTTTTTAATATCGTGGCTCATGAAAATTATTGTCATCCACATACTTTTGCCCTGCTTCTTTTGCTCTAGCAATTAATATAGCCAACATGTCAACTACTATATTAAATAGTATGGGCGACATTGGGTCACCTTGACTTAGCCTTTTTTAGTTTGGAAGTAAAAATATAATTTATCATTCACCTTAATGTTAACATTACCCCCTTGTGTAAAACTTTCAACCCACTAACATCATTTTTGTGAGAAACCTTTCATTCTCAATGTTTGTCGTAAAAACTCCATTTAACATTATCATATGTTTTCTCAAAATCTATTTTGAAAATGACTCCATCCTTTTTTCGAATGAAACTTAGGTAATGTCTGATGAAGTATTACTGCACCCTCCATGATATTTCTCCCTAGCAAAAAGGCCGTCTGAGTAGGTCTGATTATCTTCTATACTATGGTAGTAAGTCTGTTGGTTGTGACTTTTGTGAAGATTTTAAAAGATACATCCAACAAATAAATTGGCTGGTATTGCTGAATAATCTTCGCGTTTGTATTTTTGGGTAAAAGAATTATGGTTCCAAAGTTAAGGCAATTTAAAGATAGATTTCCCTGATGGAAATCCATGAATAGAGCCATCAGATCATTTTTTATTACATTTTAGAAGACCTAATAAAAATTTGGAGGAAAATCATTCGGTCCAGGTGCCTTATTATGTTCCATTTGAAAAATCGCAGCCCTTAACTCCTCTTGTGAGAAGGATTTTGTCAAGTACTCATTTTCCAGCTGAGAGACCTGTGAGATGTCCTTGGTTTGTGTCTCATCAAGCATGATCTGGGAGACCTCTGATGGCCCAAACAGGTTTTTATAATAAGTGGTAATATGCCATTTGAGTTGTGCATCGCCGCTTATTATATTGTTGCTGTTAAGGATCAACTCGCGAATGGGTACGTGGTGGGTAGGATTGGGTAAAACTAGTCACTCGGAGATCACTCAACAAGATCAACTAGAACCAGAGATTACTCAATGGGTTTCTCAAAGAAGAGCCATGCTCAATTCTCAAATCGTATCAAAATCAACTCCTCTCAAATGATGGATTACATGGTTTATTTGTACCAGGAATATCCCTCCTAGTTGGGTGTGAACTTAAAGATAAATAAAAACTAGTGGAAGATCATCTTGGTGGAGGAATTGAAGAGTGTTCTTTCATTCTCGCGTAGCCACTAGCAGCCTGTGCAGTTACCACTAGAATGCACCGTTTGTTGCGTTGGAAAATAGACGTATACCTTTTCAATGGTGTAGCATATGAATGATGAAACCATAAATATTAGTACCAAAAAGCCATGAAATATATGAGTTATTCTGCATGCTTCCCATGGCCTTATCAGTTGCCATCTTTTAGCCGCAGAATACGAGTTTTTCGATGTCTACCATTAACAAGCAATTTATAGTATTTTGTATTTGTATCTCCTTCTAAAAGATATTTTACTTTGGCCTTTTGGTACCATTTTAATTTGTCCTCTCTTAATAACTCCGCAAGCATCTCATTTAGCACATGTTTTATGTCTGTTTTAGAATCATTAAGCAAGGTTGATTCTGCTTTTTCATCCAATTCATCCAGTTTATTCAAAATGGTTGTTTTTTCTTTCTTGTAAGCACCACTGATATTTTTTTCCCATCCTCTAAGGTATTGGCGCAGCCGTCTGATCTTGGCTTGCCAACTCTCAATGGGCAAGCCATTAAATAGTGTATTAGGCCACACATGACACATCACTAACCATCTCATAAAATCCATCTCTCAGCAACCATCCCAATTCAAATTTGAACTAGGGTTGGTAAGAAATGGACAAGCTATTTGTAGAAAATAGTAGAGGTGTGTGATCAGAGATTTCCCTAGTCAAGACATGAACAGTGGTATGCGGGTATTTAGTTTCAAAGTCTATGCAAGACAAGGATTCTGTCTAATCCATCAAATATTGATTTCGTAACAATTAGCCCAAGTGTATTTTCTGCCTGACATTTCTATTTCCCTTAGATTTAAGGAATCAATGACAATATTAAATATAAAAGACCGTATGTCATTATAATTATTATTATTTTTCTCATTCGGTCGTCGTATATGTTAAAGTCACCACCTATAATAATATGTAAAACTTCTTTAAAACATACACGTACAATATCAGATACAAGTTGTGATTTATGATCCATCTGCGCTGGGCCATATACCAAAATCAAATTTAGTTTAAAATCGTCCTCTCTATGTCTAATCTTAAAACGAATAAAAAAAGTCTCCTTCTATTTCGCCGATGCCAAAAGATAAAAAATGAATTCCTAGAATCATGCCACCGGACCGTCCCCAAGGAGCCATACCATGCCAAAGAAAATCTCTACCTGCACAGATATTATTCAAAGTGGATTGCACAAAA
The DNA here is from genome assembly GCA_023333625.1 of Bothriochloa decipiens. NCBI lineage: Eukaryota > Viridiplantae > Streptophyta > Magnoliopsida > Poales > Poaceae > Bothriochloa > Bothriochloa decipiens. The sequence goes on from CM041646.1 coordinate 4,161,902, forward strand.
TTGGCTCGACCAGTTTCCGATAAAGCGACGATGAAATCTAAGTTTTTATCTTTTGTTACGTCTGATAGGAATCTTATATTTCTTACTATCGGCAAACCTATTACGATTCCAAAATATTCTTTTCATTTCTAAGGATCCTTGGTGTTTTTTTTCTTCTTTTTTCTGGAGCGAGAACCTTTCTTATCAGGAGTCTGTAGACACTTAAAGTCACAACCCCATCATCTGGCCCCTCCTCAATCTCAGCACAGATTAGATTTAAAGCCTCTAAGTTTTGGTTTTATGCACTTCGCGGCTAGAGATGCATAATAAATAAAAAATAAATTAAGAAACAAGTTTGCCTCAAGTGAGAAATTAAGAGACTAAAACAAATGTGTATTGCGTGCTGCGCCGGCGGCAGGCCGGCCGGTCGGCATCTGGCTACAGTAACATAGGCTGGCAGCACCAGGGCAAGCCGAACGAATAGCTGCAGCAAATTAGCTAGTACATATCCAGAAACATCAACTTGCTAGCGTAAACAAAGGCTACAGTAACATAGGCTGGCAGCACCAGGACATGTTGCTGTTCTGCCGTGCAAAAGTTTAGTAGTTGAATTTCCCACTATCCAAGGCAACCACAAAGATATGTTAGCCTATTCTTAAGGGCAAGTTTAATAAGTTTGGCTACAAGCCAAACCACATCATTTGGAGACGACAAAGCTTGTACACAAACGATACAATAACTTGTCCCTTTGTTTTTTTATTAGAAAGAACAGCAAAAGTTTTACCGTGATTTCTATTAGACGAATAAAGGAAAAAGAAGCCAAACGCCTCGCCCAGTTTTTTAGTGGAAACTGAGCGAAAACCACACATATAATTGTGGAGGATACCCTACTCTAACTGCACACTTAGGTATTAAATCAACTCAACTCGCGTCACAAAGAGCGCCAACTCAAACTCTACTCAACTCCATGCTTAGTCGGACTAGGACATCGACACAAGCCTCTGACCACTAGAACTCGATCGGATTGGGACGTCGACACGAGCCTCCACTTCAAACCACTAAGAGCTCCACCACTGACGCAACGAGCAACTAAAAGCTAGCAACAAAAACCTAAAAACTAAAAAACTAAAAACAAAGGAACACCTACTCCACCACTGGCACCAACCACGAACACAATAGTGGAAACGACGAGCTAGCCCTACCCGAGACGTCCCGACCGAGCCGAAATCCACAAACGACGCCTTCAAGAAGGTCACAACACCCAAGCTTCGCCGTCGCTTGTCCAAGACAGGACTGGGTTTTCACCCGTGGACAGTGTTAGGGACGCGACGCCCTCAACAGGGGAACGACACCCGCAGATGTCACCATTGCCAGGCCTCCGCCCAAGAACCCACGACACAGACGTTGATCAACATGCCGGGTCCCCGCCAGGTACCAAAACCGTCGTCGCCAGACATCCTGCAACAACCTCACCGGAAGATGACGCGCCGGCCACGCAAGCAGCCGCATAGCTACGCCAACACCTCGCCGACAATCACCTGCCGAAGACCAATATCCCGCCGCCGTGCACGTCCACCATCTGCGCACGCCACCCATGCCCACAAGGTACCAGGACCGAGGCAAGGCCCCATTCCAGCACCCCCGTGGACGCCAAGGCCTTCGCCCTTCCAACGAACGCCCTACGACGGAGGACAGGGCCATGGGAAAGGGACGGTATAGATAGAGACCGCCCCCCAACGCCAATATGAGCCCCAGCCCCCGTCACAAAGCGGCCACCATCTGAAACAAGGAGGGCACGAGCGGAACGGGAGGGAATCCCGCCGCTACCCCGTGCGCCCAAGTGGGCACCACCACTGCGCCGGCGAGCCCCAACGGACAAGCGCAGCTGCCACTGGACCTGGCACCACCGCAGCACCACCATGCACCACGGGCAATCCACAGCCACGGCCAGCCATGCCACCAAGGCATCGCTGAGGAAGCCACACCATCTCTGTTGGAGCCCGCCGAGCGCGAACCTGTCCCTTTGTATAGTTGAAATATATATATTCTTCTTTTAAATGGACCCATGTTAATATTTTTTCATCCCGGTATGAGCTCACCATTGGCGGAGCTGAGAACACCGCCATTTCGTTCGTGGTGGATGCCGGGCCCATGACCTGCAAGGAACAGTGCAAGCGACCTATGCCGAATGTTGCGACAAGCTTCTCCTCTTCTTTGTTTTCCCCCTCTCGTTTACTGCTGCTGGTGCTGCTGAGCTGTCCTGGTGATTCGGTTATTCGCCCGGCCCGTGCTGACATGCCGCCGTTATTAAACAGGCTCTAATATATGGAGAGTTTCACTACACACAGTTACCAAGATTGTCATGTTAGTTTTTGTGTTGGTAATTATGTCAACAAAAGGTTCGGTCAAAAATGTTGTGAAAACAAGTTTCATCTAGAAAAAATGTTATAAAACTATGTCTTCATAGTTAAGTTTGCTTCCGATCCTTCTTTAGAAAAAAAAAGACTATGAAACCTATCACACATGCATGCATATGTATGTTCAAGCTCAAAAGAATAAATCCAGAAGTTCCAAAAAAAAGAATAAATCCAGACCGAACGAACTAATGGGCATCGTCTATGCCAAGCCGGGACATATGCTACATTTACTTCGGTGCCAATAGTGCACGTGTAAATATTATTAATATACGCATGCGTACATGCTGATGTACGCATTTTTCTTTACGTACATGTTGTACAGTAGTACTCCCAACATTATTATGGATGCAATGGAATTCAAAAGATCAATTCGATCACTTAACATATTTCTGATGGGTTCCTTAGTACAGTACATATAGTACCTTATCTATTTTAGCTGATGTAATAATAACGTGATTGGTTGCTGACCCTGATCCCGTGATGCGCCCCTACAATTATTCATGCGCATTTTCGTCGATTGTCACCGTACAAGTTGCTAATGCGCCCCCTATAAATATTCAGCGCGCGGCGTGTTGTTACATTCCAAGGTGCCAACAAGCAAGGAGAAAACCAGCCAAGCAACTCAGATTACAATTAGCTAGGTCGTCATCCAACACAAGAACACAATATAGCGGGTTCTTGCAACAAGTCCGCCGCTCCATGCCACGGTAATCGCCATGATTCTCCTGTCTGCATCTTGTGCACAAGCAGGACGTGTTGGGTCCGAGTCTCAGCAGGTCGGGGTGAAGGCGAAACTGACCACTTAGACGGCCCTTCTCTCTCTGTATTAAATATAGAAATTACACTGTGGGTCTGACAGCCAGTGGTGTTACAACTGCTCAGCCTCCTCCTTTTATTACATAGGGGGTGTGGCCTTAAATAGTGGCTCCCCAGCTCGAGGCTTGAAAGTACATGCGTGCCCTCAAAGGAAGTTTTCAAACCCTAGACACTGACTCTATTACACGTGGGTCCCTTAGGGACACGCTGAGCCACCATTTCCTGGCCACGACTACGGGCCGTGGCCCATTACTACTCGCAAGAGGCCTATCAAGCCCATCATCTATCCTCGCGCTTCCAGGCTGGCTTCGGCGCACCACTCAGATAGCAACAGCCTCAGACTGTCGCCTCCTCCACGCAAAGCCCCCGAGCTCGGCGAGGCTGTGTCGACTAGCATCCGCTTGGTAACGGTGATCCTCACCGAGCCTCCTCCGTCGGCAGGTTCAGAGTCTCCGCTGGAGGCTCCCTGGCGGAGTCTGACCTCCGCCTGAGTGACGGTCATCGTCGCCGGGTCTCCACTATCAACCGGCTCTGTGCCTCTCCCGGAGGCCTCTGCCCGGAGATCCAACCTCCGGCAGTGACTCTAACACCTGCAAGCATGGGTCAGGTCGAACACAGTCAGAACTGTTAGTCAAGACACGAAATGGAGGTAATAAACTTCTCCGGTCCTGGGGCGCATCCCCAACATTCCCCCCTTGACGGTTAGGTCCAGCGGAGGCAGGTCTAGCCATCAACTCGCCCCTAGCAGTGGAGGCTGTGATTACCTCCGATCCCCCCTAGCCCGTTGAACGTTGGACCAGAGACTTTGCTTTTTTACCGTTGTCCGGTTTTTAATCTTGTTCGTTGGTTTGAGTCTGTTCAACTTCTGCGGTTTGATTCGTGAATCGTCGTGACCGTTGGGCTGAGAATTCGAGGCGCCGCATCGCTGCCTATATAAAGGGGGTGAGCAGTGAAAACAACCCTTACCCCTCCTTGCTTGCCTCCGCGCAGATTGCTCTTGTTGCTTGTTGCCTCTGCTTTCCTTGCGCAGGTTTCCTTCTTTGCTTGTTGATTCCGCATTTGCTTGTGCCCCGGCATCCTGTCACCGTGGCACCCAGACGACCTTGCTGCGCACGTCAATGCCCGTTCTCCGTTCCCTACTTCTGGCTCCAGGGCATCGGAGTTGGAGGTTTCCTAGAACTCTTTGAGGAGTGCATGCTGGCTGCCACAGAGGCTAAGGATCTCGAAGAGTCTCTATCGGACGTTGAAGCCTCTCCGAGTGGGCTGATGGTTCCTAAGGTTGATGTGAGTGATGCAGAGGTGACGTATTCTTTTGGCCGAAACCGGATGACCCAAGGTATGCTTGTAGAGCTTGAGGTTATGGGGTTTATTCCTGTTGGCCGCAGACGTCCCCCTCATGGGGAGACTGTTCCAAAACCCGAGAAGGATGAAGCTATTGTTTTTTGGGATTTCTTTACCTGTGGCCTCCGCATTTCGAGCTGCAATTTCCTACGGTATGTCCTTGAATGGTTTGATGTGTAGCTTCATCACCTGACTCCCCATGCTTTCCTGAATCTGAGCAAGTTCTTGTGGGCTGTTGAATCTTATGGTGGAGAATTGAGTGTGAACACTGTTGCTGAGTATTACGAGTGGCAGAAACAACCATGGTAAGCTAGCTCAGTTCGCTTCTTGTAGCTTTATGTCCAAGAGGAACCTAGGTAAGGGTAAGGAGAAAGTTGCAATTTCTTGGTGCCAGAGGGGAAGTATGAGCCTGCTGACTGGCTGGACTTTTAGTTTTACGTGAAGACTGGCAGCGTTACTCGGCCTGAAGATGATGGGAGGCAGGTCACCCGGTTTCCTTATGCCTCCGTGATGACTCGGATGAATCCGTTAACCAATGTCAAACCTGATTCTGTCGAATTCGACAAGCGGAAGTCATGCACAGAGGCTTTAGGGTGGCCTGTCACTACTCAGGTGGCAGAGACCTTGTGGAGGAGATGATTGCCTACTCGGTGGCAAAGACAGGAAGAAGTTTGTCCTACAGAAACTGGACCTTCCTATTTTTGGTGTCGCTGGTGGAATCATGTGTCCACACTTCAGGCTACAGCTCCCTGAGGGCTAGAGCAAAGAAGATTTTGTCTATGCCACCGAGCAGAAGGCCATCGAGATACTTGGGGAAGTTTCTGAGAAGGAGTATCTCACCCGGAGGTCTGAGGCTGGTACCATGCCCCGCCTCAACCGGGTCTTCGAGGAGCTCGGCATCCATTATACTGAGCGCGAGCTCACCGAGAAGCTGAAGAAGAAAAAAGAGAAGAAGGAGCACACTGCTCCCGGCGCTGCTACGAAGGCCGCCGAGGGAAAGAAGAGGAAGGCCGGTGCTCCGACGCGCGGAGGTTCAAAGAAGCAGAGAGGAGCCTCCGCTGAACCTGCGGAGGCAGAGGATGTTTTTGAAGACCTCTATGACGAAGACAGGGATATTACTGTTGGACCGGTGGTGGGGACTGAGCTTCTGGTGGAAACTGATGCATTAGCGTTACTCAGTTCCGGGGGCCTGTCTTGGCAGTTTCCATCACCTGCTGCTTCTCCGGAGCCGTCTCATACCTTAACAGCTGAGGCCTCCGGGTCACCATCGGTTAGGCCTGTCATGTTGCCTGCCGATGTTGTGCCTGCACGTGCCGAGACAGCGCCTGCTGAGGCTTCTAAAAAGCCTTTTGTTAGTGTGCATCTGGACGCCAGCTCCGATGAAGATGAGCTGGAGGAAACTGATGTTATGGCTCATCTCACTGAGGGGCCTGCGGAGACCACCCCGCTCAGAGAGGAACATGCTGAGGTCCCCGAGGACACGTACACTTTGAGCCAAGGTAACGTTCTTATTTGGAGTATGAGTTATGTGGATTTTCTGACTCTGATGGTTTCTTGTGGTCGTGCCTCTAACGGGGAAGTTTCCTTGCTCGGTGAGCATGTGAATGATATATGTTTTTTCACTGAGACTTGATGTTTTCTTGTTCTCTTTGTTTGACATTCATTTTTTTGCGTATGCTTTCAGATATCCTTACTGCTAAGGCCGCTCAGCCTGTCCCTCCGCCGCCTCCGCTTTCAAGTGCCCCTTTTCGTGGAGGAGCTGTTGCTAAGGCAGTGCCTACCGCTTCACGACCTCCGGTGGGCATGGTTGGCACTGGATCTCTCCCGTCCGGTGGTTGCCCTGATGAGGGCATAAGGGCTCTCCTTGGCTGGGCTCAAGATACTGGCCAGCTGACTGACTCGATGGGCAGAGACCTGTACCGACATTTGGCTGAGCTTCCCTTTCAGACTTTGATGGATGCCAACATTAATCATCATGTTATTGTAAGTTTGGCTTCATTTCCTCCTTTTAGCTATGCGCTCTTTTTTCAAGTATTTGATTTCTACTTTGCTTTATTGCTGTCTCTAGAGCGCCACTTTGTCTATGGCTGTTGAGACCAGCAGTTGCACTGAACTGGTAAAAAAGGACGATGCCATCAAGGTTCTGAAGGCGGAGATTGAGTCTCAGGCCCATGAAAGAGAGCGTGTGGCTCAGCAGGCCTCCGGCCTAGAGAAACAGGTGATGGCTCTTGGAATTGAATCTGAAGAATTAAGGAAGTCTGCTGCTGCTGCTAAGAGGGCGGAGGATGCTGCCAGAGAAGCGGAGGCTACTTCTAAAGTGGCGAAGGCTACTGCTGAAAAAGCGGAGGCTACCGCTAAAGAAGCGGAGGCCACCGCTATTCAGTGGGCGGACAAAGCCGCCGAGATTTCCAACCTGCTACGGCAAGAAGTGGATGTCAAACGGCGGCTGGCGGCGGCTCTTAAGGATAGGGTTGAAAAGCTTGAGAAAAAGCTGACCGCCACGAGGTTGATCGGGTTAGAAGTGGCTGAAACTTATGTCTCCGCCGTTCGGGCATTTGGTGGCGCGGTGACTCCGGTCAATCATGAGGCCTCTACTTCCAGTATCTTTTCCAGGATCAAGGGAAACCTCGCCAATCTTAGTGATTTTGTGATCGGGGTTTCTGATTTCAGCGCGAAAACCTCGGTCACCTATCTGTGCAAGCACTTTGTGTCCAAGGGCATTAACCAAATAGGAAATTTTAATTTCCCAGAGCTAGGAGATCCCGCTGAACTTGGCAGAATGGATCGTTTTGTTAAGACCACCGTGTGCAGCTTTATAGAGAAGTTCTGGTCCAAGTTTGGTCGGTCGAAGACCGTTTCCATGGCCAATGTTACTCATGAAACGGTATGTATGGTTGGTTTTTGGTGCTTTATTCTGCTTGTTAGAGTTGTATAGGTGGTTCACCTCTTATTTTCTGTCTTTTTCAGCAATTGAAGTATGGCAAGCGTAGTGGTCATGGCCCGGCGACTTCTGGCGGCACGTCTGCGCGAACCCGGGGGTCTGCTGATGCTGGTGCCTCCGCTAGTCAAGTTACTCCTGCGAGTGTTGAGACTGATGCCATGGTGGAGCGAGTGGTGGCCTCTCCGGGAGATCGAATGGAGGCTCTGGACTTGACCTGAGCGGAGGAGGTGTAGAAATCAATCTTGATTTTTGTAAATTTTGTCTTTTGCTGACTTGGTGTTGGTGCGCACATGTAAAGAACTACTTGAGATGGTTTTGGTGAATTTATTAATGGTCAAATTGTCCTGCGCAGGTCTGCAGTTTGGGGCCTATGCAGGAGGTCAAGCCTATCACCTTTATGCGTAACGATGTTTATGTTAGCGGGGAATTGTGGACTTATTGGAAGTTGGTGTTTCCTATGCTTGCTGTGGATGACATGTTTGATCTTGTTCTTAGCGACTTAGACGGTGCGCGTCCAAGTTTTATTCATTCTTTTGCATGGCGTGGTCCGTCTAGACCTTTGTAATTATATTTGCTTGCACGGTGGCTTGTTGCTGTGATGGACATGTCATTTGCATGGTTGCTCATTTTGACCTCCGCTGTGCTACAGAGGCCTACTTTAATTAGTCGGAGGCCTTCGTGCCTTATTGTAAGTGTCACCTCCAGAGGTGATTTCTGTTTTCCTCCCCAGAGGTTGTAACCTCTTTGAGACACATTTTGTGTACTAATAAATTTATAATGTTATAACTATTGTTTCTCTTCGACCAATGCTGGTGTCAGTCTTGCTATGTTCGACTTTGTAGTCTCCAGCGCTTTCTGTGCTCGTTCCAACACTTATTGTGCGAAGGTAAGCTGGGGTTGATCTCAACGGAGACGGGAGGACGTTACGAGTTCCTACGTGGTATCCCCCCTTGTCTCCGTTCAGACGATGACCCTGATTGGCTTGCTCTACTAGCTTCCCTCTTTGGTATTGTCCCGGAGACCGCAGCTGCCTCCGGGACATTTCTTTTGCCAACCTTATTACGAATTCTTGCGTGGTATCTCGTTGTTTTTGGTCATCTGTATGCGTATGTCTGCCTCCATCTCCCTTAAGCGGGTTTTGGTTATGTGGAGCTGGTTGTGGTTGCCCCTTTCCTACCTCTTTTATCGTACCCCTTGTGTACTTTGAGTATCCTTGTTATTTATTTGTCTAGCACAAGTGCTTGTTTCCTTTAATGGTGGATACTGGTTTGGTACTTACTTCCTTTAATGATAGGTAGTTGTACCTGGTTTAATGATGCTCTGGAGGTCCTTATAAAAGGATCTATTCCTCCCCTTAATCATTTGGGCTGCTTTGTTGCGTACATTGTATTGATGGTGCTTTCTAGGAGTTCTTTGTGTTGGTACTGAGTAAGGACTCATAATGGAACACTCTCAGAGATGGCGGCCGGCTGTGTTTTTATTTAGCATTGCTGATGTAAGGATTTTGGATGCGGTGGTTGCTTGCGAATGGAAGGTGCAAAGTAGTGTGCTGACAGATGGTCTTGGAATTTGTCATGCACACCATGGTTCTGGAGGTTCACCTCCTTCTCTTCGTACTAAGCTTTTATTGAACTTGATTGAAGTTGTCTTGTTTCTGGAGGCACAGGGTGGTACGCAGCCAGGAGGTGATATGGGATATTTTGTAGCTGATCAGGGTTTGTTTCCATCATTGCTAGTGCCTGAGGTTAAAGTGTCGGCAATCTTCGGTCCACTTCCATGTCTTGTGGTAGCAGGTTAGCTGGGTGGAGTGGCTAGATGCCTCGATCTGGAGGCTGTGCATTTTGGTCTAGCAGTTAGATACGTGCATTTTGCACATTATTTCTGTTATGAGCAAGGCGCAATGTGCCCTGACTGTTGTAAGCATAAAATCGGATGAATAAACTTGTCTTTCGTGTAGCCTCCGTTTCAGAGTGTGAAATATATGTTTCTTGTGATTGTATTGTTCTTGGAAGGTGTATGATGCAAAGGTTGCTCGATTCCGTGAACTTGTACCTGCATGAGTGTTACCTCCGCTTGCTTTGATATTGAGTTCCGGAGGTTTCTTTTTAGTGATCATAATGTTACCCGCTTTTTGAGCTACCGGTGCCTGAGCTAGTTGACAGGTCTTTTTTCGGTTCGCTTCACAACTTATGGTTGCGATTGCCTGCCTCGATGCCTGATAGGACTTTTTCGAGGTCTTTTGGCCTTCAGCGGAGGCTGGTTCATGCCTTTTTGTTCGTCCACGACCTGTGGTTGCTATTGCCTACCTCGATGCCTGATAGGACAGGGCTTTTTCGAGGACTTTTGACATTCAGTGGAGGCTATTTCATGCCTTCTTTGTTCGCAACCTATGGTTGCTATTGCCTGTCTCGATGCCTGATAGGACAGGGCTTTTTCGAGGACTTTTGGCATTCTAGCGGAGGCTATTTCATGCCTTCTTTGTTCGCAACCTATGGTTGCTATTGCCTGCCTCGATGCCTGATAGGACAGGGCTTTTTCGAGGACTTTTGGCATTTTAGCAGAGGCTATTTCAGAGGTTGCTTCATGCCTTCTCATTTTTCTTAATGGTGGCATGAAGTAACCTTGTGAAATCGTAATTGTTGTCGAATATTACAGCCGCGGTGCTGGCTGCTTTCGACTGTCCTAAGTATTGCTTTTCAGGGTCCTCTTTATACATTTAGAGGTTAATTACATACGGTCTTGCCTCACTAAAAACCTCACCTTCGATTTGGAGCCCCTTTTGTGAGGAAAAGAGTGCAAGCCATTTTTGCAAGAAAAGTAAATTGCAGGAATTTAAATCTAGGGACCTCCGCTTATATTTCTACGGAGTCCTTACATTCTATGTGTAGTATTTTTAGAGGCTATCAATGTTCCAGGAGTGGGTTGACATTCTTCCTTCTATGTCTTGCAGATAGAATGACCCTTTCCTCCCCCTTGCTTGGCTATGAATGGTCCTTCCCATTTTGGCTGTAGCTTTCTAATGTTCTGAGCGTTTGGCCTCCGCCTCATTACCCAGTCGCCATCCTTGATGTTTTTAGTGACCACTTTTCCATCTCTCCATTTCCTAGTTTGGTCTTGATATTTCTCGATGTTGTCGATTGCTTCTAGCCTGTATGCTTCGGTCATCTCCTTGGTATACTCTTCATCCTTTGCGAGGTTTTGTTTTATTGTGCGAAGGCTCTGGTGTTTGATCTCTTCTAGCATCATTGCTTCTTCTCCGTACAGTAGCTTGAATGGAGTGAACCCAGTGGCTCTTGATACATTTGTGTTGTGAGACCACACCACCTTCGGCAGCTCTTCTACCCATTTTCCCTTTTTGTGATCTAGCAATGTCTTGGAGATTGCCGAGAATATGATTCTATTTGACCTTTCCACTGCTCTGTTACTCTCTGGGTGATAGACTAAAGCGAAGGCTACTTGTGTGCCAATGCTATTGCAGAATTCTTTGAACTTGTCTGAATTGAATTGCTTTTCGTTGTCGACTGTGAGTGTCCTTGGAACCCCAAATCTACAAATTATATTTTGCCAGAAGAATTTCTTGACTGTTTCGGAGGTGATTGTTGCAAGCGGTTTGGCTTCTATCCATCTTGTGAAGTATTCCACTGCTACCACTGCATATTTGCTTCCACCCTGAGCCGGAGGTAATGGGCCTACGAGGTCCATCCCCCATCGCTGAAGCGGCCAGACTAGAGGTATTAGCTGTGTTTGTGCTCCTGGAGATGCTTGGTGTGGCGCAAAACTCTGGCATGCTTTGCAAGTTCTTACTATATGCAATGCGTCCTTGATATGCGTTGGCCAGTAGAACCCTTGTCTGATTGCCTTCACTGAAAGTGCTCTGGGGCCAATGTGTGATCCACACGTTCCTGAGTGGATATTTTGTAAGAGGTCTCTGCCTTCTGATTCTGTGATGCACTTGAGCAGTGGTTGGACTATTCCTTTCTTGTACAGAACTCCGTCTATTATCATGTAATTCCTTGCCCGTACGGCCAGCCTTGATGCAACTATTTCATCTGATGTCACATGGACTCGTTGATAAAATCAATTATAGGTTTCCTCCAGTCTTCTGTGTCTACTAGGAGTACCTCCACAAATGCTTTTGTTGTTTTTGCAGTAGCCGATAATGTCAATTCTTGGTAGAAGGTTCCTTCGGGTACCTCCGTTTGATTTGCTGCTGCTTTGGCTAACTCATCTGCCTCTGAGTTGTCCCCTCTTGGGATGTGCTTTAAGGTAAAGCCTTGAAATCTCTTTTCCATACCCCTGATTACTTCTAGGTATGCAGCCAATTCTGGGTTCCTTGCAGCATAGTCTTTCTCGACTTGCCCTGTTACTACCTTTGAATCGGTTCTGACCATGATGTATTTCGCACCAAGTGCTTTGGCTTTGCCAAGCCCCAGGATCACTGCTTCATACTCAGCTACATTGTTGGTTGCTTTGAAGCACAGTCTTGCTGCGTATTTTGTTTTGATGCCCGATGGTGATATTAATATCGCGGAGGCTCCTGCACCTTGGATGCCCCATGCGCCATCTGTGTACAGTGTCCATATTAAAGCCTCCGCTTTGTCTTCTGTGTGCTGTGGAGATGTCCATTCTACCAAAAAATCTGCTAGCACTTGTGACTTGACTGATGTTCTTGAGATGAACTTGATGCCAAACTGGGATATTTCTGTTGCCCATTTACCGATTCTGCCTGATGCTTCCTTGTTGCCTAGGATATCGGCTAGTGGTTGTGCTGTTGGTACCAGGATTTCATGTTGTTGGAAATAGTGTCTGAGCTTCCTTGATGTTATTACTACTGCATATGCTATTTTTTCGACCTCCGAATAATTCAGTTTTGCTCCTTGTAGCACTTCTGATACGTAGTACACTGGTTGCTGTACGCTTTTGTTGTCAACTTCCTTTTCTTGAACTAGCACTGCGCCGATCGCTCCTGCGGAGGCCACAACATACAGTAGCAGGGTTGCCTCCGCATCTGGTGCTATAACCATGAGATCTTTTGTGATGTAGTTTTTGAGGTGCCGGAATGCCTTCGACTGTTCTGTGCCCCATTCAAATTTGTCTGAGGCCTTGAGTGTTTTAAAGAATGGTAGACTTCATTCTGCTGATTTTGAGATGAATCTGCTGAGTGCTGCTATTCTGCCTGTCAGTCGCTGTACTTCTTTCTTGTTTTTCAGTTCTCTCATTGTTAATACTGCCTTGGTTTTAATTGGGTTTGCTCTTAGCCCTTCTGAACCAACAATGTAACCGACCATCATTCCTTTGCTTACTCCGAAGATACACTTTTCTAGGTTTAGTTTTAACCCTGCTTCTTTGAGACTAGCGAAAGTTTCCTGGAGGTCGTCCAAATGATCTCCGGTCTGCTTGCTGACTACTGCCAGGTCATCAACATAGGCTATGATGTTTCTTCGGAGTTGAGCTTGCAATACAGTTTGAATCATTCTTGAGAATGTTGATCCTGTGTTTTTAAGCCCTTCCGGCATTCTAACAAAACAGTAGGTGCCGAAGGGGGTCGTGAAGCTTGTTTTTTCTTCGTCTTCTATTTTAGCCATATCTGGTGGTATCCTGAGAAACAATCTAACAGAAAGAAGCGCTTGCATCCTGCTGCCTTGTCAACTGATGCATCTATCCTGGGTAACGAAAAAGGATCTTTTTTGCAGGCCTTGTTAAGATCTATGAAGTCTATGCATATTTTCATTTTGTCATTCTTTTTTGGCACTAAGACAACGTTTGCTAGCCAGTTTGAGTACTTGACTTATCTAATGACTTTGGCGTCTAACAACCTTTGCACCTCCACCTTTGCTGCGATTATGCGTTCATCGAACATCTTTCTCTGTTTTTGCTTCTTGGGTCTGACATTTGGGTTGAGGTTGAGGGTGTGTTCAATCACATCCCGACTGATTCTTTGTAGATCTGATGCTGACCATGCAAATACGTCCTTGTTTTTTGCCAGTAGCTCTAATAGGTCTTGTCTTTCTACCTCCGATAGATTGGCACCTATGGTAACTTTCCTGTTAGGGACTGCTTCTTTCAATGGTAATGTTATTGTGTTCTCTTGGTCTGCCATGTTGGTTTTTCCCGCAGGCATGTCCAGAGGCTCCTCTGCCTCTACGGTGTTGATGTTTCTATATGCTTTATAGATTGCTTTCTCTATATTCCTTGCTTCTTTTTTACTTCCCCGCACTGTGATGATTCCATGTAATGCTGGCATCTTCATGCAGAGGTAGCCCATGTGTATTGCCACATTGAACTTGTTTGTGAATCCTCTTCCCAGTATTGCATTGTATTGGTAGTAGATGTCGACCACATCAAAAGTGATGTATTCTGTCCTGGCACAGTCCCCATCTTTGAATGATACTGGTAGTGATATCTTGCCTAGAGCGTTGATATTTTTCCCACCAAATCCAATTAATGGAGTGTCCTGTGGCTGTAGCTGGCTCCTGCTGAGTTTCATTTGATCGAATACGTTCGCGAAGATGATGTCCGTCGAGCTACCGGAGTCGACTAGTATCCTACTTACTTCCCAGGCTGCTATGTTTGCCTTTATGACCATGGCATCTGCGTGCGGATAGCTTTCAACTTGGAGGTCTTGCTCTATAAATTGAATTGGCATTTTAGACCACTCTATTGATTTGTAAGTACCCTGGACTGCCACATTGTTTACCAGCCGGAGGTGATCTTTCTTTTTCTTTTTGGTTTCAAACTCTAGCGCTGAACCTCCGGCTATAGGTAATATCATACCAATGGTTGGTAGTGCCGAGTGCGGGTTTAGCTAGTTTTCCGTTGGAGGCTCTGCCTTCGCGGTCGATGGTTGGGATAGAGTATACTGCGGAGGTGCTGTTAATGCTTCATACTGTCTTTGTTGTGTCACCGGAGGTGTCTGCATTTGTGTTGATTCAATGAGTGTTATGTGCGAAGGTCTTTGATTGATGTAAGTTAGACCATTTTCTGCTCTGTTCTGGGTGTAGCCCTGGTGCTGTGATGTTTGTTGATAGATTGGCCTCCAGGCCGGTAGTGCTGCCGGATAGTACTGTTGAGCCAAGTTATGCTGCGGCAATGGCTCTGGAACATATCCTGGGAAGCTTGGGTTTTATTGTTGATAGACCAGCGAACTGTGAGCGTGGTTAACCTCCCTGCTACCTTGCTGCTAGAGCTGTAGCTGTGATTGTTTGGTTTTCATCCTGTCAAGTGTCTCTTGGGCCTCTGGGCAGTCCCGTGTGATGTGCCCTTTGTCCTCTCCGTGGAAGAGGCAGTACTGCTTCCTTGGTTTCTGATTTCTACTCCAGTTCCTGGACTTGATGCTTTTGCTGTAGCCTTGTCCCCCTTGATTTCTCTGGTTATAACTTCCTTTTTTGTCCCGATTATCCGGAGGCTGGCTAGCCTGCACATTGAAAACTTGTTTCTGCTGGCTCTGGTATTGTTGTCTTTGCTGATTCCTATTTTCCCTTCTGTTGCTAATGTTTGAAGACTGTTTACTTTGACCGTCTGCTTCTTCTAATCTTTTGCGGAGGTCATTGTTGGACCTGCAATATTTTTCAAACTCCTCATGCAGCTGGGCCATTGTGGCTAGTTTTTTTCTTGCTAAGTGACTGGCAAACGGGCCGATTCTAAGTCCTTTGATTGTTGCTTCTATGGCTACCCCATCAGGGACGTCTGGCGCTTTGGCCCGAAGATGTAGAAATCTCTGGTAGTAGTCTCTGAGGGGCTCGCCCTTGAGGTGTTTCTTGCTGAACAAGTCTGATGATGTTAGCGACTCATTCATGTAGGCTTTGAAGTTTGCCAATATCTGGTCTCGTAGGTTTTCCCATAAGTACACCATGCTTGGTTTCAATCATTGAATACCATGCTAGTGCATCTCCTTCTGCTGCAATAATGAATGATTTAGCCATTACATGATCGTTGCCTCCAACGGAGGCTACTGCAGCTTCAAAACTCATTATAAACTGCCTTGGATCTGAATTGTCATTGAATCTTGGCAGAGATACAGGTTTGTAGCTCGAAGGCCATGGTGAGCTTTGTAGGCCTTCAGACAGTGGTGATTTTGGGTCAAAAACTCTTGACGACATGGGTAGGCTTGGAACTATGGTGTGGGCAGGCTGCGCGTTCATAGTTGGGGGTCGACTTGCTATAACTGGTTGAGCGATCTCCGCTGGACCTGCTACCGGAGGCTGCATGCTCTGTATTTCTGCTTGCAGAATGGCCATTTGCTGTCTTATCTCGTCTGCTTGACGCGATGATTGTATCATTCTTTGTGTGGCGGCCTGCTGCGCCCTTAACCAGTCTCTTTCAGCTTCCATGCGGTGCATCTCATCTCTCAGCATGGATAACTCATCTTCTTGGTCCTGGGCTGGCGGATGCTTCTCAGACGGGTCCCCTCTTTGCACAGCGTTGTTGTCCTCTTCATTACCTCCGCCCTCTGGTGCGGAGGCATAAGTGCTCCGAATATTTCTCCTTGGACTCTCACGAGGAGAGGGTTGCGGTACCTCCGCCTCGGTGGCGGTACGTCTCCTCGCGGTGGTGTTTTTTCTGGGTGGCATTTATGAGTGTTATCTCCGACCAAACACAAGCGGTGGGCGCCAACTGTTGGGTCCGAGTCCCAGCAGGTCGGGGTGAAGGCGAAACTGACCACTTAGACGGCCCTTCTCTCTCTGTATTAAATATAGAAATTACACTGTGGGCCTGACAGCCAGTGGTGTTACAACTGCTCAGCCTCCTCCTTTTATTACACAGGAGTGTGGCCTTAAATAGTGGCTCCCCAGCTCGAGGCTTGAAAGTACATGTGTGCCCTCAAAGGAGTTTTCAAACCCTAGACATTGACTCTATTACACGTGGGTCCCTTAGGGGCACGCTGAGCCACCATTTCCTGGCCACGACTGCGGGCCGTGGCCCATTACTACTCGCAAGAGGCCCATCAAACCCATCATCTATCCTCGTGCTTCTAGACTGGCTTCGGTGCACCGCTCAGATAGCAACAGCCTCAGACCGTCGCCTCCTCCACACAAAGCCCCCAGGCTCGACGAGGCTGTGTCGACTAGCCTCCGCTTGGTAACGGTGATCCTCGTCGAGCCTCCTCTGTCAGCAGGTTCGGAGTCTCCGCTGGAGGCTCCCCGGCGGAGGTCTGACCTCCGCCTGAGTGACGGTCATCGTCGCCGGGTCTCCGCTATCAACCGGCTCTGCGCCTCTCCCGGAGGCCTCCGCCGGAGATCCAACCTCCGACGGTGACTCTAACACCTACAAGCATGGATCAGGTCGAACACAGTCGTAACTGTTAGTCAAGACGCGGATCGGAGGTAATAAACTTCTCCGGTCCTGGGGCGCATCCCCAACAGGACGCACCCACCATATGGAGACCTCCCACCACCACTTGTCCCACCAAGCAGACGTCTCCTCGCCGCCCTAGACGCCGAGGGCGACGTCGCGTCGTCCGCTGAATACCTGAAAGGCTTAGCGGATCCCGAAGCTAGGTCACAACAGCTGTGGCTTAATTTGTGTCTTCAATGGAACAGTCGTTAAAAAAGTGTCGTTCATCTTCGTCGTCACTGTTGAAACTAAAAGAAAAGGTCTCACGTTCACATGATATGCATGCACGTGATTTATAGCTATCACGGCAATATATAGTAGGTGTTATGAATAAGTCGTCTGCTCACTAGCGTTTGAATAAGCTGTTGCATTATGCATGCTTAGGCATTGGTCGTGTTTGTCTGACACAGTATTGGTGTAACACTAATTGATCTACTTATATGAATATACTATACATTGTGTGATGTTGTAACACTCCGAGGGTGACGTGGTGTTGTCCGTGCTGAATATCTGAAAGGCTTATCTGAAAAGCACACGGTAAAAAAATAGCCGGCAAAGAGCTCTTTATCAAGTATTTTTTATCGGGTATTCGGTAAAGCCTTTGTCTAGTGCCACAGTACTTAGCAAAGTTTTAGCACTGGGCAAAGATAAAAATAAAAAACCTCGAAAATAATAGAATTTTTTTAATTGAGGGAGGGACCCAGTGACCAGCACCCACCAGACCCAAGCCATGGTCATTTGATGGGGATTCGAACTCGTGACATATCTCTCGTGTGATTTCTGTCTTAACCACTACACTACACCATCATATGTATCTATAAGTAGTTTTAGTTCCTCATATATTATAGCAAACCGAGTGTAAATTGCTTTTTGAGGACGTAAACGAATGCAAATTAAAAGTTGTCAACTATAAAGTTTCATAACGTTTTGAGATCTACACTTTTCGTTTAGAAAGGTTTTTCATCTGAGTTCATTTATAAAATTTAAATTTTAAATTTAACAAATTCAAACGTAGGTTTAGCATGGAAAGATAAAATCAAATAAAAAAGTTTTCAACTATAAAGTTTCATAACTTTTTGAGATTTACAAACTTTATTTTAGGTGTTTTTCCATCAAAGGCCGTTTAAAAAAATCAAATTTTAAAGTTTTGAAATTCATCACCATGACAAGATGAACTCAAATGAAAAGGTTTTTAACTACAATATTTCATAACTTCTCAAGGACTACAAACTTTATTTTGGATGTTTGATAATTTGTTCGTTGTGATGGTTCTAACATTGTTCATAAATCTTTTATATATCTCTACAGTAGTCTCATGAACTATAAGAAAGACATGTAAACTTTGTAAACAGATTTATTTTTACTTTATCAAATAAAGAATGACCATAATAAAGGTGGTGGATCTTGAAAAGTTATACAACTGTAGTTGAAAATTTTTTAATTTGAATTCGTTTATCACTTCAAAATTTGATTTGAATTGTTTTTGCCGAGTGCTTTTTGTTTACACTCGGCAAAGCACTCAGCAAAGAAGTTATTTGCCCAATGTTTTTTTACACTCGATAAAGAACTTTTTTGACGTGTGCCCAAAAAACTCGACAAAGTATTTGGTACTCGACAAAGAGCTGAATTCCGGTAGTGTATACCATCGCAGGTCACAATTCGTTCTTCCAATGCTTCCTATTCTTGCCTAGTCTGCCCGTGCGCATCCAACGCCCTGACGCTGATCGCCGCTTAACCGGCGCACCGCGTGCTGTGATGACGACGCAAGCTGCGAGAGGACACCGGACACGGCAGACGCGACACCAATCATCACAATAAGCACCCGCCAACACTCATGTTCGAGCAGTATTTATCAATTTCTAATTACGTTAAAAATTAGTTTACTAGACACTAATCGTCTTGCTTACCCTTAGGGCGCCCTTGAAATTGTAGAGCCGGCTAGCCCTGGTGCGCAGGCAAACCACGTGGCCTCGCTGTGGAACAGACACATGTTCCACACGTATCTTTCTACTCTGGCTCCTAATATAAACCAGGTGCGCGCGCGTAGAATTCAAGCGTTTTTTATTTTCTTTCGTGCTTCCATTCCAAAAACGGTTTTAGTTCCCTCTCATCCACCGCGGCTCGGAGTCACCACCAGCTTTTCGTTCGTTTTTGTCGCACCCTTCTCCCTTGGCTTCTTCCTTTCTCTCTCTCTCTATATATAAATCCAACGCACAGGGTCGACAAGCCAGGTAGCTAGTCCTCCAGCCACCTTCACCGGCGGCGGACCACCACATCGTCGTCGTCGAAGGGCAGCGCGCGGCTGCTTGCTGATCGATCGCGCGCGATGGAGCGGCGGAGCAGCACCGGCGGTGCCGGGAGCTGTCTGGGAATGGTGGCGGTCGCCGTGGTGTCTACGAGCGTCATCCTCGTCACCTACCACCTCCACCGCCGGCTGGAGGCCGATCTCAGGGTCAGGATCGCCCTAGGCGACGACGACGGAGTGGTGGACCAGGATCGGTGCCGGCGCCCGCGACCGCGGGGCAGCATCAAGAAGAAGAAGAAGGTGCGCTTCGCGGACGACGTGGCGGAGCCGTCGTCCAACAGCGACGAGTACCGGCGGCGGGGCGGGCGCGCTCGTCGACGGCCGCCACCAGCGCAAGATAGCTAGCATGGGGGCCTCGTCAGCCCGGCCGCCGGCGCCTGCGCTGCCTACCACGCAGAGCGCGCGTGAGCCAGCCGTCGCCCGTCGCGCCGCCAGGCTTGTGGTAGCTGGAGCTTGCGTGTCGCGGCACGTGACGTGGCGTCGTGGCATGCAGGTTCAGGTTGCCGTGTGGGCTGTAATAAAACGCATCACCGAGCTGTCGTCGTCTTTTACGAGGACGAAGTGGTGGCTTCGTGGGGACCATGTTGCTTTGCGATTGCTGGTTTATATAAATACAAGATACCAGCTTGTTTGGCTAAGCTAGCTTAACTTCTACGTAGATTCTATTTCTGATAGAGACATAGGGTGGAGAGTAAATGACAATGGATACGCGAAACCCGACTAATGAACGTATTTTAGAATGATACTATTGTGGGTTAAATAGGGAGTAGTGAGCACCACTCTTTTCTACTCTCCACCAAAAAATCTATGTGCATTTTTACTGTTTGGCTAAGGAAAAGTGATTCCTCTAGATATTCTGCTCCAAGGAACCCTACCAAATTGCCCCGCATATGCCTATTTTTTTTGGTTGTTTTTCAGGTGAACGTATAATTTTGTTGCTGTGATTATAGAAAAAGTTGTGAGTTGTCACTTCTAAGTTTCTGTAAAATTGTATGAGTCAAAATGTCTAAAAATTTCTTAAAATTCAGACACCTAAAATATAGCAACCTTGACATTTTTCGAGAAAGATAAACCCAAAATACTCATAATTTGAATGCAAAATATGATGATTTTCCACTGGCTGGTGGTTGAAATTGTAAATAGTTTTACCAAAACGGCTTTCTCTTATAAAACAACTCAACTAGGGTTTGAATTTTTCAAAGAAACTTTTGGAGGCGAATGAATACGATGATTTCGATCGATGGTGACCAAAATTATTAAATGATTTATCCAGCTCAACGCAGGGTACGAGTAGTGTCTCTGGTGTTCATAGTTGATACGCATTTTTTGTTTTTGGCGCGGACGTGTGGGAACTGGGAACTGCAAGAGCTCAGAGAATGATTGATAGAGCACAAGTTCTAAAAGCAGGGGAGACTGGATTCTTGGGGACTCTGTTCTTGTGATGGAAGGATTCCTGCGATAAGGGTTGTGTTGGCTGGCCTCTGCAAGACCACGCCTGGTGCTGCAACCTCCTACAACCCATCAATTTCTCGTGGTGGATGTCGTCACCCGTCCATCATTCGTAAAGATATTCTTCCTGCGATACTTTTTTTCCTCTATTTTTTTTTGTTTATACAAAATTATTAGAGGAAGATGATTACACCAATTTGAGAACAGTTTTTCTTTAACCGTGAACAATTTTTGTCAGGGCTTTGCATTGCATCATCGTAGGAGCACTGATGTTTGTTTCTGTTGATGCAAACACTGTAAAAGGCACCGAACGTTCCAATTCGGCATACATACAGGTTTCAGAGATAATATTGAAAAAAAAAACAGAGGGATTTACAGTTCTATCTATTGTGCCATCTTTCTACAAAAGGGTCATATTCACTATGTGTCTGCAGCCAGTTGTCAGAGATTACAACGGTGGATACCATCCTTTATATCTTCTGAGAATGCATGGTCTCACACTCTCAGTGCAAAGCGATTGAGTTTTAGCAATTTGCTTTGCCTATCCTTGATGTGAATAGGCCTAGATCCCTGCAAACACTTCATCTCACTACTACTAGTGATTCGGATTCGGCGCACATTTGACTTTGACCACACAAAAGCTGCCTTTTAATCTGCTCACTGACTGGGCAACATGTTTGTTCCAGATGAAACTGAGGTTCATTGCAACACAATCATCTTGAGTCAAAGCCTGCTGGTGTTGATGTTCAGTTCCTCACTTACAAAAACTGAAGAACAGTGTAGCTAGGTTCTGTTAATGTCCAGGCATCTACGACATTCTTTTTTTAAGAAAGGGAGACAAATGTTTTGCCGCATTTTTTATTAGACGATGTCTACGACATTCAGAAATGCAACATTACCTACCTCTACCGCTCTGTTCTCAAGATCTCGAGGACTGCAAAGGATCCAAGTTTGGCTTCGTCATCAGATCGTAGTTCATGGATGCTAGCTGAGAGATGTTCTGCACATCACACAAAAAAGAAAAACATCGCGCTGTCAACATTCAGAAAAGAAAACTCGTATCCAATGCAACGTGGAATTGTTCAGATAATACAATTGTTTACCTTGAGTGAGAAGTTGCTGTAAGATAATTTTCACCAACAAAGGCGCGCCCGTGCTGCCACACTTCGCACCCTGCTACCAATTAAATTCAGATTCATGAGATGAGATGAGAATTGGGCTCTGCAGAATGGCTTGCTGGGCGTCTGAAGGCTAAGGTGGGATCAGTTTATGATGATGCTGGCCATGACACACACATCTTCCTTGTAGTCGCTATGTGGACTCTGCTGCTGCAGCTCATGCTGCTGGTCTCGCTCCGGTCGTCTTAATCGTTGCCAGCAGCATTGACTTGCTCGCCGGTGCTGCCCCACGCGTGTCGGCAAGCGAAGTAGCTCGTGTCGGGATGAATACAACCAACAAGAGAAGAACATATGCTTGGTTTCTTGAACTGCCTAGATTTCTACACCTTTAGAATTCTTTTTTCCACTTCTCTTATACGTCAGGTGACTTTTATCTCCCAGGTAATATGTAATTTTGTCATTGAATTGTCTCTTGTGAGTGTTCCTTTGATTTATATAAGTTAGTTATGTAAGACCGTTGCATGAAAATACAGTCACCTGAAATTTTCCTCAAAATTAAAACCTGCTACCATGCATCAGTATTGGAAATGGTCTAGTCTAGTGATAACCTTTTGTCTAGCAATCATGTCCCAGTTGATGTCTTTGAAGAACGGATAAGCCTTTACCTGCTCTAATAACACATTTCAGTTAGTGTCGCTTGCACAAGAGTAGGGATTTCTTATGAAGAGGAGAAATGAGAAGACCAAGAATTACCTCTCCATAATACGATTTGCAAGTTTTACCTCGGGGTAATTGTAGTGGTATTGTGATGCAACACCTTGCTACTCCATGATTAGAACTTGACCGCCTTAATGAATTTTTCAATAGGAACTGTAACTTGTTGCAAAATAGAAAACAAGATCATAAGGAGTCAAGACCAGATGGAATCAGCCTTTTGGGCCAGATGCAATGGTGATGGCCAGCACAAGAAGATAGATCAATGAGGAGTCTGTATAGGGCAAGGAGAATTGACTACAACATAGAGTCGACGCAAATTCTTCCCTAGCAGAGTCGCTGAAATGTGTGTTGACGCCTAATAGGATTCGAATCACACACCAGTTAGGCCTGGATCACCCGGGCCACCATGGACTATAGAACATAGCAAGAATGTCACCCTTTTGTGGTGAAAATGGAGAGGTTTACAAGAAAACCACCAAAGAATAACTAACATGCTTGCGCGATGAGGAACCAACTAGTTTTTAGATAAACTAGCAAAGAAACCATCGAAGCTCTCGTCCGGGAGGGACCCCGTTAGGGCAAGGATATCGTCGGGTTGCTCTAGGTCTGTAAACAAGCCTAAGATGCCATCATTGGTCGTCAGATCAAGGGATGAACATCATTGGGGTTGCAAAAGAGAGTAAAAGGGTTGGATTAGATTGATTTTGATGATTGAGTGTTAGATCATTTAACTGGCCATGATCCTCTCATATATAGAGGGGGGTGTTCTTATCCCAATAGCAAACATCCTCAGATCATGATCTCCAAGTTTCTTATGCGGAAATATGTCCAAAGATCCAATTATAAAGAGTCCAACTCGAAATTATACAGGCAAACCGGCCAAGCCAGTTCCAGATCGGTTTTCATGGGCCCTAGCCAGCAATAGGTTCAAACAGACTGGCCTTGTAGTTTTGAAACCGGCTTGACCGGTTTTGCTATGGCCAAATCGGCCTAGCCGATTCTAGACCGGCCCGCTACACAAGAAGAGCAGAGAACCTTCTAAAATTCTCGATTAATTCATCCAAGCTCCGATACGTGTATGTTTTTCGATCAGTTCGATGAGGGTAATGTGTCATTCTGTAATCAAATCTTGCATTTGAAGAACTTGACCAAACTGGCCTAGAAACCGGCCAGGCCCAACAGGTTCAGCGCCCCAAAACGGTGTTTCTTCACCCGGGCCCCAAATAGGATAGTCCAATATTATTTCTTTTTTGATCGAAACAGCAAGGGAATCCCCGGCCTATTTTTTTGTTTTTCAATTAAATGAATGAATGTTATGTACACAGATAGTTACAAGCCCCAAGGGCTAAAGAGGAGAAAAGAAAAGAACCGAAAAACTCTATACTAGACTATCTCTCCACAATCTAAGGAGTGCCTGTTTCCTGGGTTTAGCCTTGATACAAACCAACTTAAACTCTACTTTGAAAAGATTTTTCCACACTTCTAAGTTGCTCTGCTTGTTATCAAAGATTACTCCATTCCTCATGACCCAAATGCACCAACAAGCAGTTATGAACACTTCTCTGGATACCACATTCCCAAAGGATTCTCTAGCATCAGTGACCATGTCAAACGGATCCAAGGCAAGGTTCCAGTTGGTGTGAAGATAGCTCCAACATGACTGACTCAAAGAAAAGGTGGAAACTGGTCTCTTTAGTGTTTGAGTTGCAGAAAACACATGAGTAATCATCTAGGTGCCTGTTCTTCCTCCTGAGTATGTTTCTTAAATTCAATCTGTCTCTGATTAGCAGCCAAAAGAAGAATTTGTGTTTGCCCAAGCAACTTGACTTCCACACCCAGGTGAAGAGAGGAGAAGCAGCTTCCTACTGGTGGAGGTGATTGTAACCCTTCTTGCTGCTGTACCTGTCTGAACCCCATACATATGTCCATATGTCATTGTGAGACCTGTCCATTTGCCATTGTTCCAGTTGTACCTGAATGTCTTCTAGCTGGTCTACAGCAATTGTAGATAGGGGCAGAGTGAAGACTCTGCTAGCATCATTGTCTAGGAAGAAAAGAGCTGAACACTTGGGTTTCTTGGTGAAGG
The DNA here is from genome assembly GCA_023333625.1 of Bothriochloa decipiens. NCBI lineage: Eukaryota > Viridiplantae > Streptophyta > Magnoliopsida > Poales > Poaceae > Bothriochloa > Bothriochloa decipiens. The sequence continues at coordinate 4,186,404 of CM041646.1, forward strand.
AAAAGAGCTGTGGGTAATTGTCCATTAAGTTGTTGTCCTGATTGTTCCATTTATCTGACCAAAAGGCAATAGAGTCTCCTGTGTTAATGGCGCAGTTGGTCAGTTCTCGAAACTTTTCATAGAGTTTCATTACATCCTTCCACCAGAAGGATCTAACAGGACATCTGGTTTCGGGGGAGGGGGGGTTTGGCTGTTAGAGTATAAGTGCTCCCAAGTTAATCTAACCCAGGGGATATCTTCTTTATGATAGAACTTGTCTAGGAATTTGAGGAGCAGTGCATTGTTCTGGAGCTCAATATCAACGATGCCCCCCTTCTTCTTTTCTGGATTTGCGCCCCCCCCCCCTTCTTCTTTTCTAGATTTGCAGGCTATTTCCCAGGCAACTAAGCAGGTACCCCTTCTACTGATGTCTCCATTGAAACATGTCTCGATTATGGAAAAAAATATTATTTCTAGCCATCTCGATTATGGAAACATGTGATGGCTGGGTCAATTATATGCTTTTGGCCAGTTTTGCATGTTCCATGTCCACCAGCGAAGGACAAGGTAACTTGCTTTTTGAAGGGAGAAGTTTATTTCTGACCATGGAACTATAAGCTGGATCGAGTTTTAGCCATCCAACTTTAAAGCTAAAAATCTTTTTACGAAAGCGCACTTTAGCATTAGCACGTGCTTCATTAAATGGAAATAGTAAGTTTTACATGCTCCAAAGAGGGTCGCGGCGAGGAGTCGTACACAACTTGGAGGAACACTAAACACAAATCACCAACTAGTGGTGGCGAAACAACGTTGTACTAACTAAATAACCAATTTCACGACAAAGGTGCCCCGACGCGCGGCGACAGCTCAACGTGTTCCAACGCTCTGCAAGCAAAGGCATGAGTTCGCCCATCGTTTCCCACTTCCAAGGGGATACGGGCTCAGCGAATGCCTCATGGAACTTGACAGCGATCGTGTCGTCTGTGTCAGTAAGGGCATTGTTCGGCTGCGCTCTCACTTGTTCTCCAGGTTAAGGTCACGGAAGCACCTTTCGCTGCTATCCTCTTCGCTACGACGAGGGACTAAGTTAGCAGGCCTCTGACTTTCCTTTCCTGTAGCGGCAGCTGAATGATGAAGAGGGCCCGACGTCTTGTTATCAGTAGCTGCTACCGCGGCGTCAATGGGGCCATGGACGCTGTGTCCTGCACGGCAAGCTCCCTATTAAAACAATTAAAACTGTTAGGGTCGCGGAAAGCTAAAAATCTTTGACAATTGAACTATTAAAACTGTTTATATTTGGCATTGAGCTGGGTCTCAACGACGGTTTTACTAACATGGATGACCAAGTTAAAGCAAGGCCACTAACACTAACGTTCTTCCCCCCACCGCAACACATACACACTCACCGTTTCCCATTGTGGCTGATTGGCCAGTAACACTAACGTCTTGTGTCCGAGGTAACACAGACGTAACGTGTTTCCCAAGAAGAGCAGGAAAGTGACTGAATCTTGGTGCACGCTTTTTTATTTTGCGGTGAACCATAGTACAGATGTAATATCCTAGCAGTCCGTTTTTCAAATTTCCCAACCCTGCTGTAAGCATCGGTGTAATCGTGCTATAAGTCAATAAAGTCAGGTGGGGAGTAATCCCCCCGTTGAAGTTCTCAAAAAAAAAAAATTTGCCTTGCTGTGTTCGCCGTGGCGTCCCCGGCCCTGGCCACGCACCCACCATTGCAAATAATGCATGTGTAATCGTCGCCATGATTCTCCTCTCATCTGTGGCTGCTTGTGCACAAGCACGACGCACCCCAACAACGTTGACTGCACCTATAGATGAGCTCCCACTTCTCCCACAGAGACGTCTCCTCGCCGCGCAAGATGACGATGACGAGGGTGCACTGACGCCCGCCTCCCAAGCCCTCAAAAGCTTACTAGATAAGGTCCAAGGACGTGTGATGACAGACGACGACGAGGGTGTCCTGTTGGCCATCTCCCAAGACCTAAAAAGCTTACTAGCTAGGTCACCTCCAAGGACTCTTAGTGGCAGACGGCGAGGGTGTACTGACGGCCCCCTCCCCAACCCTAAAAAGATTTCTAGAGGACTTCACAGGACAAGTGGTGACGGGCTTCGCAGGTGTATTATCCGCCTCCGAAGCCAAAAAATTGCGAGAAGACCTCGAATTTGTACGTGAATTCAGTTCTGGTATGTTGCCCTAGAATTTCGAATTCAGTTCTTAAAAAAAAGTGTCGAAACATAACACCCACGGTTTGCACGTGATTTATACATATCACGGCATATATAGTATGTAATATGAATAAAGCAGTCTGGTGTGTACGAATAAATTGTTGAGTTGTTCGGCGGGGATGCAAATGTCAGTGTCTTTCAGCTTATGTCTAGGCTTATCCTGAGTGTGTTTAAGTGTTGAAAGCGGTGGTGCGATGTTGTAATCTCTCTCGCTCCTCATTGTACTTCTCTGAACTCTGGAATGAAAATTCAGGTAGGGACATCTTTTCTCCTAGTGATATTGCTAAAAAAATTGTTTTTTTTATATTCACATCCACGTCAGCATTAGTCATGTTAGTGTGCACAATGTTGACAAACACGAACAGATCAATATATATACTATGTGATATTGCAACACTCCTTGGTCAATATATCAATTACGTAATAATAAAGCATCAAAAATTTTGTCTCCAAAATTTTTCTGCCCCCAGTTTTTTCCCTCGGCTGGTTGGATCTATATATGTCTTCCCTCCGTCTATGTTTACCGGTTGTCTAGAGATTGGGAGTAGTGAAGAAAAAAGAAATAAAATGAGGTTTTAGATGTAAAGGAGTTAGAGAGAAAAAAATGTGAAAGGACTTTAATAGTTTTTAAAATAAATCAGAGTTCCTAACGCAAAACATGCAAAGTCGAGTGGGCCCCTTATGGACTATGGTGGGCTTTATTTTAACGTGGGCTGAATCCTTGCAGCTGGGTTGGCTTTGTGGTCTAGACCAAGCCTATGCAAGCCTTTCTTTTAATTTTCTTTTTCTTTTGTTTTTAGATCTTGCAAAATATTAAAAAATGTTAAACATTTGTTAGCTTCATAAAAATGTGATTATATATAGATGTTCTAAATCTTGTTAGGTGTGACTAAGAATGTGGCAGAGGCACACCTGAAATACGCGAAGGTAGCCAAGGAGTACAAGGAGGATGTTGTCATTATCTGTGATGTCGAAGCCTTCACTATAACTTATTATGTACCACATGTGTAAAGCAGTCGTGACATGGAATTAGTACTTGCTGGTTTTTTTATTTTTTTTAGACTAAAGACCATTGGTCCTGCTTTATATAGAAAGCATAAGGTGTTACTGGGGTTACTAGTTTTACACGCCAAGCATTAGGGGAAAAACGGTCTTAGACAGGGTAATACTCTCAGATAACAAAGGTAAACAAACTAGATAATAAGGGCTATGTTCTAGCTACTCTTGACTTGGGCCATCTTCTTAACTTTCTCCCATGCTTTCCTTGTGAAACTACGCCATCACCCTTGGTCGCTTGATTCCAATTGACTTGATATCAGCTCCATTGTCTTCAACGCCCATTCTTTTTCCTTTTTTCTTGAGTAGCACACTCCATTTCTGCATGAAAACTAATGATCGATGAATCACTCATTAGGACCTGTACCACTCTATTATGGAACACAAAATCATTTCTTATGAGCCAAAGGCTCCAGCATATGCAAGCTAGAATGTAAATCATCATGGATTTGGTACTCTGTTTTTTCCTCTACTAAAAATTAGAAACTGGTCTAGTCTGGTTGGTGTGATCTGCCAGTGCAGAGCTTCTCTGATTGACCACCAACAGTAATTAGCAAGATAGCACTCAAAAAAGATGTGTTGGGCAGACTCTATGGTCCCACACATCTTACATTTTTCTTCTCCTGGCCATGCTCTCTTTTTCAATTGTTCTATTATTTGTAGACAATCTGAATGAATGGATCAGAGGAAAAATTTGATTTTTAGGGGTAGTTTAGCTCTCCATATGGACATGATCTATGTGTTTTCAAAACCTGGGAATTTTAACTCTCTATATAGTGAAGCTATAATGAAAACTCCTTTCTTCTCCAGACACCACTTTACAGTATCTAGTCCTATTTTAAGTTGGACCCTTTGTAGTTTTTCAGTTAACAATTGCCATTCTCTCACTTCTGTCATTCCAAAAGATCTCCTGAACGATAGTCTAATCTCATTATTTTGGTATATCTCATGTACAGTTTTGTTCTGTTTATTGCAAATCTCAAAAAGATTCCTGAGGCAGTTTTGAGAGGGCATTGGTCTAGCCATACATCTAACCAAAATCTGGTTTTCTTCCCATTCTTTACTAAATAAATCAATTCTCTTTCAGAGCACTGTTTCACTTCATGCAATCCACTCTAGAATTGGGAGACTCCCCTTTGTTTAGAGCTGTAGAAGCCTTTTTCTCCCATATATTTGTTCCTGAGTAGATTATAGCATGGGTTATCATCTCCTCTCTCCAGCTTGTAGATCCATTTAGACAGTAGACACTGATTCATCACTCTGGTATCAGTAAAGCTAAGTCCCCCAAACTCTTTTGGAGTGGCTAACACCTCCCATCTCATCATGTGGTACTTTTTCTTTGTCCACGTCTATGCCAGAAGAAATTGGCTCTAGCTGACTCCTTTTTATGGTGTGCTTCACCTCTCAAATAGAACATTCCCATAACATAGTTGAATAGAGCTTAGACATGATTTTGTCAATATCATTTTGCCTCCATATGATAGCATACAGCTTTGCCAAGTAGGTGTTCTCTTTTCCACATTTTGGTACACATAATTAAAATCAGAAGAACTCAGGTAGTACCTATCTAGCATCACTCCTAAATACTTGAGGGGGAATTCTCCTATGTTACAATTAAATCCGTCCGCCACCTCCCTTTGTTCTTCACTAGGTTCATGCCCGTGCGTTGCTACAGAAAAACTAAACTTTTATATTAAAAACATATGTATCGCATGATAAGAAAAACAATGCTATAAAATTATATATCAACATTAAAATGACATTTTTAATCTGAAAAGCAAAGTTTATGAAGAGTCACACTGCGTTCTCCTTCCGGGCCAAAGGCAATGGAGTCGTCTCCCCAAGCAAGAGATGTTACAACTGTACAATTGCTGAAGGAGGGAATGGGGAGTCGATGCACGCATTGATACTGGCGACGAGGGAGGGCAAAGGTATATTATGTTGCAAACAATCCGATGGGTTTCGTAGGTGGCACCATTTTATGCAATTGTTCAGCAAACAAATAAAACAGTACAAACAAAACAAGAAAAAAATGAGTGTACCACTTCGACATTGCTGCACTGGTTGCAATAAAACTTTGAGTGTTTCACTTGAAACAGAATAGCTTGAGTGTTAATGATGACTTTATGAAGGTGTAAAGATCTGTAACATAAATGGCTATATCATTGTCTGAAATAGAAGAAATGAGTAAATAAAGACAGACATGGCATTCATAATAACTCTGAAGTCCGGTTCTGCACCACCTCTCCTTCTGCATCCCTCCTTCCCCCCCTTAGGTAAGCAAGGAGCTGCCAGCTGCAGCTCCAACCAAATTCATTTGCTCTCATCGATCTCTCCTGCTTTTGATTTCCCATTCTGCACCACCTATTTTAGTATGCTACAACTGATAAAACCAACCAATAATAACTTCACACAGCAAAGTTGGAATTCAGTGGACATACCCGGTCAACAAAACTTTCACTAACAAAATGATATAATGATCCAGTCTACACACCTGAGCAGTAAACATGCTATCCTTTTTGTTGGTCTTAACAGGGCTAATTGGAGTTCTTCCTGCAGACAATACGTCAAAGCCCCAAGGAGAGATCAGATATCATGGCTTCATGGAAACCAATTATATATTAGTAATTAGTATCAATATCTCCCAAATGTAGAGATGAACACAAGAACTACACTAATGGTTTGCTCATTATTAATTGAGGACATGGTTTTTGTACACTACTAATCACTCATAGATTTATTATATTTCGAAATACCCCATGCATATCCATATCCACTCACAAGAAACTCAACAAAAGAAAGCTTGGGAGCTTCAGCATGGAATATCACATTACTGTATTGACTGATTTCAGATCTACTTTAGCTCAGTTCTGAATACGAATTTGTATAGCCTTGAGAGTGGTAACACCAAATAAATTTTGTATGCTGCTCATGCATCTCACAAACTGCATCTCGCAATAAAGAAAATTTGGACTCGTCCCTTATAGTAGAGTACAGAATCAATAATTTCCTAGTAAGATATTTTTCTCATTTGACTCAATGCATAGCTAAGGTCAGATGGCAACATAAAACAATCAATGCAGCATTAGAAGACCAATTCATGAAAATAGTCTGCAGCACTCTTCAATCATGCTTACTGCTTAGTACTACAACAAAATCTCTTGCATCACCACTGCAAGCTTATTTAGTAACAGCACAAGCCTCTCTACAAACAGACCCAATTATCTGAAACCACCAATTTTGGCGTGTGTGCCTACAGGAGCCCCATATTCAGAATCCAATGCATGTATCCACCAATTTATTTTCTTAATAGTTAATATTGAAATGGAGACAATAAAAAACATAATTCAGTGTTACTATTTATAGTGGTGCCAACTTCTTCGCCAGAAAGACTTGCAACACATAAAGGTTATGTTTTTTTCTTGGGAACTCTAAAGACCAAGATATATATGTAAGGTTTTCTATTTCTGACTGTATGCAAAGTCTAATGAAAGTTTGTCATTTATTTGTAGTGTTCAAGCATGGTAACATACTACCAAAGTTTTAGGTTTTAGCTCTGAATTTTATTTTCAACAATGAAATAGGTTCAGTTATCACTCAACTTAACAGTAGAATACAATAACCTGTCAGTAGCATGTTTAGGTGATAAACTCTTGCAGCCTCCAAAGTCTAAATGTATGGTGTTAACTTCTATGATTACTCAGAGGATCACACATATATATATATATATATATATATATATATATATATATATATATGTAAAGATCAGAGATTCATAGATCAGCCATCTTGAATGCAGGATACAGAGAACACACCTGCTCGGTGACAGAGATGGGGGAGCTCGTCGCCATAGCCTGGGTGTGCGCCACTCGGATGAGCTGCTGCTACAAAAATCTAAATCATAGTACTTAATAAACAAAAGTTGTCAGATAATTAACTTGGATGGCAATTCTCGACATTGGATTAAAACACACTTAATTATTATTGTTTCAGATAAGGTCATGCCCAGAGGACGATAATTGGATCAGCTTTCAATGGCATCAGAAAACTGCTGGACCTTCTTAGCATCTAGCTCAAGTGTAAGAAGCACTAAAAGGGATGATAATTTATGAGTTCAGAAGTCTGGAACATATTAGCATTACATGTAGGAAGCGAAAACAACATTCAAGCAGCATCCACATAAGTAAAATCTGTTAGATACTACCAATGATCTCCGCTTCGAATTTCTGTGGTGATTTATTTCTGTAAAATTGTGAAGATGGTTCTAGTAAGCAACTCTATTATCTTCGTCTTGTAAGAAACATATATAAGCACTTCATTTAATTCATAAGTCAATTAAGATGCAGAAATTATGAACCACGATACTATATGATCAGCTTCAGTTGTCATCTTATCAAGTATACCTGAGGATCACCTTTTTTTTTTGTCAACAGAATGTAGGATTGAGGAAAAAAATACCAGATGGACATGAGATCCAACAAAAGTCTGAATTTAGTAATTACTTCAGAGAAGCGAAGGGTAGCTTGACTATTTTTGCAGCATAGGTCTGAATATATATAGTACTCTCTGAACTACAGAGTTGATCCTCAAAAATTCAGCCATATAAAGTTCATCAGTACAGCTGTAGCATCAAACAAAAATATTAGGCATCAGAAAGGATAGAACGAATTTGCAGAAAAATTTGCAGAACAAAAGCGTGCACATATATATCTAACATTTGCCCGCACATATCTACAGCCAAAACTAACAAACAACGACATCTTTAATGTCCCGGACAACCTTTAAAGTAAGTGATGAACAGAAGAATTTACCTTTATGTGGAGGTTCTTCAAAGGGCAATCTTGAAATCGTCAATTGGAGGCCAGTCCCCATCCCAGTGGCTGAAAAAAATAAAAAAGGCACCAGACATGTAAATCTCGGATAGAATCACATCTCCAGCTTCATCTCCTTCCCCACCCACAATGGTTTCAGCTACTCCCCAATCCATCACCAAATGACCGAAATTAAAAATCCCCACAGCACGGCAGCAGCCTACAACAAGCAGAATGGGGCCTGGCCGGGGCTTGCTGGCAGCCGGCGGGCGAGTGGCTGGCTGGGGCTTAGGCGCCGCCGAGCCCGTTCGGCTGGCGGGAAGGGTCGCGCAGTTGTGGGGCAGCGGGCTGGCATGAGATCCGCCTGCGGCCAGCATGACGGCGGCTGGGGTCTGGGTGCCGCAGAGCTCGAACTCTTCACATACCTCACAGCGAATGATGGCAATGACGCGGGTGCGCTGGTCCCGCTGGTGGAGGCCGAGGAATGCAGGTGCGGAAAAAGCATCGGTGCGGCGGCGGCGGTGGCTCGGCGAGGTCGTTCAGCGGCTTCGCGGTCGCAGGCACAGGAGTCGGCAGCGTCGCGTGGCACCGGCCCGTCCGATGGTGGCGGCGGCGTGTGCTTGTCGAGACTGAGGAACGGAGGCACTACGACGGCGGCAGGATGGCAGCGTCGTGGCGGTCGCATGCGGCATGCATCGCCCTCGCGTCCGTGTGGTGGGGGTAGGCACGTGAGGGGAAGGTGGAGCACGTGTTGCCGTGATTTGAGGAGGCCGGGAGGGATTTTTTTTTTTTTTCCTGGGTGTGAGCCTGCCGTGATTGCAGGTTTCGTTTCCACTTTCCTTTTTCGCGAGCGAGGGACGTAGGCGTGAGGGGCATTGGATCGGAGCGGCAGAGTCACGGTCAACGTCGCACCAAAAAATCGTACACGTTTTAATCTTTTTATAGTTGTGCAGCACAAAAATCTCACTCTCGTCATAAGTGATTTTCAGGCCTGATATGGGCTCAAAGCAGTACTGCAGGAATTTTATGCTGTAAATAGTTTTCATTCATGTTGAGAAACAGAACTGTGTCATCTACGTACTATAGATGTGTCAAGCCTCTCTCAATCAAGTCTGGCACCAGATCTCTAATTAAATCATTGCTCCTAGCTCTCTCCAGCATCATAGATAAAAGTATCCCCTATCAGATTGAAAAGCAAAGATGAGAGTGGGTCCCTCGGTCCCAGTCCTTTGAAAGTCCTAAAGAAGCTCCCAGGTTGCCCATTGATCATAATGTCAACTCTGCCTTCCTCAGTAATCTGTTTCATCTAGTTAACCCATTTCTCAAGGAACCTTTTATTCCTAAGTACCTCCATCATGAACTCCCAATTTATATTGTTGTAAGCCTTTCTAAAATCAAGTTTTAAAATAACTCCCTGTTTATGCTGAACTCTTAAATGGTGTAGAACCTCATGTAGCATGACAATCCCCTCTAGAATAAATCTCCCTCGGATGAAAGTTGTTTGTGTTGGGCTGATGATCTTAGCAGCATGCTTTGCTAATCTCATTGCTAAAATTTTGGTGAACCACTTGTTATCAACGTTCAGAAGACAGATGGGCCTATATTGTTTAATATTATTAGCTTACTCGACCTTAGGTATCAAGGTTATCATGTCATAGTTCAACCTACTCATGTTAAAATTTTCTTCATGTAACTTCTGAAACATTTCAGCTACTTCACTCTTGACATGATGCCCAATATCTTATAGAAGCTTGCAGGCAATCCATCAGAATTGGAGTCCATGTCTTTTAGTGCTTCTTCAATCTCAACCAAACTAAATGGTTTAATCAGATCATTGGCCATCTCATCTGATAATGTGCCCTGTTCTGGCCAGAAGCTCTCATCAATGTTGATATCATGGTGGTTTTTATAGTTGCTAGTGTACTATACATAGTGGATTCTGAAACTTTGAAAGGCGGGCAACCTGCATTGATCTCTTCAGAAGATTCTCGTGATGACCGCGAAGAAACATCACTTGAAATGTACAATTTACGGCAGGATGATCAGGGATGACAGATTAAAACTATATCTATGAAAAAAGTAATATAGCTATATATAATATATGTTAACTAATATACCTATATCTGACAGACATATATGTAATACGTTCCAACGCATTGAGAACTGCATATCCATCACAAGGTTCAACCTAAATAACCAGTGCACAATACACTTGCACGTTCCATTAGAAGGTGGCCAAAGACTGGCCTAAATTCCATATAAGGCGCGGCGAAGCCGCGCTGTTTTCTAGTTACAGGAAGATGATTACACCAATTTGTGAATAGTTTTTCATTAGCCGTGAACAACTTATGGCAGGACTTGCATTGCATGGTAGGAGCACTGCTGTTGTTTCTGTTGATGCAAACACTGTAAAAGGCACCGAACGTTCCAATTCAGCACACTTACAGGTTTCAGAGATATGTTCTTTTACAACAAAAAAGGAGAGAGATTTACAGTGCTATCTACATATTGCGGCATCTTTCTACAAACAAGGTTTATACTCGCTATGTATCTGCAGCCAGTTGTCAGAGATTACAACGGTGGATACCATCCTATATATCTTCTGATAACGCATTGTTTCAGTGCATGCTATGAATTGCATATTACTAGCAAATTTGCTTTGCCTATCCTTCATGTGCAAAAGCTTCCCTACAAAGTATAAACTCTTCATCTCACCACTACCTGCGATTCGGATTCGGCGCACATTTGACTTTGACTGCACAAAGAAAAACTGACTGACGAAACTGCAGGTTCATTGCCTAAGGATGATTGCGTGTGGTGACTTGGTGAGGTTCAGTTCCTGACTAACAAAAACTGAAGAACTGTGTTACTGTGTAATATCCAGTGCAGTAGCTTACAATATTCAGAAAGGCAACATTACCTACCTCTACCGCTCAGCTGTCAAGATTTCGAGGACTGCACAGGATCCAAGTTGTGCTTCGTCATCAGATCGTAGTTCATGGATGCTAGCTGGGAGATGTTCTGCACATGACAGAAAAAACAAGGAAAGGAAAATTGAGTCATCAAAAACACGATTAAAAAAACACATCAGTGTCAACATTCAGAAAAGAAAACTCATATGCAATACAACAGGGAATTCTTCAGATAATATAGTAGCTTACCTTGAATGAGAAGTTGCTGAAAGAATATTTCACCGACAACGGCGCTCCGAATTCTTCCATGCTGCCACACTCATCACCCTGCTACCAATTAAATTCAAACTCATGATATGAGATGAGAATCGGGCTCTACAAAATGGCTTGGACGTCTGAAGTCTCAATCACAGTTCACAAGGAGATCAGGAGTCAGGACACTCACATCTTCCTCATAGTCACTATGTGGACTACTGCCGCAGCTCATGCTGCTGGTCTCGCTCCGGTCGTCGTAATCGTTGCCTGCCGCATTGACTTGCTCGTCGGCGTTGCCCCAGGCGTGGCGGCAGGCAAAGTAGCTCGTGTCATACTCATCATCTGTAGAAGGGATGAATGCAACCTACAAGACAAGAAGATGGTTTCTGACTTGAGTTGCCTGAACTTTTGTACCGCTAGAATTTTTTTTTCCCACGTTTCCTATATATATCAGGTGCCTGATTTTTTTTATTTTGTTGTTGTCAATTTTGTCTTTATTTGGTTAGCTATAAAAAAATGAAAACTGTCAAATGTTTTAGCAGTCACCTTTTGTCTGGCAAGCATGTCCCAGTTGATGTCTTTGAAGAACGGATGAGCTTTTACCTGCTCTAATGACACATTTCAGTTAGTGTCGCGTGCACAAGAGGGGGGGATTTCTTATGAATAGGAGAAATGAGAAGACCAAGAAAAGGGAGTACCTCTCCAGCACCGGTCGCGCCTAATCTCTGCACCGGGTTTTCCATCAGCAACCTAAGATGATTCCAAAATGAGTCAAAATGGCAATTTGACTAGCACATATGAAGACCTAGTGGGAGCATGTATGATTGCAAAAGTTTTTAGAACCTCATTTGTTTTCTGACTTACTTGTCAATGAAATCATAGGCTTCAAAACTCAGCTCCTCCGGTACTTGTGGCCAAGGTATTTCTCGATTCATTATGTTGTCGAATATTATCTGCAACACATCCAAATTAGAAACAAGGTTGATAATCAAATCAAATTAGTACTAAGAAACTGAAAAAGATTTGTCCATTCACTTTTCAAAAGTTAGTCCACTTGCATTGCATACAGAGTTACAGACTTGAATGACCTTTCAAAAAAAAAGTTACAGACTTGAAAATTGAAATTCATTCCACGTTGCGCATAATAGCATACATAAGTACCTGTGGGTGCTCAGCATTGAAGGGAGGAATCCCCACGAGCAGCTCGAACAGGATGACACCAACCGACCACCAATCTGCAGTTGGGCCTGCAATGCACGCATTGTCGGAAATCAGACAGACCATCTCACTGAATCACAACTCGCTTCTCTGAAGAACCACTGAAGACGAACCGTGGGTCATGCCCAGCAGTATCTCCGGCGCAAGGTAGTCCGGTGTGCCAACTGCCGTCTGCTTCTGCCGCTGCTGCCGCTTCTGCTCCCGGTGCTCGGCGTCCGTCGGCTGGTGGTCGCCGACGAGGACGCTGCTGACATCCGGGCCTGACAGGTCGTCCGTGCTGTTGATGAGGCCCACTTTGGACAGCCCGAAATCGGTCAGCTGCATAAATTCATTCCTTCATTCAGGTCAACAATTACCTGACGAACACATTCATCGTCTGGACTGACAACCCGAGGAAATCGTACCACCGATTACCTTGATGTGGCCGTCTCGAGAGATCAGCAGGTTGTCAGGCTTCAGATCGCGGTGGATCACGTTCATGGAGTGCAGGTACTCCAATGCAAGAACCTGCTTGCAGTTGTTGCAGCAAAATGATGAGAGGATGAACAGGACGACAAAACAGCAAACAGCATTGGCATTGGCGGCAACTCACGAGCTCAGCGATGTACGTCCTGGCCATGTCCTCGTCGAGGCAGCCGAGCTTCCTGAGCAGGGAGTAGAGGTCTCCGCCATTGAGGTACTCCATGACCAGGTACAGGTTCTCCCTGCACGTGAAGGAGTAGAAGAATCGGACCACGAAGGGGTTGCGCGCAGAGATGAGGATGTCGCGCTCCGCCAGGATGCTCTCCACAGCGTTCTTCCGGATCATGTCCACCTTCCGAAGCACCTTGATGGCGAACAGGTCGCCGGTGACCCTCTTCTTAGCCAGGAACACGCGGCCGAAGGCCCCCCGGCTGATGGGCTTGATGATCTCGAAGTCCTCGATGGAGGTCCGGTCCTTGAACCGGTTGGCGGCGTTGTTGCCGCCGTTCAGTGCCGTCGTCGCCCGCGAGCTCATCGTCGTCGTCTCCGTCATCGGGCCCTCCTCGTCGATCGGGTGCAGGTGCGGCTGCTGCTGGTCCGCCCCCGCCGCGCCGCCGCCCATGTCGTCGATCTGCCCGCACAGCTGCATGAACTTCTCCTGCAACAGCTTGGCGATCCTCCGGCCGAACGTCTCGACAACGAGCGCGTCCACCTTGCGCGTGTCGATCACGGCGTTGAGGTCCTCCAGGTACGAGCTGAGGTCCTCCAGCGAGTTGTACTCGGAGCTCTTGATGCCCTCGACGCCGCGCGCGATGGCCAGCAGGCTCTCGATCTGCTGGAAGTTCTCCAGCTCCGCGAAAGCCTTGTGCTTGGTCAGCTGCGACTCGGCGTGGCTCGTCCGCGGCGTCAGAAGCGGCGACTGTGGCAGGCTCCCCGACGCCGGCGTCAGCGCGCCCTCCGAGAAGAGCTCCGTCGACGGCACGGTCAGCAGCTGGGACAGCGCGTCGTGGTCGGCGGCGGTGGCATTGGGGTCCGACTCCGACGACGTGCTCGCCCTGCCACCGCCGCCGACACCGAGGGAGCCACCGCCGCGGGTGTCGAAGCAGGCGAGCACGCGGTCGAGCACCTCGGCGACGCGCAGCAGGCGCTGGTCCGCGCTGTGGCCCTTGGCGTCACAGCGGTCGGCGAGCGTGCACACCACGAAGTGGCCCTCGGCGCACGCCATGGGGATCTCGAAGTCGCAGATGCGGCAGATCATCCGGGGCTTGCCGTCCACGATGATCTGCTGCGCCTCCGGGTACCGGGAGGGGATCTCCGCCAGGTTCACGGCCGCGTCGCCGCCCTGCAGGCACGCCGCCAGCCCGTCCGGGTGGATGTGGATGCTCGCCGCGTCTACGCGCTCGACGATCTCGTCCACCGTCGCCTTGCCGTGCCGGGTGATGGGCTTCTTCTTCGCGGGGCTGTCGTCGTCCTTGGTGGCCGTGGCGGCGGCATCCCCGGCGTCACCCGCCGCTCCGGCAGCGATTTTGTTCTTCTCGGCGGGGGAAGGGAGCTTCTTCCACGACGCAATCTTGCCGCTGGGGGAGTGGCCGTCAGCCGCAGCGGCGGCTGATCCGTCCCCGGAGGACGGCGAGAAGATCCTCGCCGGTGAAAAGTCGACGGTGAGCTGCTTGTGCTCCAGCATCCGGCGCCTGATGAGCCGCTCCTTGAGCTCGGTGAGGCTGGACGTGCTCTTGCGGCCGAGGTCCCCGGCGTCGACGTGGATCGGGTAGAGCCCGAGGTCGCTGAGCTGGTGCAGGCCCAGCACGTTGCGCCTGACGTCGTCGTCGTCGTCGACGTCGCCGTAGCGGCACCCGCCCACGGCGGCGCCCTTGCGGAACTGCAGCAGGCGGGTGCAGCGCGTGAGGATGAAGAGGATCCGCGTGTGCGCCTGCTTCGGGAGCCCCGCGGGGAGCTCCTGCCGGCGGTCGTCGAGCCCCTGCACCACGCCCTCGCACCGGGTCCACAGCTCCTCCGGGCTCATCTCCGCGCACCGCTGCGCCACCACCAGCAGGTCCTCCAGCGCGACGCGCCAGTCGTGGTCCTCGCCGTCGCAGTCGTCGTCTCCCGAGGCCCGCGCCAGCACGTCGACGAGGTCCCCCGCGAAGACGCCCAGCTCGCTGTCCACCTCCTCCTTGAGGCGGATGAACTTGGTCCGGATGGCGCCGATGAAATCCTCCGGGGTGGTGCTGATGAGCCCGCCGCCGCGCACCATCTTGCGAATCGCCGGCACACCGCCTCCGCCGCCCCCGCAACCGGCCCGCGAGCTCAGCTCGTGCGAGAAGCTCTTCACCTCGGGCGCGCGCTTCCGGCGCCCGCTGGTGGCGCGCAGGATCGCGCGGAACCGCGGCGAGTCCATCTCCCGCCCGCCGCCGTCCACAATCGCCGCCGGCCGCCCGCGCGCGCCGCCGCCGTCCTTCTGCGAATCGGATCAGACATATATATATACACACATATATATTAATAATCGTTTCAAATCACGTACGTGGGCGCCGCATTCCACTGCTCAATGATTTACCTCCATGATCGCAATCGCAACGTGCGCGCAGGTCAACAAATTCCTCGCACACCAGCATCTTACTTACATGCTTCAAACAAATCGATAAAATATGATCATTTTTTATATAAAAACATGACAATTTGGACCAAGTTTCTTCTACCAATTTCTTCCGCTTCATTAGAATGAATACTTTTTGTATCCAAAAAATGGCAGGATATGATAACAATAACATACCTACCCGATGAAGGAGAAGACGACGCCGATCGATCAAAACAGACCTATGTAGCTTCAAAACTAATGGGGATCAAAGCTCACAAACACTAATGGGGATCAAAGCATTTTTCATGCAATTTCATCATCATCAGGTGCTAATTTTAACATCAGGTGCGAAGTGTTGCCAAAGAGGAACTAAAAAGAGGAGAGGGAGGGATAAAGGAATAGATAGATAGGTGGACCCCACCGTCAGCCTCCCCACCACCATAAACGGGCGCCCCCCCGTGGAGCGGCGCAACGGGTTCCCCGGGCCCGCACGCCCTGCCCTTGTGTTATATGACATGAGGAGGCTCCCACTCGTCAGCCGGACAAGAGCCCCGCTAATATATATGGCGGCGCCCCGGCCGCGCATGCCGCAACGGCCTTGCACGAATGCGTCTCCTGCCCCGGCTGGCCGCCCGTTCGCTCTCCCCCGCATGAATCTCCAGGTGATGGCGGCGCGCCGCAGTCTCTGACTGCGGCGGCGGCGACGACGACGAGCAAGGAGCAGCGTGCGATCGAGGACGACGGTGGGCGAGGCCTGCGGGGAGCAACAGGCGCGCGACGGCCGGCGCCACGAGCACCAACACCAGAAGCAGCAGCGGTGCATCAGCCACCGGCGGTCGGCGTCGGCATCGGCGTCCATGACCACGGGGCAGGGGCTGGGGTCGTCGGCGTCACCGCCGTCCCCTGCCACGGCGGCGCGGGCGCTGGAGGAGGAGGAGTGGCGGCTGCGCCTGTCCCCGCCCGTGGAGGCGCGGCGGGAGCGGGAGGAGCGGCGTCGTTCGCGGGAGCAACCGCGGTGCGGGGAGGTGGCGGGCGGGACGGCCGCCGAGTGCGCCGCGGTGTGCTGCTGCTTCCCCTGCGCGGTGGTGGAGCTCGTCGTGCTGGCGACCGTGCGCGTACCCGCTGCGCGCTCCACGCCCGGGCAAGGCGCCGCCGCGCGTCCCGCGCCGCCGTGGCCAAGAAGAAGGAGACGGCGGGGCTCCTCGCGTCGGACGCCGCCGCGCTGTCGACCTCCCCGACCGCGGCGGCGGCCAAGGACATGAACGGGGACCCGCTCGACTTCTACCACTGGCCCCTGGGCGCGGCGGCGGCCAGGTGCGACGAGCTCGCCGAGGCGGAGGCGGCCGTCTGGGCCAGCTTCCAGGGCGCCGGCTTCTGGCGGAGCCCGTCGCAGCGCGAGGAGAGGAGGTGCTCGTCGCAGCGCGAGCAGAGGACGTGCTCGTGACCGCCGCCGCCGTCTCCCTCTCGCTGCCGGTCATGTTCTTGGACTCGCGCGATCCCCGATCCGTCGTCGCATGGCAATGGCATCACCAGCCCAACCAACCAATTCAATCCCCCATAGGAAAAAGATGAAATTCGGCGATTGATTAATCATCGATCGATTAAAGATTGTTGCAGCGGCATCGACCAGTTTTATTATCAGATGAGATTGCTCGCGTTTTCTTTTTCCGAATTTTTTTTGATTTGATTGTTCGTTGGGAGGAGAAAGAAACCATGCATGCGTGATTATGATTAACCTAGGGAAGGGAAGATCACACGGCCGAACTCTGTCTGCTTCTTGT
Source organism: Bothriochloa decipiens (assembly GCA_023333625.1). NCBI lineage: Eukaryota > Viridiplantae > Streptophyta > Magnoliopsida > Poales > Poaceae > Bothriochloa > Bothriochloa decipiens. Next base: position 4,203,700 of record CM041646.1, read on the forward strand.
TCTTCATCGTGATTGCTGTGTCTGCTTCTTGTTCTTTGTCTTTCTGATTTTGGGGTTGAACAATTGGATTTGATTGATCTTCGATCAAAAGAAAAAGGATTGATACTTTTATGGCGTGGACACGGTCGACCAACATTATAAAACCATATATTTTAAATAAACTGAAATAAAAGTGTGAAGGAATAAAGAAGATAAAAGTGTAAAATAAAACTAAATTTGTTATGATCCATTAATCGAATTCCTCTCGCTGTTGCGGTTACGGTTTGGTTTACGGTCAGTGTTATTATATATGATGGCATACCTCGGTTTGACCTTATAAATCATCTATTTCTGATTTGTTGCTAGACGAATATTGAGAGCGATGATGACTCTCCATGATAAGAACAAGATTTTAATCTAAAAAATGTTGGAAAGAGCAAATATATAGAAAATAATTCTGACTCAAATGAACCTCTATATGATAATTTAGAGTAAATAAATTTTAGAAAGACTTAATTTTCTACCGCTCTCGCGATGTATGAACCGCCGTGGCTGTCGCAGGTAGTATATTACATGCTATTTTTTTAGCCTAGCGTATAAACATATTCAAAATGTCTTATTTAAAACGAAGAGAAGCATTCAAAATAAAAAAACTGAGAAATTAGAAGTAGTATATATGTTGGTTTCTGCGTTAAGTTGTAAAATTGCACCTTGTTTTGTATAATATATAACCTTTGTCGCGACAGATGATGCATGGCTGTTCTGTCACTATACGAACGTGCCCGTCACCTCCGTGGCAGCAGCATTTTGCGTGGCTTGGAATGGAATCTGCTGCCTGGGCTACTACATTCTTTGCTCCATCTGCTTCTCGTCGCTTCTGCATCCATGCATGAATCCTTCCATATCTTCAACGTGGGCTTTTGGTAGGGCATCACACGTATGTTATTTAGCGGCGGAGTTTAATTTTCCAGTGATGGCCTCAGGTGGTTACGCTGACAGATGACGTGTTTTGTGAGAGAAAACACTCTATAATTCCAAACGAATGGGCCCAACTAGCGTGCATGACGCCACCTGCTGGTGCAGTTGATAGCGTCCTAAAGTTTTGATTCTAGATCAAATCTGAGTCGTCAGATCAACTTCTTATGGGTGGGGTTTCTTTTAGGAATTTGATTTTGTTTGAAGACTCCACTCCCTCCAAACTATATTCAACAAACAAATCCAATGTGGCTTGGCTATGCAAGCGGCCGGGGTAGGTTTTAATTCCACGCCTGCAACTAACTACGTCTGAATTCTGATATGGCATCTTCTTCAGAATTCATCAGACCAGAACGCGCGCAGCATGTGTCGCCCGGGGGCAGCGCGCGCGCGCGGCCGTTTTTCATTCCTGCAGACCGGGGACCGGTCGTACGTCGTCCGGCTGGCCGGAGATGCCCGGCGTTAATGCCATGTCGTCTCCTTGTGTCTGGCCAGGTCCTCAGCTCGATCGCCGGCCAGAGTTAACCTTAGCCCTGAGCCTGGCAGCAGCCTCTGCCCCTAAATTGTTACTGCTACTATACCTACACTTTTCTGACGCTAATAAGGTATCTGCTGCTTGGACAGCCGAGAGAGAGAGCATATATACTACCCACTGCACGACGTATGGGTGGCAATGGCGCGCGTCAGCCCGTCAGTGACTGAAGAATGTCTTGGTTGCTTCAACACACTTACTACTTACTGTTGTGGTCAGCCCGTCAGCTTTCCTATATGTAGTAAGTGTGTTCAAGCAACCATGCATATGTATTCTATATGTAATATATTAGCTAGATCTAGCAGTGATACTTACATAGTATTTTACTGCACTGTGTGTAGGTGTGCTGCCACACTAGCTACTTAATGAAGTGATGAAATGGCATGGAAAACATGCTGCTGCACCTGCACTGCTCATTCAGAATTCAGAATTCAGAAGCGAGCGCTACCCACTATATATCTATCTACCCGTGTGTGGTCCAATCATACCACTTAATGACGGCCAAGATGATTACTGTTAATGTAAGTTGGATGATTACATGCCATTTCCCCCCTGATATTTCTTGATGTTATTTGCAACAAGTACATGTGCTGATTCTAAATAAGTTACATAGAGATGAATTAACTGGACTCGCAAAATAGAAATCATATGGTCTTCTCATTTTTCTGTTATAGATCAATTTTGTTAGCAAAACATGTTCTCCATAAATGATTAGTTGTGCAGCCCACTTCTGTGCAGCCTATCATGTTCCGCATTGGGGCTGTTCTGCTCCACTTCTGTGCTGCACAGCATGTTGCCCATTGGGATAGGCTGTCCCAATAGCTAATGAAGAAGTACAGCCGCTGCACATAAGCAGTAGCAAATGAAGTTCCTCATGAATTAATTAGTAGTGCAATCAATTCGACTTTTTTCTAACTTTGGAATTGCTTCATCTCAGGTTGGTACCTTTGGCTTATCTGTTGGAGCGGAAACGCCAGATGAAACAATAAGTAGGATCACTTGTGAAGTATTTCGTGGCCATGCGTTCTTTTGTTGTTGTCAAATCATGAGTTGTAGTTGTTATTACTTGTTGCACATTTGTTTGAAGTACTGGTGAGTGGTGAACACCAAATGAGCATGTCCTGTAAGCTAAGTATGGATGAGTTGTATTATGATTATATTATAACTATAAATAAATGTATGAATTTGTGGTTCTAGATTGGATGAGGACGTAATTATATGTTCATGTGTGAATTTGAATTAGAAATATTGTTGTAACTGAATTCAAATATAAAATTGTATTTGAATTCAAATGTAAATCGTACTATTATTCTTTCCCTACGGTTTTGGTTCCTAGGGAAAGATTCCTAAGGAGATTACCTTTCCACGTAGGACTAGGTGTTGCTTGGTGAGGAAGTTTCCTTAAGGGATACAACCCCTAGGGAAAGAATGTTTCCCTACGGTTTTCGATGGAACCGTAGGAAATGCTAATCTTTTCCGTTGAATTCCTCCCTAGGGGACTTTCACTACGAAAAATCTTAGGGAAACGTTTTTTTCTACCGTTTTTTAGCCTTTCCCTAGGGTATAAACCCTAGGTAAACTTGTTGATTCTAGTAGTGTGAGCATAGTTTATATCTGCCGTCAGGCATGCGAACAGTCTAAATCGAACACTGTGGCCATATATATATAGCAATAGTTTTCTATTATTGCTAACGTACGTGTGCCTAGTTTTTATTTCTCTGTAAATTAAAATCCAACATTGCTGCTTGTGTGTTCGAAAATTAAAAGGAAAAAAAGGGGAGACAGCGCTAAATGATAAAAAAAATAGTGAAGCACTAAAGGAAATTGTTCTGTCATCAATCAGTAATACACAAATGAAAAGAGGTTTCATTCCAGTACACAGTCATGTATACATGAGCTGCAAACTAAACCTAACACATATATGCGCGGCATTCAAACAATCAGTGGTTCCTCTCTTTAATTTGGTGAGATAGATAGATATATAGTTTGATAGTTCCAAACAAAACTCACACAGTAATAATATGGTAGGTCAAATGATTTATCAAATATTCTCAGTGCAACCAAGTGCACGGCGCCTAATAGCAATTCATGTGATTGTATGCTTCACTTTCCCACTTATCACTCACTTCTTTGTACGGTACACATCTCTCTTCACAAGTTTTCACCGATATAATAAGGTAAGGTAATGTATAACTTAATTTAATTTCCCTCCCCCTTTAACTCTTTACTACTCACAGTACATTTATATTTTGTGGTGGTATTAACTCTTTCCACCCAGTTGATGATGAGCACACGCATCTGTCAGTAGAAACCTTGGATCTTTTTCGAAGCCGGTGCTGCTGCTGCGACAGCCTCATCCACAAGCTTCTTATTGCCACCCTCTCGTCCGGAGTTTAAACCAAAATGGATATTTGGATAATGTGCCCACTGCAACAGTATATATGCATAATAATTAATGCTATATAGTTCGATCAGGCGCCCTCTCTCTTTGAAATTTTGAACAAGTGACAGTACTTCACCCATGCTTTCTCGTTAAGAAGATGGAATAAGAGTGCTAAACTAAAAGGTGTAGTGGGGACTGGTGTGGAGGCGACAGATTAAGACAATGTCTCAAAAGTCATGGATAAATTAAACCTTGATTAATTCCATTAAAATCTTATGAAGCTAGAATGACACATGTAGTTAATTTTTTAGTTATTAGAGAATGGAAGATTACACACATAATAATGCTTACATTCTTGGCTGCTGTGCTGAAGGCTTCCCTGTGACTAATATTGGGGTTGTTCGCCTTGATCCTGCGTATCTCCTCCCTGCACGTAAATATGCATGTATACACAATGTTTATTTGGTAGAATCAAACTTAAGCTGTTGAGCCGTAGAAAAACATATAACTTGCAATTGCCGTAGAAAAACATAATTATATATAACATGCAAAAGATCCATGAACATAATAAGAAAATTAATAAGGCTGAATAACTCACTTGATGAATCGGTTATATGCTGATGGAACCCGTTGCCTCTTCTCTGGAGCTATTATTTAAATCAAGAATTTTTATAAAAAAATAAGTCAAAAAGTATTTGACTTATGATTGCATGTAGATGCAGCTCTAAGCTAAAAAGTATGCCAATATATTCAAAAACAAGTTCTGCGCAAATAATAACAAATAAATGAAACTTACGACGAGCATTATTCAGTGTTTGTTCCTGCAGCAGGTGCTCGTTTTGTGGCGAGTACATCATCGGAAGTCGGAACTTTGAGGACGAAGAACCAAGCTCCAAATGGCTACACTGATCATGCAAGGTGCCATTGATGCCATGGACCTTGATGTTCTCCTGCTAGCAAACAAAAAAATTAATTGAGTGTAAGTGTATAACGCATGCTAATTAATCACAAAGCTAAAGTTATAATAAGTAGAACTTGCATTATTGGTGCAAATTACTAAATCTAAAGGAATTCTAGTCTATCGAATTCTTGTGTCATGCATGTGGCAATAATAATGAGACTAACTTACAGTTAGCTAAAAGAGTAAAACTCCAAGACCAGGATGCTGTAAAATTCTCTCCTCCAGACAGAATGTACCAAACGTAACAGTGCTTGTACGGTCTGATTTGTACGTTGTAGCTCTGTTGAAACAGACATGGAAGTGACTTGTGCATGCGTGTAGCGTCGTTTCTGCTAGCAGCTATTGCAGGCTAATTAGCGCTGACGACAACATGGATCAATGCAGGGCAAGTAACTGTTTATGTATCAATAATCAATGGTCGGGGAAAGCTGTTCAACGCCCCATGCATAGGATCCCCTCTTTTATCAGACTGATCCTTTTCGGATACTGTGTATTGTACAGAGACATTGCAACTGTTTCTGTACTTCACCTAACATGAGGTTTAATAATTATATATGAATATGAACTCAGCCATGTATTGTTTCAAGTTTCAGTAGATATCTATATATATGCTACTTATTAGTGAAAATGCAAAAAATTAAAATAAGTAGAATTTTTTTCGAAACGAACCAAGCAGAAGTGACCTGGTAATACAGCGACACAAGGGAAACAAACAGAAGAACAACAACAGAGAAAGCAAACAAAAACAACAACAACAACCACGGCCAGTCAAGTAGATTTAATTTGTGCAGTGATGTTTTCAGTATATGTTTTTTGTGTGTGGGGGTATCCAATTGTTACCTGGAGCTGATCTTGTTCTGGGAGTGAGTGCATCAGTGCTCTCAGATTCACTGACAGAAGATTTGTGCAGTGTCCACACCGAACTGTCACGATGTTGAGCATGCTATTCCCCGGGACACTTACCTGCAATCACGGTACGATTAGCATACCAACATATGACAGATTTAGAGAGACACAGAGAGAATTTTTGAGGAACGCAATAACAAAAAAAAGAGAGAAATAAATGAAATCAAAGATCAAGGTAGATCGAAAAGGACTGGAGTGAGATTTCACACCGGCCAGGTAGCTTTTCTAGCCCTACTTTTGTTGTTGTCAGTTTGTCACTTTAGGCAGCTACATCAACAAGCTGCTGCTGCTGCTGCTGGTCCAATACATGACTTTTATCAGGCGCTTGTTACTATTGCTGCCTGCTGATGGTTCTCACTTTCCTAACACCTGCATGCCGATCACCTTTGTTCTCTTGTTTCCCATGCTTTTTCTCTCTTGGGAGCATCTCACACACAATCTGGTAGTCCAGGCTAAAATCATGGATTATCTATTCACCATCTTTCTGGGCACTCACTCCCAAAACAATGAATAAACAAAGTCCATGGATGACCCCTAGCAAGTAGCAACAATGATTGTCTATGTAGGTGTGTTTAGCCCATGCAGATGTACACACACAAAAGGCCAAGGTGGATGGATTGCTAGCTGCCATGCTCTCTGTGTGTGTTTGCATGTGACTGATCAGACACACGCTAATAAGTGTGTGATATGATGTACTGTACTACATAGTGGTAGAAGAACTGAATAATTCGTAGATCAAGCATGCTCATTGGCCACAGAAATGATAAAATAGTGAAGGCAGAAGCAACGATAGCGACACTTCATACAAACCCACTTCACACACAAACTCACATGCAGAGAGATGTAAGCGAGCTACAGTGCAAGATGCTACTGCTTGATCTGATTTATAATTTTCTCACCTTTTCTTGTTAACACGAAGTCCAATAAGCCTATCTATAACCAATATTTTATTTTTTGAGGAATACTTATATATTACCTTGCTTCTAATTAACTACTTTCTTTGTTTTAAATTGTAATTCTATTGACTTTTTAATCTCACGTTTGATCACTCGTCCTATTCAAAAAAATTTATACAAATATAGTCAGATTTAAGTCATTATTAAAGGACTTTTATTTATAAAGCAAGCCACAACAAAAGAAACAATATTTTACATGACTTTTTAAATAAGACAAATGGTTAAATTTGGGATTAAAAAAGTCAAATAAACTATAATTTAAAACCAAATAGTAGATAATTTGGTATGGCAATCTTTGCAGAATTTTCTGTTGAGGCTTTATTTCAGCAACCCCTAGCACACTTAGACTTTGTTGAGTTGAATACATAAGCTAATATAACAATTAGGTTTGGTTGAACTCAAGTCAAGTTTAACAATTAAAGTCTAAACCCAATTACCTAGACACATTAGCATCGTCCTCAAGAGATTAAAATGAAGATCACCTGCCCATTTCACAAATGCTACAAAGATTGCCGAAACTCCATACGCACATCATTATGAAGCTAGTCTGTCATGCAAAAGGACGGTTCCTTTCTTCTGATAGCTTTCTATTACCTCATGTACGAACTAAGTGTCATCTCTAATGATGATTTTAACTTACCAACAGTCAAACATATATATACGTACTAGCCCGCTATAGCTGATTCGTATATATATAGTTTGCTCTGATTCTTCAAGGAATCACACTACACACACATACCACTGAAGTGTTTCAGCAAGCAAATTAATTAATGTCTTCATGCCAAAATGAGCTTAAATCAATGGAATCAATAAATTGAGTTAAGAACTGAGCTATATATATGGTACATGTATGCCATGTTATCTACATACATATATAAGTTGATGGACGCACAACAATCTTAAGCAAAAATGGGCAATATAAGCTATAAATGACACTTTTGACCAAATTAAACCTTAGCATTTAATTTGTGGGAAAAGCTAGATAGCTACGCCGAGGCAAATGGTGATGCATCATTAGCAACCAAGCAAGAATAATACACAAGAGGCCATATTGATCCTGATCAGGGATGAGTAGAATCACATATCATCAAGCTGATATATATACATATACATGGTAATTAATAAAGCTTGTGTAGGACCAAACACAAGATTCTCATCTCTATTACTCTATTAATAGAAGAATAGAAGTACTGTATGCACAATTGTTTATTGTATGCTTAATAACCACTCTGTGGTTATCTGCTTATTTTACTCAAGTACCTATTGTATGCTTAATAACCACTCTGTGGTTATCTGCTTATTTTACTCAAGTACCATGCATGCATGGGGGTGTAGGCTTGATGTCATGATGTAGTATAAGTGGAATACGTACTGCCTGCAAGAATCTATCATTGAACTGAATATTTCAAGCATATCTATATGCAGTAAGAACTCAAATCCATTTATCTCTCTTTGGTCGAACTTTTGTACAAGATCAATTGGGGAGGGGGATCAAGATAATAATAAGGTAAGAAAAAAGGTAAGCTGAAGGGCGGCAGTAGAGACTAAAGAGAGAAGGCAGTTCTATACATAAATCATAGCTTTTGAAACTTCGTTAGCTGATTCAGCAGAAAGAAGATGATTTAGCTGCTAGCTAGGTTAATTAGAATCAAATGATTTCCCCGTGTTAAGTTCTTTATTTGGATCTAGACAAGGGTTTTATATATGCAATAAGAAATAAAGCAAAAGCAGCAGAAGCTGCAGGGATATGCTCTCAATTAACTTCAAAAGAGGCTGCTTCATAATAAATCTGAAATGATGATTATCATTCCATGTTGATAATTAAGGGAAATTCAAATCGTATATATGTAAACCTACAAATTGTATATGAAAAACCTGAAGACCTCTAAGTAAACTCAAATTAAGAACTTTTTTTTGAAGAAGCACAAATTAAGAACTTTAAACTAAAAGAAACTAAATGTTTCATTTGCTTGTTTTTTAAAACCTTTTTCTACTGCATGCCTGCAATTATGCCCAAGTAGCTAGCAGACTATAACTCCTTTCTGGAAGATAGTGCAGCATATTGAAGTAAAATTCAATATTCATGCACATGCATGTATGTACACTGCTACAGTTGCCCTTTGATTTCGGTATAGTGGACACTGTTCTCCACTAGTTTCAGGCTATTAAAATCAAAGGATTCAAGAGGGTGCAACACGAGGATAATGCAGGAATTTTGTTGTATCCCTAAGAAATATCACATACAGAAGTACAGTACAGAGCAGCCAAACAAATCTTGAGAACTTTCAGAAGTTCATATTTAAACTGAATTATATATCCATAAAATTGATCGATCGATGCACCTGGCCTCTCCAAATAATAAGAAAAAAAACTTTCTTTCACACAAGAAATTGAGAACATATAAAGTGGGAGCTTCAAAAGAGAAAATTAGGAACTAAATTCGAAGAAATTAAAAGAGGCAGACATAAGAGGAAGGTCCTGAAGAAAGCCAAGTGACCGGTCTTATTAATTGGGAGGAAGGATGACTCACAAGTATCAACAAGATCGAGCAGCAAGAAAACCAATTTGGAAGACTGTACCAAACAAATCATGAAGATAGAACAGGCCAATTGTGTGGTGATGAGGGTGGAGGTGCTCACCCAGGGCAGTCACTTCACAACTGCACAAAAATCTTTGAAAGCAGATTTACAGAGACAGAGAAAGGGGAAAGGGAGAACGAAAAAGTAGAAGATAGAAGATCATCCGCGCACATCAGGCAACATAGATGACAGATATACAGATATATATCTTAGCTTACCGCGAGTACTGTGTTGCAGAAGTTGCAGTGCACATAGCACACATGATCTGCCGGCGCGATTTGGGCCGACGACATTCCTTCTGATCAGTCTCCGCCCACTGCCGCCGCCGCCGCCGCCTCGCCGTACGAACAACAGCTAGCAGAAGTACTCTCGATTCAGCCCCCGGAAACCAGCAAGAAATAGAGAGCGCGCGGGGAGGAAGACCAACAGGTACAGCTCAGTTTGCAGCTAGATAAAGGCAGCAGGCTAGGTTTGCACATCCATCCTACTGATGATATATATGTATATATCTCGAGTATATATGTGTTGAGAGAGAGAGAGAGAGAGAGAGAGAGAGAGAGAGAGAGAGAGAGAG
>CM041646.1:4213554-4226134 GCA_023333625.1 Bothriochloa decipiens
GAGAGAGAGAGAGAGAGAGAGAGAGAGAGAGAGAGAGAGAGAGAGAGAGAGGTAGAGAGAGGTATGGGAGAGGATGGAACGATGGAAGATTGAGCTATCCCGACCACTTTCCTCTTTTCTCTTCGCGTTGAGAGAGAGAGAGAAGAGAGGAGAGGGAGGGCGTGTGGGGTCAAGCAAGGCAAGGCAAAGCAGTATAGGCAAGCACAGCAGCAGTGCTTTCATTTGTTGTGGTGGACTCATGTGTGTGGAAACAGCAATATGCTGCAGAGAGGGAAATGCCATGATTGCTACAATGAGTGGGTGGGAGATACCCTCCTACCATGCCTGTCTATCTATCCTACAAACAATTATGCTCCCTCGGTCTCAAGTCCTGAAGAGTCAAAAAAATATTTTCATCAGATATATAAAAAATAATATAGATGATCACTTAGATATACAAATATTGATATTATTTTCTACGTAGCTAGTTATGCTTTAAAAAATTACTTTTGGTGAACGAGATGTGCATTTATTTTTATTTTTATAGGGAGGAAATATAAATCATCTGTCCTCTGCTCTCGTCCTCCTCTCATAAATTTTCCACCTGTGAAAAATCTGCACCCATTGAGTCACTAAATTGTTCATGTAGTCACTAAATTTGCACTGCTACATGTACAGGCTGCAGCACCGGTTTCTTGGTTCTTGCAGGCTGCATTGACCAGCAAAGTTTGATAGAAAAGAAGAGGTCCTCCTAGCTTACAATAAATATAATCATGAAAAGTCAATTGGACATGACCACCAGTCAATTCTCGGCACTCTCTTGGTGCAGTTTTTTTCTGATCATGATTGGTTCTTTTTGCTTGTGTAATAATTAGTTAACGTATTTATATATTTTGTTAATTAGTTAACGTATTTATATGTACATATACGGCTATAATAATCATGTATATATATTAGCTTATTGATTTTGCCCACCTCTTTCTATGTTGCCACCGCTAGCTTTTGGAGATAGTCTTTGGTAAAATGGTTAATGCATGATATATGGTACTTGATGACCAAGGTTTGGATACACAGATGTCAAATGTAAGGACAGAGCGAGAGAGATAAGACGTTAGGGTAAAAGGGGAGGACAAGTGGATATGACCCATCTAATGTAATGTGACATTAGCTTGTTTGGCTATATAACTAACTGCTGCTGGTCTTAAAATAATTGACAGAAAGCAACTTTGTTTTTATTAGGCTTGGACACTACAGGAACCAAGGAATCAAAGATTTTTTAAATCTTGTTCAATTGCTTTCTAGTTAAACATGACATGTTTGCTAGCTAGCACACTATTATATCTTTTTGTGTCCTCTTTCTTGGTCCTCTACATGGTCTTTTGTGCCTAGTGTTTGTGCCAAACTCATGGTCAGCAAGGCTAAAGAGAAAGATAAGCACATGATCCATATCCACCCTGGTTAGCTATCTGTTGGATCACTGCCCATGCCGGTGGTACGTTGACGACTGCAGGCACCACCACATGGTGTAGATTCAAGTCCCTTTCTGCCTCTCCCAGGTGGGCCCTCACTCTGGTAATACAAGGTTTTTTTTTATGATAAGGTACTACAAGTTGATGAGTATAACAGCAGGATTATAGTACTCCTATATAAGTTCAGCACGTTTAACTACTAAGGATAAAAACTATATTTTTAATAGAGTATTTCCTTCTGGCTGTTTCCATACTACTATAGCAACAGCTCTATCCTCTCAAAGCATCTTATTATTATGATGTGCCATAATCTTGTCGGTAGCTATAGCTCAGTTCATGGTCTGTATGTTTTAATTAATTTGCCAATGATTAATTCTATATATGCTATAACTTTGTTATTATTATTATTAGGTTCTAAAAACAAATTTTGTCATCACACCAAAAGCTACCCGGCCATATATAAACAATATAAAAAATGTACTGGTGTGAATGGCCTGGTTCAACACGCTATAGCTATTAAGTAACTTCCTGCTGAATCTACATGAGGAGATTGAGCGGGCGAAAACAAATGCTTCGTGTGCTGGTACAAAGATTGAGATTGGTCGCGCTTATGTCTTGCTTTTGTCAAGATCGGACTTGTGTGGTTGCGGTTTAATCACGATATTGTGGATTACAGTGCTGATCAAGACTCTTGAGAGTTACACGGATGCATTGTAACACACTCATAACTGATCTCTTGTCCTTGGAGCCCGAATTGGAAAGTTTGTTGGCGGGAAGGAACACCCAAGGGAGACTTTGATGCCCACCTGTCCCCAGATGTGGCAAGTGATCTTTACAAGACAGTCGTGCAACCCTATCTAGCTCTTGTCATGGGAGACCTATGGACCACGGCCTCTTGTCCAGGCCAGTCCAGCCCCTTGGATTTGACAAAACAGCATTAAGAGATAGATAGATTCCTGGCTAGCCTATCCGGGTGCTACACCTGCTATTTTCATGGCAATTTTTCTACAATTATGTATGATTATAGCCCTTCGATGTTCGATCGGAATCATCATGTACTTTGATGTTGTTGATGTACTTCGTTTCAGATCTGTTCTGCTCCAGGACGGCATCTATATTCACCGTGAACTAGCTATCCTGCCGACAATTGCGTGTAGTAATAACCTTTGTAACATATTTTTCAAATGTGTTTTTGTTTACCGTATATACATAGTTGGCAATGTGGACACGCATGTACTCTTTGTTAGTTAGATATAAATATAAAAGGTTGGTAATTAGGTGAACTTCATGACTTTCAGTTACTTCTAGATGAGCTGTCTCTCTAAATTCAGCCGTTCAACATTGCTCTCATCGTACAAACAGATCGATTAAAGTGCATCATGGTTAATTTCACATCGATGGGACAACTGATAACTAACTTGTATGAATAATGCCCACTAATAAGGTGCTGTATATCCTCAATGCAATTAAGTGATCTTGACTACATGAGAGGGTACATGTAATCAGGTGATTACTTGATTGGTTAGGAACTTTCTTCTCCTCACCTTTTTACGTCACTTGATTCTCAAGCTCATCATGATAGAATGTGAAAGAAAGATATATATGACACCTACTTCCATTAAATAATTGTGGCAAGGGCAAACTTAATTATATATATTACGTAATCATTGTGCCTATATTTCACACATGAAACATATAATATCAATAGTCATTAAATAAATAATACAATACATAATTGTTTTTCTGAAAGAGAAATTAAAATTTGCACACACATGCTTCATTCTCTAGCCAATGATGATATTATTAATTCTCTATATGTGCAGAAATAGTTTCATGTTTATTTCTTATTAAATGTTATTTACAAGCACTTGAAACATAAATTGATCTGTTCTTTATTTGTTGAATAGGCTTGTGGATGAAGTTTCGACATGGTGCTGTGTTACATTTTTAGCACTACCCATGGAGCATAGCCACCAAATTGAAACGGCGGCAGGGGAGGCCGGGGTGGGATGCACCAATTGACCAATTGATTTAGATGGAACTGAAGAAAATAATAGATCAATATATAAAGAACTACATATAAGTAGGTCCATATATCTCTTTTCTAAAATACCCGAGACGAGCGTATTGTTGTACGTATCCCCCTTTCCCCCGCTGAACCGATCAGCAAAGTTTGGTTACCAAACTCAAAGTTGAAAAAATTTTGCAGCCGAAAGAGGTTTAATTTTGGATTTTTCGTTTTTTCAAGTAATGAATATTAAAAAATAGAGTTGAGAACTAATTCTCCTGCTTAAGTTGAAGTTAAAACCACTGCCCTCTTTATAATTCTCAGGCTGATGGACGCGTGAGAAAAATAATTGCAACATTTAATCATTTTTATTTGAAATAATTGGGATGCATTCTGATTGCTGGATGAGGAGTACATATCTAGGAGTACTAGCTTAGCTGATGGAGGACCGGCCATATATAACTGCATTCATACTAGCTGAATCTCATAAATTGACTGAATGAATCGATCAGTCTGAATCTGATCCAGTATGCACAACTGGTACCCATAAATGTACGGCTGCCTGCAGTGCATATGCATGGCCCAGGCCCAGCCCCGGTCCCATTCATATGTAAGTGTGTGTGTGCGTGTGTGTGCGTGTGTGTGTATCGTACATTACACAGTACATGGCCTACACACGTACACGTACAGCCCCAGCTAGCTGCTTGCATACCTCATTGTTGCGAGCAATGTTATCGGATTGACCTCAATATACACATGTATTGGGGAGAAATTTAGTTCAGATTTCACACTAATCCATCCTAACACATATCGATTGATACGAATCCAGCTACGTCGAAACACCTGCTTTATATTTTCATCAAAACTCTGGTACCAGCAAGCACGCGTCATTACGTCAAAATAATGTACTAAGTACCCTTGTTTTCATGTAATGATCAACCTGACTTTCTTGACCAACTTTGAGTTCTCTTAGTGTACGTACTGTACGTACAGCGGATTATTATTGTGTTCGTCTCTCCTCCGCTTCCAGCTATATATAGGCTGACACGTAGGTGTTTCCACTGGCCTATCAGCAGGTTGCAGGGTCTGAAAAGTTTCTGATAACATGATATCATCATCATTGGGTGGTCAAGTTTAATTTGAGTATTGCCGTATTGGTCGTCGGTGGTTCTGCTGTAGCCATGTTAACGGTTTGAAAAAAAAAATGAGAGTAAATAAGAATATATATATATATATATATATTCTCAGATGCATGAAGCAATATATATGAATTGATCGATCACACGATGTGATGCATATCGCAAATGATTTTTTTCTTTTTCTTCATGCGCCGGTCAAGCGATCCATCAAATCAAGCAAATCCTGCGATTCTGTCCACGAAACCCAAAGTTACGCCTCGTTTAGTTCCTAAAATTTCTAACCTATAGCATTTCGTTTGTATTTAATAAATATTGTTTAATCATGGCCTAACTATACTTAAAAAATTTATCTCGTAATTTACAACTAATCTGTATAATTAATTATCAACATTTAATGCTCCATGCATATGATATAATATTTAATATAATAGAGAGAAAATGAAATTTCTAACTTTTTTGAGACAACTAAACAAGGCCTCAGTAGAAAAGCAAATAAAAAGCATCCGAAATTGTTGAAATAGTTACCAGGGTCTGAAAAGTTTCTGATAACATGCATGATATCACCATCATTGGGTGGTCAAGTTTAGTTTGAGTCATCTATCTGATCCCTGTGGACAGACAGTCACCTTTAGGCTAGGGAAATCCACACGTAAACGTACGAGGAATTTATTACTTTCGGATGAGGGTAAAAGTTTGTCCACGGTGAGAGTTTTGTCACATCATCAACATGTAGCATCTTGACTAAAGAGAAACTAACAGTAAGTTATGCTGTTGAAGTGACACTCTTATGCACCTGATGAGTGATCGAGATCTTAACATGGACCACATGATATCTGATGATATGAGATATGATGAGCAACCTTTATTTTCTTTCAGCATAAATTATGTATAATAAAAGAAGAGGGAAATTAAATAATTAGATGACATATATATTTTATATATGACTAACTCAATTATTAGGAGACATAAGTGTTGGAAAACTGATCTCAGGCCTATGAATGGAATGGCCCGACACCCATTCTGTTGCTCTAGACGAGCCAAGGAGAACATGTAGCTTTGTACATTACCCATTTAATTAAAATACAAAAAAGTCGGTAGGGGACTCCCCTGCTGACTTCTCAAAAAAAAGGAGAACATGTAGCTCCCGTACATGCCATGATCGGGAGCACCCTTAATTGATTGAAGGTTCTGGCCCCCTATCACGCAGCACCAATAAGAGGGGTTGCTCGCACCCGATGAAGCTAAAGTTCTAGGAATTAGCTAGCCTAAGCAACCCCCAAGATCGGATCAACAAGGCGCTGCAGTGATGGGAAGGCCAACAACAACAACGACGACGACGACGACGCGATCTCAGCTATGACTAAGAATAGCAGATTATCTGGCTACAAGTTATGGTAATCATCCTAATTAGTGTTGCCTGGAAACAACAAAATTAGATGGAGAAATGGTTTCTTCAAATGATCAAAAGTTGCACAAAACAGATTGTAACGTCATCGCCTAATCAATCCATGCTCACACGTCGGTGTCCGATACGAGTCATCATCCTCCACGACCTCATGTGTCCGCGTCCTACCTGGCTCAGATACAAAGATCGGATCCATGTGTCCGCATTCGATACCAAGTCCTCGAAGCTAGAGCGTCTCCACCTAGGTAGTTTCACATTTGAGCATAGCCTTCCTTGAAAGGGAACCAAAGTCAACTACTCGCACACTAGACAACCTAAGTTGCACACCCCAGCATCAATCCATTGGTTGGCGACATGCTTGATGATCGGTATATAGTACCTAGGGTATAGTGGAGGTGGTATTGCAGAACATCTCACATGTCGCTCTTTCCACAACTCCCATGCAACCAGCAGGGATAGAGAGTTTGCTCCCTTTCTTTTGTCGTTGTTCCCATGCAACCTGCTCCATGCGTCCCACCAAGGTAGGATAGTCTCTTGGTCGGCCAATCTAGGGCTGCATTAGCTCCAAGCATGGCTAGCATGCTCTACCATATCTGCTTGGAGAAGGAGCACGATGCGACGATGTGATCGATGGTTTTCGGATTTTGATCATACATGTAGTGGTTGTTGGGGGGCAAGGGAGAGAGTAGTCACCCCATCCCCCGTCCGGTCACACGAATCTTGCTTGGTTGAGTCAACTGTTGGCCACATTCGGCATTTTGCCCCTCAAATTCGGGGTAAGAAGAAAGAAAGCCGAGTCTGGGGATAGTTAGATGAAGGGATATAACCGAAGCTGGTGGAAGTCGGTAACTGTAAGCCAGATTCGGGACCTGATTCGACTCCCGAAGTTGACTATCCACCAGTCGCATCCAGTGTTCTATTGGCACACAGCGGTAGGAGAACCGACAGATTCGGCATATGAGGGCGCCAGCCCCGAATCGTGGCCCCATGATTGGAACGGTACATGTTTTGCATGCAGGTCCCCTGGGCTGGGAAAGAGTTGGACCGCGGCGGCGCACCACGTGTCTTCACAAGGCGGAGTTGGCCGTACAGGAGGACGACGACAGTTGACGAAAATGCCCCCGGATGGTATGAAATACGAGACAAGGAGTCATTCCGTAAGGGCAAAACAGTCATTTAAAGGCCTACGGGCTACTATAAATATCGTTCCCTAAGGAGCTTGTAAAGGGGACGGTTTCCGTGCGTTTTAGCCGGGGCCTAGTTATTGAAAGAATACTCCACTAGTCACATTCGTCTTTCTATTGTTTCAATTCGGTCGTTAGATTCAGGCCCGGGCAACGCCTCCAGGCCAGAATCAACAGTGGTGATCTGGGGCGTCCAGGCTTGTCCAGTGACATCTTCGCAACGCGAGCCAGATCATGACTTGCAGTGGTACCCAAGTTCCCTATGTCCTATCACGACCTGGTATTAGGTGCATGTATCCGCATCCGATACAAAGACGCCGTGGGCATATATATATATATATATATATAGTTAAAAAAATTCTAGTAGGCAAAAGAGCATGGAAAGGAAAAGAACGATGAAGGAGCAAAAGTGATCACTAGACACTAGCATATACACATGTATATAAGCTCAGCATCAAGGTGCACTTTCCACATGAATGTAAACATTTATTCGGCGAGAAAATAAAAAAAATTGTGTGTGGGGGGGGGGGGGGGGGGGTGGGGAGACGGACAAAAGCGTTCCCAACGATTTGATCTTCACTCATCAAATGGAGCGCGTACAGTAACACGCACTATATAGCACTAGCTTGCAGCTACGCTCTAGCTAGACTCTAGAGGCGGGGCGAGCTATAACGTGGGTCGATAATTTCGATCGAGATTCTTTGATGCACATGCACATGGACATGGGGCACACGAGAGGGACGCTAGCAGTGCAGACACACGCTGGTGACGGGTGACGTGTCACAAGTACGAGACCGACCCACGACGCGTCACCTCGACACGACAGTTTCGATCGAGAACGAAGGCCAGTAGCGATACAATTATATGAATCGCTTCACTATTCCACTGATGTGATTATGTGTACCGATTATTAAGCACTCATTGCGCATCTAAATGTGCACTCTGCGTCTTAAAATAATAATAACTACATATTTTTTTAAAAAAACTTCAACTATAGATTTATAAAAAAATCATAAATATTTATATTTTGTCATACTTTTATTGTGAAAATATATTTCATTATTGATCAATTATATCTAATAATCATAAAGACTAGTGTACTATGTTCCTATATATATAGTTACATTTTAAAAATTGAATTACAAAAAGGGGTGTATATAGTTATTTTGAGACGGGTATTTGAACTGATTATAAATCGATTATGTCTCTTATGGTGAACCTACCCACCTGGTTTAAGTCCTCGATTAGGCATGGGTGCTCGCATTTTTTTAGATATATTAAAATCTATTGACGCTATGCTTTAAGTGGTAGGCTATGTTTCCGTCGACAGTGATGCGTCTGCAGTGACTTCATAAATCTTAAAATACGTCGGCTCAATCCTCTGAACGTGTAGATAGATATAGGGTTTGTGTACATGTGTTTATGAGGTGAGTGTGCATGCATGTTACCGGTGTATGTGTGCGTTGTGTCATGAAATTTAAAAAATAGAGAGAGTATATTTATTATTTTCTTTTTGGGTATTATATATGAGCTTGGTTTTGGAATAATAATTATTAAAAGAAAACCACGCATGTAGCTTGTGGGGAGAGATGTCATGTATATGGTACTCACCACTGGATACGGTGTCCACATCAAGGTCTTGTACTAGTTGCGGCCCGACGTGGATCCGTATATGCCCAGGAACACACTGTGTAGGCCCTTTTTTTTCCATCAATTTGCATTAGGACCGGTACCTGGCCGGCCGGACTGGACATATCTTTTCAACGCCAATAAATAGGGGATCACGGAATTGGTTCTTGAATGAATGAACATTGTCCTGGCCACACCATGCTGCTGCTGCTGCAACTAGTGTGATTTATTTTAATTTGTTGTGGGCAATTATCATGCATGTGTAGAGTTATCATGTTATAATGTGGGAAAATAGCTATATATATATATATATTATTAATAAGGACCAAATGGTAACCGTTCTTAATTTGTTCCCGGTGGACAAGGCTAGTGCGAATTGAAGAAGAGGGCAGAGTTATTGTGTGACCCATCGCGACATCCGGCCGGGAGCGCGCAACTCTGGCTTAGCGCGTCTTCTACATCCCAGACTCGCCTCTCGATAACCTAGCATTACCTCTCCTTCAATTCTTGGCGTTCCATCGCACCACCCCGTACGTGTACTCCTGGATACTGTGGAGATGTCGTCGTTACTGTTGTTGCAGCATTAATCGGCGATGAACGAACGCAAGTAAGTTGTCGAGCTGTTGCCGGACCGTACGCCTACTTCGTTCCACTATATCGTCGTTGTTTACGACATTTGACCGAACTTCTCTAGCTTTTCATGGTCTCTGATTTCCTAGTCAGCATATGTTGTCTTGTTTGAACGTGGTGATCGACATGATGAAATGCTCACAAGCGCGCCGGCCGGTCCAAGCGTGCTTTCATGTGTCATCACCCCCACACAGTGGCTAGCTAGGTTGGGGTCAACTAGCAACTAGGGTGGGCGCTACAAGAATAGCATTGGGAGAGTAAGTTGGCAAGGCATGCACATGGCTGGCTGAGGACCATGCTACGGGAGATCGAATCAATCAAACTGTATTTGCTCAGGCACTTGCAAGAACTTATTGCGCAATCAGACGGCCGGCCCTGCAGGCTTAAGCTTGCACTGGGCCACTTGCATTGACACCTTCATGAGCACCAGGCAGGTACGACTTGGTTCCTCATGGCCGATGGCGACGCTTGGCGCCTAGCTAGCTTAGCTACTCCGTTCACCTCAAAGTGCCGTCGTTTTGAGAGCCAGCACGTACGGTCGGTCAAGACAGTTTTGCATGCCGACATCTTTCACTCCCTCGTCTCCCCTGCTGTGGCCACCTGCCTCCTTTTCTCCCTCCCCACCTGGCTTGTACATGCCTACCCTTCTCACCGAAGCTATGTAACTCCTCTAGCTAGTGTCGACGTCCCATAACTCTTTCAATGTCCAAGCTCCATGACTCCTCCACTCTAGCACCACACAACTCACCTCTGAACCACTGCACCTAGGGCCAAGACCACCTAACCCGCGTGCTCGGACTCGGAGGCAAGTTCGCCCAAGATATGCTCTCTTCTCCTCACCGGCACCCTAACCGCCGCTCTGCCCTAGAGGCTCCTTCCTCTCCCTCCATGCTCGAAGCGGATCTCACGCATGCCACGCGTCTGGGGATGAGGTTGCCCCCCTTCTCCCTCTCCCTCAAATGGCGATCGCTTTCTCCCTTCCTACAATGACGAAGCAGCATAGGATCCGATGTGCAACACGCCAAGGACGAGTGGAGGCGAGAGGGAGAGAGTGGTCAAAGAGGAAAAAAGTGTCTTAATCCACAGGATCAGATTCTATACATGAAGCTAAATTCTATAGAACTGGTGGCATAATGTATGAAACGATCCAATAGGGAGAGGCAAAGGTCCTACTTTTATATTATATAGGACTGACTGATGGCACAATGTATATATAATATAAAAAGCAGGTCCAAAAAGAATAGGACCGACATAGAAACCTTCGTTACGAATGCTGTAGAAAAAGCTAATACAGATAACTATACATGAGCAAAATACATTTTATAATTAAATCTAGATACGAACTAATGCAAGCAACGAATCTAGCAAAGCAGTTAGAGTGCGGAATTTTTTTTTTTTTGACGGCATAAGATCAGTGAGGAATATTATGGATACCAGCTGTTGTTCGCCACGCCTAAAGTGCGTCAGGCTATGGGCGGCGAAATTTTTCGACACCACCGTCTGTGACGGGATTTGCTCTGTGGTCGTTCTACGACGGCCGGCCTCGTTGTTGTCGCCATCCAAACACAACGGCATGCATGTGAAAAGTGAAAGGATCGAATGGAGTCGGGTGTCGTCAACCCAACCAAGCGTGCGTACAGTAGTAGTAGTACACGTCCATTATTCAGATTGTCCTCTCAACAACAGAGAAGTTACAGAGAGCAAAGATGTGAAATAAACACTGTTCCGATCCTTTTCGGGATTTACCGGTCCTCTGTGGTTTTCACTGTCGAACTCCTACGGAGGGATTTACCAGTAGCTCGACCGCTAGGTAATGGCGACACGAGCCAGCGAGGCGGCTCACTCAGCAGTCAATCTCTCTCAGCTCGATCGGTACCTGCCGGCTGCTAGCTGCAGATGCCGGCCAGCCTCGGCCTCTATCGACGCGACAGGGCACGCGTGCGTGCGTGACAGCTGCGCTTAGAGAGAGAGAGAGAGAGAGAGAGAGAGAGAGACGGCACGGAGCTAGCTAGGGACTAGGGAGGAAGACGAAGGTGGCTTTAGCTTTTTGCCGTTGCTGTGACAGGTCACGTCGCCATTGACGCCTCCACTGTACTGCTGCTCCCGCATGCTCACTGGGGCCGGCACGGCCGGCCGCGCCTCTGTTCGGTTACCGTGATGACACCGGCAATCGATGCAAACGCACAGTGCACCCTCCCTTCAGTACCTTCGTTCCAGTACCGGCCGACTCTCACTTGTTCGCACCTCCATCGATCGCGCTCCCAGCAGGCAGCACCGCAGCCAGCCTATCACCGCACGACACGCACGCACCGACGACGCGGTGCTCGATCAGGTCCCTCGCACCCGCCGCGCTGCGTGGTGCACAACCGTGTCGCACCATAGCAGACACATGGCAACCAAATACCCCCATATATCCAACTAGTGCTGTTGTCAAGTTGCCCAACCAACATGAATAACGGAGGAGTATATATAATGTGTAGAGCATCCTCCCCCTCCCCCCACCCCCACACACAACGACAACGACGACGATAATAAGGACGTTTTGTAGCAAACTTTACATATTATGTAGAAGGGAAATAAAAAGGTATAACAATAGGATTTAGTTTTTGGGCTTGTTCGCTGAATCAGGACTGGCTGAATTCAGCAGGACGGGCAGGTTTTGTTTCTACGATGTTTAGCCAAAATCTGCCCAAATGTATACCAGCCAAATACAGCCTTTGTGTAGAAACTATAGTAGTTCCAAAAACTTTACCTAACGTTGCTCACTCATCTTGTCATGCTCGTGGCCAGGTTTCGGCTCCTCTCATTGTGCTCCAGGTTCTATTCCTACCCATCTTGTTGCGCTCGCGACCAAGGTCCATCCCCGCTCCTCACGTTGCACTCGCGGTCGGTGCTCTCCCTCCAGTTACTAGTGTTTGGACGAGAAAGTCGATGACAAGCTAGTCCTAGGTGGTATTCTTCCCTTGTTACAATGAATTTGAGGGAAAGTGTTAGTCCAACATTGAAAATAGAACCCTTAAAATAGGACCTTCATATGACAAGTAGGATAATGTTTTAAAGCTACTTCTGTAGGCAGATCCAAAACATGAACCAAACACACTCTGAATAGTTGCTAATGGTTACACACCAACCCACAC
>CM041646.1:4226234-4242730 GCA_023333625.1 Bothriochloa decipiens
GCGCACGAAGCCGGTATGTGACGTCGCATCTGCCTCTGAGTGAAACGAAACGTTGGCCGGAAGGGGAAAGGAGCTTCACCCCTGCCTTCTTCGCGCCCACACGAACCTCTGGCACGGGCAGAGCTCTCCGGCGGCGATGAGGACACAGAGGACTGGGGCAGGACTCTCGACTGAATGAGACGTGGCCCGTGTGTGTGTGACCCACACCACACTGAAAACCATCCAAGAACCGGCCTACTATAAACGGTAAGAGGCCCGGGCTCCCTACGAATCACCCGCTTTCTTTCAAGAGGCCCCAGCACCCAAGGTGGGCTGGATTCGCGTTGCCACAGTCGAAGCCGAACAAAAGAAGAGTTTCCGCAGTGCACACTGCACAGTAACAGCCCTTGCTTAAAACTTTAAACACCAACAGTTGAGAGAATCTGGGATGATTTTTTCTCCCATGTCATTAGCCAAAATTTACCCCTATCAATTACAGGTGTTAAAAAGGGAAGGGAAAAACAAAGGAATCTGTAAGGGAACTATGATAAATTATCTCCCCCTCTGAACCCTAGAACAACATGTATGGTATCAGCCTACAACAGCCTGACTGCGGTGCGCGCTGCCGCCTGATCCTGCACGCTGGAATCAGTAAATCCACATCTCAAGCACCCCTCCACTATCTGGAGCCAAATCACATACCTCTTCCCACCTGTTCCTATCTCTCCAGTTGCGGCATTGCAGCACAACTGTCACCCCAAACCAATGAACTATACACTGTCCAGGACTAGGCTCAAAATTTGCCTCCGCCGCCTCCTCAAGTTGGAATATCAGAATCTACTATGTCTGTACCTGTATCTAAGCTATCCTCCTGTATCCGCCGGTAAAAAAGAACATAAGCCGCCGATGTCTTTATACTGTCCTCAGTTATAGGACCCACATGACGGTCATCGAAATCGTACCAACCCTTTTTCCCTTCATGCTGCACCAAAGAAAGCACATTGTAAGCACATATACCTTCAGACCCAAAACGTGGAACAAAATGGTACTCTCGAATGAGAACAGTACATGAGCTTCAATTGCCAATCTATAGAAAACAGATGTACCCAAAATGCACAGTAGGGGAGGAAGAGAACTCACATAAACATAAGCCGTATAGTGACCGCCTCCCAAGCTTCCATAGTGGTTACTAATAGCATACAGTCGATAATTGTGAGGAACATCTTGGCATCTGTGACCGATATACTTTGACAGGTCAAGATCATGAATCGGGAAGTCCACAAATGTCTCCAGTTTGTTTTTGGTGTACCGACTGTACGAAAACCTTTTCAGGTGTATTATAAGTATTTCAGGTAACCTCCAAAGGTCTAACTTCTTACTAGCTTGTTGATGCTCTTTACAACCTGGGCAGTACCTGCATAATAGAGGGAGAACAAACTTTCAAACAATTGAAGACACACACACACGTTGTTTTCACAGTGCCCGCTCCAAGCGCCGGCAGCTCCCGTCCCAATTCCCGTTCCCGTCTCCTGCCCTAGCCCATACCGCATCACCATGAGCACGATGTTGTTTTCACAGTGCCCGGGGAGGGCGTAGTGGCCCTATTTGCGCAGCCCGGTGACGACGGCGCTCCAGGCGCCGCCAGCTCCCGTTCCAATTCCCACACCCGCCTCCTGCCCTAGCCCATGCCTCATCACCCCCACTCCCTCCTGCTCCTACTCCCTTCACCATGCACCTACACGGACACAGTCTGGGCGTCGTCCGTGCTTCACTACCATTGTCGTTGCCTCAAGCTGTGCGATTGGTAGCGCACACTTGGTAGCCAAGGTGTTGGCTGGGCGTTACAACTGTAAAGATGGTGGTGATCATCTCTAGTCTCTTTCACGGAAGCTTCCTGTATGTATTTCCTCTGTGTGTGTGGGAAGCTTCCTGTATGTAGTGTGTGTGTAAATTTTGCCTAATGACACACACACACAGATAAAATATTTCTACTCTTTAAAATAACCATTGTTCCAACAACATAATATTCTACCTTGTACTGTGCTTTGAGAGCTTACACAAGAGAATGTAAAAACACTATTGATATAATAAAACGCTCCTTATGAAGAAAGAAAATTACCACATGTCTTCTGGGCCCAATGGTTCTTCCTTTATAAAAGCTTCCAGACATGCATACAGAGAACATGTGTCCTGTGGCCTCTTAGAAAATAGCACCGATTTGTAAACTTCAGGAAGAGAATCCAAAGAACTAAGATCATATTGATCCAATCCAATGTCCTCCCAACACACAGCCACATGCAGACGCTTATGTGGATCTTTCACCGTAACGGATAGATCCATTTCTATTTTCATGCGTTGGTCTAGGAATCTCTCATTAATCAGGAAAAATTGCATCACATCTTCAGTCCCTGTTTCATCCTCGACAGAAATGTTGTTTATAGTGGTTGGCTCTGAGGCATCAGAGCTCATATTGCTATCTGCAGTTTCATCAACCAGACTGCTTGCACCGATTGCTTTATCAGCATTGGCAACATCATCTCTTGATACTCTGAATGGAGTCATAACCTTCAGGAAAAGATCGCGGATAGTACTTCCAGTTATGGTATCAGGAAGGCTTGACACAAGTGGAGTGCCAAAAGTCTTCCATGACTTCCGCCCAAAATTGGAAAGGTATGACCTGCACATGAAAGATAATTTTGTCACGAGATGTCCCTATGTTTTCTTTTCTTGACCACAAAAGTGGAAACTTATGGTGAATGTCTATATGTGCATTCGGTTTCAACTTTCAACCATTATAGATTTGATTGATATCTAAACAACACAAGAACACACCATACATAATGATTGTACTTACTCCATACGCTGGTTTCTGAACACCACAATAGGAGCATCTTCATTGTCTTTAGGAAGCCGATATGCAACCAAACAATCTCCATCTCTGATCAAGGAGATGACTTCAGAAGGTTCGTCCAAGTACCGAATAAGGGAATTGTTGTAGACCTAGATAGTGATCACCAAACAGTAAGGAAATATGAAGGGCATGTTTAGCAGCTTTTGAAATAATGATTCTGAAGGAATAATGAATACCTCAGCAACTAGGAGGCGCTCATCATCTCTCACCAAACAAGCATTGCTTAACGTATTAATAAGGGTCCTTGTATCTCCAGATTTCGGTACACTAATAGTGTAAGGAGATGGCCCACTGGTCCCATCTGTGCTGAAGACTGTTATGGTCATTGTTCTCATTGTTGTTGTAGGCAGGGGCAAAGACAAATACATAAACGGGTCAAATGTTACAGAAACTTTCTTGCAGACGGGGCAAACTAATGTTGACTTGTACTGACCCTGTGTTGAAACACCAAAGAGAGTCAATACAGATATAGAAGATAAAAAAAGCATGTAAATTAAAGTACACAAAAGACAACCGTCCTACTATGCACATTTGTAATATATACACAAATAATGGGCATAACATATCTTAAAGCTGGCACATAAATTGCATGGACTGAAGGAAATGTACTTTTGTCCAGCCCATATACTGTCTCTCCACCAGAATAACAGCTATATAGGTGTAACAAATGTCAATCAATTACATGGATCAGGAGAAGTTCTTGTAAAAAAACAAGAAGTCTGAGGCTGAGGCAGGTGTTAATAATATTCTGAACAAGGGCCCAAAACCTCCTGTTTGTTTAGGATCAAGGTTTGATAAAATGTGACAAATGATGACATTGGACTGTCCAGTAATAGGCAATTGGCATAGTTTAGTGTAGGGATACAAAGCGGGTTGTCCGCAAACCCACAAATAGTTTTTTTTTTTGCGAGGTTATGTGGATAACCCACAAATTAAGTCTATTTGCAGTCTCACAGACAACTCACCTTGCATTGCATCCCTATTCCCTAGTTTCGATCGGAAAAGGCCCTCACCTTTTTACGCCCCCTGTTTCCTTTCCTCACTTCCTTCCTCTGCTTGCTGCCTCTGCCCGTTTATTCTTTTATTCTTATCCTCTTTATATGGTGGCTGGCTGGCCCTCCCTCTCTGATGAGCTCTCTCTCTCTCTCTCTCTCTTGGTACCCAGCGGCGGCAGCGCGGGGCGGGGGCGGAACAGGACAAGCAGGGGATTTGTAACCTTGCCGGAGATCAGGAAAAGATTTGCGAATTCGAAAACACCTACCACCTGCCGCTTTAGGCTATCCACCTGTGTGTTTTATGAGGCGTGTTGATTTGCTGCCTTGCTAATCACTCTGCTACTCACTAATCACAAGCGTCCAAATCAGGCAAGAAGCACAAGGCACCAGCGCACCGTGCTCTGCTCGTGCTCGGTAGACGGTGGATGGAGTGAGCCGTGGAGGGCGGCGAGAGAGAACTGGTGTTCCACTGTTGGATGCAAACGGAAACACTGCAACCAGTGTAGTGAGACTTTTGGTGACATTGAATGTCCTTTTTCTATACAAATTAGGCTACTTTGGAGTGAAAATGTAGAATTTTTATCCAACTATGGCCATACATATTGTCTGCAATGCAAACTTTTTATAATCTTGCACCATTAATAGTTCTGAAACTTGAAAAAAATAATTAGCACATAATCCTTTCCTATAGCACATACATATCTAATCACCACAATTGGTACAGTATATTTCGACTTGATGATTCAAGAATCCAACTACAGCTGTATAACCATAGGCCTCAATTGATATCCCATGATTTCTCTTTGGCACCCCTAATGCAAATACCAGGATCTGTAAAGCTGTTTGCATAAACATAAAAGGAATATACCAAGGAAATGAAGGGAAAGTACTGATACACAACAGGTAATAGAAGATACAGAAAGGAGACGAAAATCATTATAGAAGAATGTGCATGTCTCAAAAATAGAGGCCCTACACTCCTTCAAAACTAACCTGGCAGATATCAACTATGATGGAATCATTTCGTGCCAAATGGTTGCCCCAGTACTCATCTGCGACCTCCTCATCTGGACGGCCATCTGAATCCTTTGCTTCAGAATATGGTTTACATTTAACACGGTTCAAATCTTCATGGAGTCCATCCAATAGGAAAGCAAGAAGCTCCTACATATGTATATGACACATAAAACTAATCTGGCAAACACTTCAGAAAAGTAATATACAAGTTATTGCTAATACGCCAAGTAACTAAAAATCAGTCCCCAAATAAAAGCCCCCTTATATAAACACATTCTGGATATTGCAGGCCAACAGCACAATTTAGTACATTAGCACCACATCTTGGGATTCAAGCTACTTAATCCCAAAGATGATATGAATGGAGTTCAATGAAGTTATAATTTGGGAGTGTGTGTTTTAGAGTCAAGATGTTTCCAAAAATAAAAAGCAAACTAACCTGTGAATCATGTTGGTTAAAGCCACTGAATTGGGGAGCAAAACGTCCAAGTCTGGCCTTGAATTGGCGAGGTGCAACAGGGGTTCTATCAATAGCCCACAGCTTCCTCAATAAATCCCCAAATGCACATGCAAGTTCCCCCTGTTTAATAAACATTTTGCAATTGAAATAAAGAAATAAAAGTAATATCAAACTAAGTATAAATACACTATATTAACTGTTTTTTTTTTGCGACGACTATATTAATTGTTAAGAAAATACTTTGACATACCTTCATCCCCAGTGGGTTGTATGGGTTTGTTTCTTTAAGGAAATCACCAAGGAAATAGTCAACCAGCTTTGAAGTATGAGCCAAGCACTGGACTGCACTGTTCATGAAACATGTGTTTCCCAGGTTGTCTAATCCTGTTAGACCAGAGCCAACTTGTTTACGGCTTCCACTTGATGAATCAATATCCATGTCCATAGTACCACCATTGCTAAAACTTGAGCCACCTAATGTTAATGCTAACTCATCTCTTTTCCCATCAGAACCATTAACCATAGGATCAGACAAATCATAAATGTGTATTTGTAGAGGCATCTGAAAATGTGAAGTAAAGTGTAAACAACATATACTACAAAAGTGTAACCAACATATATTAGAAGATGCAATCACAAGAGCAAAATTTTCAAAAGCTAAGTGCAAGGTAGATAATATAATCTAAAAAAAACAAAAGGGAAAAATTATCTGGTCAATCACTGAGCCAAGTCACTCTGAATAAGATTATAAGATTGCAGAAACCTTGACAACTAATGGTCTTTCAAAAGATGAAGTGAAATCCAGTGAAGCTATTGATGGATCCAAGACCAATGGTCTTTCAACTGAAAGGAAGCCAGAGGAGAATGAAGGCGAGTCATCATCAGAGAAGCGGACAGCTAAAACCAATAGCAGAAAGAAGCGCAGAAGCAAGAGCCACAATTAGTTGCTCAGAAGCTATGCAGCTCATCCTCTCAGGGGCATTCCGCCCTTGCAGTCTTAAGTCTCAATATGTTGGCATGAGGCATGCCATGTGTGCTTTTATATTCCCTGGACCGGTTACCACCTTAGCGCTTTGGTAATTGGCCATCAAAAGTCAGCTCGTAGCTGTGGCAGTCTTAAACTCTCAATAGGAACTGTAATGTTTGGTATTACTTATTACTTTATTTTTGTTTCTCCTTGCCAGAGGCACAGCCTCTCACAAAAATGGAATTTTTTTAAAAAAAAAAAACACTTGACAACTAATACATCAAAGCTCCAAATAAGAGAACAATATACATTTTTCAATAAATAACTCATGCACTGGTCATTTTTCAACAACATGTGCTACAAAAGTGTAAGCAACATACATGAGAAGATACAATCACAAGAGCAAACTGTTCGAAAGCTAAGTCCGAAGAAGTGCAAGGTAGATAATCTAATCTAAAAAAACAAAAGGGAAAATTTTAAAATTATCTGGTCAATCACTGAACCAAGTCACTCTGAATAAGATAGCAGAAACCAAGCCATCTATAGCCCTGAACCCCTATAATAAAGTATGTGGTTGACGCTTGACAACTAATGGTCTTTCAAAAGATGAAGTGAAATTCAATGAAGCTATTTGTTAGAGCCTTCACTATTGATGGATCCAAGACCGATGGTCTTTCAACCAAAAGGAATCCAGAGGAGAATGAAGGTGAGTCATCAGAGGAGAAGTGGTCTGCTAAAACCACTAGCAGAAAGATGCGCAGAAGAAAGAGCCGCAATTAGTTGCTCAGAAGCTATGCAGCTCATCATCTCAGGGGCGTTCCGCCCTTGCAGTCTAAAGTCTCAAAATGTTCGCACGAGGCATGCCATGTATGCTTTTATATTCCCTGGACCGGTTACCACCTTAGCACTTTGGTAATTGGCCATCATGAGTCAGCTCGTAGCTGTAGCAGTCTTAGGGGCTGTTTGGCATGGCACCAACTCCCGATAGAGCAGCTCCACTCTAGAAATCCAGGTAGAGCTGGCTCTGAGTGCAGTTGGAATTGTCTATTGGGGTGTTTGGCTAGAAGGGCACTCTCAGCTCCAGAATTGTGTGTTTGTCAGTGTGGATTGCACACTTTGCCCTTGGTTGACATGAGTGTATTTCAATAATCCGAGGTTTTTTTTGCTTTGTATGTACTCAGATTCTTTTTGCTTTGTACATACATTTTCCATCGCTAGGAGACACTTCCTGCGCATCTGAAATCAACTTTGGCAATTCATCGAACACCCTGGCTGCTAGCCCAGGTCATTACTAGCTAACGAGGGCCAGAGATTGCAGAGCAACATACACATCCTGCCTATATCATCGCTGGAGGGTGTGTGCTCCCTGGTCGCGTACATATCGTCTCCATCAATGGGGGCGCCGATCATGGCACGCTCGCGGGGGCCGTGCTGAGCTCCGGCTGCAGGAGCTCTCAAAGAATTTCGAAAAAAAAAAAGGAGATTTTGACAATATGAGTCATAGATGCACTAACTTAGTACAAATTAAATACACCTACTAAGAACCTTGACAAACTAAACATTCTGCAGCGAGTGGTTAGCAGAACTAAACTAAAGAACAAAAAAAAAATCATCATTTACATTTTATGCAACAAAATAGGCCAAAGTACCAGAACAATACCATCCCACTAAAATCATAACAGTATGAGATAAGATGGAAGACTAGATGGAGAAGATACCTCCTGATCTGCAGATTTTGAGTCATGGGGTGACCGGTTCAGTTCAGTCATAACTATGTATGTTGTTCGCCCAGAGAAATCCCATATGTGAACCTACAAACATGCAATACAAGAAAAATAAATTCAGCTATTTACCATTACTAGTAAGTGGGCAAGATTCTCAGAAGCATACCGGCTCAGAGTCTGCAGTCAGAATCTTGTTTGCTCTCTTAAAGTTCTCAGTTGAGTTGTCCTGAGTGTACCAAAATGAGCGAAAAACACAAAGTTAACATACATTACTGAAGGAAATCATCCTTAAAAAGGGAACAATTACAATCATTAAGTAAAAAAACTTTCCTAAAAAAAAAGATAGCTCCTACAAACTACAAGAATCGAACAGAATGCAAGTACTTTGTACGCACCTTTTTGCCGATCCTCACTGTTAGTGTATATGTACCTCTGCTGGCTGAAACTCTTAGCATTATGGGGTAAATATTTACTGAGCCCTCTCCAGCAGGTGACAAGTTTTTTCCAGCAGACTTGGTAGAATCAGTATACCTACAAGGAAAAAAGGTAAGACAAGTTATACTAAAAGAAAGAATATAGTCGAATCACCATGTCAGTAAAAGAAATAAATGAGAACTAAACTCAGGCATCTGAGCATGTATAATTTAAAGACTGCTAGCCAAGTTAACCCTACATTGCAACACTGCATTAATAAGATGTCATTAATATCAAAAAAGGGTTTGTCCCAGTCTGAAAGATTATGTTTCAGTGGTTCTAGACCTCAAAACATTCCCAGAGGTAGCACAAGATTTCTTGCTCTCAGCAGCCATCCATCCTGTTGAAGGCCACAATGCTACACCAGATTTCTTGCCCTGTGTAGCTTGAGCCTTTGATGCACTCCTTCAAGGCAATTTAAACTTTGGAGCAACTACAGTCTATGAATCCATCACAAGCTTCATGAAGGCTCTCCACAAAAAAGTTGTATGTGCATTCATCACATCAGCGTTCTAAATCCTGACACGTGCGAAAAGAACCACCGCTTTATTGCACAGCTCAGCAAAGGAAAAGGGGTTCCAGCATTGCACTGTGGTCTCCTTATGGTAACTCATTAAATACAACCTTTACAAGAAGGTTGGAAAAACCAGAACCCTACCGCGTAGGGATTGACACCCGTCCTACCGGAAAACAGCTCACTGGCTGCGCAAACAACATGCACGTCAACCAACCATCGGCGGCCAGCGCCGCGAAACAAACAGTTACCCTAAATCGACCACCTCACTCGCTTCCAGCAACAAGTCAAACATAGGACCACCATATTCGATGTGTGTGGAATCGCATAGCTACCATTCCCATCACGGCGCACAAAATTGCAGGTGGCTGGCTGCCTACAGTGACCTAGGCTGCCGGTAGTCATGCAAGTCAGTACGGGCCAATCATCCTAGGCATTGCTGGCTGCTACACACACTCAAACAGGTTATCCAAAACAAATCCCGTCAGGCATTCAAGGCAATCCTACCATACAACCATTCCAGGATGAACTGAACAAGAAGAGTGATAGGAAGGAACATGGGAAAAAAAAACAGGGAGCGGGGGCAATCTCACCAGTCCCGAGCCTTGGTGAAGAGGTCGGCCGGGACAAGCGCGTAGCTCCTGGCCGCGGAGGCGGCGGCGGTCTGCTGCTCGAGGAGCTCGTCGGCGCGGCGGAGCGTGTAGGTCTGGTCGGAGAGGAAGATGCTGAGCACCCTCATGCCGTAGGACGTCGGTCCAGCCGGCGCGGCCGTGTAGGGCAGCCCGGGGGCGTCGATCGCCGCTCCCTCCTGCGCCTCCTTCCACCACCTGATGCGCCCCATCCGACCACGCATCTCGTCAGAAGGGCCGGCCGGCCGGAGACGCCACCCGGGATCGGGCCGGCGAGGATGCTAGGGTTAGGGGGGGTGCGTGCGCAGCTCACCTGAGGGGCACGAGGAAGATGCGGTCGTCGTCCTCCGCCTCATCGGCGGGCGGCGGCGCGGCGGAGACGGGATCCGACGGGTCCGGGTCGGGAAAAGGAGCCGGGAGCGGCGGCGGGTCCGGGGGCGCGGGCATTGCGGCCCGAGCTCCGTAGAGGTGGGCGCGGCGGCGGGGGGATCGTCGTCGGGACGGAGCCGGGGACTGGAAACGGAAAGGGTGGGGGAGGGCGGGCGTGCGTGCTTGTGCCTGAAGAAGAAAGTGCCTGTTGGTCTGGTGAATTGGAGGAGGAGCCGCTGCCGGACGGAGCCAAGTGAGGCTAGCTCGTCGTCAGGATCTGGTCTGGTCCGGTCAGGTCGGTCGGATCAGGGTCGAGTTGGATCCGGGGGGCCCGCGTGTCAATGTGCCTTGCGGTATATCCTGCCCTCATTTTCGTCTTACCTTTCGTTCACGTGTCTATCACAATGCTTGTGCCAGCAGATTTGTTGTGCTCGGGAACATTTTTCTTTTCTCCCGTGGTATACATTGTGTGCAAGCAACAAGTCAGAGAATTTCTTTTGAATTCATAGCACGGAATGCTACTCGATCTACCATGCATTTTTTCTAACGATAACAAATACGTCTTAGGAGTAAGTTTGATCTTAAAATTAGCGCACAAGTTTAATCTCAAGCATATATACTGTAGGCTTAGTACTTTTCTATATATTCTTTTCAGCTGACACACTGTATTGTATATGCACCGTGTGACGATGGCGGAGGACAATGGTGGCAAGGTATGGCAATACAGTACAACAACAGTATCATAAATGTTTTTTTTAACATTCTCCCATTTCATACTTGATAACGATGGTATTTCTATGTGTATTTTATGCTTCATTATCTATGTTGTCAATTTCGCCACACGTTCCGTCCTCCGCCACTACCGTGTGATTATGGCTTCTGGTGGTGTCGTCAGATGATGTGGACTTTACCTTTTCTTTCGTATTTTACATGCTGTGCGTGATCGATTCCGACTAAAAAGGTGTGCTATCATGACAAGAAAATGACTTTTCCCCCATGGATGATTGTGTCGTCCACAGCAAACACGCTTTTCCGTGTTGAAAAATATGCAATGAGACAGCTAAACATTTAACATTTAGCTCTAAAAACACACTTGATTTGGAAGTTAGATCAAAACTTGTTGCCATATTGCTTGGATGGATAAGAACCATTCGACAAAACTAAACTCTGGTACCTACTCTTGAGAGTACTTGGCATGGACCATCTCTATGCTTAACATATAAAGGAGTTGTTTTTTTTAGTCCGTGCTCTCGATGAGAAAGGATTTTGATGAAGTTGCTAAAGGTGGCTCAAGATAGAAAGAAGTATGTATAGCAGGACTTGTATCTCTGGACATGCTGACCTGTTACCAATCTGGTTCCTAGTACTTTTTAGTTGGAATCTTTTTGCATCTTACTTATGTTCTCTATTTTGCTTTTTATATACAGCCCGACGCCATCTTCTTTCCTCATTGGCCATGGTATTCCTAGCTCTTTTAATTTTATGGCATTTTTTGTGCATGTTATGTTACAAATATCTTTCCCTTTGTAAAGTTTCATGCCAAGTAGCGTTCTATATCGCGTCCCTCCATTATACAATCTATTGGATTTTCAAAAGGTAATATATATATTATTGTTAATAAATAACGAGAACGAAAGGTAAGAACTTAGAAGCAAAAATAGAAATATAGGAACATGTTTTACATGACTAATTGACAATCCAATAGCTATGTGATACGTCACGTCCATGTATGTAGGCATAATTTGGCAGTTGGAACGTTGATAAGCCGCATCGGCCGTCTACTAAAACCAAAACCCTAGCCGCCTAAAGATAAACGGGTGTCTTGTGCTCCCGCCGGTGAGGCCGCGGCTCCCCTCCGTCTTCAGCGGCCTTTGGGCCTTCGTATGTGTGGGGGAGGTGTAGTTCTTCGTCCGGCGGTGTAGATTAGGGTCCCAAGTTAGGGTTAGGTTTCCCGGCGGCCGTTGCGAGGTGGAGGTGACGCTGCCATGGTGGAATAAGGTACTCCTGGCCCTCTCCCACCTCCTTGTTGCTTTCTCCGACGGCGGCGGCGGGCTTGTGAGGTCGGAGTTCACCGGATCTGGGGACCGAGTTGGAGCCTCAGATCCTTCCTATTTAGGAGTTCAGCCGGCGATGCCTCATCGCCTCGGTGCATTGGGGATGCTGGCCTTTTGCTTTGTGGATTCGGTGGTGGCTATGGGTTTGGTGGAGGATTGGTGGTTGGTGCAGGCTCGGCTTCACCGCGATGGCGAACTTCATCGTCGGCGCATCCAACATCATCTAATCTTGGAGCGTGGTCCTGATGGATGGACATTCAACAATTTCGGCTTGTTCGCGAGTTTGAACGTCTGCTGCAGTCCACTTCAACGCTGATGGTTTCCTCTGGCTTCGGGTTCGGCGGCGGCGGCTGGAGTTGGTGTTCTACGTCGCTGGCGGTTGCGGCTATATTCCGTGCTCAGATGGTCTAAGGACCAGTTTGTAATTTCTATCTGTCTAGAGATCCTTACCGTATGTAGGTTAGACAGCTGTCCTCTGTATCCTTATACGATGTGCTTGTATTTGTACGTTTTTGTTTCCCTTACTTAATACAGGTACACTTTATAAAAAAAATAAGCACACGTCCACGTCAAACAACAACATGGATAGTTCAAAAGCCACATGCTAGTTTTTTTCTCATCGATTACAAATAAAGTAGATAGGGACACCTCCAAATTACCGTCTACACGTGGACGATTCTAACAAGGGATTCTTCTTAACAATGGATATATCGAGTTGAGTTTCAATTCAAATCCAAATTTAAGATTGTTTAGATTGTTTTCAACTATTTTAATTTTGATTTCGAATCAAAACTTAATGTTGAGTGTGTCCTTTGTTAAAGAATGACTTTAGATTTCATCTAAGCACAAGCACATATATAATAAGAACATAAAAATCTGTTATACCTTTTTCTGAATCGTAAATAAATGTTGCTCAATTTGGAGCCATGTCCAAGCGAAAACGAATTTGTGATCGAGGATGGATAAGCTGTGACTCCGCATGAACGGATCAGGGCATCACGCACGGCATGTGCCATGTGGAGTACCCTGGCCGGCTTCTCACTAGCACTAGCACCCGCACCCCGGAGGCCGGCGCACGGGCGACTTCATTGGTCGTGTCTCGGCGGAGTGTTGGGCCCAACTGTGATGTTCTCCTTTCGTGGGCTTCGTTTGGACCTGGCAAGGCCCATTGTGGTTGCTTGAAAGCCCAGCGGGCATTCGAGAAGCCAGACACCCACCGTACGTGTACGTGAGGTACGTCTTCCTTCTCTAAACCCACGTCAAACCACTCGCGTGTGTTTTTTTTTTTTTGAGGAAAATATGACTTATTACTCACTCTGTCCAGGTGACTGACTCCCTGAACATAAGAAGTCAAGAACAGATACATAATCAGGTACATGTTCGTCCCAAAGCAGAGGATCAGAGTCACATTTTAAACCTATGGCAGCTAATGTGTGCGCTACAGCATTACAAGCCTGTGGGCAGTGGGAGAGAGAGGCAGTAGAAAAATCATACATCAATCTAACTCTAATTTCACTAAACAACATGGCCAGCGGTGATCTGTCACATCCTGAATTCCTGATCGCATCCACCACCGTTGCAGCATCCAGTTACACAACGATTTTATCCAAGCCCATACTCGTTGCTTGCTTAATTCCTTCGAAGCACGCCACAGCTTCAGCATGTTGTGCTTGCACTCATCAGAAATTCAGTTGCACCAGCCCCTGCCGCCATCAGCTGACCTGCATTATCTCGGATAACAAAACCCCGTCCGCCTTTACAGGTTTCTGGCAAGAAAGCTCCATCACAAATTATTTTGTAGAAACCATATGGAGGCTCTCTCCACCTTGGTATGCTAGCAGATTTTGCTACGATATGATCTTTATAGTGAGCACAGTTCCAGGCTTTCATATGGAAAAGAATTTTTTTTTTCTCGAATACACATATGGAAAAGAACATCACTGACTACTTCCTGGGCACTTTTCCTTCTTTCTCCAGCAATTACCTTATTTGCGTGCAGATCAACAGCACCCTAACAGAAAAATGATTTTTTGTTGCATCTCTTGTTTCAAAGCCCATATTTCTTCAAGTATGCATTTGGCCAAATTCAGAGAAAGTAAGCTCACCCTTATTTCCTCCAGATTAAGCAGTAACCCAGCACAGACGCATGTCTTTGCATTTAAGAAAAATATGGCCCATGTCCTCATCAAATCTGTTGCATATATATTGGACACAGAGTATCTAGTTTGACTCCTCTCCTGGCAATATTAGTTTTGACTTGCAAAGAATTATGAGCAGATTTACAAACAAACACTTTGACTTTATTAGCCACATCCAACTTCCAGATTTTCTTCCAATCAAAAGTGCTAACAGCCGTGGAAGAGGAGGAAGCATCAACCCCATTCTCTTTGTCACGCAATTTAACTCCCAAGGCATAAGCTGACTTCACAGAAAACATGCCTTT
This sequence comes from Bothriochloa decipiens, assembly GCA_023333625.1. NCBI lineage: Eukaryota > Viridiplantae > Streptophyta > Magnoliopsida > Poales > Poaceae > Bothriochloa > Bothriochloa decipiens. The sequence goes on from CM041646.1 coordinate 4,240,771, forward strand.
TGGATCAGTACGCCATGCTGGAAGGTCCTTCATATCCTCAAACAGCGGCATATAGATACCTAAGCGGCCGACGTCGATTCCTTTCCAAGGACATTTAAATCACTCTCGTGTTAGTATGCGTGCTAAGTCTAAAACTATCTTTTTTTTCCAAGTGTACATTACAAATAAGACATTCACAACACACGTACACTCATCTCTATAAATAACACCCAAAAATCCTACCCCTATGAGCATTTTTAAAAACTGAGACAGTAAAATTTTGAGATTGGCAAAATCACCACAAGTGCTTCGTCATTCACTACCACTAAAACCGTACCTAAAATATTCGCTAATGAGGATGCAGGCCCTTTCCCAAAAAAACATATTGCTAGCTTTTAGAGAGAAAAAAAAAAGAGTGAGTAGTGATAGTACACTTGAATGGCCTAAGCAACAAAGCGACGGGATAATTTTCAGTCCCGTCAAAGTCCTCCCTGCAAGTGACGGGTGTAAATCCTCCTGCAGTGACGGGTATCATTACGTCCGGTCTGACTTCGTCATACCCGTCAAAGTACTCCTGCAAGTGACGGGTGTCATTACGTCCCGTCTGACTTCGTCATGCCCGTCAAAATCCTCCCTGCAAGTGACGAGTACGTCCAGTCTGACTTCTTCATAAGTATAGCTATGTTATTTGGCAGATCGATCTTGAAGCGGCTCTAGATTCTTTCTACAACGAACACCGATAGCCAGTAAGACAAAAAAATCCGCTCATTATTCATTTGGGACTGAGAAAAAAACTTCTAGCCCAGTGGCATGAAAAGTAGAGGTAGCAAAGCCAGAATCGCTTAGAGTGTCTCTAATGGTCCTCAGAGCTAGATAAATCATTTTTTAATTATTGAAATATTGCAAAAAAGCAAGAGGCTAGTCTAGACTCAGGAGATAGAGTCGTATATTTCATAATGCATTCATCTATTACAGCATAATATTCAGAGCTGCTTGCTCCAGTCTGTCTCTTTCATATTTACCAGCTTGGTGGTGGCTCGAGACATGTTCTACCGTACCAACATTCCAAGAAGGCAGGTTCGTTGGATAGGAAAAATGAACTATAACTGAGGGGGCCATCTTTGAAAAGAAGGTACCATCCCGCTTCGCCTTTAAGTCGAGGTTGATAGATGATGACAAGTATAGCAACTTGTCAGAGCAGACAGTAGCTCACAATAACCTCTATTTAAGAACATCTTCATTCAATTTCCAGACAAACTATAGTAAAAGTTAGTAACCCAGAAAAGAGGGATTATATTGTTTCAGTAGCAAGGAAGATCACCATGAATCTAACTGAAGTCGTCATAGATGTGTGCAGCCTCTGCTCCGATGATGGGCAAGGGAATATCCACTGCGGGCAGTATACCTAGACCAGGCCTTCATGCTTGCTGCTGCCTTGCTGCTGTTTTTCCAGATGCTATGTGGATCCCTTCGGCGGCGAACCAACAACGTCGTCATCCATGGCAGGCTGTGGCTGGGGTACACACTCCTCCCTCCACTTATTACCTACACCCTTGGGATGATGCACTCCTGTACAGTTGATGTTGTGATGTACCCTGTATGGGCTCTGTCCCTGCTCTTGGTCGCTGGCGGCACCAACACCATCACGGCATATGACCTCGACGACAACAAGACGTGGAGGCGGCGTCTGATTGATGTTCTTCAGCGCGATGTCTACTTTTGCATAATACTGTTTCGACTGCTCTATCCAAAGGAGGTTGAAATAGAGTACCTTGTAGTACTAGGACCTTATGAAAATCATCGTCGTCTGATGGGAGTTCCAGTAATCTTTCTGGTTATTGCTGTTTTCATTGACCCGATATTTGGAGTGATTGCTAGCTGGATGGTCAGCTACTCCGATCCAAGCAAAGTTGTTGCCGATTACATGAAGGACTATGCCAAGTCTGCCAACGGCGACTCAAGATCATCACGAGGTGATGGT
>CM041646.1:4242740-4307958 GCA_023333625.1 Bothriochloa decipiens
ATGCCAAGTCTGCCAACGGCGACTCAAGATCATCACGAGGTGATGGTGATGATGATTCCAGCAGTGAGCAATTGTCTTACTTCAGTCCAGCCAACGCCATGAAGGGCTGCAAATACATGGTAAGGTGGCCTTACATGGTAAATCACAACCCCAGCCAGCCCAGTGGTGCTAGTGCTAGATATTTTCCGATCAACACATGGGCCGGGGTTTCACAACCACAAGATGTTCTCATCACCGTCGAGAAGATCTGGGAAAGGTGCAACGACGAATATCCCTTGACCCCATATGGTGTCAGCAGCTCCCGGATCAGAGGAGTCTGCCGTGCATATTCCTTGTCTCACCTGCTGATGCGTCGCTTCTTTGGAATGGAATGTGCTGAGGCTAGCCTTCCGGAGACACGGCAGTTTGTCCTACAAGGGTTGCTATCTGAGAGCAACACTGATAAATACATGGAGGCATTCAAGGTAATCGAAGTAGAGTTAGCATTCCTCTATGATTTCTTCTACACAAAGTATGGTATTATCTTTGGGATGGAGGGGCTCTTCTTCTCTGTGGTCATTGCCAAGATAATTTGCTCATCTGCGGTTGGAGTACTACTCTTTTTAGCGCCTCGTACTTTTGACTGCAACAACAATTATGTAATTGTCACACCCGGAAAGATCAGTGTCATCATCACTGTCATAATTATTGTAGCATTCCTTGCAGTTGAAGCACAGCAATTCATACAATACCTGGGATCAGATTGGGCAATGCTATCGCTTGCTTGCTGTTATGTCATGGGAAAATCCAGTGGTTTCATCCCATTAGGCTTCCGCAAACAATTTCGATTTCTTCTGAGTACGCGGAGGCGCCTCTTCTTCAGACATTGGCAGAATAAATTGGGCCAGTATTCTGTTATAGAAGGCTCCAAATTCTTTCGTTCCACAAAGGGATTTGCCTTCAAATCTCACAGTAGTCTGACCAAGTTTCTATTGTCAAAATTCATTGCTCATTTGGTTAACTCTTTGTGCAACATATTTGCAAGCAACCGCACACATTTTGTTCAGTTACCAGATATTATGAAGCCTCAGATTGTTTCCTCTCTAAAGTCCAGTAATGGCCATCTGAACAATGGGGAAATATCATTGCGGCGCAACCAAGTTTTTGAACAGTTCTCATGGACTTTACAGAATGAGACTCAAACAGAGAACATGCTAATTTGGCACATCGCAACTGATTACCGCAGAATCACGTCATGTGGCGAAGAAGATGTGCAGCATGCCAGATCTTCGCAGCAAATGGGGACTGGGGATCTTTCCATCTATCAGTATGGTGAACTGGCAACAAAAATATCATGCTACTGCGCATTCTGATCTCCAATGCCCCAGAACTGCTTCCAGGGAATTCTGTAGATACCAAATTTGTCTTCAACCAGGCATTGTACCAAGCAAGAGAAGCATTGGGATCCAAGAATCGAACTAAGGAAGAACTGCAGAGCCATATCATAAAAGAAGAAGAAATGCAGGAGGCCAGTGACAGCTCAAAAAGCGACAATATCTTGGCCAAAGGACTTCGCCTTGGGGTGAAGCTAGAAAACATGCAAGATGGTGGTTGGAAGGTGATGGCCGAGTTCTGGGTAGAAACCATCCTCTACATCGCACCGTCGGACAACGCCAAGGCACACATGGAGCATCTCGCTCAAGGTGGGGAATTCCTGACGCACCTCTGGGCTCTCCTCACTCACGCAGGTATCCTTAGTCGTGACCAGGAGCCACCCGCCGGAGATGGCATTGCATAAGGCCAGCTTTCCCTCTCTATATCCACCTTTAGCCTTAGTTGGGTAATAATAATGTTCTGCCAATTAGTGGCATCAATCATCAGTTGGGTAATGTAACCTGTTTCCTTTTCTTCAAACATGGTTTGTTGTAATGTAATTAGATGTGATAGCTCATGCGCTTTACTGTGTATGTTGTATTCTTTCCATATTTCCTGCATTGCATGTCAATAATGGAAACTGCTTGTGGTTTACGTTGCTTATATATTAATATAAGCTGTTGTGTAATGTGGACGGAATGGCGGGGATCAGGATCGCAAACTCTAATGCTTGTCCAGTCCTTCTGGGCTCGCCTAACTCGCAACCCCATGCCGCTGGCCGTCAGTGGCCACACATCTACTGGAGTTAGGGTTTGCTTCCTCCCTGACCCTAAAACCCTAGTGCTGACACTAAATAATGTGCCAACGAACAGTGGCGTACGTCCCCATGATTTGTTAATGTTTTTGAAACAAAAAAAATGTTAATGTAATTAGGGCCCTTTATGCCTAGGTCTTGTTTAGTTTCCTCCCAATTCCAGAATTGATACTATGCAAAAAGAAGATTTTTTATCACATTAAAATATCGGCACATGTATGGAATACTAAATGCAGATAAAATCAAAAACTAATTACATAGTTTGGTTGTACTTTGCGAGATGAACATTTTGAATCTAATTAGTCAATATTTGAACAATTATTACCAAATACAAACGAAACGCTATACAAATTCGGGCCAACTAAACAAGGCCCTAGTACAATTGTACGGCTGTTCCCAGGTTATGCCTTTACGGCTTTACCAAATGGCGAGAATTAACCATTAATGTCATATAAAGATAAGTAAATAGCTAAAATGAAAAGAAAGGTAACATTCCTAATAGATTAGGGTCACTGGAATAATTAAAACAGTTAAAATAACACACAGTACACATGAAAACAGTATGAAATTTTCAGATTTTTATTGAACTTTAAAGTTCTGATCGAATTGAACAGAATAATTGATAGTTCGTACACTCTGCAGGACTACATTCTACAGCCTACTAGCAACTAATCAACAGACGGATTAGTCAATTAGAGAAATACCATAGGATTGAGGGGGGTCGGCTGTGTGTGCCGCCCGGCACCCATGCCCCACCCCGGCCACCTGTGCCGCCGTGAGGATAACCCTCCACGGATTGGAAGGGGCAAGGGCGCACCGGCGCAGACGCCCCACAGCCCACGCCGGCCGACAGATGGCGCAGGCCAAGGGATGAGCTGGACTCCGCCGGAGGACTCCAGCGCTCCGCGGCAAGTCCGAGAGGACGCAGGCTCCGGCGATCCAGCGGCCAGTGGTAGCGCAAATCGGTGGCTGGCGCGTCTGTGGTGTTTGGCCTTGGCGTGGGACGGCTGGCGGCAGAGGACGGGAGCAGAAGGTCGCCGCCGTTGGAGAAAGTAGCCAATAGTAATGAACATGCAAATATGAAATAAAAGTAATGAACAGAGAAGTAGGAAGCCACAATTGAAGCAACTAGAAGCATGCAAATATGAAATAAAAGTAGTCAACAGAGACTACTATTAAGCTGTTACAATAAAAGCAGTCGACAGAGACTACTATCCAAGGGTTCAAATGGTACCCAAAGTTCTTACCAGCTGTTAACCACCCTCCCAGCCAAAGTATACCAACAAGGTTAGGTGTCAAAAGAGTGAGAACTGTCCAGAAAAGTTACTAGATGTCAAAGCAGTCAAAAGAGGAGAGAGTGGGTGAGGGGGTGGAGGAACTATACATCTCTACAGTCAACCCCCTCCTGGCCAACACTACCTTCATGTAGTGCGACTAGATGTAGTAGTTTTTGGCTAGGTAGTTCCTAAGCCAAATGACCCTATGGGCATCACTCATGTTCACAAAGCCCCTGCCTTGGGCCTTGTTGTCTAGGAGGAAGGTATAGGCAACAATAAGTGCCTCCTCAAAGAATCCAGGCATCTCCATCACAGCAAGGTACAGACTGGCACCAACATGGGCAGGCCCAGTCTCCCTAAGAGCATTGGCCACATTGTTCACAGCATCACTCATGTTAGTCAACATCAGAATCTCATCCTCAGAGAAGTTCCCTCTCTTCCTCTTTGTACCAGCAGCTGAGGAGGTAGGAAGCACTTGAGCAGCATTGCTATCCCCTCCCTGTTCACTAGGGACTGTTGTAGGGGTCACAGGAGGGGCATCAGCCTAGTTCTGCCCTAAGGCTTCACCAGACCCAAGTGCAAACTTGCCTGTGGCCATGGCATTACCAAAGATAGCCTCCATCTCACAGTAGAACCTAATAGGACAGTTAAGAAACTCTGCATCTTTAGGATGGTCCTGCATGGTTGGCCAAAGATAATAGATCAAGGCAAAGATAAGAAAGGATATGAAGGTCAAGGCAAAGATAAGAGATCAATTAGCTACCTTGCAGTGGCCAAGGTAGTGCTCTTGATCAAGCATGATAGCATGATTCTGATCATCCCAAAGAGCAGCACTAAGGTCCTTGAGCTTGCTCACACTAGACCACTTCTGCCTCCATTTCCTCAAGTGGTTGTACACTTGAGTGTTGCTAACAACCTCCCCACAGAACTCCTTAAGGGCTTTGGCCACAACATTCACATCCTTGTCCTTGAAGACCTTGTCAGGCTTGCTGCCATCACTAAAAAGGGCAGCCATCCTCCTAAGAACAAAACCAGAGGTGGTGTTGGTCCACCTCATTGCCCTCACAGCCCCAGCCCCAGCCACAGGAGCAGCAACATCAGTAGGTGGTGGTGCAACTGGAGCAGCATCAGCACCAGCTGCAACTGGAGCAGCAGCACTAGCACCAGTAGCAGCATCAACAGGAGCAAAACCACCACTGATGAGCTGCTCCATGACTGAAGAACCAGCAACAAACCCACCCTCAAATGGAGATGAAACCATTCTAGTACTGTCATGTTTGACAACTCACAAACTTAATCAAATAATGTGTAACAGCATTGTAGAAACATGAACAGAATGGATAGAGTGAAACATAAACAACATGAATAACAGAATGGATGAACAAGTAACAACATGAATAACAGGATGAAAGAAACAATAAAATGGTCTCAGCCTTGTCCACCAAATTATTACATCAACATCACACACACATGAGTTCCACAGCAGGGTACAGCAGCTATTCAACAACATATTACATCAAGTAGTGTTTGTCCCCCTCCCTTCCCACATAGCATTGCAAATGGCATTCCTTATTTCAGTCATTTCAACAGAGTCTTGGTCCGGATGAGCTGGGGGCAGGTTGGTTGGATCAGATGACCCTGTGAAACCTTCCTCAGTAGGCACTACTTCATCAATACCAAAACCTAGGATCCAATTGTGTAAAATGGCACAGGCAATAACCAGCTTCACTTGTGTCCTATACTTGTGGAAGGGCTTATTGTCCAAGATCCTAAACCTGCCCTTGAGTGCTCCTATACCCCTCTCCACAGTCACTCTAAGTGATGAGTGCCTAAGGTTGAATAGCTCCCTTGCATTGGTGGGTCTATTCGTTGGGCCATACTCAGATAAATGGTACCTAACCCCCTGTAGGGAGGTAGGAAACCAGTTTTGCAAGCATATCCAGCATCTACCAAGAACATTTTACCTACACAAGACATCTACTATGAGATTTGTGTTAATAGGCCATGGAATATGTAGATGTAAAATGTGGTTGTGCAATTACCTTCTGGCAAGCTCAAGCCATCTGCCCTGGCTACAGCATCTGCCAAAACAGTTGCATCATGGGCAGAGCCCTCCCAGCCAGCCAGGACATAAGTGAATTTGAGATCACAATTCACAGCCACCAACACATTTTGGGTTGGATCCTTTTTCCTACCCCTGAAAGCTTGTTGCATGCGCCTAGGAACCCTTGCTAGGAAATGTGTGCCATCTATAAAGCCAATTACATCCTAAAAACCTTGTGTCAGTCATTGCAACATGTCTAATTTAACTAATGAACCCAGGATGTTCATTTACCTTGTAATATGGATTCCATCTATGGCTTCCAAGTATCTTTGGGTGAGTGCTTGTGTTAGCTGGCTTGATCATTTCATTCCTAAGCTCACCTACAGCATACAACACTTGATGGAAGTGCTTGTGGACAGTTTGGATGGACCTCCTAAAGGACTGGTGGACAACCCTAAACCTCTGGTTGTGCCCTACAACATGTAAAAACATGGCAACCTGCTCCTCCACTGACACCCCCTCCCTATCAGTGACAAGACTCCTCTCTCTAAAAGTGCTCACTAACCCAAAAAAGGCAGCTCTCTTCATCCTAATCATAGAAATACACTCTGAATTAGTGGAGTGGTATATCATTGCCAGTGTTCTATGTCTATGCTGTTCATTTTCATCCCTAATCAGAGCCAGTGCTATAGGGTCAGGCTGGGGGGTTTCAGGTTCAGGGGTTTTCCTTTTCAGCCTACTGGATACAAAGGAAACCATAACAACAGTCAACGTAGCTGCCTTCCTAGATAGTATGTCACGGCTCAAACACAGATCCATCTACAAGCATGTAAAAATGTAACATGAATTCAGCTTTGTACCCTGCTAAGGCATCAACATGAATGTGAAATGAATGCATATGAAAAGCACGGCTGCATCTTGTAAGTGATGCCTCCCAGTGCTATCTTTGGACTACATCATCGACCAATCAGAAATAGTACTACATAAGCAGTGAACCTAAACTCATCAAGAACAACAAGATAATAGAAACCGAAACAGATCAAGACATAGGTACTAAAACCAAACAGATAAAAAAAACAAGGTACAATAAACTTTAACAGAACAAGAACATAGGTACTAAAACCTAACAGATCAAGAACAGTAAGGTGCAATAAACTTTAATAGATCATGCACAAAGGTAGTGAACCTAACAGATCAAGAACTGCATAGTAGAACAAACCCTAACAGACCATGAAGAAGATAAGTAAACCGTAACACATGAAGAACAGGGAACCACAGATCATGAAGAAGGGGGTGGATTTCACCTTGCCTTGGGGTCACACGAACGGAGAGGAAGTAGATCTGGAAGTAGAGGATGCAGATCGAGAGGAAGACGAAGAAGATGCGGACAGAGAAGAAGAGGAAGACCAACGCCATGGAGTCCCAGCAGCAGCCGGGGCGGGGACACCGCCACGAACCTCGGGGCCGGAGCGGAAACCAGCCGGAGGTCGCCGCCGCAGCCACGCGCCACCAATCACCGCCGGTCTCTCACGAGGGAGGTGGAAGAGCAAGCAACGAGAGGAAGAAGAACTCCAGTGGAGAGTGGCAACCCTTATAAAGGCAGGCGAAATCGGCGTGCTTTCGCTTCGCGCGCGGCAGCCATGGCGCGGGAAGGAGGTTTCCCCTTCCCGCCAGAGCCCGTGCGAGCCACCCCGCCGCCGCCCAAAATCGCCCCTGAGCGCCGCCACGAGCACGGCTCAGAAGAAACGACGATTTTCGGCGTTTCCAGAGAGCCAGGCGAAGAGGGCATTTTTGGCTCCCCAGAGCCAGGCCACCTCGCAGGCCAACGCCGCAAACACGGCAAGTTGCAGCCCACGAGCGTAGCCGAGCCCGCGGGCAGCCCTCGCAAACGCGCCCTGAGTGACCATGCCCGGACTCCGGCTACTTAGATTTGTTGCTGGGCCAAGCAGTTATGGGCTAAAACTACATGATAATAGTAGATGCTAATGGGCCACGACTATGGACTGGGCCCTAGAGGCCTCAGGCCCAAGTCTGCCACTGTCAACAAAGAAATTGGGCTCCCTTATAAACAAATAAAGAAATTGGGCTATACCATTAAGTTCCTAGCATTACTTCCCAAAAGTTCCTAATTCTCAAAAAAAAAACTTCCCAAAAATTCCTAAACATTACCTCCTTCAACTCATGTGAAAGAAATTTAAAAAAAACTCATGTGAAAGAAATTAAAAAGAACTCTTGCGAAAGTCTATTTTTTCTCCATGTGAACTTTAAAACTGGATAAACCACCTCGCTAAACATTTAAAGTCGCTCTTTTTACCTCCCTGACAGGTTATAAGTGTTTTCAATGGCGGTTTTGTCTTTTTATTTTTTATTTATTTTAATTGAATATTTGAAAAACCATGGTAAATCATAGAAAAAATATAAAATAAAAAATTCAAATTTGTTGGACTTCACATGAGTAAATCTAGAAAATAAATATATAATATGGTATGCTTTAGTATAGATTTTTTATAAAATAGATTTAGATATATGTGTTTTTATAATTAATTCGTAGCTGCAGTTTATATGATCTAGTTATGGTGAAAATTTTATGATAGACTAATTATTATATAGTTGAACTGCAGTTAACATTTCATACTCATTTGATCATGTATGTTTAGATTTATAAATACTTTTAACAAGCATATACACCTAAATAAATCTATTGGTTGTTAACAAAATAAAATCAACAATGTCATTAATGGTGGTTAACAATAACCAATGGTGATAATCCATTATATTTATATCACTGGCAGTTTTGAACCAACCGATGGCATATGTTTGCTAATGCTAGTAATTAAACTGATACAGGCACTATGTAGTGCAGTATACATAACCTTTTTATTCACACCAGTAGCATACCATTCATGGCAAAAACGTTGTCGATCGGTAGCTGGATCATGCATTAGAAGGGATACACTGCAATAGTACGAAGGGATGCAAACGGCTGGAAGAATTAACGAAAACGGACCTGAAGAACACGTAACAAGGGTCAATGGATTGCACACAATGGTTTTTTTTTTTTTTTTTTTTGAAAAATATGGGAAAGCCGGCTTGGCTCGTTTTAATGAGTAGGGACTAGGGAGTAGATAAATGCATCAGAAACGCAATATAACTAATCAAGACAACTTGCTTAGCAAGGATTATCGAGCAAGTTAAGAAAATCTAACAACCAAGGCAACAAAATGCATAAGGAAAAGGAGCTACAAGACATGCTTATTATTACACACTAAACTTCAGCGATTAAATTGGACAAACGAACCCCAGGACCAAGCTATAGCTACTTCTTCTTCACAGGCATTGGCGCCCCATCGGCAATAGCTATGCTCTCCTCCGTCTCGCCGCCGTCGTCCTCCTCGTCGTCGAGCTCCTAGGCCACGAGCTCTATCTCGGCGTAGCCCTTGGCGCGGTACTAGCGGAGGATGTCGGCGTCGCGGTCGTCGGACCTCTTCAGCATGGCGGCGATGCTGGCCATGTAGGCGCGGAAGCCCGGACGCAGGAGGTCGATGGACTCCGGGAACTCAGGTAAAGGCCGATGAGGCCGCTCATGCTTGAGCATGAAGTCGATGGTCTCCTGGTCCACCCTCACCAGCCTCGTCCTCCTCTTCCTCGTCGTCATCATCGTCTTCGTCATCGCTGCATGGTCCATTGATGAAGTAATAAGCCCCCCTTTCTTTTCTCGACGATGATCTTAAACTAACTCTGGTTAGGGTTGCGGCGCGCGAGGCGACTACGACGACGGGAAATTAAAGCCGAGTCGTCCCGGCCCCCAAAAACGAGAAGCTAGCTAGCTAGGATTGCCGCGACTATATGATGATGACTAACTGCCTTGTCCGATCGGACTGCAGAGACGATCCAACAAGGGGCGCCAGACACTACCCACATGCATTTTTCACTGGACGTACGACGGCGGTGCCTTGGACATACGGGACCCCTTCATGCGTTTTTCATTGCTTACTTAACACTTTTGCATGAACTGGTCCGGTGCTCTCTGGCCTGTCCCCTTGACTCAGCCTAGCTAAGGGAAGGTCTGTGCATTTGGCATCCAAGATCACACATTTTATATAATTTGTTCCAACAACAACGAGACGGCCTATGTTAGCAAAAGTGCGGTATATATGCCATCTCGAGAAAGTTCGGTGGATGCAACGAGACCCCCCGATCCACCACCTCCTCGACGGCAATGCCGCCATTGCCCTCCTCCTCCTCCTCCTCCTCCTCCTCCTCTGCTAGGACCTCGTCGTCGTCGCTGTCGAGCTCCTCAGGCAGGAGTTCTATCTCCGCGTATCCCTTGGCGCGGTACTGGCGAAGGATGTCGGCGTCCCGCTCGTCGGACTTCTTCAGCATGGCGGCGACTCTCGCAAGCTTGTCCCGGGACCCCGGGCACATCCGGTCGATGGACTCGGGAAACTCAGGGAAAGGCCGGCTGGGCGGGAGCCGCTCCGCCTGCTTGAGCATGACGTCGATGGTCTCCTGGTCCACCCTCACCGCCTCGTCGTCGCCGGCTCCTTGTTGGTGTCCTCGCCGCCGCCCACCGTCGTCTTCGTCGTCATGATGATGATGATGGCCTCCTCCCCTTCAACTCCCCTGCCTCACGCGCTCTGATTGATCTTCTTGATCTGAAGAGAGAAACTCGGTCGATCGAGATTGCCTTTTTTGCAGCGGTGAAACCTTGGCGCGGAGACTTTTCTCTGATCAGCGGGGCAAGGAGATTTCGTGCCACGGTGACACTTGTAAGGACTCAGGAGTCAGGAGGAGAGGCCGAGGCAGATTGATCGATGCGTGGTTGGGCCGGGCTCTAGAAGGCGGCTAGTTGGGCCGGCTATAGAGGACGGCTAGCAGGGCCAATGCGGCATTGCTGGGCAGTGAAGCCCAAAGCTGACTTTGCGTTGGGCAGATGAGAGAGAAAAGGAAAAAAATATTGGCAAGAACAAAACAAAAAAAAAGGAAAAAGGAAGAAAAGGGGAAGTGCAGCCTACCATCGTGGAGGGATGTGAATGAATGGCGTCACTGCTTTGACCGACGACTAGTCTCTTTTGTTTTTTAAACAGACCGACGACTAGTCTTACTAACACGCGCGCGTGCTGAACTATGATCTTATCAAATCTATCGTTACATTATTAGTTTTAAAAAATCATTAAATTTTGGTATTACTTTGCACTATCTTTCATAGTCGTAGATATAGGTAATTCAAATAAAAAAACATACTTAGGGGTTACTTTAAAGTCATATTTTATATTGCCAGATGCGAGTTTTTTTTTTTGAAAACAAGATGGATCTAGTGTCTTTTATTGGCAATTATGATTAGAGTATGTCAAATTAAAGATCAAATATTTACAGTTGTGTGAGAACTTGTAGAATTTATCGTTTTTTGCAGCACGGCTCATGAGGATTACCACAGATTATCCATTATTAGATGCCTCTAATTAACTAGTAATGTAATTAGATTAACATCATATTAGATAACCATATAAAAGTTTGTTGAATAACATTTTCATCTAGTAAATAATCGGGCTTCACTCTAGGATTTTTTTTGGGGTTTAACTGATAGTATAGCCATGAATGAGTGGGCCTCTAACTCAATTAATTGGTTTGGTGGATTGAGTATCACTCCTCAGTCTATGATTTCAACTTGGGAGTGGGTTTTACTCTCCTACCCTAAAGCACAGGTCTAGTACAAGGTTCTAGATGGGAACAAAAAGGTCGTTCTCACATGGACCATGATACTATTGTGTAATGATGAGAAAATCACACTTCATTTAGAAATTAAAGTACTCATCATCAGATTATGGGCATTTAATTTTATTCATACCAATGTTGCTATCATGTACGGTGTAGCTTAACACACAAGTCATAATAAGACACCACACCACAAAGTGCACAATGGATGGAGAGCATGCATTGCATGCCATACATATATCTATATTCTTGCCTCTTGATTCATACAATATATATATACCAAAGTCGTCTCCTAGTGGCTAAAGGCAATCATGTGACAAGACACATCGTCGTTGTCACGAAGCTAGCTAGTTGTATAGGCTTGCACGATGTAGCTAGAGAACAAGATTTGTTCCCCAACCGAATCCAATCCAAACAGCACGAACTCCAAGCAACTAGTGGTGAGCATTGAGCAAGTCAATGGCGGATTGGTGATGCTATCGTCTCTTTGATCCCCACCAAGCTAAGCAATAGAAAACAAAAGTCCTCTCTAGTAATACTGGCTCAAGCTGAGTACGTCTCGTTCAACTTTTACCACCTCTCCTTCATTTTCGAAATTGATAATGCTTACAACTCTTAATTTTCCAGTCATATGCATTCGTACTACAATGAATCACATCGTTGAACACGCAAGGGTCAACAATTAACGCGATGGGATCGAAGCTAGAAAGGATTAATTAATATAATCAATTATTAATTTTTCCCTAGCTTAGCTAGTACGTCAGAAATGATGGAATGATATGAGCATCCATGCACATAATTAAGATAATCTGTTGATTTGACGATGATCTAATGACGCGAATGAATGGACGGCAAAATTATGGAGGACAAGTGAACGTAGGTGTTCATACTCGCTTTATTTATATACGACCAAGCCAACCCAAACCGCCCAATGCGTCACAACACACACGTACGGCGGCTATATCTTTATATATATTCTTGCTACGACATCATCACGACTGGCTCTAGTTAACAAATATCTTTGTCAAGTGTTGTGCGCAAGTTACAGACCTCTTATCATTTATCACAAATGTAAGTACATATATACGTGTTTAGATCAACCTTTTGAATTTAACTTTGGTTACCAACTAATGAAACATAATACCTAACATAAATAGTAGTTTTCATGCGCAATATAGCAATGCTAGTCTTAGTTTGTCAACCTATATAAGTTTTCAGATCAAGACTGATGGTCAAAGTTGAAATTTTTTGACTTGCGGTAAACCTAACTACTACCTCAGCACAAATACATTGACAAATTCTAATATAGTATTAATCATGTTCTAAATTATAGTTCATTTGACTTTTTTTGACTCTAGGTTTGATCTTCAAAAATTTATGCAAAATATCACTTTTTTGTTATAGCTTACTTTATTTGACTAAGTTTGTATAATTTTTTTTAATAAGACGAGTGGTCAAACTTGATATTAAAAAAGTCAAATGAACTACGGTTTGAAAGAGAGTAGTTGTTTTTATAATTTCTTACATGTTTCCAAACTAAATAACTCAAAAATTATCATGTTTCGAGTTTTTTATGATTTGAACAAAGATCTTATATATCCTAAAGGATACATTTTTTATAAACAGAGGGAGTGGATGGTAATTATATTCATCATCCCAATTTGCATGATATTCTTTTTGGGGATAGGTTTTGACTTGTGAACATGAAATAGATCCTCAGATTGCAATTGCAAGTGTGGCTATCATAACCATCCGAGAATAAGAGTCTAGTAGTGGCAGTCATCGTCATCATGGATTTGGCGATATATATGAGCTGCAAGGACGTCTTTTTTTTTGCGACAATCAGGTATTCTCATTCATTGCTTGAATCAGGATTACAATCGGAGACTAAAAGCGAAGACACACATGCCAGGGTAATTTGCCACCACCCGGACCGTATCTCCCTCGAAACCTGTTTTGCTAGAGTATGAGCAACTGAATTACAGTTTCTACTAATGAAAGAAAACTTAAAATCTTGAAAAAGCAAGCTTAAAGCCCGCGTTCCTTCTAGGATCGGCTTCACTGTCGAGCGGTGATCATCGCCTGCATCCCAAAGCTCCAGCAGCTCCTGGCAGTCAGTCTCCAGCCAAACCCGCTGGACGCCAATGTGCCTCGCCATCTTTAGACCATCGCGGCATGCAAGGGCCTCCGTGGAGAGGGCATCAAGGCAGTGGTCATACCACTGGGCTCCCCCACGGATGAAACCTCCAGCAGCATCACGTAGTACTGCTCCGGTGGCTCCTCTCCATTGCTGCTTGTAAAAGGCGCCATCAGTGTTGCACTTGATCCACCCATCCGGTGGTCGCTCCCACCTCGGTTCAGTACGTGCAGGCATCGAGGTTTTCTCCATGATGTGCCACAGCTCAAAGGCTAGGTCCATCGCCCACAGAACCGCCCTTCTGATCGGTAGCATGCTCTCACCATGTCGCCTTCTATTCCGCTGCATCCAGAGGGAGTACATTCCAATCAGGATCATCGCCTGTTTTTCCCCCGTGGCCACCCGACCACACACCAGATCTTCAGCCCATGTGACTGGATGTAATTCCGGCAGTTTCACGCCCGCATCCATTTTTGCACAGCTCCAGAACGCTCTTGCTACCGTGCAGGTACACAAGACATGCTTGATCGACTCTTCATCAGCACCGCATACCTCACAGCTTGCCATTGGTTCGACGTGCCTGCGATGGAGGATCTTTCTTGATGGTAAGAAGTCATGGATGACCCTCCACTAGAACACCCTCACCTTAGGTGGCACCTTGAGCTTCCATATCCGTCTCCACACCTCATTCTCTGACGCCCCCGACGAGTTATCGGTTTCCTGCCTGATCCTGGCGGTATCCAGCAGTTTGTATGCACTCTTCACCGAGTATACTCCATATTTCTCCGGTTCCCATCCCCAAAAGTCCTGCTGGCCGCGAATCGGTATCCGTAGGATGGCTTCGGGATCGACTGGGAAGAACACCTGACAGATCTTTTCTTCATCCCATCGCCCAGCCTCCGTCAACAACTCAGACACATACTCAAAATCTTGTCCTTCTGCCGGCGTCTTGTCTCTTGCCCCTGTTCCAGATAACTTGAGCTATTGACAGTAACTTAAACTCGATCAAACTTATATTAGGATAGTTTTGACATAAGGACAAACCAGGAATTCTTATATATTGGCCTCTTGGGACATAGGAAATAGTTCAAAAATTTTGCAATGGGGTGAGAGCTTTGTTGATTGTTCTATCAATGTATACAAAAAACCTAGCTTGCTGATGCACTTTGTATTCATGCATCATTGCAAATTCTATGGCATTCTTCTTGTGGCTAGCCTTTTTGACATGTGCACAAGATGGAACCATGCATCAACCTTGCGGTTGCAATCGAAGTGTGTGTGGCTATCGATCATCCAGCCCAATGCAAACAGTAGTGGTCGTCGCCGTCATCATGGATATCAGGCCATGGATGTGGTGGGCTAGCAGCAGGGACGTCTTGTCTATTGTTGTCTTTGCACTTGCGTGTTTTTTTCTCAATCATACAAAAGATTTATGTATTTTTTCATTAAGGAGAAAAGTGTTTTGGTATAACTGGAGCGCTTTTGCAAGATTTGACAACAAAGCGCTCACCCCTTCGAAGGTTTCCGCTAGGCTACTGCTCGCTGCATTACACAACCGAGGTTCTTGGTGCCGGCAGGACCGGTCACACCCGCACGCGTGGCGCGCGGCGGCGCCTTCTACGCTCGCCGACGTCGCAGCCGTCAGGGAAGAGTTTCCTGAGGGCCTCGTCGTCCTCCGGCTTGCCACCGAATAGGGCGTTGAATTTATTCTACACAGTGGACGCAGTAGGCGGCGATGCATGGCCGAGGCGCTTCAGAATCAAATACTCGCCGCGCTTGGACGCCGGTAGCCCCGCCATGCTCTGGGCAGTGATCCGCCCACTCCGCAGTGGCCTGCGCCACGGTGTAGTGGCCTTCTTTGGTGAAGGTCACGGCAGGATGGCTTCGGGTCTTGGCTTCATGACTTTGTCGGCGAAGGTCTTGAAGCGGCGCTCTGTTGAGGCCGTGTTCTCCGGTGGCGGCGGGGTTTCTAGCACCGGCCGATCAACGTCCAGGTGCGCTGGCATAGGAAAGCCAGGCGGCGGTGTGTAGCATACCGCATCGTCCGCCGGTGCGTGGAGCTCCTTGGCCATAGCCGCGACCGTCACAGGGACCTCGGCCACGCCCCGTGGGATATCCGCTCCATGTGTTGCTTTGTCGCGGCGGGTGTAGACGAATAGCGGCGCAGCTGTCTGTGGCGCTGCGGCTACCTCTGTTGTGGCCGGCGTGCCCTGGAGGTTGTCTGTGGCCTGGGCGACTGGCGTGGCCGCCGCAACGATGAAGACCTCCTCCGTTGCATACTCCTCTCCGGCAGGTTGGTTGGCATCCGTATCAGCTGACGACGTGTCCAGGACAGCAACCTCCACCCCGGAAGGCTGATCGCCGCCGAAGTGCTGGCTACCGGCTCCGGGGCCGGCCTTTCGGACAGCGGGCCTTCGAGAATGACAGCCTAGGCGACGTCCCTCCAAGTGGCCATCTGATCTGCAGAGTATGATCCATGGCCCGAGCTATCGACTGGAGGCTCAATCGATGCCCCAGCCACAGGGCAAGCAGGCCGCGGCCGCCAAACCTTGGGAGGCTGGATGGCTTTGCCCGCTTCCTTCTTCCTCTTCCGCTTGCGACGCCTGCGATGGCGTGAGCGACGAGCGTGGCCGTGCTGCTGAGAGTGGTCTTGTTGGGCCGCACCCCCGCCCATCGCGGGTACACCACCCACAGCGTCGATGGTGCTGCCGCTGCCATCCCTTGGCCGAGCGGCGCGCCTGGCTGCCTCGCCGACGCGCCTCGGCCTCTTGCAGTCCCTCGCAAAGTGGCCAAGGCCACGGCAGCGGAGGCATCGCCAAGGGAGGTTGCAGGTGGCGACCCGGTGCCCCGTCGCGAGGCACTTGAAGCAGCGACCATCGGCGTATGCCGGAAACTGCCGTGGTCCGAAGCACTGCCCTCTGATGCTCAGCCCGCGGCGCTGCTGCAGACGCGACGGCTGCGCCGGTTGGTGAGGATGCTGGGGAAGCACGCGCTGCCACCCATCATTGTCCGGAGCGGTCGCACGACGCGTCGACCCCAGACGTTGGTGGACGGGCATTCGCTCCGGCACGGCGTCGGTGGCCGAATGCGCGGTGCGCCCGCGTCGGCCGAGGCGCTGCCGGGCAGGGGCACGTCCCTCCACTCGCCGAGCAGGGATGCCGCTCACCAGCTGGGGATGCGGTCGACGGCCCTTCCTCTGCCTTCTTGGAGGCTCACCCGACTTGGCGGCCACACCACCACGACCCGACGGCACAGTTGAGCTTGCCTGCGGTCGTCCCATAGGCGCAGCTGTAGGCTTCGGCGACCGACGGACAGCAGCCAGGTAGGACGTGGGCTGCTCGTCGCCGGACGCGCCGTCTTCGTCGTCTGCCCACCGCCGGTGCGGGCCGCCCACGCGAAGCTGGCACGAAGGAAGCCGCAGCCGGAGAAAGGGAGGATCTTGGGGTCGGTGGCGAAGGCGTCTCGGCGCCCACAGCCGGCTGTGGCCAGGGGGACGCAGCGACCTCGTCCTCCTCGTCGTCCTCGTCCTCCGAGGCGTCCTCGACGATGATCTGCGAATCGACCTCAGCGAGCAGGCGACGGAGCAGGCTACCTGCGCCGGCGGCGACGCCGGGAAGCCCAAGCCGGAGGCGACAGTTCCAGAGCTGGCCCTGTGCAGCTCCATCTGCATCGAAGCCCCGGTGTCAGTGTCCATGCCTGCCTGCGAGGACGGCACAGGCGGAGGCATTGCCGCGCCCGCGCCCATGGCCACGCTCACCATGGTGGACGGAGGTGGAGGCGGCCGTGCAGCTGCAGCAGGGGCCTCGTCCCCAGGTCCAGCTGCGGGCGAGCTGGCCGGCGCGCCATCACCAGCGGTCGCAGCCCCGCATCTCGACGAGGGGGGAACAGCGGCGCCCCCGCAGGGCCGGTCGAGGCAGGCTCCGTCACGGTCGGAGGAGGTGTCGTGGCCGCGGCCTCACCGGCGCTGGCCCCGGATCCAACCACGAGCGAGCCGGCCGGCCCCCCAACGCCGGCAGTCGCGGCTCCGCCCCACGACGAGGGGAGCGGCGACGGCGCCTTGACAGGGCCGGCCGAGGCCACGGGACGGCGAGGGGAGTGGGGAGGGGAGGGAGTGGAGTCCCTGCACTTGCATGTTGTCTGCTTCTTCAGTTCATCGATTCCTACTCTCCATCGCATGCAAGAGCCACTTTCAGGCTTCTTGAGCTGACTAGCTTTTGATCTGGACCACACCAATAACAGTTGGCCAACCATCCATGTGCTCTGACTCCTGATCAAGTGTCAACTTATTTTTTTTTTTTTGCGTTGCCAATCGTTCATTCAGAATTTCAGGTCCAATGATGCTAAACGCTAACACTCCATCAAACTTGCATTAGGATGGATGCTACTCACATTTTATTTTAGATAATAGGGGAAATGAATCCGGCTTCGTTGTCTTGGTGTCCATGAGAATCAAAACAGTTATATACAAAAAGAAATTGTATGAACAATAAAAACAAAGTCCATCTTCTAACTTAATGCTGACATTTTGGCCATCGAAGAAAATAAAAAATTACCCTTCCATCGTTCAATTCCAAATTATAAAATGTTCTGATTTTCTAAATACGTCGTAGCTTTTGCTATGTACTTATATGTACATTACATTTAGATGATAAATAATAATGTTTCTAAAAATATCAAAACGTGTCTCATAATTTGTAACAGAGCAACTTCATGCATACAGACACCTCTATCACTGCATAATAACTCAGTTTATGTTTCTGCAATTTGTTTTGTAGTGTAGTATGGGTGTGCGTGGTCCCACTGCAGAAGGACAAACAAATCAACCCAATATTTGCGTGGCACATGTTGGCCGGCGATAGAAAATGTGCGTGGTCGGTGGCAAGAACTATATGTATGTATATAACACGTGGAAAGTGCAAAGTAGGTGCATGTCAAAACGGGTCATCAGAGTCGTATTTCTTAGGACATATAGCAAGGTAGAACTAGATCTATAGGCTATTGCCATTGCGTTTGTTTCTTCTCCTCCATTTGGCGCCTTGCAATACAACAATCATCATCACATACGTTTCTCCTATTGAAATACGACTCTGCATATGGAGCTCTCTCCTATTGAAAATCATCCACACATATGGAGCTCTCGTTGCCATCACACCAGGCCAGCCACTGCCTCCCTTAATTCGAGCAACTGAACACGCATCTAGGGCGTATTTCGATTGAAGTAAAATTGCCTGGGACAGTGATTTTCAGGCGTAGAATTTTGATCGCCTGAGGTTTAGATTGTTGCCTGGTTGAAAAGTTACTTGAGAGGCAGCAACCAAACACGTCCCTAACTTGAATAAGGAATCAGCTGCAAAAAACAAAATAGATATATTGTATCTGCATCCTTGAAATGATGTATAATTCTTAGTTTAGTCAAAGTTAAACTATTTAAAATTCAAATAAGTTATAGAAAATATACTCCATGGATCTAATGATATTTATTTATAATATAATAAGTATTCGTATCTTCATAACTAAATCTGGTCAAACTTCATATCTTTTGATTTAGCACTATTATTGTAAGATTTTATTAGTTTTATAAGGGGAGCACAAAATTTTTTGAAAGAAACATTTTGCTACACTACACTGCGTGACGAAGGTACACGTCAGCATATCCTTATTTCCAAAGCCTAAAGTCTAACAACAAAATAAAAGCACATAGTCCAAGAAGCAACACCACAGAAATATCACGTCATATCGCTTGGCTATATCTGCACGAACGTTCAATTCATATCCACAGTGCAGACCTGCAGGCATAGCTGTGTGTGTACACTGGCGCTAGTGCGCATTGACTTTTGGTGCGCGCAGCGTCACGGCCGCTGTGGTTGACATCGCTGCACCACGAAAATTGGGTGGGGTACACGGCGTGGGGGCCCCCGAAAATTCAACGCCACCACCACACCACCAATGGTGGATGGATATATAGGGCGGTGTGCCGTCGCTCTCCGTGGTTTTATGGATGGGTTTTCTGACCGCGGAAAATGGAGGCAGATGCTTTTACATGCTTACATAAAGTGGTGATGGTAATAATTATTAATTAATTAGTTGTCAAGTACTCAAGTTATTATGAAAAATCGGTTTCGTGTACCGCCTCACATCGCATGCGTGTGTGAAACACATGTGGTGCCAAGAGAAGATGGCGATTTTTAATTTCTAGACGCGCATAGAATCGAGCAAGAATATCTTGCTAAATGCGTGATGCACATGCAAAAATTTTTTACGATATACACATTGCTTCGTGCATGGGCATCTAGTTTAATTGTACTACAATAATATATATAATATAGTTTGTTTGTCAATAATGCCTATGGGAAAAAACATGGGTTTTATGTCATAATTTTTTTATTAATAATAGGTACACCTAGAAAATACTAATGTACTCTGGTATATAGACTTGTGACAACTTTTTTAGAAAAATAATAATATCTCTAAAAAAAGCTAGAGTAGACATATACGCTTTATCACAAAAAAACGATAGACTTATTAGAGGACATATATATTCGATTTTATCTCAACCTCGAAAAGAAAACATAAATAATGCTAGCCATCATATTTTGCGTGCTTGGCAATCACGAAAGATGATTTTGTGCACAGTTGGCATTGCTTGTGAGTTGTGGCCTCGTTCGTGCGTGCACTTTGGGGATGGATTGGAATTGGAATAGTTCCCACACAGACGCGACACAGCCTGCCATGGATGGAATTGCTTGCAGTGCTAGCTGCTCGCAGGCATATTCTCCCCCACCTCTCTAGCTGGCCATATCTATATGCACCAAGCGACGAGAAATTCTTCTGCATATTTGCACATTCCTGCCATCCTACCTAGCATCTATCCATCTATTTATTGTGTCAATAATGGACTAGGCCATGCACATAGACATAAAAACTTTATATATACAATTTTCTCTATTGTGTCAATAATTTTGTTTATTTTTTTCATAATTGTCAAGTCACTGAATATTCCTTAAAACTCGCTGGAAATTAAACTTGAATATATAGTCAACTAATATGCTAACAAATGAAGGGTATCTTTTCACACTGCTACTTTTGTTTGCAAGGCCGTCATTAGAGCGTGAGGTGCACATAATCCAGGCATGCTCGCTCCCATGGCCCCCAAGGCCCCAACAAGAGACAGAGCAATCATTCCAGAGTGGCAGGGTCAGGTCAATCCGCCACGCGTGTCCAGCGCCCAAAACTTGTGGTGTTAGTTTAATGGCTCGGCAAGATCACCATCAAAGGAGTAGGAGTAGTACAACACAAGCACATACTTAGACACGCTTTTGCTTTGAATAATGGCTGCATATTTGTCTGGCTCTTGTATGGACACACTTTGTAAAGCCATGATTGCATACATAACCCAGGAACAATTGCACGAGATATATAGTTTAATCGTCTGGTGACCTCCATGCCTTTTGTCTTCTTCCAAAAGTTCTTCCTTTTGTCCTTGTCCTAGTGGTTATGTGCACCCCAAGGCTCAATTAGTTTAGTTGTGTAGGGCAAATACTAGAAGTTTATGTGCATTGTATACCGGGAGGGGCTAGAGGAGGCCTGGCACCGCCCCCCCCCCCCCAACAAGCCTATTAATTTCACTAGTAATCATTCATTAGCTCTTAATTTTTAGTGTTTATTAGCACATTTACGAAGATCTTCCCCCCCCCCCCCTCCCAACATCTATTTCTGGCTCCGCCCTGGCTAAATAGTTCTCTGATCCTATTCTATATTTTCAAGAATTCTATCATTTGCAGTTTATTATGCATGCATCCCCTTGAAAATATAATACCCTGCTTTTGTTGTGTGGTATGACGTTTTAATAAGCCAGTGTGTGCCAAGTAATTCATTGCTCGAGAGTATATGTGACATTTATTCCTGAGCAATGTAATGATTTCTGTTTCCTCACAAACAAATATTATCACTATTATTTAAGTTTAAAAGTATTCAGTATTCACTTTATATGAGTAAACGAAACATGTATTTTTAGAAGAACAAATCAGGGTTTTGTTATTCCTTCTTTGTAAGTTAAGCCCATCATGCATGTGGAATAGTGGATTCGACCGTTCTAGGCAGCAAACATGGTAGGTGCATGTAGTGTAAGGTAAGAAAACAAACAAAGACATGAACTATTTCATTACCAATTGAAACACGAAATATTATGTTGTCTAGCTAGCATCATTAGTAAAGGATATTAAAGGCAATAGATGGATATGTATGCTTTTTATGTCTTTCCATATCATTCAAATTTGTTTATGATATCTATTGTAGACCATGACCAGATAAAGTGATAATGGAGGTTTGAGTTTTCCTCCCACTCACATATAATGTCGGGAATATGAGTATATACTATTGTTTTCATCTTCATTCATCAGCGTTAAGGCGTGCAATAATAAACAAATGTATTATATGTATCTAAGAGTATTACCCTTGCAATAATATACCTACCAAAGAATAAAATGACATCAACAAAGTGCGCTCCACCATATTCCTAGGTATATTACCTTTTGGTTCTTGAACATGAACTAGTCATAACATACCCAACCCAACAAAACCAAATGATGTCACACGTGCATGATGTATCTACTAAGCATATGGACATGTTGACACATCCTCAAATAACGATCCAACAGCTCAACTTCAAAGGAACCCGATTTAGGTCCTTTTTATAGATTCATTATACGACAATAGTTATCTGTGTAATACCTCGCTGGCATAATTGTTATCTAAAGGTCGAGCAAACAATTAGGTAATCTATTATCTATTGGATCAAAAGATAATTATTATCATATAGCTGCTATCTATATATCAAAATTAGGGCTTTACGCAAGAATTATCCTAAAAAGATCTTTTTAACAAGAATCCTAATAAAAAGATTAAAAATAGATAAACACATCCATCCACAAGATTAACCGACATAACTATAACCCCCTAAAATAGCATTATCCACAACCAAAAAAGGACAAAACAAAAATAAATTAAACGAAAAGTAAAAAAGCGGATTGCAACGATAGCAGGGTGCGAGGCCGGCCGGTGGGCCCCACCTCAGCGATATCTCCCACCCTAGAAAATTACAAAAGGAAAATAAAATAAAATTAATTAATGAACCGGTAAAAAAAAAGCTTTTTCCTCTCCCCCCCTATTTATTTCCTCTCTCCTTTCCTCTCCTCTCCTCTCTTCACTCTCCCTCCTCGTCGCTCGCTCGCTCCTCGTATATTCCCGTCTCAATCTCCAACTGCCCCCCTCAAATCCCGACCCGTCCCGAGGCCCACGACACAAATCCGCGCCCCTAATCCCGATTCCGCCGCCAAAATCCAACCTTGCGCAGTCCTCTTCGCACCCAATTCGTGGATCACTGGTCCGGTTCGGGCGTGGAGATCGAGTCATCGAGGCTCCCGTGGCGCTCTTGCAGCCGAGCTTGGGATTTTCGGCCGCAATTGGGGCGTGGAGCACGATCTTTCTGCCGGAGTTTGGATTTGTGGTCGGAGGTCGTTGGTAGTGCGGTCACCGGGAGGCCTTTTTTTTGGCCGGAAGGCATTGGTTTCTTCGCCGGAGGCCGGAGGACCGGGGCTCTTTGACCGACGGTGATGGTGGCGAGGATGATGCGGTGGCCTCGGCCCCCGCCGGCACGAAACTTCCGCGTGCGCCTGGTGGTGCGGCGCGCCGAGGGCCTGCCTCCGCCGCCGGCGCCGCTCTCCCCTGAGGGGTCCCCCGAGGACGAGGCGAAGGTGTTTGTGGAGGTGAGCTGGAAGGGCCCCAAGACGTCGCCGCTCACCTCGCTGCGGCGCGCCCAGCGGCCGCCCAGGAACCAGACGCGTAAGGAGGCGCTGCCGCCGGCCGTCGCCCCGGCCGACCTCGAGGATGGTGCCGCCGCCGCCCCCCCTGCGCCGGCGCCGCCGGCGGTGTCGGCGGTGGCCTGGGAAGAGGAGTTCGAGAGGGATGCGGCGCTCACGGCGACCTCGCACCGTGACCCCGCCGCGTTCCTCCCCTGGGACGTCTCCTTCTCCGTCGTCAGCGTGAGCATCCCTGGACCTTCTCTCGGCCTCGTCTGCCCTATGCATCTGCGCTGGATTAAATCTGTTGTGCGTTTGTTCGTGTTCGTGCGACAAGACGAGTAAATTATGTTTTCCGGTTGTATGTGATCCCTCCATTTTCCGTTAGTTTGATGGATTTGATGTTTGGGTTGGTTGTGACAAGGGATTAATTCTGCCATCGGTGTTACAGTAATTCTTATTTGGGTTGTTTTTAAGCATTTCATTCATCTTGTTCATATTAATGGTGAAAGTTTTGACTTTTTGCTTGGAAAGGGTCAGGCCTCATTGGTTATTTGTTGGTGCCATAGAAAGTGATGAATTGTTAAAATTCCATGGGGTTTTGTCTTTACATTTTAGGGGAAAAAACTTCGAAGGTATCAAAATGATGCTTTAACAGAAGATGGCATCAAAGTCGAATTATTCTTTGTACATAGATATATGCTGTCCTACGAAGCCTATTATTTTAGGAACCTTGGCAAAAAAATTGTTGGTCTTGACTCTATTTTCTGCCTCATTTATAGCTTTTAAGTTGAATAGCCTGGCCGCTTTTTATTTGCTTCTGTGTTGAGGTCAATTCATGGTGTTATTTTTACAATTTCCTGATCCAATTGTTTTAATTTGGGTAACTTACTAAGAAAAGGGTGAAATAATTTTGTTAGGTAAATTATGTCGGTTTTTGCAACCTGAGTTATTAGGTAAGAAATAGTCTAGCTGTCAAACACAAATTGACAAGTAATTCAGTAGCTATCCTGCCTTGACTGGTTCTGTGTTCCGCGTTATCTATTTGTAAAAAGAAAGGACAAATCAGCAAGCCCGCATAACTTACACCCTTGTTGCCCCGTAAACTCAGGAGAAATTGGCCGTTATGAATTGTTTCGGTTTGTTGTCCTTGTCTTGCATTGTTTCCTTGGGCCCCGAGACAAGCACAAACACGCTAACTTTTTTATGGTTACAAGGATATCATTTTGTATATTTTTTTTTGTTTTGACTTGTTTGCACTTGATGGAACTGCCATTTGGCAGTGTTCCTTGAGTACTTTGTATCCACCATTTGCTTTGAGTGCTTCGTGTGAAAGAATCATTAATGGCCTCTAGTGGTGTGGTATACTTTGTGACGAATGTTTAAATTTTCATGAGAAAGGCAACTGATTTTACTGTCCTAAACATGCATAACTAGTAACGGATGCAATCTTTCCTTTGTCGGTATGCTAGGAATAACTTACGCAGTTTATTTCAGCCACCTTGACTCTCTGTTTTTCTCTGTTGCTCCAGGAATCAAATAAAATGTCAAAGAGCAAACTTGTTCTGGGGACTGCTTCACTGAACCTAGCAGACTATGCATCTGCTGCTGAAGAGGAAATCGAGATAATCCTACCATTGTCTGTGCCTAGTAGTGCAACAGACCCGGCCCCATCACTCCATGTATGCCTCTTTTCAAATATATGGCTTCATGTACCGGGCTACCAAGATTTATTTTGGTTCATGATTCTTGTGAGATAGTTAAACATTGCTTGACATTAGCGTTATTTTTCTTTCCAGCTTACTTTAAGCCTGGCAGAACTAAGGATATCTCAACAATCGCCTGGTGCTTCACAACGTTCTGTAATTGCCCCATTGTCACCTTCCTCTGGTGACTCAGTTCCTTCTGGAAAAGATGAGGTTTCTGTCATTAAGGTGGGGCTGAGAAATCTGAAAATCCTAAGAGATCTAGTGTCGACACGGAGGTTCAAAAAGACTAACCAAGACTATGATGGCAGTGAGAAGTATTATGTTCACAGTGATGGTGCAGAATTTTCTTGTGATACAGACTCTCTTGACGATGATCTGGATGATAGAGAGCAGGATGGTGAGTTTGGGGGTTCAGCCGTCAGGAAGTCCTTCAGTTATGGCTCACTGCAGACTATGAATGTCGGTGCCCTACTTTATGCACCTAGGATTGATGGAGATGATGAGGGTTGGGTACATTACAGTCACCGAAATTCTGATGTCAGTTATCATGTTGAGCAAGTGCCATCCTCCACAGCTGAGGAGCCTGCTTCCATCCCTTTGCGGCGTAAGAGGAGCCTACTTCCAGCTCGATGGAGAAAGACAAAATTACCAAAGGCTAAAGGGGAGCCTCTGTTGAAGCCATATGGAGAAGAGGGTGGTGATGATATTGACTATGATCGGCGACTGTTGACCCCTTCTGATGGATCTGTTTCAGAGGTACATATTTTCTTGATATTTCAAGATTTTTGGATTTTTTTTGTGTGCTAGCATTATGTTGGACATTAATTGACAGCATATCATCTTCCTCCATTTGCAGGGATCAAATGGCTCTACTAATAGTATGGTGTCAGTATTTGGTGATGACGATTTTGTTGTGGGGAGCTGGGAGTCAAAGGAAGTATTTAGCCGAGATAGCCACTTGAAGCTTTCTACACAGGTGTTCTTTGCATCAATAGACCAGAGAAGTGAGCGGGCTGCAGGGGAGAGTGCTTGCACAGCACTTGTGGCTGTTGTTGCAGATTGGTTCCAAGCAAACCAGGACCTGATGCCAATCAGGTCACAGTTTGACAACTTGATCCGAGAAGGATCTCTAGAATGGAGGAAACTTTGTGAGAATGAGACCTATAGAGAACGCTTTCCTGACAAGCACTTTGATCTTGAGACTGTCCTCCATGCAAAGATCCGCCCACTCACAGTTGCTCCCAGTAAATCATTCATTGGGTTTTTCCATCCTGAAGGTACTGAGGATGTAACTGGATTTGACTTCCTTGATGGTGCAATGTCATTCGATAATATTTGGGATGAGATAAGCCGAGCAGCAGAGTGCTCCTCTGGGAAACCTACCCTATACATTGTCAGTTGGAATGACCACTTTTTTGTCCTCAAGGTTGATGCTGATGCTTATTACATCATTGATACACTTGGTGAGAGGCTGTCTGAAGGTTGCAACCAGGCATACATCTTGAAGTTTGATGATACCACCACCATTAACAAAGTGCCTGCTGAAAAGAAGGAAGAAGATTCTGATTCCGTCGGACGCCACAAGGATTCCTCAGAGATCTGCTCAGCTGAGCAGGAGAGTGGAACGGACGCTGAAGAGTGTGAGCTTGTGTTGAAGGGTAAGGATGCATGCAAGGAGTACATCAAGAGCTTCTTGGCCGCTATCCCAATACGGGAGCTGCAGGCCGACATCAAGAAGGGTCTCATGGCATCAACTCCCCTGCACCACCGCCTGCAGATTGAGTTCCACTACACGGAATCAAGCCCCGCTGAGATCACCATGCCTGCTCCACTGTCCCCATCCGAAGCCCCCTTTGAGTTCTGTTGGCCTGAGCCACCATCACCGCCACCGGCCATTGAATTCACCGTAACCTATCCTCCTGCCATGGAGGTTGCCATAACCCAGGCCGTCGCTGTTATATAGCCGGCCTTGATTGCTGCTGTGACTAGGGCAGTAGCTGCGTAGTTTATGACATATAGAGAGCCGCGCTTTTCCGAGCGAATCGTGAAGTGGACCAGATCGAAGATTTGGTTTCGTTTCTAGTTTGCTCCGTTTGCTGTCCTAAGTCCCAACTAAGGTGAACTGACTAGTATAGCTTAACTGTCTTTTGGTCTGCGTGTGCGTGTGTGTGCTTCGTTCACTTCTTCCAGGCTTTTGGGGAGCATTCATTTTGTAAAGAAAGAAAGGGTGTTTGCTCCTGCTCATCTTACCTGTGAAGTGAGTTTGCTGGACTTGTAATCCTGGCTACATTATCATCACTATTTTAATTATGTTAATCATGGCCTGTTCTCCTCTGATACATGTGTATCCTGTTCATGTTCTCTGAATATATTTACAATCTCAAAGTTTCCTGATGGGACTCTGGAGAAACTGATCAAATGTGTGACTGAATGAATTCAGTGGTGTGATTTGGAATGCACTGTAGTTGCTGGGACAAGGTCACTGAGTGCAGCCACACAAATGGACAAATGGTCCCTGAACCTAACGAAATCGTTGGACTACCATTGGGCTCGGTGTCTCCATCAGTGAAAAGATTTATGCCAAAGCTGACCTCTCGCTGTCAAGGCCTGCTTTTCCGGCGCCGATCCACCACAAGCAAGCAAAGCTCCATCACGAATTAAGAGCGCGAAAGAACGGTCAAATTATTGGCGAGCAAATGTTTCTGGTGAGTGCGACAGGTGAGCTGCTGCGACTCACTGACAAATCAACGGAGGTCCCAAATAAACCGGCCATCCCCAGAGGTTCATGTACGTGTGTGCGTGTAATGGCGCAGGTCAAAAGATGCATTTGGGTGTTGTAGCCAATCAGAGCCATATGGATATGGATGCATGGGTTTGACATGGAATATTGTTTCATAATTCTCACCTTTTTGAAGAAAAAAATTGAAATGTTTGGTCTTTGTGTTGTAGTTTATTGCAAACGTGAGTTGGCACCACCACGTCACTTTTCCTGGTCAACGATGATCTATGAATGCTCATCAGATGGGCCAGAGCTGCTGATCCGATCAAACAACAAGATATAGAATAATAATAATGTAAAAAGCAAACGCAGGTGACAGCTCAGGGTTTGGGGGGGTGTGTGTGAAGCCTGAAGTCTTAAAACGCTACTAACAGTTAACCAGCTTGCAGACGGCGCCGGTGGCAAGCTCATACCAGACTTCGCCTGCATCCTGGGACGCGGTCCTGGAGGGCCCGCTGTCGACCCTCATGGCCACTCTGGAGGGGGCATCTTTCGGACCTCTCACGCCCACCCCTGAGGCTGGAGTAGCACCAGCGCTGAAGATGGCGGCGGGCTAGGTCAACGAGCGGGGCAGGGAGCACAGCGAGGACGTTGCCTTCGCTGCCTCGCCGGTGCAGACAACGACTGGCCACGCTTCCGCCAGCGTCGAGGAGGCCGGGCGCGACGACGACACCACGCTGCACGGCGCGGGTGTCCCACGACAAGTGGTCGAAACCCCCGTGCTGGCTGCGACCGCTACCCAGGAGCACGGTGCGCTGGATGAGGACGATGGATGCTACACGCCGCAACCGAGCTCCCTTGTGCTAGCCACCCAGGAGTGTGGTGCGCCGGACGATGACGAGGGATGTTGCACCCCGTCTCCGGGCTTCCCTGTGCCAGCATACAAGGCCGTTGGTAGGGCTACCCCGGAGCCGGCAACGCCGGTCACCTGTGCATATTCGCAGCTACCGCTTGCCGGCCTTGGGGGCGTGGTCGAGGACCAGTTTCTCACCTCGCCCCGCCCAGCCAGGATAGACCAGGAGTCCGGGACACGCCGAGCGACAACGATGATGATGCAGCCGACGCGCTCCGCTCTTCATCGCTCAGTGGGTGCATCGCGGGGTTCGCCCAGGGAGTGTTGAAGAAGGCCGCCGCGCCCCTGCTGCAAGCGCCTGCAACCCCCCAGCTGCGGACCAAGGTCTATGACCCCTCGTCCGGGCTTCCCCTCAGGAGTGCGCGGATGTCGGCATAGTCGCTCGCCATCGTCCCGGTCGCCAGACGTGGAGAGGCCCTCATCATTCAACGGCTGGCGCAACTTGAGGGGAAAACGACGGCGGAGGCCAAGCAGAAGTTCGAGGACACGTTCGGCGACGACCCTATGGACAAGGATACCGAGTCGATGCGTGAGCTCTTCCTCGACCTCACACGCCTACGAAGCCTTCGCGGGCGACGCGGCACCCACGCTTGAGCGCCACCACCAATCCATCGATCGAAGCCAGTGCGCGCAATATAGGTCGTCTATTTCGTGAGTAATTCGCTTAGGAGGAAAGGTATGGGAGCAACGCTTCATATAATATGTTAACTCTCAAAAGCGCGCGAAAGCGCGGGTGCAAAAACTTTTTCTTCTTAAATACAAAGATGCGTAAATATTTTACGTATTCGAGAAAAAAAAGCTTGCATGACTTAGTCGCTTGAAACCTACGTACCCTTTTCAGTAGAATCAGGCCAGGATGCCTACCCTTTCATTAGAATCAGGCAATTGTTTGGCAGTATGGGCCTTTATTTCCACTCTCATTCTTGGCAGAAAGGTTAAGAGATTTACCAACCAAAGACAGACCCATTCACAGCACTGAAACCCTCTCAAAAAAAACACTGAAACCGACTAGAATTACTGGATCCTGCTAACTACAAAATCCAAACCTTGACCGCCGCAAAGATGTTGTTTTCAGAAACAAATGAAAACAGAGCTTACAATACCTTTCATGGTCTTGATCCTTGACTACCACATGACATGGCAGTAGAATCAGACACACCAAAAGGTTTTGTTGGCCCTCAATTACAAAGGCTTGAGAGCTTCACCAACCAACATGTTCAGGTACCTTGCCATTCAGGAGGTTGCAGACAGACATGTTCGGGTTCAGGCTTGAGAGCTTCACCAACCAACCAAAACTGCGCCATTCACGCCACTGAAACCAACAGCGCGTTGGGGGTCGTAGTTGTACCTGGTACTAGCACTGGCAGCAGTAGGTGGCACGGCCATTGCAGGGCAGGACTGAAAGGCTGCTGCAGACCAGCAGTGCAAGCCCCTTTTGGCTGACCAATGGTTTCGTTTGGCTAGCATCAATTAATTCATTGGATTGGATTTGCCTGTGGGTTTGGGAAAGCTTCACAGATTGACCAAGCGGATTTGGTTCAGTAACCTACTTTCTTTTTACGCCTCTCATCTATATACGGCGGTAATATCTGTTCGTATACACACGCTCCACCAGAACTCGAACTCCGGTCGACAGTGGCCACAGGCCAACTCTGCTAGCCAATCGAGCCGAGGCTCGCTCCTGGTTCAGTAACTGCAGCAGCACTAAATTTCGTCTGAAATCTTGGTGCGGATGGATTAGATACCTGGTACAGCATCCGGAGACCGATTTTGCCTGCTGCGATGAATCCATGAGATGATCCGATCCGTTGGGCAGGAGCTATCACCAAGGCTTGGACAGCGTCTGAAGACGTATTTTTCAGAAGCTGTGTTCCACAGACACACCATTGTACATTTGTATAGTACGTACTGCATATAACATATGGCATCATATAACATATGGCATCTGCATAAGATTGGGACTGGTAGCCACATCTGCATAAGATTTGATAGATAGCCGCATAAATCACCGTATTATCCAGCGGATCACAAGGAAATTCGCTGCGTGAGACATGGTTTCTAAACGTTCGATTTTAAGTGATTAGGACTAAGGATTTGCTTACCTAGCCAAGGTAAAGCTTCAATCCAAATAGCCGAATAGGCCTGAATCGCCTGGCTTTGCACTTTTGCAGCTGCTCGAATAGAGCGGTGGCAGCACCGTGGCAGCACGCAGCAGTACTGCACTCTAGTACTCTGATGAGCCCCAGCACCAGCAGGCTGCTGAAATTGTAGTAGCAGACTGGCCACAATGTTGCCAAATACCGGTGCCCAAACCTTCCCTCTCCTATTGAGGCACCGGTGCTCAACATTGTAGCCGGTGCTGAGATTCCAAAAAACTGGGCACTGGTGGCATGTAGGTTCACCGGTGCCTGAAAGGCGGCTGTACCTGGGTCGGGTCCAACCTGGGTCCATCCACACGGACGCGCGAGACGATGGAGGAGACCCGACGCTGAGCAGGTTCCTCGGCGGCGGCTTGCGAGCAGGCCCTCCACGGCGGCGGCGCGCAGCAGGCCCTACACGCGGCGGAAGGCGATGGTGGAAGCCCCCCACAGCGGCGCGCAGCAGGTTGCTCGGCGGCGGCGCGCCAAGGGCTCCGCGCGGCGCGGAGATGGTGGCCGATGGGCTCGCGCTTGGGGCTACGAGGTCGCTGAGGTGCAGGTGCTCCTCGACGAGGACGAGAATGGCGACCGGGAGGAAGCCGAACGCCTCCGCGACGAGGTCCTCGGCAGGCTACGGGTGGGGCGCCGGTCGCGGGCCGCCGGGA
Source organism: Bothriochloa decipiens (assembly GCA_023333625.1). Lineage (NCBI taxonomy): Eukaryota > Viridiplantae > Streptophyta > Magnoliopsida > Poales > Poaceae > Bothriochloa > Bothriochloa decipiens. The sequence goes on from CM041646.1 coordinate 4,274,022, forward strand.
GACGAGACGCAGCCACAGAAACCGTCGGTGCCCACACTGTGGGGTTTCAAGGAGATAAAGCACCGGTGCTTGGTGTGAGAGAAAAATTTATTTTGAAGCACCTCAACGCTGTGGATAGTCTCAGAGCACGTACTACTCGGATGTTTCCAGCACTCACTGAATTCCAGCAGTACGTTCCAGAGGCTAATGATGAGAAGACCATAGAGTGACAGAGACAAGCCCATATATATATATAGTCTTATAGTTATGGGTGTGTTTGGTTTGTGTCTTAATTCAGCATGTCCAGCATCAGACTTAGCCTATTTAGCTCAAGCCAACAACCACTTGTTTGGTTTTAGGGCTTGCTCAAGCCTGGTTAAATTTAGAGTGTGTTTGGTTAGCTGTTTTGGCTTGAATAAAGTCACCTCTTTTTTTAACTTCACCCTAATTAAAACAATTCGTCGAACACCTTTCAAGCGAGCAGGGACAGCAGAGGGAGCAAGCCATGCCCGGCCTTCTCCTTGCTAGCTCCATGCAGATATGAAGAAGCATGGTCATCACACAATCGAAAATCATCTCAACGAACTACTCCTAGTACTATGCACAACTAGCACATCACCACGATGATGCATCCGCTCCGCCACTTCTGCTTCCTCTACAGAACGAGCACAACAAAGAACCATGACATTACAGAGATGGCGAAGCACGATGAGGCCAGCGGCGCGGAGCACACCGAGGTGAAGGACGACGACAACGTGGAGGAAGCCAGCCGCGACCTGCCCAGCTTCACGACCGCGACATGAAGCAGCGTCGCCGCCGCACGCTCCCTGCTAGCCGCCCTCTGCCACGCAGGGCAGCCCGCCTTCGCCGCGGACGTCCTCCTCTCCTCCTCGACCCGGACGCGCACCGCTGATGCGCGGTCCTCGCCTCCCTTTGCTGGCGCGCTCCTGCCCGGGACGCGCTCGCGTTCCTCGACGACATGCGGTGGTGGGGCGTTGTCGTCGGCGCGCTCCTGCTTCGCCGCAACGTCCTCCTCGAGCCGCTGCTTTGCCGCCACGTCTTGCTCGGCACCTTCGACACCGCATCCGTGGTGGGCCCAAAGGGTCTTCCGGCAACCTGCTCCCTCCGCCCGATGCTGCTCACAGCGGCCTGCTCCCTCCGCCCGCTGCACGTGGAGGAGGAGGAGGAGGAGCACCAGCAGAGGGAGGAGGGGAGCTCCACGGCTCGGGCATCCACGTCGGTGGCAGAGCTCGCGCAGAGCTCGCCCGCACGGTCGGATCCTCACCCGCGCGGAGCTCGCCCGAGCAGAGCTCGCAGGCGGCGGATCCGGGACCACCTTCCTATCTCCTTCCTCCTCGTCCGCCACGCAAAGCTCGCCCACGACCGCCGCAATCGAGCCCTCGCGGCGCCACCTTCCTCTGCTTTCTTCCCCTCCAGCGGTCTCCCAAGCATCACCAAGGTCCGGAGCTCCGATCTGTGCGGCTGCCGTCGGATTTGTGCAGCTGCAAGCACCGGCGAGGGAGGAGGAGCACCGCAGGGGGGAAGGGAGCACCAGCGGGGGAAGTAGGAGGAGCACCGGCAGAGAGAGGAGGGGAGCACCAGCGGGGGAGGAGCATCGACGGGGGTGAGGACTGAGGAGGAAAGGTGACGAGAAACGCATGAGGGAGCACGCGTGGGATGGCTCGGGCCTGGCCAGGGGAAAACGACCGATTTGGTCATTCAACCCTGGCCTGACTATCTCAGTATGGATGGTCGAGTTAGGCCAGGCCAGGACCACGTACAAAAAAACCAAACACCGGTATTTGCGCCCCGAGCCGGCCTGGCTTGAGATAGCCCAGGAACCAAACACACCCTATAGTTCGTTGGCTCCGAATGTTCAGGCACGTTTGAGTCTGCATTGGTGCATTCCAAATCCAAAGCCCCAGGATTCTGCAGAGAATGCAAGATCTTGGAGACGCATGAAACCATGCTACTAGTTCACTTATCCAGCAGGCAGGACAAGTAACAAGATATGGTTTGTTGGTTCATGGTTAGAGAGAGAGAGAGAAAAAAGGCAGCGATTTTTTGAAATAAAAAATCACTCTGCATCATTCATGCCAAAATAATCTCAGGGGTGCATGGGCTGCGAGAGGAGAAGGACCGGTCCGATCTTCTCCTGCCGGTTGGCCCAGATCACGATCTACAGACCAAAATGGTCCGTATCAACAGCGGCCGAGAAAGAGAAGTTCCCGGCCCAACCGACTGACAACGCTAAGGTCAAAAGGCGGTCAATGGGTCATTTTCTCGAACATCTCACGCACGTCTTTCCCTGTACATAGTGATATATCCGGTCCAAATAAAAATACGTATATCATCACTTTTGAAGAATTTAATTTTTTTTTAAAGTTTGAATACTATTAGTGAGTATTATATCTCTATATAAACTTTTTTTATTGTTGAGATATATTTCACTGGCAACGTAATAATACTCACTATACATTAAAATGTGATTTCGGTTTTGTGTATGTTTTTTATATTAAACTTTTAAAAGGGACTACTTAATAGGTAAAACAAAATAAAAAGAAATGAGTAGAATACATAATGGAAATGAGAGAGAGAGACGGGACCACCAGCGGTGACACGACATGGCCCACGAGGCGCGCGTGCGGGGCGCTGCGCCGCGGCGCCTACGTCACCTCGCGCTCCGCACCGCACAGTCCGTCACGTGCACCGGACGCACAGCGCCGTGCCTGGACCGATTCCTCCGCGCGGAAGGGTTATCCGCGCCGAGGTTGCCACGTGGCGGGCGCGCAGCCCAGCCCCCGAGGAGAGAGAGAGAATTTGGCCCAGCTCCCGCTTCGGCGCTCGCGCTCGCGCTCCCGCCCCCGCGGACTCCACGATGCGCAGTGCAATCCAGTTTGCCGTTTAGCATCTCAGTCCCGCCGTCCGTTCCACGCCAGTCTTGCTAGACCCGGTCCACGCGGCCCGTTTCACAGCCTGTGGTGCCCACTTCTCCCTTCCGGCGCACGCACCGCGCCCACGCGGCATGCGCCACGCCCCCACGCCGTCGGCAGCGCACCGCGGTCCCCCCACGTCCGTCCCGATGACGTACCAACCGCCCCCCTCTGCAGTCGCTGCCACCACGGCCCCACTCTGGCCTAAAGCACGCCTGGACCCACGCGTCAGCGGCGTTCGCGCGGACGGGGTCTCGTCGTGGCCAGCAGAAGGGAGCCGTTATCCGAATTGCCCCGAGGCGAAAGTGGGGTTGCATTTATTTTATTTTATTATTATTAATATAAAAGTGGAAACGAAATCCCCACGCGGCCGTCCCTTGCCTTCCCCCACCTGCACTGCACACCAACACCGAGCGGCAGCGAGAGCGGGGAGCGCGTGACACTGACAGCGAGAGCGGGACGGGGCAGCGAGAGCGAGAGCTAGGGATAACCCACACCCACCCACCACCATGGCGACGCCCGGCGAGGAGCAGCAGCAGCAGGCGGCGCGGGCCGCCGCGGAGGAGGTCGTCTCCGTCGAGATGCCCGCGCCTGACGGGTGGACTAAGAAGGTATATACTGGGCTCATGACCACCCGCTCTGAACGCTTCCCTCTTCGACCGAACTGCTTCCTCTGCTTCGTTTCGTTTCGCGTCGAATTCGGGGGCTCTAGGGGTGGAATTCGCGCTGCTCGTGTGTCCCGCGGCCGGAATTCGACTTCTCCGGCCGCGAATTCTAGGGTTTCGGCGGTGCTGGTATTGTGTTCGAGAGCTTCCTTTTGGGGCGTTTGAGGGGTCTAGGGTTTGCGACTCTGCTACCCCGCCGGCCGGCCGCCGCGATTCAGGTGGGCTCGTGGCGTCGTGAGGTTCCGGAGCTCGATTTGAGCTGCGACGAGGCTCGGCCTCGGCCCCGAGTGTCCCAGCTCTCTGCTGCGCGCTTCACTATCCTATACTCTATGGAGTAGTAGGTGTGGTTGGTGAGCTACGGCCCCGTACCCGGTCCGTAGCTCCGTACGGTGACAATTCGTAGCTGGGGCGGTCGATTTGGATTTGGGACTGCTAGGGGATTGTCGCGGGAGAGCTGAGCCGGGGAGAAATTCCTAAATCTGGCCGCGATGTGTCGCTGTTCACTTGCTTTGTTTATTCACTGTACTGTGTTTGGAGGGTGTTTTGCTATTTGCAGTTTGGGTCTCTTACAATTCGGGGTGCTAGGGTTTAGCGTATAGGTTCCCAAATTTGATATTGGTCATGGATAGGCTAGGAAGTAGGAATTACAGTGATTTTGTTTAGGCTGAATGCTTGAGCTTGGTATTCGTACCCAAGCTATTACTTCAGAATTCAGATTAGGCTGTTGATTCTGCTGAGTGGTTGTGTGCTTGTAGTGAGGCTGAAATGGAGAATCTCCTGCAGCTTGGAGCCATAGCAATCACTGCTAATAGGGGCTTTGGCCTACCCATTTCTAGTTGTCCGTTGATTAATTGATGCTATAGGATAAATGTTCCAGCACTTTCTTCGGTTCGGGCTTGAAATGCTTCATCTAATACTTTAGACTAGTGGTTGATGTCGAGTAGTAGTGTGTTTGTATTGAAACTAGAATGGGGAATGTCCTGCAGCTTGCAGCTTTGGCAATCAGCCAATTACTGGTACTAGAGCTTTATCCCCTGTTCTCCAATTGGATGTTCAATTGTTCATTATTAGATGGTGGGTTAGCTTAGTGCTTTGTTTTGTTCTGACTTCTAACGCTTCGGCAATTACTTTGGATTCAAAGGTTTAGCATTGCTTTAGTAGTGGTGAGCGTGTAGAGAAACTGGAGTGGAGAGTCTTCTGCACTAGGAGCTGTTGAGTTGTTGATTTGCTGGTAATAGGGGTTTGTCCTACCCATTTCCAGGTTGATGTTTATTATTGTACATGATGTGTGCTTAGTGAATCAGGTCATATTTTGGCCCATGGTTTTGGTTTTAGTTTCATTTGGCTGTGATCAGTACCAGTTTTGCTAGAACAAGCGCTTGTTGAGCTGAATCATGCAAGAAATGAAAGCTTGATGCAACAGAACAGGGTGCTCCTATTGAGTGTTTGGAAGGTTTGAAATTGATCCATTTGCTCAGACGTAGTATCACTTGAATACCCACCTGAAAATCTCTTTGAGTTTAGGGGTCTGCTATTTGTTCATGATCGGATGTGTTTATGGTCGTTTCAGTATCCTTTTTTAACCGGATAACAGAAAAGTGCCAAGCAACCTTATTAGCCTAGGGATTACCTGTTCTGTGTATTTAACATGGTTATTTTTTATTCCTAGTTGGAGACTCATAGTGCTTCATAGGATTTACTGGTGGTGTTTTTCATTATTGGTTGTTGGGATGAGTGTTTCATTATTGGTTGTTGGGATGCACTTTTCATGCTATTAATGGCTGCAATATTAGTTTCTCTATTGGCTGCAATATTGTTAGTCTCTGGATCCTTGCTCTAGGTGTGAGCAGGATCCTTACTCTCATCGAGAGGATAGCACACAGAGATCTCAGAGTTGAGGCAATTTTTCTGCGTTTATTTCTCACACCATGCTATGCCAACCTTAGGGGTTGGGGATACATATTTATAGGCTGCTAACCAGCCAAGCATATGCTAAGATGCTAGTCTAAGATGCTGTCCTTGATGCTGTCCTAGATGCTGTCCTAGATGCTGTCCTAGATGCTAGTCAAGATGCTGTCCTTAAGATGCTAACTGCTGTCCTAAAAGCAGTTAAGGATGCTTTTACAAAGGACACAAGGACACAAGGACCATGTGCTCTTGCAGCACACACAACAGGGACTTATCCATCACTCTCCCCCTAAGTCTTGTGTGACTCCTTGTGAGGTATCTGAGCCATCCCGATCCTGGCGCGAAGTTCCTGGAACTTGACTCGCCCAAGGGACTTGGTCAGGAAGTCGGCGAGCTGGTCTTGGGTGTTGATGTAGTTGGCCCGGACACTCCCTTCCTCCAGGCAGCTCCTGATGAAGTGATACCTCACCCGGATGTGCTTGTTGCGCTCATGGAAGACTGGATTCTTTGCCAAGGCCAAGGCGGACTTGTTGTCCACCCTGAGCTCCACTGCCCCTGCGTCTCTGCCAAGGAGATCGCCAAGCAGCCGAGCCAGCCACAAAGCCTGAGTAGCAGCGGTAGTGGCTGCGATGTACTCTGCCTCGCAGCTGGACAGAGCCACCACCTGCTGCTTGGCCGACTGCCAGCTGATCGGACACTTGCCGAGGAAGAACAGCGTCCCGCTGGTGCTCTTGCTCGTGTCGATGTCGCCGGCGTGGTCGCTGTCGCTGTACCCGATGAAATGTGCCGCGCCGGGGCACCTCGGGTAGTGCAAGCCGTAGTCGGAGGTGCCCACGACATAGCGGAGGATCCTCTTCACGGCCTGCTGGTGCTCCGTCGTCGGTCGCTGCATGAACCGGCTGACGTAGCCGACGGCGAACGCCAAGTCCGGTCGCGTGTGGACAAGGTAGCGAAGGCTGCCCACAATGCGCCGGTACTGCGTCGCGTCCACCTCCTCCTCCGTACTCTCCCGGCTCAGCCTCAGCCTCTCTTCCATAGGAGTGTGGGCTGGGTTGCAGCCGGTGAGACCGCCAAGCTCCACAATGCGCTTGGCATAGGCAGTCTGGCGAAGGGAGGTGCTGGAGCTGTCCTGGTGGACTTCGATCCCCAGGTAGAAGGAGAGAGGGCCCAAGTCGCTCATCTGGAAGGTCGCCCTCATCTCCTCCTTGAACGCCTCGATCTCCACCTCCTTGGTACCGGTGATCACAAGATCGTCGACGTAGACACCTACCAGCAGGGCCTTTCCTCCACTGCCCCGCCGGTAGATGGCCGCCTCGTGCGGGCTTTGCTCAAAGCCCATCCCCTTCAGCGTGGAATCCAGCTTGGCATTCCACGCCCTCGGTGCCTGCCGCAAGCCGTAGAGGGCCTTGCGCAGGCGAAGCACCTTGCCCTCCTTGCCGGGAACTGTGAATCCCGGCGGCTGATGTACGTAGACCTCCTCCTTCAGGTCGCTGTTAAGGAACGCCGACTTGACATCCATGTGATGGACACGCCAGCCCTCTTGGGCAGCTAGCGCAAGGAGGAGTCGCACGGACTCCATCCGTGCCACGGGGGCGAAGGCGTCGTCGAAGTCGACCCCCTCCCGCTGCACGAAGCCTCGTGCCACCAAGCGAGCCTTGTGCTTGACTATGGCACCGGCTTCATCCCTCTTCAGCTTGAACACCCACTTAAGGGTGATCGCGCGGTGACCACGAGGGAGGTCAGCGAGCTCCCAAGTGCGGTTTTGCTCGATCGCGTCCATCTCCTGCTGCATCGCGGCACGCCATGCCGCGTCTCCCTCCGCCTTAGCGAAGGAGCGAGGCTCACCGTCCTCATGTGCCAGGTGCAGCTCCGCCTCGAAGTCGTGTACCGCCAGCCCAGGGACAGTCTGGTTGCCGAGGATGTTGTCCATGGTGCGGTAGCGTAGAGGCTCGTCGTCGTGGTAGGCGTCGACGCGGTCCTCATCGTCGGACAGCGGAGTGGTGAACTTCACCGAACGCTGACGGGCCAAAGCTGCTGGTGCTGATCTTGGAGATGCCGGCGCCGGTGCAGGAGAGTGGGGAGCCGGTGCAGGTGTGAGTGGCGTAGCCGGTGCAGGAGTGCGTGTAGCCGGTGGTGGTGGTGGACTCGCTGGTGGCGGAGGCGGTGGAGGACTCGCCGAAGCTGATGGCGAGCCGGTTGCCGAGGAGGACGAGCTCGGTGAAGATGAGCTGCTAACTCCCCCGGCTCCCTCCAGGTGGACGTAGTCGACGACGAAGTCCCTGAGGGTCGAAGCCGAGCCGTCGTCCACCGCCTTGTCCCAGGTCCAGCCTCGCCCTTCGTCGAACACGACATCCCGGGAGATGCGGACGCGCTGTGTCGCAGGGTCGAGGATGCTGTAGGCCTTGGCGCCCTCCGCGTAGCCGATGAACACTCCTGGAGTGCTCCGGTCGTCGAGCTTGCCGACGTGAGTGAGCTCCTTGGCGAACGCCAGACAACCGAAGACGCGGAGGTGGCTCACCCCCGGCTTCCGCCCGTGCCAGGCCTCGTACGGCGTCTTGCCGTCAAGCGCCTTGGTGGGCGAGCGATTGAGGAGATGGACGGCAGTCATCACCTTCTCCCCCCAGATCGCCGGCATCCCTCTCTGCTTGAGGAGGGCGCGGGCGGTGGCTACCACCGTCTGGTTGCGGCGCTCGACGACGCCGTTCTGCTGCGGGGTGTACGGCGCGGTGAAGTGGCGCTTGATCCCCTCATCGGCACAGTACGTCGCGAACTCAGCCGCCGTGAACTCGCCGCTGTTATCCGTGCGCAACACCCGAAGCTTGCGGCCGCACTCCTCCGCAACAGCTTGGTGGTGTTTGATGGCGTCCGCGGCTGCCCCCTTGGTGTCGAGGAGGACAGCCCACATGTAGCGGGACATGTCGTCGACGAGGAGGAGGAAGTAGCGTCGTCCTCCAGGTGTAGCCGGTGTCACGGGGCCACACAGGTCGCCGTGCACGAGCTCCAGCTTCTCCTTGGCGCGGAAGCTTGCTTGGCGGGGAAAGGACAGCCGTCGCTGCTTGGTGAGGACGCAGGTGTCGCAGAACTGCTCCACATGGTCGACGCACGGCATGCCTTGCACCATTTCCTTGTTGCCGAGCTGCTTCAGGGCCTCGAAATTGAGGTGCCCAAAGCGCTCGTGCCACCGCCAGGCCTCATCGTCCCGCCGAGCTGCAAGACAAAAGGGTTGCGCCACCTGTACGTGAAGAATATGAGGCGATTGCTCCCCCTGTTCACCTTGGCGAGAAGTCGGTGACGGGGATCCCAAATGCGAAGCACGCCGTCGTGGATCTCCACGCGCGAGCCGTTCTCATCCAGCTGTCCCAAGCTGATGATGGAGTTCCTCAACGCGGGGATGTAGTAGACGCCGGTGAGTAGCCGGTGCTCGCCGTTCTTGGCGACGAAGATGACGGAGCTGCGCCCTTGATCTCCACGGCAGAGGCGTCCCCGAACTTGACAGAGCCTCGAACGTCGGAGTCGAGCTCGGAGAAGAACTCCCGCTGGCCTTTCATGTGGTGGGTGGCGCCGGTGTCGAGGCACCACCCATCGATCTTGCTGCCGCTGCCGGACCCGCTGTTGAGGAGGGCATGTGCCTTGGGCTCGTCGAGGTGGAGAAGGGCCGCTGCAACCGGTGCTGCTGGAGGTAGCTCGGCGCTCGCATGTGCCATGAACAGAGCTTGTTGCTCCTCCTCTGCCTGCGCGACGTGGGCCTAGGCGTGTCGTGGCTGTCTGCAGTCCTTGGCCCAGTGACCAGCACGACCACAGTTGTGGCAGGTGTCATCTTGTGCCGGCTTGGGCTTCTCGGCGGCGCTGCCCTGGGCACCTCTGCGGGCGCCGCCCTCGGCGCGCCCTTGCGCCCTGGCCTGGGCGCCTTTACGTGGCTTTCCGCGCTTGCCACGCTTGCGGCCGGCTGTTGCGGAAGAAGGCTCCCCCTTCTTCTTGTCACCTTGGCCGGCAGCCCACTGCTCCCGGGTGAGAAGGAGCTTCCCACCAACGGTGGCAGGCCCCGAGAAGGGTTGTGGCTCATCACCGTCGACGACCTTGAGGCGACCTATTGCCTCTTCGATCGACATCGTGGAGAGGTCCAGCAGGGACTCGATTGAGCGAGCCATCTGCCTGTACTTCTCGGGGATGCAGCGGAAAATCTTCTCGACAGCTCTCTCCTCGCTGTAGGTGTCGTCGCCAAACTGCACCAACTTCTGCAACAGTGTGTTGAGACGGAGAGCAAAATCATCGATGTCCTCACCAGGCTTGAAGGCCAGGTTCTCCCACTCCTTGCGAAGTGCCTGCAATGTGGACTTGCGGGCGCGGTCGCTGCCGATGCGTGCTGCAGCAATGGCGTCCCAAGCCTCCTTGGCAGTCCGCATGCTGGTAAGCGAGAACTGCATCTCGGACGGGACTGCAGCGATGAGGGCATTCAGTGCCCGTCGATCCTGGTCGTAGTCGACGTCGCCGTACTGGACTGCCTCCCACATGTGCAGCACCTGAAGTCTCACCTTCATCACCGCAGCCCACTCAACATAGTTGGTCTTGGTGAGGGTAGGCCACCCACCACCGGGGCCAACGTCCCTGGCAACAGCCTGGTACCCGTGGTAGCCACGGTACCGGTCCGGGGAGAGAGAGCCACGCTGCCTACGATGGCCGTGCTCTTCCTCGACCCGTCCACCGCCGTGCCGGTTGCCCTCGTGTCCGACACGGCCGTGTGTGCGCTGCTCCTGGCGCTCGAGCCAAGCGTTGGCTCGGCGTGCAGCACGCTCGTCCCGCTTGGGGAAGTCCTGCTCGCGGTCCAGTTCGGCGTCCAGCCACGCAGCAGCCTCCCGCAGACGTATGGCCTCCACTGCCCGCTCTTCGCGGGCCGCGTGGTTGGGGTCGCGGTTCCCTGCACTCGGAGCGCCGCCGTCGCCGTGCGCGCCTCCTCCAGGAGCGTCGCCGGGCTCGTGGGCGTGCGCAGCTGCCCACTGCGCCGCTCGCCCTCGCCCTGCTGCCTCTCCAGCTGCTCAAGGTCCGGGTCGGCGCTGTCATCAGCAGAGATGGAGCTGCTGTGACTGCCGCGCAGGTCCTCAACCTCCTCTGCGGCTGCACGCGCTGCATCCGCAGCTGCTGCTGCCTCCACCTCCGCTCTGGCTGCTGCCAGCTCCGCTTGGGCCAGCCTCGACGCCCTCGCTGCTGCTGCAGCGGTTGCTGCCGCCGCTCGCCTGCGCTCCTCTGCCGCGGCGAGGTCGGCCTCCTGCCGACGCCGCGCGCTGGAAGCGGCCGAGTGCTGAGACTGCCCTCCTGTGGTCATGGCGCGCTGCTGCACGAGGGGCAGAGGCTGCCAAAACAGTTGCTACTGGCTGCTGGGGCTGCTGCGAGGCAGGGAGCTCGACTGGAGAAGGGATTGAGCAAGAAATGCTCAGGCTACAGGATAGTACGGCTCTGATACCACTTGTTAGTCTCTGGATCCTTGCTCTAGGTGTGAGCAGGATCCTTACTCTCATCGAGAGGATAGCACACAGAGATCTCAGAGTTGAGGCAATTTTTCTGGGTTTATTTCTCACACCATGCTATGCCAACCTTAGGGGTTGGGGATACATATTTATAGGCTGCTAACCAGCCAAGCATATGCTAAGATGCTAGTCTAAGATGCTGTCCTAGATGCTGTGCTAGATGCTGTCCTAGATGCTAGTCAAGATGCTGTCCTTAAGATGCTAACTGCTGTCCTAAAAGCAGTCAAGGATGCTTTTACAAAGGACACAAGGACACAAGGACCATGTGCTCTTGCAGCACACACACACAGGGACTTATCCATCAAATATTACTTTTCATGCTGAACTTGAGTGGATTGAAATTGTTTTCTCGCTAATTATGTATCCAGATTCTAATTATTTTAGCTAATATTGTTTGGACGTTTGAGTCACATTGACTGTAGTGCAAAAAAAAAAACTAACTAACTTTCTGCCTGCTTCTTAGGGTCACTAACATCTGAAATATCTCCTTTAGAGGCTAGGTTCTGCCTGTTTTCAAGTTCTATTCCTGTCAGGGCAGTAGCAGTACTTGGCATAGTTAGCATACTTCCAGTCCAGTTCATGTGAGAGGAATATGGCATTGATTATGGTGGTGAAAATCATGGAGTGTAATGCGAAGTTAAAACTCTTTATACTATCTCTGAACAGTGTAACACTCTAGTTATTCTTTGTTGATTGTGATGCATACCTAGCACTAAATTGGCAAGTATGCATTCCACTGTCTCCAAGCATTCTTTTTTTACTGACCCACCTGTGTCCTTGCTGTTCTTCTGCTTTGCAATATTTACATCAGTACAGTTTTTCCATGTGGTGTTAATGACTACCTGGTTTTGGAGCCAGCTGATGGATAAGTCTCTGTGTGTGTGGGCTGCAGTACGCAGCACATGGTCCTTGTGTCCTTGTGTCCTTTGTAAAAGCATCCTTGACTACTTTTAGGACAGCAGTTAGCATATTAGGACAAGCATCTTAGGACAGCATCTTGACTAGCATCTAGGACAGCATCTTAGACTAGCATCTTAGCGTATGCTTGGCTGGTTAGCAGCCTATAAATTTGTATCCCCAACCCCTCAGGTTGGCATCGCATTGTGTGAGAAATAAACCCAGAAAATTGCCCTAACTCTGAGCTCTCCAAGTGTGATCCTCTCGATGAGAGTAAGGATCCTGCTCACACCTGGAGCAAGGATCCAGCGACTGACACCAGCTGCTTTCTCAGTTAGTGGTGCCTATGCTTTTTAATATGTAATCCTCTGGATGATAGACAAACATCCGAACATTAGATGATACCGAGGCTAGTACTGTTCCACAACATTATTTTCCTGGTAGTTCATGTGTTCCCTTAACTTCTGATTTTCAAAGGAACACTTCTCTTTTTCCTTTTGCCAGGAATCAAAGAGCTCTTAGTAGGCACTCATTTCTTTTTTCTTGAAATTACAGGAGAGCTGCACATCATTATATTAAGAAGATGAAAAACAGGGACAAGTGCCATACAACACACAAAGAACCCACCCACCCACACACAGACACACAAGGGACAAACACACAAAGAGCACCCCCCCCCCCCACCACCCACCCCCACCACCACCACCACCACCACCACCACCACAACCCACCCACACACACACACACACACTAAGATAGCTGTTACCAACCTGGCAAGGTCCATGATGCTCCACTAAGATGCACAGAAGTCCAATGCTGTGTCTTTGGTGTTGCTGAAACCAAAAACCAACTTTCAGAAGCCTTTTACACAATGCTATACCAGTCTAGCAGAAGTATTTGACAATATACAATGTGTGCTTGATGAGTGTTTAAGTAACAATATAGAACGTGTGTAAGTGGAGCATGTTCCGCTAGTTTAAATAAGAGCCAACTTGGTTGAAGCAGTCTGCAGTGACATAATTTTAGAAGCTGAGAGTAAGAGCATAATAACTTTGATTGAAGTAGTGGCATAATTTTAGAAGGTGAGATTATGTTTAATCCAATGATCCTGGCGGTGAAATGCTTTTGCATTCGGACTTTCGTGGTAATCCTGTTGATACACACACACATCTTCACTTGGGGCCTCCTTGCCAGTTTCAGCATCTTCTTCGGTTTGAGAAGATGAAAAAAAGGGAAAAGTGCCCATACAACACACAAAAAACACAAAGACCCACCACACTGTCCTGCTGAAGCGCAGGTGGGGAGGACAACTCACCCATAACCACGAGCTCATCAGGGTTGGCTGTCTTCTGCAACACCGGTGGAGCAGATATCTCGCTCATAATCATGAGGTCATTGATATCCTCCCTGGTCGCACAATCAGCCACACCGCAAATGTGATCCATGTACCGTGACAATTTATTAACGGGGTCAAGGGGTTCGAGGACTTTTAGTGAAGTGCCCATGAACAAGTCGTCCTCATCGGAACTGATGTCCACAGTGTGTGTGTGTGTGTGTCACACACATGCTGCTGCTGCCCTTAGGAACACTCGTGGCTGCGAGTCATTTTTTTCTTTAGTTGGTGGTTATCTTTTGGGAATATCTGATTGCATGAACTAATATACTTTCTTTTTCTATGTTACAGTTTACTCCTCAGAGAGGGGGAAGATCTGAGATTGTTTTTGTCTCACCAACTGGTGAGGAAATTAAGAACAAGAGGCAACTAAGCCAGTATTTGAAGGCACACCCTGGAGGCCCTGCTGCTTCAGAGTTTGATTGGGGAACTGGTATATACCTTTTACTACCCAGTGCCATAGGCTCCCGCACTGCGGGGTCTGGGGAAGGGAAAATAGCCTGTAGCCATCCCTGCACAAATGTGCAGAGGCTGGGGCTTGATATACCTTTTACTACCACTCCTTGTTATTTCTGTAAATATCTGGCTCTAATAGAAATGTCAATGTATTTTAGAAGTCTTATATTCTCCATCACACACACACATGCACACACAACACAACACACACATGCTGCACACACACGTTGCTGCTGCCCTTAGAAACACCAGCGCCTGCGAGAGTCATTTCTTTCTTTAGTTAATGGTTGCTTTGCAAACAGGTGATACTCCAAGGCGTTCTGCTCGCATTAGTGAGAAAGTCAAGGTATTTGATAGCCCAGAGGGCGAGAAGATCCCAAAACGCAGCAGGAACTCAAGTGGTAGGAAGGGAAGGCCCAAGAAGGAAGAAGCCCCTGAAACTGAAGAAGCCAAAGATGCTGAAACTGGCAAGGAGGCAGAGGAGGCCCCTAGTGTAGATGCCACAAAGGAGGCTGATGTGGAGATGAAGCCTGCTGAAGAGGCGAAGGATGCACCAACTGAAACTGGAGATGCTGAGAAGGCTGCAGACAAGGCTGATGATGCTCCTGCTCCAGCACCAATGGAGGAAGATAAGAAAGAAACTGAGAAACCAGCTGAATCTGTTGTAGCTCCTCCTGCGCCAACGGAGGAGAAGAAAGAAGATGCGAAGCCAGCTGAACCTGAAGCTGCAGCCCCAACTGAGAACTCAACCCCTGCTCCTGCCGAGCCTGCTCCAACGCCTGAAACCAAATCAGACGCTCAGCCTGCTGCTATTGTCGCTCCAGCGCCTGAACCTGAAGCAGAGCCTGCTGCTGTTGTCGCTCCAGCGCCTGAACCAGAAGCAGAGCCTGCTGCTGTTGCTGCTCCAGCACCTGAGACCAAATCAGATGCTGCTGCTGCTGATGCAGCGCCTGGAACCAAGGCAGATGCTGCTGCCGCAGATCCAGCGCCTGGAGCCAAGCCAGAGGCGGCTCCAGTAGAGAACTCCGCTGACAAAGGCGGAAGCCAGGAGAGCCAGCCCGTGAACAACGGGCAGCTGCCGCACTCAACGGTGAAGTGCATCTGAAGCCGGAACCAGGAGCCGTCTGGTGCTGTGTATCTCATTTAGGAAGAAACATTTGCATTGTAATCAGATAAAGCATGTTAATTAGTCAGTCTGACGCTGCTGGGTGACAGGTTGGTAATTAGGGTCTGCATTTAGTTGTTCTGTATGGCTGGTGTCGCCGCCGTACATGTATCCACCGCCACCATCTTCTTCTTGGTTGTATTGTACCTAACTCTGCGTAAGCATATTAATCTTAGGCCATGTATACTCCGCTCTAATGTCTGTCTGTATCAGTGTTCCTGTGCTTCTATGTGTATTCTGAAACTTGCATAACTAGTTGCATGTTGTATGGAAATAAAGAGTGGCTGGGGTATGTATGTGTGTGCGCGGGATAGTGGGATACCCATTCTGCACCAAATAAACCCAGCCAGGAACAGCAGGATGAGAATCTCATCCGAACCTGATGCTATTTGTTGACGTGATGTTTGTGCTGAATTCGTGTGGCTGGGGATGCGTTCATGTTTCTTCAACTTCCTTTCTTCCATTCCATTCCATTCTACATGCTGTATGTGTATGATACATAATACCATGCTTCTACTTTACATCTTATACCGCCGGAATCCGCTGAGAAGTAGTATTGACAGATCAGGACAGCCGGGGCGGTTTGGCGGTGGTGGCGACGGGGGTGGTCACCGGCGGCGAGCGGCACACGGGGCACGTCGGGTGCAGCCGCAGCCAGCGGTCGACGCAGCGTTGGTGGAAGGCGTGCGCGCACTGGGGCAGCACGCGGAGCACGTCACCGGCGGCGTACTCGCCCAGGCACACCGCGCAGCACGCCGCTGCGGCGGGCGCCTTCTTGGTCGCTGCCAGTGCCACCGCCCCGTCCTCCTTTTCTTCGCCGTACACCACCTTGGGCAACGATCGGAGCGCGGCGTCGTCGAGCCCGGCCTCGACGTCCTCCACGCCACCCACGAAGACGGCGGCCACCATGCGGCTGCGGGCGAACGACGACGACGACGACGACCACCGGCGCCCGGGCGGCGGCGGTGGCGCGGCGCGGTGGGAGCACGCGCGGAGCAGCGCGGCTATGGTGACCACGGCCAGCACGCTGGCGACGGCGAAGGCCGCCTCCAGCTCCACCATCCGCGACGGCGAGGCTTGTTGCGGTCGAGTGAGTGAGCGAGCGAGCTTGGCTGATGACGGTGCTAGTGTTGCGTGCGATGCTAGTGTTGTGTGTGTCTGTGTGGGGTGACGACGGAGGGAGGTGGGTTGCTTGTGTGTGTTGGGAGGTGGGTTGCTTGTGTGTGTGGATGGGCGGATCGCAACGCATGGCCTGGCACTAGCAGCCTGGGGGTGCCTGGGAGAAGCCTGGCGAGGCCGATGGCACGCGGCGATAGTGACACGTCAGGAAGCGACAGAAAATCTAGACCTTCATCATCGCTAGTCCTTGTTTTAGATTGCTTCCAAATCTAATTTTTTTCACTCTCTCTCCATCACATCAATTTTTGAACTCATGCATGGATCATTAAATAGGTAAAAAAATAACTAATTATACAGTTTAGTTTAAAATTATAAGATGAATCTTTTAAACCTAGTTGGTCCACGATTGGATAATATTTATCAAATATGATAAAAGAGTTACTATTCATCAGGTTGAAATTTTTTATAATCTAAACAAGCCCTCAAGCTTAGGATAATACTATAATATAGTTTCTGGGGTTAGCTAGCACAATGTTTGAAGGATTATTATAGGTTCATCTTATCATGCATAGCTGCAAAACAAGATCTTTTAACATCGTTCAAAAAGAGAAGAATTTTTTTTAGCACAAACATGCGTCTAGTGTGACAAACACACGCTGAACGAATAGGCTATTTGTCCGCCTTGTTTAGTGTGGATGTGGCCAAGTGGGAGTGCAGGCGGAGCTAACTTAGTGCCACTGTGGGCCCTAAATTACCACCCTTAAATTTGTTTAAGATTATACTGCAACAGATAATAAGCATCCTAAAACCATGAAGGTTTCATTTTTTTTAAACCACAGGTACAGACGCAGACGCTCAACACACACACTCACATCTATTAACAGACGTATGTGCGTAAACCATATTCCTACGAATGCATCCAAAAGACTGCGTCAACACTTCTCGAGACTGATGAAGTCGTCACATGCGCTTTGCTGTCAACAAAAACATCACATGAAAATACAACATTATTAAATGAGAAAAATACGACCACCTATGCCAAGTTGAGAACTTAGAACCCAGGTGAGTAGATTTTTATCATGGGGAAG
This sequence comes from Bothriochloa decipiens, assembly GCA_023333625.1. Taxonomy (NCBI): domain Eukaryota; kingdom Viridiplantae; phylum Streptophyta; class Magnoliopsida; order Poales; family Poaceae; genus Bothriochloa; species Bothriochloa decipiens. The sequence goes on from CM041646.1 coordinate 4,291,147, forward strand.
TATGGAGGTTGCAGGATGTCTAGCTTGAACTCCTGATTCTAGATTATATTGGCCTTCTCGTAAACTTGAGTTGTCGTTCTCAGAGAATTTCTTGGCCGGAGAGGAAGTATATGATTCTCAGAATTTGAAATCAAACATGAAACCTTGCATGCAAAGGTCGTGAGGTCACTGGCTCTTTATTTGACTCTTCTTATACTCACTTTAGAAAAGATATGAGAAGAACTTCCCCTCGCCACCACGTCAGACGCCACCACGGTTTTTTAGGTAAACAGCAGGACCTTTATCTGCCTTTTAATTAGGATAGAAAGAACTTTTACACTGTGATGACATAAGATGCGACCTTAAAAAAATGGACCCAGCACACAAGGCATTCTAGGAGCAACCTAAACCTAATGGCCCCACCACATCACAGACCAACATAAACACGATAATGATTTTCATTAATCCGGACGAACATAAACTTGAAAACTAGAAAGAAATTAGGATGTAAATTTAAAAGTTATTTTACGTTGTTCAATTCAATATATCATCCATCACCTTTCAGTTCCAAGCCACTTGCTAAGGGCGCCGTTTGAAAGTTGTTTCCGAATATGCATCTGTTTTTCGCTCTTTTCAAATGTTCATCAGGTGAATGGTCCATACTTATTTCTAAAAGTACTTGAAAGAACTTGGACCATGTCTAAAAGTAGTTAGAATAATTTAATTTGCGCCATGGAATTTTCATTAGTACTATTCGTCTAGATGCTAAAAATGACTGATATACAATAAAGGCACTGTTATTATTAATCTAAACGTGCCATTTTGTCTTTTCATCGTGGCATTGATCAATTTCTTTTTATCTTACGAAATGAAGATCCAGTATCTATGTCGATTATATATGTAACCTTTTGCATGCATATCAGTTGTAAACAAGGGTTTATTAATTTACACTACCTCGTACTATACTTCTCTTGTTCTATTACTGGAATGATAGATACTAGCCACGTATGTAGACCTGTTTGGTAGGATGTCATATTCTCTAATTTCCGTTTGGAATGATTTTATTTCTTTTGTGTAGAATACTTTGTGCATGAATAAAAAACCCACTGTCCATTTCACAGAGTTCATCTGACTTACGGCAAGAAACCAAATCCATAATCCCTTCCAAACATGGCCTGAGGCCATGGAGAGTAGTGTCCAGTTGATGTGAACCTCAAATTGCAACGTGTTCTAGAAAAAAAATGTGAACCTCAAATAACAGAAACCTGTGAAGATCACTGAGAATAGAAAGGATATCCGTCTTAAGAAATATATGGAAGGCTAGAAAATATAATATGGGTGGCTGGGACTTGGTTGCACTGTGTAGTGCCTTTCGTGCATCCATACCATTCAGCAGCACTGAGGATGAGTCTAGGCCTTGTTTAGTTGACTTAAAAAGGTTAGAAATTTCGCTCTCTCAGTCACATCAAATGTTGTGTCGTATGTTTAGAGCATTAAATGTTAGTAAAATAAATAACTAATTACATATATTAGTCGTAAATCACGAGATGAATCTTTTAAGCCTAGTTAGGTTATGATTGGATAATATTTATCAAATACAAATAAAATGCTACAATATTTTTTAGGCTAGAAATTTCAGGAACTAAACGAGAGCCTAATCCAAACTTGCTTCCTTTGTGTGGCTGACGTGATGTTTCAACTGAATTTTCGTGGCAGTGTGCACACACACGTAGCTGTTGTGCACCTGTGTGTGCTGGAGGATTTGCTCATCTGCCTTGCCTTCTCAATCTGCATTGCTAGCTCTTCCATTTCATTACACACACACACGCAGTCACACAAAATGCTTTCACTGTAGGGGTTCCCTAAGAGGATCAGAGCTGGGTGGGCGCGGCGAGCGGTGTCGCAGCAGGGCTGGGCCTGGTTACCGGCGGCGAGCGGCAGACGGGGCACGTCGGGCGCAGCCGCAGCCACCGATCGACGCACTGCTGGTGGAAGACGTGCGCTCACACGGGCAGAACGCGCAGCACGTTCCCGTCGGCGTACTCGCCTAGGCACACCGCGCAGCACGTCGTCGTCTCGGTGGCTGTCGTGGTGGTCGTCGCCACAGTCTTCCTCGCCTCCTCCTCGCCGTCGTCGCCGTACACCACCCTGGGCAGCGCCTTGAGCGCGGCCCGTCGAACCCCGCCTCGACGTCCACATACACGGCGGCCGAGCTGGCGCGCTCCTCCCGCGCGCGCGCCGCCGCCGCCGCTGTGTCCATCGCGGGCGCGGCGCTGCGGGCGCACGTCAGCAGCATGAAAGCTATGGTGATGACGGTCATGACGCTGGCGACGCCGAAGGCGACCTCGATCCAGCTCCACCATCCCGGCTCCCGGCGGCCGGCCGGCGCCAAAATAAAGGCCGCCCCGCCTGCGTGCCTGCGTCTAGCTAGCGCGCAGCCTGCGACAAATGAACTATGTGGATCGGAGGCATTAGCTGCTGGGTGGTGCTCCATTGCATCGGCGCAAGGCGCAACCTGCCAACGTCGTCGGTCGTGCAGTGTGCGAGCTGACGAGTGATTAGTGTTGCATGGCGAAAGGTCATGAAGCCAACCCAAGGTGCCCGGCGAGCAAGTAACCGGGTGACGTGATGTGAGACGACCGACCTTGACGACGACGACGACAAATAGAAATACGATTTTCCACGCGTTGTTGGATTGAGAATCGTTTCAGTTGTGTTCTTGGCAGTTTGATGAACTTTCAAACACATTTCGTAGACTTCAGTCGCTTGATTTCTGCCGAGATTTCTGCCGAGATTTCAGACGATGCTCCTTCTTCCTGCTCCGGTTCGAGGTTCGGCGTTGGGGACGGGATTTGTTGTTCCTGAGCTTAGGAGGGGGCCCATGGGAGAGGCCGGCCGGACTGGCAGTGGCAGCGGGTTGACCGGCAGTGAGCTCGGCAGCAGAGGCGCCGCCAACCGGGTGTCATATTCTCTAATCTCCGTTTGAAGATTTTATTTCTCTTGTGTACTAGTAGTAGAATATATACTTGTGCCATGACAATGTGATTCATGCAGGAATAAATAAAACCGCTATGTGAAATCGATTTCACAGAGTTCATCTGATTCCACGTTTTAAATAGCCCGCTATAGCCTTTCAGAATACTAAAGGCTAAGCTATGCCGCTTTAGCCCTAAACGCTATTTGTCGCTATTAGCTCCATTTAGCCCGCTAAATCTGCTAAATAGCACTCATTTAGCCCGCTAAGCATTGGGAGAAAAATGAACAGGACTATCAAACTAGTTATACAAAGATAATCACTTTAAACTCATGTGTTTGTGATAGTACTTGTAAGACTATTACTTCTTAATTAATTTTTTAATGAGATAGAATTCACTGATGTTCGACATATATTTTGTTTAATCGCTAAATAACTTAGCCCGCTATAGCTTTTCTTAGCCTTTGAAAAAGACAACCTCTAAAAGCCTTAACCCGCTATTTAAAACAGGTTCTGATTTCTAGCAAGAAAAGAAGAATCTAAAATCCTTCCCAAACAAGGCCTTAGCCATGGAGTACTGTCCAGTTGTGATTTGTGAACCAAAACAATACAAAATTTGCTCATCTGCATTGCATATATGCTGTATGTACACACCGGGGCTTCCCTGCCAGACCCCTGACCCTGAGAGGTAATCGGTTCAGAGCTGGGTGGAAACGGCGAGGGCGAGCGGCGTCACGGCAGGGCTGGGCACCGGCGGCGAGCGGCAGACGGGGCACGTCGGGCGCAGCCGCAGCCACCGGTCGACGCACAGCTGGTGGAACGCGTGGGCGCACTCGGGCAGCACCCGGAGCACGTCCCCGGCGGCGTACTCGCCCAGGCACACCGCGCAGCACGTCGTCGTCGTCTCGGTGGCTGTCGTCGCAATCTTCCTCGCCTCTCCCCGCCAGATCCTCGTCTCCGTACACCACCTTGGGCAGCGCCTTGAGAGCAGCCTCGTCGAGCCCCGCCTCGCGTCCACGGCCACGGCCACGGCGGCGGTGTCCTCTCCCGCGTCGGCCCAGCTGCCGCGCTCCTCCCGCGCGCGCGCCGCCGCCGTGTCTGTCGCGGGCGCAGCGCTGCGGGCGCACGTGCGCAGCAGGAAGGCAATGGTGACGACGGCCATGATGCTGACGACGGTGAAGGCGACCTCCAGCTCCACCCCCACCATCGATCCCGCCGGCCGCCAAAAGGCCGCCGCGCGCCCCTGCGTGCGTGCGACGATGTGAGCTATGTGGAGGCGGCAGCGCTAGCTAGCCTACTCGATCGAGGTCGACGCAATGGAACATCTTTTAATCTCATCAGCTGGTGGCTGGTGCAGGTTGCAGACTTGCAGTAGAATATCGTGCAGTGTGTTTGAGCTGGATCTGACGTGTGGTTGGTGTTGACTGTTGCATGGCGAAAGGTCATGAAGCGATCAAGCGAGGGTGCATGCCCGGCGCGCAGCGCAAGTAACCGGGTCACGACGACGAGGAGGAGTCGACGACGACGGCGGCCAATACAAATATGTGATTTTTTCTCTTTTTTTTTGAACAAAATATCTGACTCTTCATGCGCAGTTTGAGGAATTTTCAAATAATGTTCGTGTATGGCAAAGAGGCTTCATTTTACTGTAGGATGTACGAGGTCATGACATGTGCGCTGGACGCCCTTTCCATGTCGAATTTATTACATCTGTCTTGCATATATAGAAAGCGGGCGTACAAGTCCAGTTACACGTTCCTGGCCAATGAGTCAATGACCTAAAAACTCGGAGAAGATCCAATACCCGAACTCAAAGACCAGCTAGAAGCCATTGAACAGCAACTCCCACAACAACAAGGCACACCTTCAGAACCAGAGTATCCAAAGAGAGCTCACTCAGTCACTCACCAACACCACGTCAGCCTCACCAAACAAGAGATCTTCCACAGACAGAGATACACAAAAGTATGGCCTATTAAAGGCAGTAGAAACACGTCGCCAACCTTTTCACCTCCCAAAACCATCATCTCACAACAAGGACTACAACCACAACAGAAAGGCAATGTTTTTTGCGATCGGGAAATATAGCCTGTTTTTTATAAGAGGAGTGAATTATAGACGCAACTATGAGATAATCCTCATAACACTAATTAAAAACCACTAAACTAGTGGTGAGTGACCTACGATAAACAGAGGAACAAGAAAAAAAATAGAGAGAGAGAGCACGACTGCCCTCGACACTCAAGACATACAACTACGCAAAGATTGCCTGCAAGATTAAAAAACGACTAAGCCTACAAAGCATTGGAGCACTGTCCAATAGCAATGGCAGCAAAGCATCTGCCAGTGAATAAGTGACTATGCCAAGCATCTACCGGAGACGCGACCAAAGATCCAAGTGCAGTAAAGCTTTCGCCTAGCATTCCACCGACAACCAAGTTCAAGGGGAAGAAGCGCAAGTGCCTCCTACAGCAAAGTATCCACAGCGACAGTGGCATCACATTCTCGGCAGCAAAAAGCATCCGCCAAGAGATCAACGACAAACGACGATTATGGCGACAAACCATCCACTAGAGAAAACGATGGCAGCAAGGTCAGGAGCTATAGGACAAACCAAAGCGAGTAGAGTTGAGGCACACACAGACACAACAAGGACTCCACACCAAGAGGCGACGACATAGCAGTACCCAAGGATGATGACAACGACCACACATGGGAGTGATTCTTCAACGTCGCCTTCAAGAAGAGGTGATGCCCATGGGACGTTATCTCTGCTGAACTTAGAGGCTTCTAAGGTGGGGCTTCTGTCCAGAATCTAGTAAAGATAGTGTAGAAGCAATGAAGCATGGAGTTCAACAATGACGCCTCCACGGAGGTAACGTGGCGCCCGAGGCGTGAGTACTGTCGTCCACTTGACCAAAACCGGAGTAAACTTTTACCTAGAACCCATGCAATAATTGCCACATCACCATGAGACTCGCAAGCACCACACCCCGCCCGCGATAATTCTGACTAGCCACAATGGGCAGGCTGTAGGCCGGTCAACTGCTAGATCTGGGCCGCTAGTGTCAGCCAAATGTAACGTCCTGCCTCCTCGAGGCCGGGCCCGCTTACATCTGGCCGCTTATCTAGGACATAGACTGTCTTCACAGACCAACACTAGTCTTTTCTGCGCACTTTGTCCTCACTCGTGCGCACCTGGGAAGACTTTCCGGTCGGTCACCCATCCCTAAATTGCTCCAGGCCAAGCACGCTTAACCTCAGAGTTCTTTAGTGATGGGCTTTCGAAAAAGAAGTTGTAACTTGTTGGTATGAGTATCCTATTAATCCTATTAAGCCCTGGGCCAGGGTGTTACATACTTACCCCCTTAGGAGACCGACGTCCTCATCGGTCAACCCCAGGCTAGGAATGTTCCCTCTTGGCCACGTCCGTGTGTCCAGTGCCAGCGCATGTGTCATGCTGTGCGACCACTCCGGATCCACACCAGCCATGCACACCATGCCTGCGCAACTGACACACGCGTCTGTGAAACCGCAAGGGTCGGCTCTGATACCATTTGTAACGTCCTGCCTCCTCGAGGCCGGGCCCGCTTACATCTGACCGCTTATCTAGGACATAGACTGCCCTCACAGACCAACACTAGTCTTTTTTGTGCACCTTGTCCTCACTCGTGCGCACCCCGAAAGATTTTCTGATCGGTCACCCATCCCTAAATTGCTCCAGGCCAAGCACGCTTAACCTCAGAGTTCTTTAGTGATGGGATTTTGGAAAAGAAGTTGTAACTTATTGGTATGAGTATCCTATTAATCCTATTAAGCCCTGGGCCAGGGTGTTACACCAAAGGTGGGCAACAACTATCTGCGACATGGCGGTAGGGGATGCACGCTGACACCGCTGGCCAGATCCCCTGGCCCCGGGCTCTCTGGAGGCAAGCTACCACTCGAAGACGCAGATGTTGGGGCTGGGTGCGACTGCCAATGTCAGAGGCCTCGACCAAAGCACTAGATTTGCTCATCGCTGGACAGAGAAGGCTTAGCCGACCAAATCCAGTGTGCCCCTTGCAGCCTCGACCGTAGCTAGTTGAGCAAATGCGGAGCACGGCCACCAGGCCCCACCTAGACACTAGATTCGGTCACCGCAGAGTTAGATCCGGTGCCTAGGATCTTCGCCTAGCCATGAGTGTCGCCACTTGAGGTGAAGCTTGGGGAGGACTAGAGGAGAGGGGAGGGGTCGGAAGCAGAGAAACGATGCATCAATTGCCTTCTTGTTCAGTGTCACCATGGGCCACCGCCTGTGACAGAACCGACCAATTTATTAGAGCACAAGCACGTAATTCGCCATTAAGATAGCAAAGTACATGATTAAGACTTAATAAACCCGGTAGTCATTTCTGAAATCTTGAAGGATTTCCAACTTTTTGGCATAGCCAAGATCGTAATAAGTTTAGCCGTCACCATTCACAACATACATAGTTCGCACATAGTTTAAAACATCGGAGTTCGAAATAAGTTACTACAACCCAAGTTCAAATTCGAAATAAAGCGAAAGCGATTTAATTCAAATCCACACACACACCCTTATTTCAAATACAGTGCCAGTTCCTTGGTCAATATCCAGCAAAAGCATAAGGTAGAGTAGAGTGACCATGCCCAAGGTCTAATCATCACCCAACGCGGGGTAGAAGCAGTGCTGGCAATAGCCATAGTACATCTCACCATCTGCAACAATATGGGAAATAAAACCCTGAGTATGAGAATGTACTCAGCTAGACTTACCCGTCATAAACTAAAAATAAATTGACTCCAAGAGGTATGCAAGGCCGGATAAGTAGGATAGCTGACTCATAAGTTGCGGAAAAGCTTGCATTAAAGGAATAATTTATTATAACCTCCTAGCATTGTATTTTAGCTGCATTAACCTTATTATGCTAGATTAGCACCTATACTAAACAAGCATGGTAATAATTATTCAATAAGAATAGTAACCATTTCTGGTTGAGTATCTTTCAACGTCACAGCTCAACTATCTCCTCTTTGTTCAAGTTATTACTACGATGCCGCTGCTCAAGTCAAGTGTTCACTGTCTAGGAACGATGGCGATTATAATCGATTACTAACCAGCTAGTGAGGTATTCCTCACACAAACCACATTCACCCGCTAAAGTGAGCTATAGATCACCGAAAATTCGATTCGAAAAATCACGGGATCAACAGGTACCATCGTATCCGGGAACCGCCCGGCTGCCTTATTCAGGGCGACCCTGACCTCAGACTTACTCTCCGCGTAACCCGTGGTCCCCCATCTTCTCCAATAAAATGCGTATAGCAGGTCGACTCTCGGCCCAAACCAAACCCAGGCTTCGCGGTCGGAACGACTTATCCTTCCAGCTAAATGTGAGGCATGCGTTCAATATGACTTGAGGACGTACAACAGACGGGGTTCTAGTTCAACACAGACGGGATAACCTCACCGAACCTCCAGTTCAGTCCCAACACCAATCCCATCCGGTCTCGATTTATTATATCCACAAGGTTATCCAAGATAACACTATATTCAACCATTCTGAGCCACCACCTATAACTCGTGGATGATAGGAAATCACTCGACTTCTATCAATCTAGTTAAAGCAAGGTTAAGCAGATAATCGCACCTGAACCTAGCAGGGTAGAATTATATCAAGTGGGCAAAGAATATAATTAATGCAACAACGATATAAGACAACGCCTATAACTTAATGCATCAAACAAGTAAAGGTCTCAAGTTAGATATTTTGTAAACCACAGGGGGAATGCTCCGGGGCTTTCCTTTTAGGAAAGAGCTTGGCTGATGGTCGGGACACTCAGGAAGCTCAACCTCGGGATCCTCTTCTGCTGCTATTCCCTGCACCAAGGCTTCCTGCTGGCCTTCCTTTCCTTGTACTCCGGGAACTACTGTTTCGAGCTCTGACGATCCTGTATGATGCATGGTGCGTATGAATACCACGAATACATAGTAAATACAAGGTACATGCTGATGGTGAATGAATGCTCAATTGAAGATAATTGACATGATTTTAAAACATGTATGATAAGCACATGTCATCTGCATTCTCTTCTATAATCAAATCTTATACAAGCCTCATATTATAATTTACTTACACATTAAAAGGAATTATAAAAAACTATTGTTTTGCACATTACCCTCTACCGAACCAAAACCAATAACAGATTTCACCTATCACAAACATCAGAAAAAATATTATTATACACATGAAATAATGACTTAAAGTATTATTAATTATTAAAAGAAGTCAGGGCAGAACTGCAACATGACTTTAGATTACTCAAAAAATTCTGTAAAAATTACAAAAGCTTAAGCATGCCTAATGTAGACTACCATAAAATTTTTAGGTCAAAATAGTAAGTACTTTATCCTACACAAAAATAACAATACAGCACAATTTAATGGGCATAAAATACTTTGTACATAGAAAAATGTCAAACAACATATCTCAGAACATTCTTAGCTCTAAATTAGCATCAAAACACTCTCCAAAAAGTTTCATGCATAAATCACTTATATATTATTTATTATGAATTATTTATCATCTACTTGAAAAAGGCACCATAATTAAACAGGATAATATTTATACATGATATAGCCTTTCAACATTTTTCACAGATAGAGCATGACACAAGAAGGCTAAAAAACTTGGATTCATATTTTTCTAAGCAACAGAGAATTACTTATGCATTTTTAAAGATAAAGGCATTTAATAGGGATAAATAAATTTATACAGAAAAGTATCATAAAAAATCATATTTCATATTTTTCATGCATAGATCTACTCATAAGAAAAATACTACAAGTTGTACCAACTCATTTGGACTAAAAATGAGTGAGATATAATTTTTCAAAGCTTTTACCAAAAATCTAAAAAACAGATTCTTTAAAATGAAATAGAAAACAGTTTTGCACCGGGAACCCTGGACTTTCCAGTAATTAACCGAGCCCTAAAAAGAAACTCTCTGTGTCTGGCAGTTTTACACTTAAGTCCGAAAAAGAACATAAATGACGCACGCGGTCCACACCGAGGGGAAAGGTCGCCGGCGGTCGGCAATCTCGCCGACGGCGAGGTCTCCGGCCAAACTACGGCCACCATTCGACTCAACTCAACGTTTGCAAACCCAACGGTGTACAAGATGAAGGCTATTAGTGTGGTTTTGACTGACGGCCATGCGCGACGGCGGACGGCGGCGAGGGTCGGCGGTGCGCCGGCCACCACGGGCCACGGCGGGTCACAAGGACTAGCCTACCAGGTACAGCAGGCCAAGGCGACTCGGATTAACCAGAAAACGTGAAGGGATGTTGGCCGAAACGACAACGGTGATGCATGCCGGCGAGCAGCGGCGTGACCCGCGATGGCGGTCGGCCAAAATCCGACGAACCCTAACCCTAATCGATCCCATAAACTACACCAACCTATTCAACTCATGCAGGCGACCACAATGCGCAAGATAAAGGAGGGAGAAAGGGGTTGCTCGTCATGGTGGACCGCGGGCGGTCGAAGCGGCCATGGCCGGCGAAGGAGGAAATGGTCGATTCGACCTCTACCTTAGGTCATTGGGGCAGGGAGTGTGCGCATGGTGTGCCTCACACCACGGCGGAGCTACTGGTGAGCTCTGGGAAGAAAATGGCAGGGCTGTGAGGTGCGGTGACGATGCGAGCTTTGGGCAGCGGCAATGGCGGCTTCGAGCTCGCTCGAGCTCTGGCGAAGAGAAACGAGGCAAGGAGGGGGCGTCTGGTGGTGGTGGGTGGAGAGTGAAGGCGAGAGGCGCGGTCGGGACGCATTGAAGTGAGCCAACGGCCGGAGGGCCAGGCCATGGCATCGGGCTTCGGCGTGCGCATGGCGCGCGGGCAGGCGATGCGGGACCGGGGCGAGGGACGTGTGGGCGAGCAGTGGGGCCAGACCGAGTGCGGGGCCGAGCGGCGCTCGGATGGGGAGGCCAAACAGCGGGCAGCGGCGTCGCTCGGCGTACGGAAGCCACGCGGCCGGCGTCGGCATGGACACCGTCGGCGCGAGGAAGAAGAAGAGAGGGAAGAAGGAGGCCGACGGGTGGGTCCCACTGCGCCAAGATTCGTGCAGAACTGATTTATTCCATATTTCAAAAATTAAGCCGAATTTGAAGAAACTTTTAAAAGATGAAATGTTTCTCTCAAAGAGTAGAACATTTCACTTTTAAACATCACAGCCTAATTCTGCCTAGAATTTGAAATTCAAAAATGGGGATTTAAAATCCATTTAAAATTAAAATAAAAACATTTTTATAAACTGTTTTTGATATTTTTGACCCACTTCCAGGCCTTTTCATGAAATGCTCCAAAAATAAGTTTTGCTCCAAATAATTTTCTCTACAAACTTCATTTAACACTCAGTCCCAAACAAGCAATCTATCACATAGCTCTAGTTCAAATCAAAGCAAGCACATATTTCATTTTATCATTTCATGTAAACAATGACTATGCAAAAACATGATTATGCTCATGATATGCAAGATAATGCATGCTTAACACCATGGGTGTTACACCGCCACCACACGCAGGAGGGAGCGGCGACGACAGCTAGAGTGTAGTGGCCTCAAAGGAGCCTCGCGACGCCGTGGATTGGCCCCCCCGAATCGCCTCACAGAGACGAAACCTAGCTAATTCAGACTATTGTGCGAGCACATGTACAAAGGGCGGTGCAGGGGAGAGAGAGAGAGAGAGGGATCATGAGGAAGAGCAATTGCTCAATACTTGCGTGGGTTTAAAATGATTATGTGACCATGAAAAAAATAGGAAGAGATCTTAGACTACTTGCACTGGGGACCTCTATATGTTACTGCAGTAAATATAGAGGTTGAAAACCCCACAGCATGGAACTGTAAAGCCACCACTAAAATTGTGGACCGGCCTGCAAACGCCTAATGTGGGGGACGTACGGCGCGTGCGCTATGCGTCACGCGGGGCTCGCGCGTCCCTGTCCCAAGCCCATCGTCCTCCACGCGCAGGGCCCGCCATGGAACCGTCTTTCCCAAGCGCGCGAGCAGAGAGGAGAGGGCCGAGGACGGAGCATGAAGGGGATGCACCCCACCACCAGGGAAGTGGACTGCCGCCTAGCTAGGGAGGAGGATGGGTGTGCCACAGTGGAGATGGAGAGCGAGAGCGAGCAGGGAAAGGTTAGAGCAGCGGAGGAGCTTTCGCGGCGGCCCATCCATGGCGGCCATCCCTGTGCGAGCTTCATGGCAGAGGAGCTCAATGTCACTGAATCTTCTTCTCCTGGCTACATGAACGGACGCTCCCTCCCTCGATGATAGGAGGCGTGCCCTCGCCACACCCGACCCTTCCTGATTCGCGGTGGCGCTGGCCGGCCGCATGCGATCCGCGGTGGCGCGGACCTCCACTTGCCGATCCATGGCGGCATGAGCCACCTCTCCACATGGGCGTGTCCTCCTCCTTGCTGAAATGACCTTGATTTTCATGAAGGGAAAATCCACAGAGTTAGAGTGTAATATGACCATTTAAATCACATTACCCGATAACAGTTGAATACCATAATCCATACATCGAACAAAAGAGTGCAATAGAGGAGTTTACAATAACTTATTACATCGCCACTTGGCGGAATCAGAGTTCATGCAGCAAACAATAAAAGCTTGAGGTGCGGAAGTTATCATCTTTGATCCAACTTGAGCGTAGGTACGAAACCCTCAATCGCTGTACTCCCCAGATGAGTACTCACTCCTTGAACCTGAAACCAAATTTTTAGTATGATTTGTACTGGCCACACTCCCATTCTATGCATTACTTTGTGGAAGTTGGATGCAAAATGGATATATCAAAAGGAACCTATAAGGCTGGGGTTTCCTATGCATTAATCAGGTATATAAATATCAATATAGTAATCAAGTTTTAAACATATTCCCATTCCCACATCTATCACCATCCATATCTGTAGCACCATCCCAACTCCTCCAACACCATCTCAGACTCAAGTCGACAAGCAAACTCCCTCTCGGCTTGCCTCAGCGGCCCACAGCCCTCAACCTGGCTTATGATCGGAAAATCACACTCAGAGGAAGGTAGAACACTCTGCTCACTAGTCCGGTGCATCCTCCTAAGGAAAGGTCCATAGCCAACGAATTGGATTATGTATCGATCGATCAACCATACATTCTGCAGAGGTTTCACTAATCCACTAGATAACCATGATCGGTGTTGATCACCACCTAGGTATATTCTGGGCGCCTACTGCCATAGAACGATGCCACTCTACCATCCAGCTCTAGATCGCTAAAACTATGAAGAGAGCATGTATCCGCTCCCGTAGAGGATGCCATGCCATGTACCACTCCCGAAGGGGGTGCCATGATCGTCTCGGTAGGGTATTAGCTCCATCTCATGCATATACCTCCCTAGCACTACTCGCCTAGTAGTAGTGGCATCGATCTATCCAACGGTTTGGCCGCCTCCCCCCATGGAGAGAGAGTGGAAAGTAAGAGATTCGAAAGGTCCAGATACCAGCGCAGTAGTTCCTAAGTGTGACCAAACTGGGATATCTTCATCAGAGTTTATCTTTAACGTGCTACCACGGCACCTTCGTCCCGGGCTCCACCTCTCAGAGGATCACACCCAAAGACCACCATCACATCTCAGTTAGCCTGCCACAAGCTTCTCTCATGGGAATATCCAGATCCATTCCCTGGCAAGACTTGCTTCAAGAGCTCATCGTAGATCCCGGCTCGATCGACCAACCCTCACCCTACTTCTTGCCGTAATTTCCACCCCAGACCTAGACATAGCATCATCAGCTCACATGCTCATCTGATCCATCAACTCACACATCACCAGCCTGGCACCCTCCAGGCCTTCCCAGGGTTCATCACGTTGCATCAAAATGTAAGCAAGTGAAGTATATGTATATATAAATATATAGCAGATAAGTAGGTGGCTAACATAACAGCGGGTAAGTAGGTGAAAGTTTACAACAAGGTAGGGCTCATCAAGTAATAATCTATCATGCATTCCTAACACAGGCAATTCATTATAGCAACAGGAATTAAAGCACTAGCCATACTACATTTGCCATGTGTAATGAGATCTACGAGGTTGGGTGAGGTGTGGCACCTTCACTGACGTAGCTGTCGGACTTCTCCTGGCAGTCACAGTCGTCAGACTTGTCCTCGCTCAAGCCTGTAACGAGAATTAATGGCCACGGGAGTGACCCCTATAGATTAGCACAAATAATGAATGCCAAATAGAAGATCCAAATGCACTCAAACATAGCTTAGATAGATAGGGCTCGATTTATAGAAAATTTGGATATGTGGATCGTATTTTTCGGAGCTCGTATGAATTAGTTATGATTTTTCAAAGATTTAACCATTTTTTGCAAAACAAAAGGGCCGATTTATCTGGTGCTGACATGTGGCAGCACGGGATTGGGCCACGTGTCACGCGCGGGTCAAACAGAGACAACTCAGATGCTGACATCATGCTGACGTGGCTGATGACGTCATGCTGACGTCAGCGTTGACCGGGTCAATAAACATCTGACAGGTGGGTCCGGGGTGATGTCACTGCTGATGTCAGCAGTCAACGGTCAACGGTCTGGTGGGCCCCACTGGGCCGTTACTGGACCGTTAATGGGTCGAGTGGGCCGGATATGGGCTGGGCTGGTCCCACCACGTGGCACGCGCTGGTGCGGCCACATCATCCCTCTGGATCCACCACGGGCTCGGTCCACAGCTGCTGGTCCACGGTACACCGTCCTCTCTGGGGTCCACTGGCAGCGGCTCATGTCCATGTACGCCAGGTGCACGGACGATTCCTCGGGTCTATACGGTCCACGTCTTGGTCCATCGGTGCACCGGCTCGGCTCGGTCCCACACGCAGCGACTCAGGTCCATGAACACTGCGTCCATCTCCTTCTGGTCAATCTCATCCCCTTCCTCTGTCTCACCAGCCCGACGGCGGGGGCTCCCCGTCGGCGAGGAATCTCTGATTCCCGGCGACTCAGGGGTTCTCTGGCTTTATCAACTAGCCCATCAGCTCCAGGACGTCAAGGCGAACACGATGGTGGGCTTCAAGGCAATAGCTTGGTTCCCGGCGGCATGCTCCATGGCGGACAGCGGCTCGACAGTGGCAGCGCTCGGTGAACTCTTCGCACCGAGCATCTCCAGGTCCAATTTGACGCACGGGAGCACGATTGAGTGCACGTAGCACCTTCCCGGGGCGCCGGTGGTGACCAAAAGCCACGGCGGAGTCCGCGCGGGCAGCAACCCTCGCGGTGGGGCTCTGGCAGAACCTTGGTGCACGCAATGGCACTCCGAGAGGGTCCACGGTCTCCATGTTCTTGCCCAGTTGATGCAGCTCATCACGGCGGAGACGATCCTCATCCTCTTGCTCCCGGCGGTGGTCGAAGACGATGGGAACACGGCGGTGCACGGCGGCGCTCCAGAGCGGCAGTGCTCAGGCATGGTGGCTCATGCCGGGGCGTCGGAGGCGTCATCCACGGGGCTAACGTGCGCATCGGGTCCGTCTCATCAAGGCGAGTGTAGATCCAAGGTCAAGGTGGCTTGGGGCTCAGTGATGAGGCAGCAAGGTGGCCTCGCCGTGGCGGCGTGCAGCGCGGCGGCAGACATGGCGGCACTCTGGTCCGGCATCCACCTGATGCCGTGGTCCAAGGGCTTGGCTAGCCTCGTGTGTGTGTGTGCGTGTGTCCAGGTAGACCGGTGGGGGTCTCGGCCCACGCGCTCCCAAGGCGGAGCGCCATGGCTAAAGCAGCAAGGGCGAGGTCAGAACGGGGGTACGGCGACGCTCACCGGCGTATGACACAGATAGGAGTTACGGTACGAAGTCCAAGCGGCTCCGGCAGTGGCGGCTCATGGTATGGCTTCTACTCCTTGCTCCGGTGCACAGTAGCGGCTCTGGTACAGCGGCAGCGGCCTTCTTCCCCAACTCCAGTGGCGGCGGCTTGCTCCTTTCCCCGCCTTCTTCTTCTCCAGCCCCCTTCTTCTTCTCCAATTGGTGGTCTGGTGGTGAAATTGGAGGGCCACCGGTGCGGCGACGCGTCCTGGGAAACCCTAGGGGCGCCGGGGCTTGTTCTTATAGGGCGGAGGTGGTAGGTAGTGAGGCGATGGCACGACGGAGGAAAGCTCGGGCAGCCAAGGGCATTCCGATCCGGAGGAAGCTTCCAGGAGGCTTCCTTGGTTCCTGTGGGCTCCAGCGGCAGTGGCTCAAGCCAAAATGGCTTTGCGGCGAAGGGAGCGAGGGGACAGGCAGGGGACAGCGGGCGTACGGTGGTTGCGAGCGCGCACGGAAGGTAAAGGTCCTCGCAGCCGCGGACTTCTTGTGCAGGGGTTGTCGGGCTAGGTGGCGAGCGGGCGCGCGTCGATGAGGGGCGAGACGGGATCGAGCGGCCGGAGGCATGGGCGGTTGCTCAGGCGGGCGCGCGCGGTAGTGGGGAAAAGCAAAATGGTCGGGTGACCTCAGCGGCGCTGATGACATGTGGGTCCCACTGCGGGGCCCACTCGTCAGCGGCTGCGGCGGCTCTTCCAGCGCGCGGACGCGGGTGTGGGCGCGGGCGCAGGGTGTTGGGCCGTCTTGCTGGGCCGGCGTGGTGAAGAGGGAGAGCGGGCGAGCGCGCGGGCCAGCGGCCTTGTTGGGCTGCTTGCGCGGGAGAGGGAGCGAGCGAGAGGGCGGCCGACTGGGCTGCCTTGCTGGGCCGCTGCGGGCACGGAGGGAGATAAGAGGAGAGGCCGGTGCTGGGCTGGTCGGGCCGGATTTCTTTCTCCTCTTTTTCTTTCATCTTTCTCTTTTCATTTTCAAATACATGGAC
>CM041646.1:4308358-4337690 GCA_023333625.1 Bothriochloa decipiens
GTCCATGTATTTGAAAATGAAAAGAGAAAGATGAAAGAAAAAGAGGATATATATATATATATATATGTGGTGTGTCAACTTTATGTAACAAAGTAGTGAGCTTACAAGGCCCTACTATTGTTAGGGTATCATTCCCTTAATATTTATTTCTGAAAATAAATATTATGATCTTCTTTTTATTATTCATTACATAAATCAATAAAGATCCAAATCAAATTTAAATGCAACATGCCACATGTGCTATTGAAACATTGAAGTAAAGCTATTGCAACATCATGTTATAACATATGAAACATTGATCATGACATAAGACATTAATTTATTTATGATCACATGAATGCTATGCATGACATGATAGGGATATGTGCATGTTTAGGATGTAGATGATGACATGTCACACTCATCACTCAAGGTTTTGTCGAAAAAAATTTTGTAGCTCGAATTTTCGGGTTGTTACACTTGCCGATGCCGACGCTGACTGGATCTCGCCCTCGGCAACAGCGGCGGTGGTGGGGAGCTCCTACAGCAGCGAGCCCGAGGCCAGTCATGCCCGTGGCCGGCGAGCCCGATGGCGTCGCGCCCGAGGCCGGTGGTCCACTGCCGCAAGCTCCGCCGGGAGAAGAGGAGGAGCGGCGGGAGGGCGGCCAGGTGAGAAGAAAGAGAGAGAATGAGGCTGCCGGGTGAGGGGAAAAATAAAAAATGTAACGTGTGGGTCTCACGTGCTATAGAGTAGAGATATAAAGGATGGATGAGTGCAGGAGAAAATGGTATAGAGGATAAAATCTCGCTGACTAGGATGGAATGTTCACTTTAGAGCATAAATGTAGAGGTTGAAGGGTGCAGATAGTCTTATAGATTTAGATTTCTCCTTTCCTGACAAACCAACCTTATTTCCTAAACAAACTAAATCTTTTTTCTAAACAAACTCTATTTTATTTTCCTAACTTTTATAAAACCTTCCATCTATTCCAAATTCAACTTTCTATTTATTCCAAATTCATACGGGAGGAAGGGAATTGAGGGGAATTGAGGAGGTGCGATGGTTGTGTGTCCTCTAGCCCAGCGTGCCAACTGCCCACACACAGGAAGTGGCTGAGGCCGGCTTAGGTCCGCCGGCGACATGGGTCGGCGTGGGCGGGCGGCCGGTGGCTAAGGTTTGCACAAGTGCTGGCGCAGGCAGACGGTGAGGTTCTGCGTGCGCGGGCGGCCGGAGGCGAGGTCTTGGGCATGAGGGTGGAGGTCCTGCTCGTGCGGGCGGCTTGCGCGGGCGGACGACGAGCTGTACAGGTGGGCGACCGCCGTGGGTGCAGCTGCGTTCTCCGACAAGATGGTGGAATTGCTTCCTTGAGAGATTGTGTAAGTTCTTCATCCTTATCTATGTGGAGGATGCTCCTATCGCGCAATGCGGTTTCTCAGAAGATTTAGGAATTATTTAGCTTACTGCTTTGACCGAAGTCAACATAGGAACCCTATGCCTATTTTTTTATTTTTTTAATAATGCAGACATGTTTAAATTCGCTCTCACAGGAAGTCGAACCCAGGTCTGTTGGATGCTACTCAGGTGCTGTAACCATTAGGTTGGAGACCCTTTCACGGCACACTGCATTTCTCACCCACGAAAGATAAGAATCCCAACAGAAAAGGCACACTTGTCGATGAAGAGGCAGTTGGAGTTGATGAGGAGGGCAAATACTCTGACACTGAATCCCGTGTTGCACTTAGTGATAGTAGCTATGACTGTGAATTGACTGCATCTTCTGACTCTAGTTTATCTGATCTTGAGTATGAACCTGACGAGGAAATAGTTGATGAGGATGATGAAGATGATATTCCTGTCTTTTCTTTTGACGTTGATGATCCATGTGTTGATATAGATGCGATATTTCCTGATGTGAATCAGCACAAATCAGCATTAAGACAGCATGCAATCTTGAATGATTATGCTTTTTGTATTGTGAAGAAAGACAAGAAGCGATTTTGATCCAAGTGCTTGAGAGCAAATAAGGGCTGTAAATGGACTTTCTTTGCATCTACCAGCAATAAATCCCCAGGATGCAAGGTACTTATCATGTAAATATTAGATAATTTATTTTCTTTCCTATGCACAAATGTCCATTAGTTAAACACTGTACATGTTTTTTTGTGCAGGTTAAGAAGAATGGGTCAATTCACAGCCGTGGTGGTGTGTATGCGGGAGTGGAACATAGAGAATGTATGAGTTTCTGATTATTGCAAGGTAGATTACATCAATAACAATCTCTCCGAATCTTTCAACAATTGGGTGAAGAACGTCAAAGATTTGCAGATTGTTGAGATGCATGACAAGATAAGACAAATGATAATAACCAAGTTTGAATTGAGAAAAAAAGATATCTATGAAGATGATAGGCACAATACTCCCAGCTACCAAGGCTCTTACTACTAAAAGCAAATCTATCAAGGGCTTTGAAGTTTTAAGCTGTGGAAATGGTACTGCTGAAGTTATTGCACCTACAAGTTCTGGAGCATATTTAAGGTACGCAGTCAACTTGGTGCTTAAGATATGCAGCTGTAGGGCATGGCAAGTGAGTGGAAAGCCTTGTAAACATGCTTTAGCATTTATTGGAAAACTTACTAAAGAGGTACAGATGAAGGACTATGTCGATGAATACTTTTCTGTTCAGAAAGGCATATTCGGGAGCCAAAGCTAAGGAGAAAACCCGGCAGGCCAAGGAAATCAAGGATCAAGACATCAGATGAGCCTGGTGCAAGCAACAGAAGGAGATGCCATGAACTAGGCCATACAGACAAGAAGTGCCAAGGAGGTCTAACTGCTAGAGAGAAGAGGCTTTTATGTACTGAGAGTGCATCTGGAGAAGGAAGCAATGGTCCTAGCACTGCACACACATCACAAACAAGGCGCACGGATACAATTAGTTCACCTAATGAATCATTCAAGTATGTGCTGATCTGTACTCATTCAGCTTATTAATTAGGGCCCAATTAATTATATTTTGAACTCACTAGCACTCATATGATACATTTGCATAGCTACTGATGCAATTTTAACCTGTCTTTTGAAGTAAGTGTTGCTGCAAGTCAGATGGAAGGAGGAACACAGCCAACTGGCAGAGGCGGAGGCGGAGGCGGAGGAAGAGGAGGAAGAAGAAGAGGAAGAGGAAGAGGAAGAGGAAGAGGAGGAGGTGTTTCAAGGCTTGCTGCTTGGTTCGATGGTTAAAGATGACCATTCGTTTGATATGGAATGATTAGTCACCTGGACATGTCATTTTGACAAATATAGTGCCATTATTATTTTGGGTTTGGGATGTGACCTGGATATGTTATATTTTGGCATATAGTGCCCTTATTTTGGTCTTGATATGATCTGGACATGCCATATTGGCATATACTGCCATTATTTTGGCCTGATTAGATTCTGGACATGTGAACCTTTGTATACTGATTAATAGCTTACTGTGTGATACTTGCGCCATTATGTCTTTTGTAAGGGTAAATATGTCTTTGTAAAAGCATACACACACAATGTTAGCCCCACTTAACAGAATGAGGGCAGTGCTAACATTACGGTTCAAAAAATAGGGGCAGACATGAGGGGCAATATGCATCTGGAGATCAAAATGAGGGCTGATACGCAATTGGCCCTGAATGATTCATGATAGAAAATTGTAGCATTCTTCTTACTATAAGGAGTGTATACTGGGCTGGCACATGCTAATCCATAGAATTGAATTTTCTACTAAACAAAGGTCTGGCCAATCCTCATATCAGCACATGCCAAGATTCATGGCAGCCAGCGAGATCAATCAGAAACACGTGACAAGGGGAGACCAATTAGAACATATCATACACATGGCAGCCAGCGAGATCAATTAGAACATATCATACACGTGGCAAGGGGAGATCAATTAGAACATAGTATATCAGTATCTGCACACATACACATGGCAGCCAGCTAGATCAATAAAGAAACACGTGGCAAGAGGCACGTTGCATGCAGAGTGATTGGAGCGAGCCCCAACTAATCTTCCAATGTATCTTCAAGACAGTATCTCTCGTCTTCCTCAACAAAGTCGAGAAGGCACCATGTGAGCCTTTGCTGGACAAAGACTTCTTTGGAGGGCAACCTACCCACAGCTTCAATGAACTTTGTCCGTCCAAGTGAGAAATCTTTCAAGCCTTCGATGACCGCACTTATCCAAGGGGTCAAATGACCGGTCTTCACTGCAAGATTCACAATCTCAAAAGAAGCTCCATCTTTGATGTATTTCATGCGAAACACCTCATGCGACCTTCTTCTGCATCCATGAGAGATGCCATGAGCTTGCATCCCATCATGGCATGCTGCTGCGACACATGCCAAAGTGCAGAACTAAAGCCTCCGAGCTCGATGATCTTCAATTTGTTCTGATATCTTCTAGCCAATAAGACGAGGACTTGAAGACATAACCTCTGAGACTCTGCATTTCCAATGAAGCTTCTGAGCACTATGGTAGCAATGAGGCCGCTCACGTCCTCAATTGCTTCAGCATCTGCAGTATCTTTCTCCACGTCAGAAAGCATCTCTAGGCCCAGTCTGTCCGCTTTTCCATTTCTTGACAAACAATTTCTGCAAAGGAATTTTATAACCTCCGAAAGACCCTGCATGCTTAGGTGAGCTATTTCTCTGATGTCCAATGTTGATCCTGACCTTTGCAACTGCTGATACAAAAACAGGATGTCCTTTCTGTTGCTTACTATCTTTAGTGAAGTGAGCCGTCTTCCAGAAAATTTCTGACCAGATACATTTGGGCAAGCTATGACTCTTTGCCACTCTTTCTTTTCTTCATCAGTAGCAATTCTCTGTAAATAATTTTCATCAGATTCCCTTTCCTTCTCAAGCAACCAATTCTGAACAGAGTTTACATCTTCTATCTTGTTTGTCTCAACTAACTCTATTCTTGCTCTCTCGCATAAAGGATGAGGCGTTGTTACAGCTTCATATTTTCTAGAACTTGCATTCATGCCCTTTGAAGTAGCAATGGTGGTATCCTGCATAGCATATAAAATGGAACTTTTTTAAAAATATATTCATTGAGGGAAAAACAGTCTTATCAATAATAGTTCATGACTATACAGAAGTAAAGAAATCCATAAAGATTTTGCAGCCACAATCAGACTACATTCCTCCTAGCTAACATAAACCATCGAAACAATATCAGACAAAGGCTGGTAAACTGCACACCTAAAAAATAGCATCAGAGATTACTTTCATGAAAACGTTACCATGAAACTAACTTTCTTTAGCTTTCAAAAATCCTAAACAATTTCAGACATATTCCCAATTTAGTACACTGAAATAAAAGACAAATATTTTCTGCAGAAAACCAGTAAGTCATTTAAGTTAGGTAGGCCTACACTATGCCTATCAAAGGTGCTGAGCCAAATTTGAGTGCCAATACAAGGAAAGTAAGTCAAACATGCCTTTTTAAGTTTGTTCACATCATATAATCCTCCAATAGCTATTTAGAACACAGGACAAAACAACATTACATTAAGTCCTAACTCTTGAGCCTTCTCAGTCAGGTGGTATGTTTCCACACTCTGCTAAATTAGTAATACTATGTTCAATTAATTATTGAACTAGCATAAATAGATTACAGGACTCATCACAATCAGAAAATAAATCTGACTCACTTTCCAGAGTAGATCATATTCCAATTCATTTTGTGTTTTCTCTTGCACTTCAGCACAATTCTTCAGTTCTTTTACCTTCAGATCCTGAGAACACCAATATCATTCAAAAACATGATAAAGGTAAATAACTTATCATAAAGCCAATTCAAACAATAGCATTATATAACCTATATTGACTAATGTGACGATGCCTTTGACAATGGTGAGGTTAAAACTGTGGCATTAAAAAAACTGGAAAAGTTTAACTTTTAGATGTTCTCCCTCCCTCTGGTGGTATACAACATTTGATACTTCAAAGGTACCAAGAATGTGATATGGAAGTGAAGTCACATGATACAGTTATAGCAATTTTTTTACAATTACACTATGACAACCAAAAATTCAGTTAAAGGCAATGGAAACCAGTCTTATCTACATTTTAGAATCTAACACATAGTTACAATATACATTAACAACATGAACAAAGTAGCATAAAACCACTAAGTTCCAGTTTAGTACACTGAAATAAAAAAACCATTAAGTCGTTTAAGACAGACCTACACTTTGCGGTCAAAGGTACAGAGCCAAATTTCAGGACAATACATGGCAAATAAGTCAAACATGCCATTTAAGTTGGTTCACATCATTTAAACCTCCAATAGCTATTTAGGCCATGTTTAGTTCCCTCCAAAAGTTACAATTTTTTCACTCTCTCTTCATCACATCAATATTTAGCTGCTTGCATGGAGCATTAAATATAGGTAAAAAATAACTAATTACACAGTTTAGTTCAAAATCACGAGATAAATCTTTTGAGCCTAGTTGGTCCACGATCGGATAATATTTGTCAAATAAAACGAAAGTGATACTATTTATCGGGTTCATTTTTTTCTACGATCTAAACAAGGCCTTAGAACAGAGGCCAAAACAAAATTGCATTAAGTCCTTACGTTGCTGTATGTCTCATCCATATGGTCATATCGTGACACTCTGTTCTGTAGCAGTTGGTGAAATATCAGCTTTCTCTTCCATACCCTGCGAAATTAGTAATACTATGTTCAGTTACTTATTGAATTAGCATAAATAGATTACAAAACTCGTAACAAACAGAAAGTATATTTGACTCAGCATTCTTTCGTTCGTTTACTTTCAGATCCTGAGAACAGCAATATAATTGGAAAACGTGACAAAAGCAAATAAGAAATCCGATTCAAATAATACCATTACCTAACCTATATTGACTAAACATTTGAAACTTCAAAGGTATCAATAATGTGATATGGAAGTAAAGTCACATGACATAGTTATATTATTATTTTTTTACAATTATGCTATGACATCCTAAAATTCAGTTAAAGGCCTCTACATTTTGGAATCTATCACATAAGTTACAAAATACATTAACAACATGGATACCAGAGCATGTGAAATCACACCACAGAACCGTAAATTTCAAAGAGGTTCATTTAAGCCTAAAATCATTTGGCAAAACAATACAGTAGTGTTGAACTGATACTGTCTTTTTTTCTTGAAAGAAACAGATACTCTGTATGACAGTAAATGTCTGATAGCCTGTTCGCATATATGGATAGAACTATTTGTAGAAGAGCTGACAGAGCTAAAACAAACCTTGGATTCATTCAGAGATGTAGAGGGGCACTGGTGACTGGAACGGTTTCATGTTCTAACACGCTTAGAAGAATGCGGCTTAGACTCTGACATCTGAGCGCACTGGGATGGTAAGGTCTGACATTGGGGCGCATTGGAATGAGATGCCGCCCTTGCCACCGAGCCTCCGACGAGTGAAGGAGAGGGCAGCGTCCTCTGCAGAGTGAGCTCCTTTGAGTTAGTGAGAATCGAACACAGAAGAAGAAGAAGAAGATTGATCACCTTTTCGGTTAGATTGACGGCATGCGGGACGGCACGAGCGGCTTCGAAGAAGGCAGCCGCGGCCTTCTCGGCTAAGGCGTCAAGAACCGCCCCATCGATTCTCTCCGCGGCCGCCGCGGCATCGATTGTGTTCGCCTTCTTGGAGCCGGCGAAGGCGCCAAGCACCTCCTCTGCCTCCGCCGCCGCCTCCGCCTCCGCCCCGTCGTTCTTGGAGGCCTTCGCGGCCAAGAACATCCGCCCCGTGCCAACCTCGTCGTTCTTGCAGCCCTTTGCCGCCAAGAACTTCCGCCCCGTGCCAAGACACTCCGCCTCGTCGTTGTTGCAGCCCTTCGCCGCCAAGAACCTCTGCTCCCGGAGGAACTCCTCGCCGTCGTCCTTGGGGCCGGCGAAGGCGCCAAGAACCTTCGCCCCGTCTCCTCTACCCCGCGCACCGGGATCCTTGTGCGCAGCGCCTGCTCCTCCGCCGGGAGCAGAGGCGTCATCACGCTCGCGGTTCACCTCGCCGCGAGACATCGCCAACTTCCTCGCCGGCGATACTCCGCCGAACTCACGACGAGGTGCCTGAACGCGGCATCGCAAGGGACGAGACGGGGAATTCGTCCCTTCCTCTACCCCGTCCTTCGACTCCGACGAGTCCATTGTCGGCGCCTTCGCCGCGCTTCTTGCGATGCTGGTCGGTGGCCGGTGGCCACTGGGACAGGGACCTGGGGGGTTTGGGCCTCTGGGAATTGAGTGGGGGACGAGGGGCTTGAGGGGTTTGGGATTTGCCGATTTGGGGCGGGCGGGGCAAATTAATAGGGTGCTTGTAATGTAACGAGCATGCGCGAGGCACCGGCGATTATTTACTCGTTGATTCATTTACTTATTTTTTTGAGAAAAAAACCCGTTGATGGTAACCATTACTTTTAATCAAGCGCGCTTGTTTGATACACTAGTCTTTTTTTATCTCTATTTGATACACTAGCTGGCTAACTAACAACAGCTAGAAGACTTATCCAAAAATTAAGCCTAGGATAGATTATGAAGAGTTAATTATTTATAGGATGAATAGTTAGCTCAGTTAATCATGTATAGTAAAATTACTTATAGGTGGATAAAATAAAGAGTTTATTTTACTTTAAGATTTAAAATGTGGGATCCATATGTTAGAATTGTATTATTTAATATTTGCAACAAATTATTATTTAATTTTTCCAAAAGTTAAATAAAAAATTAGCTATCTACTTAATTATAGTCTATTTTGTGAAATTATTTTAAGGTGTGAATATAAGTAATTTTAAAAAAAATTAGAGTTCATTTTTTATATAGACTTACATTTGCAATAATTTTAAATTTTAGGATATGATGGGCAACTAAAACTTACTTATCAGACCTATATATCCAAAGATACTATCTAGATGTGCACTATGGTTTTGCTGAGTATTGCTATCTCAAATAAAAGAGTTTTGCATCCTAGGTTCTAACCCTATCCCTTACACTAGGAAAGATAAGCATGCAACCAAAGGAATACAATTAACTGTGAAAATGTAAATGAGTTAGAGAACACAGACTCCCGCATCAACATACATTGTTAATAAAGTGTCATGGTATAGATGTGTGCCCTGAACAATGCATCTTGTTATGCATAAGAGATTTTCTTTAGAAGGTTAAGATACATTTAAAGATTAAAGTGTTTCTTTGGCATCTGAAAAAAGATGTCACTTTAACCAAGGATAATTTGGCAAAAAAGAATTAGGTGGGTTGAACAAAATATAGCTTTTGTAACTCAAAAGAGACATCCATCATCAATCGAATGAGACTCCTATATATCGATTTAATTAGAAAACACAAGCATGCGGCGTTGCCGCGCTAGCTTTGAGGTAGCCACTTGTGATTTTATTGCTGTGATTATATGAAGAGATGTTGGAAAAATGGTCTTGGTGATATCCAGCCATAAGTTACTTTCGTTTAAGATGTAGTTTAGAAATAGGATATACAATATCTAGTATAATATAATGCAAAGAGGAGTTGAGAGCATGCATACCTCAGAAAATCATCACTTGTCGATTTCTTGAAAGCTGATCTTAAGTCATAGGATAGCTCATCTAGAAATGATAAGTATTTTATGAACGAGGTCAAAACAACAAGTCAAATCAAGTGTCGACAATATATGACACAAAAAAATGTGCATAGTTCAGTTTCTTCTGTAAAAAGGATTCGCAGCATGTGGCTACATTTAGCATGTAAAGTTTGCTTGTTTCTTCAAAGTTCTTGATAATATCTATATTACAAAGCTTATGTTGAAGAGCCTTAACCGTGGCAAGGCTGGAATATAATCTAGACAATATATAAAGGCATGCAAGACAATATAGAATTTATTTTTACATGCAGCACGTCATCAAAGTATCAATAGACGAAATCTATAAATAGTTTATTTATGATTTATGAAGCATTCCTTAAAGTTCTTGATTCAATTTTGGCATCTGGCATGAAAAGTCTATCTAGGAAAGAGTAAAATTCTGGATTCTGTGGTTATTTTCAGAACATTATGGTTTTTCAGAAATATAATCAGCAGAAAGTGAAGCGAACCATGGCGCGGAATCCAACATTAGAAACATAGTTGCAGCAAAGCACATGAATTGTTTGAGAAACTTACACATAGCATCATCATAATATACATCATCACAGGGTATTGTTTTCTTTAAAAAACAGGGTATTATTGTTGAGCCTACGTATAAATGGAGAGCAATGAATTTAGGAAGCAATGATACAGGTACTTAAGAGTTGGGTATCTTACATTGTTTCCCAGCATCATTATTAAGTCATCATCAAATCTTCATATATTAAAGAATGCAGAAAAAAATAGTTGCTTATTTTATTTGTACTGTGTCTTAAGATAGTGCAGAAGACGAGCAATATAGCAAGGGAACGAATGGCACGCTGTGGCAGCCTGTCGCTAGGTGTTGAAAGGTGGAGATGCATGTGAAGGTGGTGCGAGTGTGATGCTAAATAAAATTTGTAATTAGCAGCAATGTAGTAATTTGGAAACAACAGAAGATAGTTACATTGAAATTGATCAAGGAATGGAAACAGTTTGACCTTTTTGCTCGCTACCATCCAATTGATCCAATGCACATAAATTCAAAGAACACCTTGAAGCCTCATTTTTTTATGTCATCTGTTGCTCAAAACAAAAATTCATTTCCAGTATTCAATTTTCTCTGACCAGAAAAATCAATTGGTGAAGAATAAAAATAGATAGGGTGGAAATCAGATAAATATAGCTAGCTAGGAGTAAATCAAGCTACTGCTCATTGCTCAGAACCCAAAAAAAAATATAATGCGTCCACTAACCTTAGAGATGAGAACTAAGTTATTAGTGTTAGAGTATTAATTATCTATTCTTAACAGGTGTTAGTCCTATATACTCTATATAATTAGCTCATGAGGCCCAGTGTGATATATCAAATATTCCATCAATTATTATATTCTCTTTCATGGTATCATTCGTCTAGGTTTATATCCTAACCTAGCCGCTGCCGCTTCCGCTCCGCGCGCCCCCGGGGAGAGGCCGTTCTCCGCCGGGGACAGCGCCCCCGTTTAGGCGCCCGATCCTATTGATCCGGTAGCCATTGTCGTCGTCGCGCAGCAGATCGGGATCTCACCTACGTCATCGTCGAGCCGCCGCCGCTTCGTTCCCAGGCTCGTCGCTGGGCTGTCATCGTCAACGCCTTCTGATCTTCGTCGCATGGAGGCTGCTGAATCTCGCCTTGTCCCGTGCCGCCGTGGTGGCGGCTTGGCCCGGCCACACACCCCGACCTGTGCTGCCATGGAGGTAGCCAGATCTGGTGTGTCGCTGCAGTGAGGCAGATCTGCCCATCTCCACTATGTCGATCTACATCGGCGCCTTCGACCCCACACGTCTACGCCCTGCCATGCACCCTGTCGCCGAGGGAGCGCCGCCTGATGAGGTTGCACCGCCGCCGTCGTGTCGTCACACTGGGTACATCTGATCTACTGCTGATGTATCTTTTTGGTCTGCCCGATCACTGATTGGGATTGAGTCACCCACCGTCCATCGACCCCGTGCGAACTACTCCGGCATCGGCATCGACTTTATCGACACCTCCGCTGAGTACTACGCACATCTTCTTCGAGCAACAGGGCTGTTGTTATGTCGCCTCATCGGGCCACAACACCGCCGCCCGTGTGTCCACCTCGCCGTTGCATCTACATCGCCGTCCCCTATGCATCGACGGTTGTGTCTCGCGTTGTCGCTGGGCGTTGCTCGTCGACGCGTCCTCGCTTTCGTCTGCACAAGGTCTTCGTCCTGCTGATTGGGTCTTTGTCATCGAGATGCAACTACACCCTCGCCGTCGCTGGGCCTAGCTCGCCGGCCCTCGCATCGTCACTGAGCTCCACTCGCCGATGCGTCGCTCTTGCACTGCTTCTACTTCGTCCAGCACAACCACGTCGTGTCCCCGTGGTTGGGGCCCTCTCCCTTGTACGCCCGGTATTGGCAACACCGACGCGTGCTTTCTTCCCCGATGCGTTGCTGGGACTGGCAAACCTAGCATACACCTCGGCGCACAGGCGGCTTGACTCCATCGACTTCGGCATCGACCCTCCTGTTTCCACCTCGTCTGCCTCGATTGCGTCATCGTCTTTCTTCTACGTCCACGACGGCCTTGACTGCGTCGACTTCGGCATCGCCTCCTCCCACGACGACTGCCTCGACGTGTCTCCGTCATATCGCCATGGCGCCCCTTGTGCGCCTGCAGCTCCATTGACACGGCTACCCGACTACAACTACGACGACCGCGGCCACATCAGCACGGCTTCCTCGACCACGGCTATTGCGCCCTCACGCTCGGCTATCTCGACATCGGCACAAAGAGTTACCGCCTTGCATGAGGACTCATCGGCTTCTTCTCCAGCCACAGCATACGCGCCGCATCGACTGTCATAACTGCGCGGAGAATGTTAGCTTGTCAGCTTTTTCTTCGGTCTCACCGTCTGTAGCGCTCCTGCTGTGACTGCGGGGGAGTGTTAGAGTATTAGGAATAGTACCACATTATCTATCATTAAAAGGTGTTAGTTTTATGTACTCTATATAATCAGCCCATGAGGCCTAATACAATATATCAAACATTCCACCAATTATTATATTCTCTTTCGTCACATCTGCGTGTGAGTGTGTCCAGTGAGGGCGCAGAGGAAGACGCCGTCGCCAGTGCAGCGGTGCTTCTCCTCAATGGCAGCATATCACTTGGAGCCGTCAGCTTTGGTCGTGGTTCGGGCTTTGGGGCTTGCTATCTACTAGCTTGTTACGCCAAAACTCCAAAGAAGCCTTGAGCCCGGCGGGCTGGACGTGGGAATCCATTCGGGTGGCGCCACCATATGTGCACGGACAGAGAAGCCTCATCGCCTGGATCAAAGTCGCGGCAGCGAGGCCCTGCACTACCATGTTGCTGGTGGACCGGATCCGCTGCGTGCCACATCACCGGTGTGGCGCACCCATGGCATGCGGCTCTTTCGGCTCTTGTTAGCGTTTCATCGAACACTTGGTGGGCGGCATCCATGTGGAGCTCAGATTGAACGCCAACTCGTGTTTCCATTACGGCTGGACTGCAAGCAGCTGGTGAGCGCCCTCGGCAGGTCAGATGGTGGCGGCTGGCCAAGCTGTGGACTCATGCGCAGCAGGCTGCCCGTGGGACTCTTACGCCAATGGCCGGCGGCGAGGGCCCATCTGCGGCAGCCCGAGCACTTGCGACCAGCGCGTAGCGCTTCGGCAGCTGGTGGCATCTGGTGCACGACGGTGCCTCGGGCACTCGAGCGAGCGGAGGGACAGAACCAAACAGGCCGGGCTGTTTTGGCTCCGTCGCACACCGGGCCGACGCCCGAGAACTTCAGTGAGATTTTCCGTACATTGAGCATAGTGTCACCTGATGATGTGCCTGATGTCACAGAGTCACCACTCACCGGTGGCGGTGGGTGAGCACCAATAGCTTGGCCAACTTAGAGCGGTCGCCTTCTAAAAAAACAGTGAAAAAACCTGCTGATTTTGACTGATTTCACTAATGTTCTGTAACTGAAAAAATGAATTAAAATAAGCTAGAAATAAGACAAGCGAACACAGCCGATCCCTTTTCCTAATCCTTAGTGAGAAAAAAATATATCATTTTGGGTCCTGTAGCTCCAGCGGTTTCTCAAGCCTAACCCTAATGAGAATTTTTTTCTCGAGCCGTAGAATCATAGTCTCCCACCCCTCAAATAAAGGGAAGACCTCTCTTCCCCCAATCCAATTCTTCTCTCATTGGTGATTAGTTTTTCATTCTGCTGGAGAGCTGATCTTTAAATCTCAAAACACATTTTATATCTCCCCTAATAACTAGTTTTTGGGGTCGGAGTGTTCTCCTACTGCTGAAGATGCTCTAACATCCAACCTTCCACAGCTGAATTGTGTACTGCACTTGATCTAATCATCAAGCACACATTCTGGTGTGCTTTTGACTGTTTTAAGTATATGATTTAGTCCAACACGACTTCTTTGACATTCTTATGAAATTCTCTTTCACTTAGGGCCACTTTGTGAGCTGACTTATTAGTGGGAATTCCTCAAATGTATGCATTCAAACACTCTCAATTCACAAAACTTTCAACAAGCTACCTGTCTCGACTAATTTTAAATAGTACAACCAAAAGCTAATGGAAGACATCACATAAGTCTAAGTGTTAATACCATGTTTGAAGTTAAACGCAATATATTCTTTTTCGAGAACAGGTAAAACCCATGTTTCATTAAGACAAAAGGAAATGTTTTACAACATCGATCAACTCCAGCTGCTTCATGCCCACTCGCAAGATGCTAGCATGCATGAATAGCAAGAATTTGTCGATCAGCTAGAGCAAAGCCTAGCAGTTACAACACTCATCAATATATTCATGCACCCTCTCCTACTTCAAATCTATACTTGGTGCCATGATAACCATCCCCTCGGTGCAACTAACTCAAATGTTTGATGACCACCTACAAAACACACGATCTAAGGGAGCAAAGACGATGCATTTTTTCACGCATAAGGTCATCAATGGGAGTTGAGGTCATTCCCGCCGACTCCAGTACACGACAAACAAAGATGATGCGTTCTTTTTCTTGTCATCAGAACGCTACAATAGACTCAAAAGGCAGAGCGAGTAAGTTTTTATAAGTAGTAGTTGCGTTTCTAGCTCCTAAGAAGGCATCATCATTGATAGTAGTTGCGTTTCTAGCTCTTAAGAAGGCATCGCCATCGATCACTTAGGGCCTGTTTGGTTTTATGTGACTAAAGACTACAGACTATAATTTGATCCCATTTATATAGTCCCTACAATTGCCAAATATGAAGACTAAATAAGAGACTAATAGTTCTTAATCTACCAGTAGCTCAAGAGGTGCTATTCGGGACTACTATTTTTGTTCATTCCCTAGTCTGTAGTCTCTTAAACCAAATAGGCACCGCCACATCGATCACTTAATGCGGCATGCTCAAGAAATCAAAGAAGAAGGCTCCATATCCATATATTGAGTAATTGTTCAGTCAAAGCAGAACAATGTAAGCATATTACAAAATCAAAAGTATAATGCGGCCAAAAAATCCATATTTGTTCAATTCTTCGTAGTATACGTATCAACATCGATCAACGGAACATACATTAACGGATTCAGTGATCCCTTTTGCACCATATTCCATGCCGTCGATGTGAAGGAGGCTCTCCTGGCGCATAACCAAGTACAGGTCGTTATCTTCGTTGGTCGGGTCGGGGTAGTTACAACGATGCGGCGCCGATGCAATCGTCTCAAGCGTGTCGGTCTTCGGGTCGTACAGGTGCACCTCGTGTGCCGTGGTTGCGAGTAGGATTTTCCTCTTGGTCCTGTCGTCGCCATCGTCACCATCGTCAGAAGGTAGATAGCAAATTGGGATCATCAGCCATGGCTCCACCAGCTTCTTCGTCGTCAGAGGCGACGACGACGTAGCGGGGAGGAGATCCTCGTGGATACGATTGTCCAACGACCAGACGCCAGATTCGTAGTCCTTCCACTTCCACACCTCGAACATGGTGCGGTCGTCACCGCGACGAAGGTCACGGATCATGCACAGGCGAGCGCTGTGCCAATGGGTTGCATGACAACTCGTCGGTGATCGTCCAATGTGGTGGCCGTGCGGAGACGGCTTGCGTGTGGGTGGTCGTCGTCGTAGGGAACGAGGTCCGATATCACGAAAGGCGGCGGTGGCACCGTCGCGAACGACTCGGTGGCGAGGGAGAAGGAGAGGATGCCTTCCGGCGCTGGCTTGTTGCCGTCGTCGTCGTCTCGGAGCAGCAGCATGCCCGTCACCAGCGTCCAGTGAAGGCAACCATTGGCGAAAACAGGGTCCATGAGTTCAATAAGGATGTTGTTACTGTTACGACTAAGGCAGCCGGCGCCGCCGCCGACGGCCACGCCGGCGAGGGACCTCCAGCCACCACGGACGCCGCCGCCACCGTTGGCCGCCGTCGCCGCAGCACCCACCGTAAGCACGTGGCTGACCAAGCTGCCGCACACCGGGCGGTCCGGCACCAGGGCAAGCCGCACGACCTTGTACTCGTCTGTGGCGGTGTGGTACCCGACCCCGGCGGCAGAGAGGTATCCCACGGCGGGGCACGGCGGGAGGCGCAGGAGGCCGCCTGTGGACACGTTACACAGCGCGTACTCCCCCGTGCACGGCCGGCTGAGGAGGGCCACGCCCCGGTGGCACGGCTTGCCGCCGACGAACCGGGGACAACCGTCGCAGGGCATGATGGTCAAGCCCTCGTATACCTCCCAGGGATGTGCCGGCGCCCACCGCGCAGCGGCAAACGCTAGGCGGCCGACGGACGCCGCCGCCTGCTGCGTGTCGCTGTAGAGCCGCTGGAAGGCGTCCGACCAGAGGTGGTGGTTCCAGGACCGGCAAAGGCAGCGGAGCCGCGCCAGGGACTTGGCCGGCAGTGTAACACCTAGGTTTTTCAAATTTTTAAAATAGGCAAAATAAATTTTTGGTTAATAAATAATTAGACAAAATAAACATTTTTATGAAAACAAAGTTGAATCATGGTAGAAACTTACTTGAGAATTCATGCTGGTGCATATTTTTCTTGTTGTGGTGTTTGATTTGGAATTGGATTTCAAAATATATTGAAATTTCATTTGAAAAAGGTTCAAATAAATAAAAAACAGTTCTCTTTCCCTCCTTTTCCCTTCTTCCTTTCTGGTCCGGTCACTGGAACAGCCCAACCGGCCGGCCTCCCTTCCCTCTCCGCGCGGCCCGCTCTCCATCTTGGGCCGAAGGCCGAAGCCGGCCCAGCCGCACCAACACCGCGCGCCTGATTTCATGTTGGGCCGACATGCCGCAGCCCATTAAGCCGGCCGCCGCTCTGCGCGCTCGCCTCTCCCTCGCGCTGGCTGACAGGTGGACCCCGCACCATCTCCTTCCTCCTCCGACTCGGCCCCGACCCGGACGTCGAGTCCGATCGCGCCACCCCGCGCCGTCGCTCGGTCGCTCGCACCACCGCCCCGCCAGGCTATTTAAACCTTAATCCGCGTCGCGACTCCGCCCATAACCCTAGCAAGCGCCGCCTTCGCCTTGTTTCGTCGAGCCATCGCGTGAAACCCTAGCCGCCATTGCCACCGACCGCCGGAGCTCGGAATTCGCGGCAGCCGTAGCTCATTTAGTGGCGTAAGTTGGTCCTTGAGCTCGAGCTAGATCTCCTAAACACACTGGCATCCTTGATCTTGATCAATTTGCTCATCTTGTGTTGAATTGCCACCCGCAGATTGCCGCCGTCCGCCAAAGCTTGCAATTGGTCGCCTTCCTCAAGTCATCTTCGCCATCAACGAGACGACAAGCATCGCCTCGACCTCCTGAGCACCTTGGTGCCGTTCATTTGGTTCAATTTGACCTAAACTGTGCCGCCGCCTTGTGCAGTTTGCCGTCGTCCGCCGCACCGCGCTCCACGCCGTCCTCGTCGCCTCTCGGTTTTCATTTCATACCTAGGCGAGCGCGGCGTGAACTGCTCGTTCGAATGATACCGGCCGCGTTTGATTTGGTGGCCGGAATCGCGGTCTGTGTGAACGCCGGTGAGCTTTTCTCGTCGCCGGCCATGTCCGCCGCCGTGTCGGCCGTCGTCCCCGGCGAGGCCGCTCACCTCAATCGATCTGCACCGTTGGTGTTGAATCGGACGGCCAGAAACGGCCCGTAACCCTTCGCGAGGTAGTTTTGTAAATAACCCCCTGTCTTCCTGCGTAATCTGTTAAGAACCCTTGACGGTTTGGCCAGAGTACGCGTTCCCCACCGGGAAGCGTATTTTCTGTTTAACAGATCCATAATACGCTTTGTCCACTGGAAAGCGTATTTTCCTTGTAACAGCTTCCAGAATACGTTTCCTCCTTTGGAAAACGTATTTTCTCTTTTCAGTTTCAGAATACGCTTTTACTTATTTACAGTTTTGCCATTATGTTCAAAGCCTTATATCTTTCACGTTTTAACTCCGATTTGGTCTGTTCAAATTCCATTAGATTCATAATTTCGTAATCTACGCAGTGGTGCTACTGTTGAAGTATTTTAAAAACTTTATATTTTTAGTTTATATTTAAAGTATTTATTTATCTATAGGAAATCTTTAAAAATTCATAACTTCGCCGTTATAACTCCGTTTTCAGTGAACTTGATGTCTGTGTGATCGTAGCAACGAGTAGAATAGTTTTATAAATATTTTATTTTATTTTAATGACATTGGTGTACTGTTCCTCTAATAACTCTTTGTTTGCTTCATGTATGTATGCTCGATAGGATTGTCTGGTGTTGATTGATAATTTGTTGAGCAAGGATACTTTAAGGATCAGCAGGACCATCACTAGATATTAGTATGGATCTTCCTTGTTACCCATACACTAAATAAACACTGCATTTGCATGAGTCCACTTGATGACCCTAGAGATTATAACTAGATATTGTTATCTTGATTCCTTGATACCTTTGGGTTGCATTGGGTAGCATGATGCTAGTGCTTAATGAATATCATGATCTTGTGGCTTGATGAGTAATTGTGTCATGAACAGTGATAATGACTTTTAACAACCTAAGAGCTAATCAGTAACTGAACCTCCGGGATTTACAGTACAGCTGTGAGGGCTATATGGCTCTGGCTTTAACTCAGTATGAGGACCTTTTCTAGCTTGTTAGCGGTTCCCTTAATGGCGCAAGGGGGGTGTGTTTCGGGTTGGGTGTAGTTGGACCCCTGTCTGCATGCGTATAGGCTGCGGTTGTGTGCCATTAGAAGGGGGATACTACATTCGTAGGGCACAGAAACCTCAGCGGCCCTAACATGTTAGACGAACCTTTGAAAGGCTTCATAGTAAACCCTGTCGGCCTTCCTTGGTAGTGGGCTAAGAGGTTGGCCGCCTCGGGCGAAAGGGTAAATCATGACTCACAGTGAAAGTGTACACCTCTGTGCAGAGTTTAATAAACTGGTATACTAGCCTTGCTCAAGGACACGAGCGGCCTTGGAATTCCTTACACTAATGATGATCTCTCTTGTCATGCTAAAAAGTCTATTCATTTGCTGTTATGCTTACTATTCATTTATGTTACATTGATCATGATGGTTTTAGAAAACACTTGCTATCTTGATGCTACTTAATTGCTTAACTTGATTAACTTATAAAAGCTAAATACAATCAAACAGTGTCAGCTTATTTGAGCCCCATTAACCCATGTTATGCTTGTTGAGTACGGTTGTGTACTTACGCTTGCTTTACTTTTAATTTTGGAAAATCCCGGATAGGTAACAGATGAAGGTTGGAATTAGAGCTATCGCGATGAGTACTAGGCTTGGTGTTCACCAGTTGACGTGTCTCTGTGGGAAGCTTCCGCAATAAAGTTATTCTAGTTTTTATTATTTATGCGCAAGACTCTGTAATGAATATTGGTTCGCTATGTAATAAACAGGATGATAATACTCTTTGTAATTTATCTTCTTATATGTGTGATTATTTCTAGAGCGCATATAAGACTATTCATACATTCTATTTTTATCCTTAAAAATAAAAATAGAGTGTGACAGGCAGGCGGAGGAGCACCTCCCAGATGAGCTCCTGCGGCAATATATATATATATATATAGGGGCCGACACGGACACGGGACACGGACACCGAGCCGGATGAGAAGAACCGAACTGGCGGCAATTCAGAGGAGACCGGCCCGACGACGCCACGAGGGCTGGGCGGCGGAGTATATGGGCCGGCGCGCGCTTTGATGTCCGCTGGACCTGTTCGAAGGCTGTAGGCTGTGGAAGCGGGGGCCCTCTAATTTCGGCTCTCGGGACAACTGTGGGCTTCCAGCCTGCGCAACTGAATTCGCCGAGCGAACTTACTACAAGAGTGATGAAATGAAAGAGGATTAATTGAGCAGTTTGGTCTGCTTGGCAGATGAGCAAAGCCAACGCAACGCCTGCTAAACAGGATTATAACCAAAGAGTTAATGAAAGGGGGAATACTCCGGCCTCTTTTTGTCTGCAGTGTCAAACATCGTACACGACACGAGCAGAAGTGCCTTTGGGTGTCTCAGGTGTACGGGAAAAGAGCAACCATTTCTTTTCCTTTTGTGAAAGGAAAGAAAGCACAACCATGTCTGAAAGAAAATGATCCGTTTAACATGGTTTATCTATTTTTCTTGTATCAGAAAACAAGAGAGAATAGAGAGGAGAATGTTGGCCGGCGATCGACGCATGCGGCCACATGCCCACATTTCGACGCACCCCGGCCCGGCTGGTGAACTACGCTACGCGTGCCGGCATCCGGGGCAGCCACCGGCCGGAGGAGCTGCTCGTCGCCTGTGTACAACAAGCCAAGTTGGCTGTTGACGTCGGTCGTCGCGTCCATTAGCAAATAGCGGTTGGCGCCGCGCAAGCCTATGAAACGGACGTCGTCTCTCCCGTCTGCCAGTGCCACGGTAAAGGACGACAGGCAGCGGCGTCGTCGTCGTCGTCGCACTTAGAGTTGGCTTTGATGGCCAACGACCTGTAGGCTGTAGGTACCTGTAGCTAGCCTTGGCTGGACGCAAGCGTTTTCATTCGACAACGAAAAGGATTTATTAGAATTTATTTCTCCCAGAAGAAGAAGAAGAAACATGGATGTGAATGTGTGGTGAAACAAGCTTCATTCCATCTCTACTCAAACAAAAGCACACCATATATGGATTGTAACCAAGATCCATCTGAGTTCCATTTCCTGAAGGTTTGTAGCTCGCACCATTTCAAATTTTCTACTATCAGTCTGCTCGACCATACGTATTTCATTCAATCACTGAAAATTAACAAGAAGAAGGCGAACCGTACATGCCCAGCTCCAAAAAGATACCTCTGAAAGGAGGAGTATCCTATCCATGGTCTATTCCTTTCCTGTCACTGCACACAAGCTGCTATCTGTACAAGGAAGAGGAGAAATTAAAAACCAATAAATAAAAACAATCTGTCAAGCGCTCAACAATTCCGGCGCTCTCCTCGATCGACACTCCGGCTCAGACTCAGCTGCTGCATTGCGCAGCCTCCTACGCTACGACGACGACGACTGAGACGGTCACAGCGACGCGTTCGGCGTTCTCTGACCCATCCGTCGTCACCCAGTTCACGACGAGCCGGCAACCTCAGCTGCTCCCTTGGCCGCCGCCTGTGGTGGCGGCGAAGGCGGCGGCGGCGGCGCGCGGCAGACCGGGCACGTCGGCCTCCGGCGCAGCCACTGGTCGACGCACCCGAGGTGGAACGCGTGCCGGCACCCGGGCAGCCGCCGGAGCTCGTCGCCGTCCGCGTAGTCCGCCAGGCACACCGCGCACCGTGCCGCGTCGGACCCGGACGCACCTGCCGGCGTCCCGGCGCCGTCCTTCTCTTTCTCCGACGACGACGACGAGTACAGCAGCGTCGGGTACGCGGCCAGCACAGCCTCGTCAATCCCGCCCCCCGCGCGGCCGCCGTGGCCGAGCCCGAGCTCCACGTCGTCGCCCAACGCGTCGCGCCGCTGCGACGGCGACTGCGCGCGCCTGCGCCGCCTGGAGCACAGGAACGTGGCGGCCGAGAACACGACCAGCGCGACCACCGACGCCGCGATCAGCACCGTGTCCCTGGTCATCGCCTTCGCCGCCGCGCTGCCGGCACGACTCGCGTGCACGGCTCTCGTCCTCTCTGCCTCTTAACGCCCCCGCGCGCTCCAAAGCTTCTTCTGCACCGCTGTTAAAAAAAATAAACAAAACGCGCTAATGACTGGGTGGCGAGATTAATTAACTACTAATTAACTAGGCCTACTAATCGCCTAACCCTCTTTACCGCTGCTTTGTTCGTTGCTTCCCGCAGGAGCTATTCCGTTCCGTCCTGAGACAGACCGCCTGACACCTCACTAAAATTCGCCGAATTTTTTTACTGGTCTCTTTTCAACAGCTTGAATTCACCTAGGATTTATCGGTGTTTGAAGCATATTCGTGTCAAGTGACGAGTGGAGAAACGGCAGCTAAAAGGCCATCTTGTTGCCTCCTAGGTTATTTATGCAAGAACAGGGTGCTTAGGCTGGCGATTAAGGAAGTAAAGCGCGCACTAGATTACGCAGGGAATGAGAACTCTGTAGCTTGATCTGACAGGAATGAATATACCCTGATTCCACGTATTTTATTCGTACGAGTTTGTTGAGCATTTGATTTGACAAGTTAGTCTCCTTATCGTCAGTCAGCAAAACAACAAAGCAAAATGTTGTTCAAATTCCGTCACCCAGAGACACACGGGTTAGCTCGCAGCCTCACGTGGGCGGCGCACTTTTTGTTGCAAGTTTGGAGACCAAATTTCGTAAGAAATACGTATAGTGTTTTTTTATTAAGTATAAATACGACGTATAGTTCAAATTTCTCCCAAACGAGGCCTAAAATCGTTTCAAATTTCTTGACTGTTAAGGTCCGGATTGTTGCTTGTGCAGAAGATGGAGTGGACGGAGAGACCATCAGTTGCTTGTGCCCACTGGCAAATGATGTCTGAACATAGGAGAAAACCGTCCAATAAATACGATAGAAATTTGACGTGTACATATGAACGTGTGATACTGTGATGGACCCGGTACAATACCTGGGGTTGCAGCACTGACAAGTTATCGCACTTTTGAAATTGACTCATCATTGAACCGGGCGCACGAGCAAATCTCAAATTTTTATTCTACTATAGGAACTAGACCGGTTCTCGTGTGTTTCCACGAGCGTGCATTGATCGTGCATGTTCCAGTCATTCAGATCTTTTGGAAAGGAAGCAACAAATTGTTTACACTAGGTCGCAGTACGAACAGAGCCTGAACCAATTGTTTTGAACCTAGTGTGTTTGGCAGATTCAGCAGATGCTTCTGATGTGTCGACGTGTCGTGACGTGAGGTGTGTGGACTTTGGAGCTCAATCATCTCAGGTGAAGCGAAAATCTGAATCTGAAAGATTATAAATGTAACTCACTGTTGTTGCCCATGATTTTGTTTCAGGCCTTGTCTAGATTCATCCAAAAGTTATAATTTTTTTACTCTCTCTCCATCACATCAATATTTAACCGCTTGTATGGAGCATTAAATGTAGGTAAAAAATAACTAATTACACAGTTTAGTTTAAAATCACAAGATGAATCTTTTGAGCCTAGTTGGTCAACGATCGGACAATATTTGTCAAATAAGACGAAAATGATACTATTTATCGGGTTTATTTTTTTCCACAATCTAAACGTGGCCTCAGTTCTTAACAGGTGCAACTTGCTGTCTAGCAATCTTTTCAGAAGAAAATCCCCTGGCTTTTCTCAAAAAAAAAAGAAGAAAATCCCCTGGCTGGAATGTGACATGTGACATGTGACTATGTGACAGATCCTGGGCAAATATGATATGCCATTGCTAACAGCAATTTGATGTATGATGACGCCTCCAGATATGACATTTGCCACTGCTAACAACAATTTGATGTATGACGAGGCCCCCAGAGATTACACAGGTACAAGTCGTCATGTTAACTAGTAAAACCAACCACATCAACACATTTGTTATGTTCCTGCAAATGCTGTTGTTTCTGTTTAAAGAAACTCCAGTCAGATCCTAGTCGTCCAGTTGGGCAAAATGGACCATCTTGAAGCTCACAGATGTGATGGCATTCATTCTTGCTCTGGATCATTTCAAACCAACTTGAACGAATCAGCGCTATGCTATGCAATCTTGTAGCTTTTCGCTGTCATTCTTTTCACAAAAAGTCTCCTTAGCTTAAATATTTATTACTTAAAAAAAGCAAAATTACAAGGAGGATCAGTGAACGATGCATGCAGCACATCTAAGACTAGAAACTTCATGGTGAAGTATGCTACACCATAATACTTGCCCTTACAAGGAAAATATCTGAAACGACCATAGCTTAGGATGCTGATGCTAATCCTCTGAACATGAGCACTCTCTAGGAAAACATAACTGTAAAGCTGGGCTTCATGCAAAACGTAGGCAATAACTAGAGCAGTCGCATAAAAATCAGCTCTTGTTTTCAGTAGTTTCTGCTGAAGTAGAGGATGTTGTTGACGCTGTGAGGTCTCTGGCGCATTGCGACACATATGGCTTCAGCTGCAATCATTCACACATGACATCTGGTTCATGAGACAATGCAGGCAAAATCAAAACTCAACTCATCTTAGCCACATAACAGGTTACATATAGGTGATAATTGTCTGTCTTCAGGCCCTCTCCTTCCGAGTCCTAAACTCAACTTTGCTATGGTAATCAATTCAATTTTTTTGTAAATAACTATTTTGTCTTGGGTTTGGCATTTCTGCATCTGTAACAAATTTCTTATTATCACAGATTTTAATTTTTTTTAACCTAAATTAGGCTATTGGTGCTCCAAGCTCCCAAGTGCTGAACGTAATTTGAATGCCTTCCAATTTCATCAGGCAAGCTAAATTTGTGGAGTGAATAATATAATTTCGGTACTTGATATTAAACTTGAAACATGATATCTAAGTCTGTAAAGTGTGAACCAGAAAAGGCCAGTTACCTTGAAATCAGTCAAGTCAGGGACCACAAATCTTGGCAACTTTTCATCAACAATCACAAATCCACCTGCAAAAGAAGGTAAACTTTTTAAGATTAAAAAGATAATGGAAGTAAAATTACTCACACCAATGAGAAAGGGATTGGATGGAACTAAAATTATCTACAGTTTTCTGATAATCATAGTATCAGAGTGAATGAAGACATTGACTCAACGAAGTAACATCAAGAATCCAGAGGAAAGAATGACTTCTTACAGGATTTCTAGAGCTACACTGTGGTGGTTACAATACAAACTAGGTGTGCTCTGAGGCTGAAACAAGAAAAGATATTAACATTTATATGACCATATGCCACATATGCTGATCAACTTATTTAAAGGAAAGCAGAAAGCTAATCAGTTGTAGGCGGATGACCAATGGACTTGGAAATCGTGGTGTAACTACAAACACTGGAGGAGGTTTTGCTAATTTCCTCAGTTCATAGCATCACTAGTGCGTATGGCTCAAAACAATTCTAAGTTTCAACTGACAACATTGCATTTTTTTTTCAGTCAAGCTACACCAATGGCACAATGCACTCCTACGAATTCTCATTCCAACATTTCAACGATTACCTATCTTGCAGGCAAGTCACAGGTACGAATTCACAGGTACGAATTGACGAGCTACAAGTACAAGCATGGGCGAGGTGGGAAGGCTGGAACAGCCAGACCTAGATCACACTGGATGGCAAAAATGCTACCTTTGCGGGTGTGGAACCCGGTGGGCTTGCAGTTCTTGCCCTTGTAGTAGTCCCGCGGCGCCCGCTTGGAGGAGAGGATGTCGAGCGAGGACAGCCGCTTCCGGCGCATCGCCCGCCCCAGCGAGCCCAGCGT
The DNA here is from genome assembly GCA_023333625.1 of Bothriochloa decipiens. NCBI lineage: Eukaryota > Viridiplantae > Streptophyta > Magnoliopsida > Poales > Poaceae > Bothriochloa > Bothriochloa decipiens. The sequence goes on from CM041646.1 coordinate 4,333,840, forward strand.
CAGCCCCAGCGGCATCCTTCCAACGCCGCGGCGGCGAGCGAACGAGCAAACGCCTTCCTCGTAGGTTCCTGCACAGCCCAGGGGAGAGAAGAACGGATCAGCGCGTCTCAACGGAGTTCGGCGACGGCGGCGCGAGGGGGAAAGGGAGGGGAACGTACCGGAAGGCGAAGGGGATCGGAGGCGGCGGAGGCGGCGGCGCTTCTGGGTAGGGCTTACCTGGAAGTCACCGCATCGGCCCAAATACAGCCCACCACGGGGATTACTTTTTATTTTTTTTTATTTTTCTTCTTTTTTCCTTCTTGACTTCTCAATATAATGTTGGACGAATCCATTTTTGTAGACTCTAGACCATTTATATGCAGGAAGTTTTCCTCAAACAAAAAAAAAATATGCAGGAAGTCATCTTAAATATTTGATCAAAAGATAAAAAAAGTATTCTGTACAAATAACTTTCAAATACCGTCACCAAACTGCAGTGTTGAAATATTTCATTGTTCGTTTATTTTTTTTAAAAAAAAGGATCTAAAACTAGTTCTTAGATTTTTTTTATCTGGATGATCCTCACACAGATGAGCAAGTAAACTTAAGTCCCATACTGTTTTTACATGAATCATGCTTCACTTTTCATGATAGATAACTGCTTCGTTTGCTCTTTTTTTAATATTAATATTAAAAAGAAAAAGAAAAAGGAAAAGAAAAAGAAGAACAAGAATCAACTAGCGTACATACACTGACCAAGTGACCATGTTAGAATTATCAGTAACCCTGAAAATGAATTATCAATTGTTATGCTAGATTGTGTAATTTGTGTAAACAATACTCTATTTGATTAGCACGTGCATACAGCTAAAAGTCTGCAATTCGTTATGTGACTGGAAAGGAATGATTTAAATGGGATAATAGGTATCCATCAATCTGCCATAGATACTAAAGAGAACAGTACAGACTCACTCATCATATACACGACTAACAACAATAAGATCTTTGATGGCAAATTGTACCTACTACCGAACCAAAATGAACACGCACAAACAAAACTAATTCATTGCAGTTAAATTTTGTCATGTTTTAAAAGTATATACTTTGTTTCTGTCTCTGAGAGACTCTGCTCAATCTCCTCACTCATTCAGAAGACATCCTAAAACTCGATCCGCAGATTCAGCAAGACATCCTTGATCGCCACAAGTTCTTTGATGGCACTACTGATATTCATTCTTGCTCTGGAGGATTCCTGGGAGCACTGCAAGCCAACTCGTAAGATACCACGCACTCCTGCAGCTTTTCAACATTGATCTCGTAATTAGGGGTGCCCCCATCGGTCAAACATTTGTTATCCGAAGGTAGTAGAGCAGGGTCAACAATCTCCATTATCGTGTCAGGATAGCATGCTGCAACATAGGTTTGGAGAGTTTAGCCTCCCTGGAATGACATGTCGGTTGGTCGCTTTCCAGTGAACATCTCAAGCAGGAGGACACCATAGCTGTACAGGTCGCCTTGGATGGAAACATTTTCATCCATTCCGTACTCTGCAGGTTATAAGCAAAACACTAGACAGTGTAAGAACCTTAATTTAGTTAGAAATATCTCAGTAATAAAAGGCACAAATTAAGCAGTGAATTAACCTGGAAGGATGTATCCAATGGTGCCCTTGATTCTGGTCGAAGTACTGCTTTCTTCTGTTGAGTTGCTCACTATCCTATGGATGAATCGTGCGAGACCAAAGTCCGCCACATGTGCAACCATGTCACTGTCAAGAAGAACATTGCTTGGTTTCAGATCATAGTGGACAATAGGGACCTGACCATGGTGGTGCAGGTAGTCAAGAGCCTCAGCAACATCAAGTGCAATGTTCACTCTTTGAGACATGGTCAATCCCCTCCTATCTGCCACAATATGTGTTACATGACTAAAGTGTAGCCACTTATCCAGGTCCCCATTAGGCATGAACCCATAGACCAGCGCTTTGAAATCGTTTCCCTGGTGATCAACACTTGAGCAAGCAGTGATGACCTTAACAAGATTCCGATGGCGAATGCTTCTCAAGGCATAGCATTCAGCCAAGAAACTATGCTCGGCCCCATGTTGGTGAAGGTCAATGACCTTGATTGCAATTTGCTGTGCATCTGGGCTCAGAATTCCTCTATAGACTGACCCAAAGCTTCCTGCGCCTATGACATTAGATGGGGAGAACTGATCCGTTGCCTTTTGAATCTGATCAAGTGAGACCTGCCAATGTTGATCCTCTGCTAAAGGGAGATTAGGGACCATTTTCCGCTGCCTCATGATGAATAAAAGAAGACCACAAGCAAGGAGAAACAAACATATAGAACCAATAACAATGCCTACAAGCACTATTCTCCTTGGCCTCCTCTTCCCAACACCTGGCTCTTTGACGGGGCATTGGGGAAGGTGTAAACTTGGAATACCCCCACAGACCATGTTACCAGCTATGGACAATGCGCTTGCATTACTGAAGACGCCTGTTACTGGAACATAACCTTCAAAGCTGTTATAAGACAAATTCAGGTAGTTCAGGCTTGGCCAGTCAGCAAAGAATTTTGGAACAGGACCAGATAAGTTGTTTCTCGCAATGTTCAGTTTTTGCATTGCTTGCAGTGCACTCAAGGACTGTGGGATGAAGAAGATTATCATTCAGTTGAAGCTGCACTAGCTCGGCGCATTTGCCTAAAGTTGCAGGAATGTTTCCAGATAGTTGATTTACTGACAGATCCAATAATACCAGGTTCATCAATTTTCCTACCTCTGATGGGATTTGACCAGTGAGAAAGTTGTATGAAAGACCAAGATAGCTGGTTAAAGAGGTGAGACTGACAACTTCCACCGGTATTGAGCCAGTAAGCTGGTTAAATGACAAGACTAAACTAGCAATGTTCTGCAGCTTCCCCAAGCTTGTGGGTATGGATCCCTGCAAGTTGTTCTTGAATAGGTAAAGTATGTACAGGTTTGTCAGGTTCCCTAGTGTAGGAGGAATTTCCCCAGAAATGTTGTTCTCAGACAAGTCTAAAGCTCCTAAGTTGTAAAGCTCCCCAATTGATGGTGGCATGCTGCCCCTTAGAAAGTTACCCCTGAGATTAAGATTTGTAAGATTTGAAAGTTTCCAAATGTCTGAAAAAATTGCTCCAGGCAATTTGTTGTTTTGTAGCAAAAGCTCTTGAATTGTGTTAGATAGATTGACGATAGAAGGTGGGAACATGCCTTGGAAGTTGTTAGAGCTAAGATCCAGAGTAAAAAGCTTACTACAGTTGGACAACAAGGCAATCAACTCCCAATCACTTCCCCATTTATCCTCTAGTAAGTTGTTTCCCACTGTAAACTTCTCAATATCCTTCAGGTTGCCTACTTCCAGTGGCACAGTCCCTTCAAGCTCATTGTTATCAAGCTCCATAAAAAAAGTAGTGACATGTTCCCTATGGATTGGGGAATTCGACCACTCAGCTGACAGTCATTGAGGATCAGAATTTGGAGGTTTGGGAGTGTGACACCAATATCAAACGGGAGAACACCTGAGAGAGCATTATTGCCAGATAATTGAAAGAGATCAATTGATGAGATGTTAAACAGGCTTGCTGGGATTATGCCACCAAGATGGTTGTAAGCTAAATCAAGCTCCTCTAGCTTCGTCAGCCGTCCCAAGGAGTCTGGTATTTGACCACTGAGTCTATTAATGCCGGCATGCAAGTAAAGAAGCGATGAAAGATTACCAAGAGATGGTGGCACAACTCCTGACAGATTGTTCATGTACAACGCGAGGTATGTGAGCTTCGAGAGTGAACCAAATGATGGTGGGATGACACCAGAGAGCTAGTTTGAGGCAACACCCAACACCTCCA
>CM041646.1:4377690-4503123 GCA_023333625.1 Bothriochloa decipiens
AAGCAAGGAGGGCTGGGAGGTTGTGTACCTGTCGCGTTGTCACAACAAGATAGCCGCCGCCCATAGCTCAGGGCGGGGAGGCCGCAACCCCCATTACCAGCTCCTCTCCTGACATGCATTCTTGCTCTGGCCTCGGGTGACGACTCCTGGGTAGGCATTCCGCCGCTGCCGCATGCAGGCCATTCGCTATGCCTCTGCCTCTTCCTCGTAGCCTCGACGGTTCCTGCACAGCCCAGGGGAGAACGGATCAGCGCGTTTCCGCGGACATCGGCGTCGGCGGCGTGAGGAGGAAGCGGAGGGGAACGTACCGGACGGACGGCGAAGGGGATAGGAGGCGGAGGCGGAGGCGGAGGCCGGCGGCGTTACCGAATCAGACAGCCCGCAAGGCCCAATGCGGCCCACCACGAGGATTCTGAGATGTTTTGTTTTCTTTTCATTCTAATTTTCTACTGATATATAATAATGTTGAATAAGCATCTTTGTAGATTTTATTGCTGGGACAATATGTATAGTAACTATAATAATGTTTGATTAAAAAAATCAAAAGTAACTCAACAGTTTGAATATGTACAATACTAGAATATATAAGTAAGAGTATCTGGGTAAACAGCATTCAAATGCCGCCACCATTTGCAGTGCTGAAACATTTCATTCGTTCGTTTACATTTTTTAAGAAAAATGATTTAAACCATGTTCATGGACTTCTCATTTGGATGATCCTCAAACGCATAAGCAAGTCCGTCCCATGTTGTTTATACATGAAGCTTGCTTCACTTTTCTTGATAGACATTTGGTCGTTTGCTCTTAAAAAAAAAGAAAACAAAAAGAAAAAACAACTTGCGTACATTTTTTTCATTTTTTTATTTTCAACTGAAAAGAAATTATCAAATGTTTATGCAAAGATTGTAGTGTTGTAGTATAATTTGTGTTGATTGGTAGGTGCAGCTAATTGTCTATGCAACTCGAGAACTATTGGCTCATTGTTGAGGATTCTAGTTGCTATCAGAAGCAACTTTTTTCATGAAACTATCAGAAGCAACTTGTCTGTCAATCAGAATTCAGAAGCACATTCAGTCACTGGAATGATTTAATGGGAGACATCCATCTGCCATAGATACCAAAGAGAACAGCACAGACCCGGTCAAGGTGGGGGGTGTGGGGGTGGGGGTGGGGTGGGGTGGCGGCGTGCGGTGGGGGGGTGGCGGGGCTGCGTCAAGAGAAAATTAGAAAGGATGAGGAGGAAGAAGAGGTGGATTAAAGAAGGAAAATGGAGATAAGAGAGGAAGAAGAAGACATTAGCCCCCCTTGAATCATCTTCTGCATCTGCCACTGACAACAATAAGGTCTCTAATGGCAAATTTTACTTCTACCGAACCAGCACATATATACCACACACAAACAAAACTAATTCATAACAGTTAACTTTTTTCTGTCATGTTCTACAGTATATATGTTTCTGTCGCTAAGAGAATCTGTTCAACCTTCTTAGTCCTTCAGCATGACATCCTTGACGGTCTCAAGTTCTTTGATGGCAGTCCGGATATGCATTCTTGCTCTGGCGGATTCCAGGGAGCATTACAAACCGACTCGAAAGATCGATACCATGCAATTGTGCAGCTTTTCAGCGTCGATCTCGTCACAAGAAATGTCTCCCCTGCTCAAATATCCGTTATCCAGAGGCATCAGAAGAGGGTCAACTATCTCCATTATCTTGTCCGGGTAGCAGGCTGCAGCATAGCTCTGCAGAGTTTGGCCGGACTGGAATGAGACATCTGTTGGCCGCTTTCCAGTGAACATCTCGAGCAAGAGGACACCATAGCTGTACAGATCGCCTTGGATGGAAATATTGCCATCCATTCCGTACTCTGCATGTTGCATGAAAATCACTAGACAGTGTAAGAACCTTAATTTGGTTAAAAATATCTCAGTAAAAGGAACAAATTAAGCAATGAATTGTAACCTGGAGGGATGTATCCAATGGTGCCCTTGATTCCAATCGAAGTACTGCTTTCTTCTGTTGAGTTGCTCACGATCTTACGGATGAATCGTGCGAGACCAAAGTCCGCGACATGTGCAACCATGTCACTGTCAAGGAGAACATTGCTTGGTTTCAGATCACAGTGGACAATAGGCACCTCACCATGGTGGTGCAAGTAGTCAAGAGCCCCAGCGACATCGAGCGCAATGTTTACCCTCTGAGACATGGTCAATCTCCTCCTCGGTGCCACATCTTGTGTTTCATGCCTATAATGTAGCCACTTGTCAAGATCCCCATTCGGCATGAACTCGTAGACCAACGCTTTGAAATTGTTTCCCTGGTGATCAATACTCGAGCAAGCAGTGATGACCTTAACAAGATTCCGATGGCGAATGCTTCTCAGGGCACGGCATTCAGCCAAGAAACTGTGCTCAGCTCCATGCTGCTGAAGATCAATGACCTTGATTGCAACTTGCCGTGCACCTGGGCTTAGAATTCCTCTGTAAACTGACCCAAAGCTTCCCATGCCTATGAGATTGCTTGGGGAGAGCTGATCAGTTGCCTTTTGTATCTCCTCAAATGAGATCTGCCAATGTTGATCCTCTGCTAAAGGGAGGTTAGGGACCCTTTTCCGCTGCCTCATGATGAATAAGAGAAGACCACATGCAAGAAGAAGGAACAAAGATATAGAACCAACAACAATGCCTATAAGCACTGCTCTCCTTGGTCGCCTCTTCCCAACAACAAATTCTTTTACGGGGCATTGGGGAAGCTGTAAACTTGGAATGCCCCCACAGACCTTGTTACCAGCTACGGAGAATGCACTTGCATTACTGAAGACGCCGGTTACTGGAACAGCACCCTCAAAGCTGTTATAGGACAAATTCAGATAGTCTAGGCTTGGCCAGTCAGCAAAGAATTTTGGAACAGGACCAGAAAAGTTGTTTCTCGCAATGTTCAGTTTTTGTATCGCTTGCAATCCACTCAAGGACTGTGGGATGGTACCTTGAAGAAGATTATCATTCAGTTGAAGCTGCACTAGCTCGACGCATTTGCCTAGAGTTGCAGGAATATTTCCAGATAGTTTATTTACTGACAGATCCAATAATACTAAGTTCGTCAATTTTCCTACCTCTGATGGGACTGGACCAGTGAGAAAGTTGTATGAAAGACCAAGATTTCTGGTTAAAGAGGAGAGACTAATTACTTCCACCGGTATCGAGCCAGTAAGCTGGTTAAATGACAAGACTAAACTAGCAATGTTCTGCAACTTCCCCAAGCTTGTGGGTATGGATCCCTGCAAGTTGTTTTTGGACAGGTCAAGTATGGAAAGGTTTGTCAGGTTCCCCAGTTTAGGAGGAATTTCTCCAAAAATGTTGTTCTCGGACAAGTCTAAAATTCCTAAGTTGTAAAGCTCCCCGACTGATGGCGGAATGCTGCCCGTTAGGAAGTTACCCCCGAGAGAAAGTATGGTGAGATTGGAAAGTTTCCAAATATCTGAAGGAATTGCGCCATGGAATTTGTTGTTTGCTAGATGAAGCTTTTGCATTGTGTTGGAGAGATTGACGATAGAAGGCGGGAACACGCCTTGGAAGTTGTTAGAATCAAGAGAGATATAAAAAAGCTTACTACAGTTGGACAACGAGGCAATCAACTCCCAATCATTTCCCCATTTATCCTCAAGTTGGTTGTTTCCCGCTGTTAACACCTCAAGATCCTTCAGGTTCCGTAATTCTAGTGGCACGGTCCCTTCAAGCTTATTGTTCCCAAGCTGAATATACCTGAGCAGTGACGTGTTCCCTATGGATTGGGGAATTCGACCGCTCAGCTGGCAGTCATTGAGGATCAGATTTTGAAGGTTTGGGAGAGTGACACTGATATCCGATGGGAGAACACCTGAAAGAGCACTATTGCCAGATAATTCAAACGTAGCGACTGATGACATGTTAAACAGGTTTGATGGGATTGGGCCACTGAGATGGTTGTAAGCTAAATCAAGAGACCTAAGCTTTGTCAGACGTCCCAAGGAGTGTGGTATTTGGCCGCTTAGTCCATTAGTGTCAGCAAACAAATCGACAAGTGATGAAAGATTACCAAGAGACGCCGGAACGCCTCCTGACAAATTATTCAAGTACAGCCCCAGATATGTGAGCTTCGAGAGCGAACCAAGTGACGGCGGGATTGCACCGAAGAGCTGGTTTGAGCCGACATCCAAGACCTCCAGTTCCTGGAGATTGCTCAGGTTGGCTGGGATCTCGCCCACAAGGCTGTTGTACTCCAGCTGCAGGATCAGGAGCTTGGAGGCACTGGCAAGGGATCCTGGGATCACACCCCGCAAGGAGTTGTGCCGGAGGTCCAGGTACAAGAGCCGAGGCAGGAAGCCAAGCTCCCATGGGATGTTGCCCGACAAGGAGTTATGCGAGAGGTTGAGCATGCTGAGGAACGTCAGGTTGGCGAGGAGCGGGGAGATGGTACCGGTCAGGTTGGAGGACAGCTCCAACGAGGTGACACGGTCAGGGTGCCGCCGGGAGTGGCACCCCACGCCTCTCCAGCTGCAAACGCCGGTGGTCACGTTGGCGGCACCGCTCCTGTTGCCACTGCCGGCGGTCCATGAGGTGAGCACCCCGTGAGGATCGCCGGTAATGAGGGCCCTGAAGGAGAGCAGAGCCAGCTGGTCGTCGGTGGCGATCGGCGCCGCCGCTGGTGGAGAGGCAGTAGCAGCATGTATGGTGGTATGGCTGGTGTTCAGCAAGGAAGCAGCAAGGAGTAGCACGCACATGGATTTGGTGGTCTGATAGGAGAGACACGCTCTGTGGCCAGCTCTTGCTACCTCCATTCTTGCCCCCATTCTTGTGTGCGGTTCAGCCATGTTTGATCTTGATGATGTATACATATATCCTTGTTCCTTGGAATTCAACCACCAGAGCTCAAATATCTTGTGTTGTTGTATCCTGCCAGAGCTGCACGTACTGTGAGAGTCGTGTGAGTTCATTCTTCATTCAATCCATGTCTCGCCAGCAGGTTTGCGGTTGGTGGAGTTCAACACCCAACTGCAAGGCATGGCTGCGTCAGAGCCGTCATTACTGACCTGGAGCTCACTCACATGGACCAGGTCGGCTCTCCTGCCAGCCTCAAATATGCACATGAAGAGTAAAAGAACACACTGCAGCGAGTAAGACGAAGATGAACTGAGGTCGAGGAAAACTGACAGGCATGATTATAGTAAAATGCTAACTAGTTGGATTCTTGAGTAAATTCTGGATCCAACTATGGACTCACTGGCAGCAAGCAGCATACCTGTCGCGTCGGCGCCTGCGCCACTGCCGAGAGCTCTGGGAAGGGAGGCTGCTGGTCACCAGTGCCGGCAAATTCCACGGCATGGAAGCTTGAGGGGGCAGTAGGGCACGACGATGAGCGATGAGGAGGGAGAGCAGAGCAGAGCAGATCCACCGACTCCACTCTCCGGAGTCCAGACAGAACAAGGATGATGCTTTCGATTTCATCACGTCAGTTATCAGGCGCACGCCACGTCGCCGCCTACTAACAAGGCAGCGTTCCCTGTCCTCTTCACACTTTTTTTGACACTATAAATGCGGATGCAGACAAGCAGCTCCCGAACAAAAACGCCATTGAAAATGTGCTCCTCCCTGTTCAGAAAGCATCTTCTGAGGTCAGCTCTATTACTACAGCAGACTACAGTCAACATTTTAACAAAAACAAGGTCCACTCTCAATCTGAACAGAATAGTTGTCCACATTGTGCTCAATCAAATCATGAACTGGTTGCTTCCAATATTTCAAAAAGGAAAAATCTTTTCCGGTGCTATACTGCTCTTGGTCATGCTTCGTTCATCAGACATGCATGCCTCTTGAGGCAAGCCAGCAAAAACCATGCTAATGTATTGTACTGTACAACAAATTTAGCAGTAACATGCTGGTGTACAGCAATTTTAGCAGCTACTCATAAACATCCCTTACAACAGTAAGCTCTCTGATAACATCTCTGGTGAGCATCCATGCTCTTGGTGATTCCTCGGTGCATCGCAGCGCGATTCGGAAAACAGACACGAGGAACTCTTCCAGGTTCTCATCATCCAGGTCCTTCTCTTCGTGCTGCACCAGAGCAAGATCAGCGACCGCTGTTACTCTCTCAGGATAAGCCGCTGCGACAAAACCTCGGATGCTTTGGCCTCCCTGAAACAAGGGATCTGTTGGTCGCTTTGCAGTGAACATCTCGAGCAGCAGAATCCCATAGCTGTAGACATCACCTTCCACTGAAATTCCACCACCCATTCGGTACTCTGAAAAAAATTAAAGGCAAGGTTATCAAATGCAATAACACTAGGCTCTCCATTCTGTAAGTGACAATAAAAAATAGCAAGCTAGCTTAGTGCGCTATGTACCTGGAGGAATATATCCAATAGTGCCTTTGATTCCAGCAGTGCTAGTTGTGTGTTGGAACGAGTTGCTGTTTGCTCCCTGAACAAACCGTGACAGCCCAAAGTCCCCTACATGGGCAACCATGTGGTGGTCAAGAAGGACATTGCTCGGCTTCAGATCACAGTGCACGATTGGTATTTGGCCATGGTTGTGAAGATAGTCAAGAGCCTCAGCAACATCGAGTGCAATGCTCACTCTTTCAGCCATGGTTAGCGCACGAGCGGAACTCACACCTTCCCCGGTGGATGGATGAAGCCATTTGTCCATATCTCTGTTAGGCATGAACTCATACACCAGAGCTTTAAAATCATAACCGCTGTGATCCATGGTCAAACAAGCTGTGATGACCTTTACAAGATTGCGGTGTAGGATATTTCTCAGAACCTCACATTCAGCCAGGAAACTCTGCTCAGCGCCATGCTGTAGGAGGTTCAGTACTTTTATTGCGACTTCCTGCTCTTCATTGCCTAGTGTTCCTCTGTACACTGAGCCAAAGCTTCCAACACCAATGAGGTTAGCTTTAGAGAACCCATCAGTAGCCCTATTCAGTTCAGCATATGATAATTTCCAGTGCTGGTCCATGTCCATCAACTTTGGAACAGGAGATGTCTCATTACTCTGCACAAGCTGCTGATTCAGCCGTCTTCGACCATATATCACAAAAATGCATGTGACAAGGATTAGGGTCAAGATAGATCCTATGGTAATAGACACGATCAGTACAGTTCTTGATTTGTGTAACCTATTACCAGAGTTATCAGTACCACCAGAACATTCTGGCAGCTGCAACTCTGAAACACCACCACAAACTTTGTTCCCAGCAACAAAGAAGTTCCTTGAATCATTGAACACTCCTCTTGTCGGCACTGGTCCATCAAACTGGTTGTAGGATAGGTTCAGGTAACGCAAGTACTGCAATGTCGATAAGTAATCTGGAATTAAACCAGACAGGTTATTCTGTGACATGTCCAAGTGTTGAAGCCCTTTCATTGAGCTGAGTGATTGGGGAATCCTACCAACAAGCAGGTTTCCCTGCAGAAATAAGTATTCCATTGCTTCGCACTGCGAGAGCTCCTGTGGTACCTCTCCTGAGAGCCTATTGTTTGACAAGTCCAGAACCCCAAGGCTGCTCAGTCGACCTACTTCTGAAGGTATTGGGCCTGAGAAGATGTTGTGAGAAAGGTTGAGGAACAGGGTTAGAGAAGAGAGACTGACAAGCTGTTTTGGTATCATGCCACTGAAATAATTGTAAGACAAGTCCGGGATTGCAATGTTTCTCATATTCTCAAAGCTCTCAGGTATGCTTCCTTGCAATTTGTTCTGTGACAAATCCAGGAAAGCAAGCTGGGTAAGGTTAGCAACAAGCATAGGTGGGATCTCACCAGATAACATGTTGCCAGAGACATCTAGCCCAGCCATGTTGTGAAGACCACCAATGGTGTCTGGAATGGTGCCAGTCAAGGCATTATCAGCGAGCGCAATAACACGAAGGTTGCTAAGTTTACCAATATCTGTGGGTATTGAACCACTTATCTTGTTTCCATTCATTAAGATTTGTTGTATCCCAATGGTAAGGTTGACAAGAGAAGGGGGAAGCACTCCTTGAAACCTGTTATAGGAAAGGCTCACTGCAAACAGCCTACTGCAATTCCCTAATGATTGCATCAGAGGCCAGTCCTTGTCCCACTTATCTTCAAGCTGGTTAGACTGCAGGTTCAACACCTCAAGATCCTTCAGCCTGCCAATTTCAGGTGGAGCATTCCCCTGTAGATTGTTGATGTGAAGCTGGATGAGACCGAGTCCTGTCATGTTGCCTATTGACATGGGGATACGCCCTTTGAGCCCACAGTTGTACAAAGAAAGGAATCGAATTCTTGGTAGGGTGAAACCAATGTCAGCAGGCAGCACACCAGATAGATCATTGTTTCCCAAGTCAAGTACCCTAAGGGATGATATATTAAACAATGAGACTGGGATTTTGCCACCAAGGCCAGCAGAAGCTAGCCTGAGAAAATTCAGCTTGGTTAGTCTCCCTAGCACGTCTGGTATGTTACCACCCAGATTAAAATTCTCACTGGCGTCAAATGCCAGGAGTGATGAGAGGTTACTCAGCGACGAGGGAATGCTGCCGGTGAGGTTGCTCCGATGAAGCCCAAAGAACTCGAGTTTCAACAGCGACCCAAATGATGGAGGAATACCACCAGACAGGGTATTCACACTAATGTTGAAAACCATCAGCTCCTTGCAGCTGCTCAAGTTCACTGGGATCTCACCATGCAACCCATTCTGCTGCAACTCCAAATGTGTGAGACGAGCACAATTGGAGAGAGATGTGGGTATCTCACCAGTGAGGGAATTTCCTCCTAGGCTGATGACTTGGAGGCGCCGCAGAACGCCAAGCTCCGAGGGTACGCTGCCAGAGAGGCGATTGCTCGAGAGGTTGAGTTTGTGGAGGAAGGAGAGGTTGGACAGGTTGGGGCTGATCACACCTGTCAGGTTGGATGACATGAGCTCCAGCGCGGTGACACGATCAGGGTGCCGTCCAGAGCTGCATGACACACCTTTCCACCGGCAGATGTGTTCGTGGCATTCATGCTGCCATCGGTATGCGTCCATGCAGCAAGCACCCTGCCAGGGTCGCCAGAGATGCCGGCCTTGAATGCAAGCAGTGCTTGCTCATCAGTGGACTGGGCTTTGCAGATATGAAGGACCTGAACAGCATGGATGAGACAACTAGTTATGAGAAGGTATCTGCAATTGCTAATGCCAAAGAGGCCATGCCTCCTGCTACTGCCCCACATGGTTGCTTGCTATTCAATTGTGTGCTTGAGGGCTTTATGCGACTGCTAGGGTGATATATGAACACAGTGTCAAAGATAAACTACGGAATTCGACTAGAGCTTAGGCTACTTGTTCAAAGTTTGTTTATTCCTACTGTAGCTTTCAGGAGATGTGAAACTGCGGGTCATTCTTGAGAGTTATAAGACGGCAAGCTAAAGACAACGATGTTTTGCTCAGGTCCTTTTCAACAGCTCACCTAGATTTCCACTTTCTAAGTAACTGCATATCCTTGATAGAAGTAGCTATTAGCACTAATTAAGACATTGACATATAATAAATTACAATAATTTGTTATTTGTGCTTTCTCATGAACCAGGCAAATTAGTTGCAGCCTGCAGGCCAGCTGAGTTTTCCCCCTCTTAAAGTATGGAATAACCAAAAGAGTGGTACTTTTTGCTACTCCAGCAAGGAAGGCGTGCAATAATCAGCTAAGACTAGGTCCTGGCTTGAGATTGGTTATAATCGACATGAACAATGAAAATAACTGCTCACCATTCCTGCTTTGTTTCCTTTCACCTTTTCATTAAAATGAAAATTTGGAACTAGCAACTTCTTTGAAAGGTTTCAACAGACCTACTATGGCAGGTAATCACTCAAGACTAACAAAAAATCAGCATGTGTGGGCTATAAACATAACAGGCATGTGAGAACAAAAACAGTGTTCATTTAGAAACCTAAGGAATGTTCCCATCACCCAACAGTATGGACTGCCGCCAGTTCAGATGTGATTTTTAAGAGACTTACAAAAGGAGTAAGAAAAGAAAAACTCTTTGTTTGAAGCAATAACCATCCAATAGTCAAAAGGGGGAGTCATCAGGATATACGGACGATGTTCTTACATAACTGTGATCATTATTCTTTGACTTTGCACACAGAAAAAAAGAAATAATACAAGAGCCACAGAGCAGCTATTAGTCAACAATGTACCTGAACATGTCATTAACATGTTGAAAGCACCTGGTGAAAATTATCACCATGTCCCTGTTCCCACTCTGACTGCAAGTGCTTTCTGCTTCCCTAGATTATATGCCGGCATGATGAGATGCACACCCATTCAATTCTAATTCAATTATACACAAAGTTAATGCTGATGACATTGGTGTGTGGTTTCAGACTCATCTGTCGAAAGTCAAACTAAATCTCTATTCATACAGATACAGAGACAGCATATGGATTCCCTGTCGTGCGAAGCAAAACTAAGGAAGCAGCCTTTCGTGGACTTCAGATCCTTCAGATCACGTGAACACCAAAGTGTAATTGTATAAGCAACCAGATCTTTATGTTCAACTGATAGTCTAATAAATCTCATATGTATTCTCATGGGATAACCACTCACGCGAGAAAAATTTCTGGAAAGTAATCGCCACGCGCACTTGGGATGATGTGATGAGGCATAATAATCTATTAGATCATTAGTTGCACATAGCCTGGACAAATGTTCCAAATTGAAATTTCTGCGCGTGATGGTGGTCAGACTCAGGCGTTCACTGCAATGCCAGGGAGGGGCGAGAGCGCTCACTGGGAAGTAGGTGGGTGTTCACCGGGCCAGGAAGGAGGTGCAGATGGCCGACGGCCGCCGTCGTTCGAGGCGAACGCCACATTCACAGAGAAGACCCGCGTGGCCGGCGACCACCGGAGCTAGCCCTCGCGGCCGCCCGCCCCGAGCCATCCCCAGCCACCGCGAAGGGGCTGCTCCCCCCACTCAAATAGCAGCACCGGCGTACGGTACAGGGCCTTCATTTCGCGGTGAGAGTGGCGGCGGCGGAGGGGGCGCCTCCGGTCGAACGGCGGTGAGCTCCCCGCGGCGGCGCGGCGGGAGCGGGGGACGAGACATGGTGGTGCATCTTTTTTACCTAAAAGCCCCCTCGATTGCAGAGACTGCCTTATCAGAATATACTGTGCGTAATTCTCGGACAACCTGCTCCCGTGCAAAAACAAATAAAAGAGAGGGGCTTTCTATAAAAGTTGCTCTGCCACCTGCAGCAGCTTTTGTTTTGTACCCAAAAGAAAAAAAACCAAAATTCCGCCAAAGTACAGTCCAAAAGGGCGAGGTGGTGGAGCTCAATCAATCCAAAGCTGAGGCGAAACCGAAAGCGAGAGGAGGGAGGGAGAGAGAGACGAAGGAGCGGGGAGGAGCGGCGCGGGGCCGTCGGCTGGTCGGCGGCGACGCATTCGCGGCGGAGGTGGAGCTCGCGCTCTCCCGGTTGAGCTCGAGTCGGTTCGGGCGTCAGGTGAGCTCAGCTCCATGGAACAACTCAAACCGGCGTGCGAGTGGGAGTGGGATGCTTCATGCTTGTTCTTGCTGGTGGGGTTGGCCGGCGCTTGCTGCCAGCCGCTCTGATCCGTGGCGTGGGGTTTGGCTGGGTTTGCTCCACCTGATCCGTGGCCCTGTCCGTGAATTTGGCTCGCATTTCGCCCTGGGTTTGTTTTCGCCTCACGCTCGATTTGAGTACCCGGCTGCCTAGTGGTTCTTCCGCCCGTGGACTTCTCCTGGCGTTTTGCGAATGTTCCTGGGCATGAGCCCTGAATTTGTGTGCTTTTGCTGCATTTATGTGCCCGCTGCGCTGCGAAGAGTTTGGGCGCCGGTTGCAACTGCAATGCTGTCCCCCTTTTTCGTTCCACCACGAAGTTCAGGCGTCAGAGTTTGCAAGACTGTATCTTTTTGGAACTGCACATGCTTTTTCTACTCTTCGTTTCGTGTTTGGGTTGGGATGGATTTCCCTTCCATATTTGCTTCTCGATGCTATAAAGAGTCATTTGATGCTATTGTCCGTGCATGTTCACCGATTTCACCCGCTTAGTTACTTCTTCGAGCCTTTGTTCTTCAACCTGTACTTCGTCTAAGTTGTGGTTATGGTTGACCGGGGAATTTGGGGGCAACCTTTTGTGATTGTTTAGCGACATCAGTTACATTGTGCGGTTATTTCTAGGTGAAGTACAGGTGCTAGCTGTTGAAGGCAAAGAAGAAAAGACTGTCATGGGGATTTCAGCTAAGTGGATCAAATCACTTGTTGGGATAAAAAAGCACGAAAAGGGGCGAAATGCTGAATGCAGCCATGCGGTAAGCCAAGCCAAACCAAGCCAGCCGTACAGATGTCTATAGCTTGAGATTTAGCCTGCATTCCTTCCCGTGGCCGTGGGGTTCTTTGCTTTTGCCATTTTTTTTAATTTGTCCTTTAACAAGCATAGAATGATGCCAAAATTGCTAACACAGACGGTTTACCAAACTCGTCTGAAGCCTAGGGCTCGGAATCCCACTTGATGCCCATCAGTGTCAAATATCGGTCCACTTTTCAGTTCCAGTTTATGAGCATTGTCAATTATTGGCCCAGTATATTCCACCATTCCTTCAAGGTCATGCATCATGGAGCTAATTTAAACATGTGCCATGCACTGATATTGCATAGGCATCTTCTTCGTTTTTGATGATGTGTTGATGTTATCAAGACTGGTAATGCTTCCATCCTCTTAACCACCAAAGGACAGAAAAAGACTCAGACCAACTACTCAATTGAATACTTCAATTTGAAATGTTCTAGTTTATGTCTCTTCCCAGTTGTTATTGTTGATATGGTTAAACTGAATTTAAGCTGGTTTCTCAAGCGGATACCATAGCCAGTTCTGGATCTTTTATTTCCATTACTTATTTACTTCTACTGAACAACACCTAAAGGATCAAAAATAGTTCAATTCATGGTCTTCTATGCTGAGGTTAAGAGAGCAGCACTGCTGTATTTTGGCAGGCGCTGCCCATCCTATCCTCCATGGCACTATGCTGCGCATATCTCTGTTAAACATTTGTAATTATATCCAGTTGGTTATGCTGATTTAAGATCACACTTTCTGAAAATTGCAGAGGAGCTCAGCTGTCCAGTTGCTACACAAACAGGATCGTTCTGTTGATACAGAAAGTGTTCCTACGGATGAAGAACTCAGAGTACAGGCTGAACCCTTGGCAGGTGACACAGAGACAATATCAAATTCCGCTTCCTCACCAAGCACATCTCTTCAAGTTTGTCAGGCTGAACTTGGTACAAAGGAGCATCAAGCTGCTGTAGCTATTCAGTCTGCCTTTCGAGCATTCCTGGTATTATGAGAATACTTTAGTTGTCATTTTTCTGCCAAAACTAAGAAAACTATGGAACATATTGCATTCTGCTGTAAGGCCTTCTGGTTGAGGGAACTTATCAAACAAAATTAACTGTTGCAAACTGCTGTAAGGCCTTTTAAACAATAGAAGGTTATGGATAGTCCTTCACTTGTAAAAACAGTAACACATGAACCAATCAAGCAGCTTCAAATACTTGAAGTTTTAAATGTCATGTGTTTAAGTCATTTATTCATTGATCATTTCGTCATTAGTAGTGTGCAGCTCAAAAGGTAGTTTGATATCTTTTGCATGGTCATATTTACCAGGCTAGGCGGGCGTTGAGGGCGTTAAAAGGACTAGTTAGACTCCAGGCACTTGTTAGGGGTCATGCTGTAAGAAAGCAAGCAGCAGAAACACTTCAGTGCATGCAAGCACTTGTAAGAGCTCAAGCTCGTGTCAGAGCGAGACGAGTCCGTGTTTCTTTGGAAAGCCAAGGGACCCCAAAGAAATCTCCTGAACAAAATGTTCATGAGGACCACGTTCGAGATATCGAGGTGAGAAACAGCATTCTCCAGACATCTGGTGCCTTGTAATCATTTTCATCCTTATATGCTTACACTGCAAGTCATTCCTAATAAATTTCTCAATTTATATGGTTGCCTGCTATCCTGGACCGGGGGGTGGTTTGCCGAGGAAAAAGCAACACCACTAACCTGGTTCTGTTCTATTAGTATAAGTAATAAGACTGTCCAAGATGTCGTGAATGCATTGGTTGTATTGTTGGCATGATTCACACTTTTTTTTATTTAGACTGTTTACATTTTGGTCAATTTAAGAAAGTTCCTGCCGCCACAGTAATTGAAGAAACTAAGAAGCTTTAACTTACTCTTTAAAGCATGCACAAAAAACTCTTGTGTTCCCTGATTTATATGAAGACTGAAGACAGTGGGAAAGAATGTCAACTACAACTTAGGCAATACTTCCTCTGATCACAAAAAGAAAAACATGTCGTTTAGGACAAAATTTAGGGTCCATTTGCCACGGCTCCAGCTCCTTGCTACAGTGAACTTAGGAGTCGGAGCTGTTGAAGCCAAAATTAGTGGCTTCATCGGTTGCTAGTTCATTTTGAGAAGAGACATAAAAACAGCTTCTTTGTAGTGCACATAGGAGCCAAAGCTGGCCAGAGCTCCACCAAACAAGGCTTAGTCAAACCTAAAAAACTACAAATATAATAATAAATAACTTAAATTATTTCGTCTGGAAACATCTAAGTTATGATAAAATCTCATAAATGTGTAGGATTTTAAGAATAAATTCTGAAGAAATTAGTGATCAAAGATATACATCGAAGACCGTGCAAAAGCAAATATGACAAGTATTTATTTTACCAGAGGGAGTCAAGCTTGTATGTTCAATCAAGTATGAGTTGAATATTACTGACATTTTTCCAATTGCTACTGAAGAATGAACAATTCTGAGATGTGTTTATTGAAATAAATGTTATCGAAAATTTGTTACCTATCAATTACATGCAGGAAGACTGGTGTGGCGGTATAGGCTCAGTAGAAGAAATGAAAGCTAAGGCATTAAAAAGGCAAGAGGCTGCAGCTAAGCGGGAAAGGGCGATGGCATATGCTTTAACTCATCAGGTAACTTTAAAGAATTATGCTATATCTGGAATGTGTAAATAGCTTGATGTTGATGCTTCAAAATCTTAATATTTCTATACTAAAAAAAACTCTTCATTGTCTTTTGATCATCTCTTTTTTTTTCTTTTCAGTTATTAAAAGTATATAGTCACAGTATTCTAATCAAGAAGGATATTTGTGACTTCTGTTCTTGTAGGTGTTTGTGGATCACTATGCGTGGCTTAGCTGAACTGGCTTTCTGTTGCTGCATACAATATTGCATTTTTTTTGTTTAGTATTTTAGAGGGCGAATGACCCTGTCTTTATCAAAATTCTAGCAAATATCTGTAGGTTAACTGCTTATCATGTTCTTCTGTTGCCCTTGATGAGGTAGCCTGGACTGGGCACCAAGTTAAAAGGATTCTGGTTGTTGACTTACTGAGCAATAGGGCTAGTGTACCACAGCTCGATAAATATGAAAGCTCAAAGTTCACTTTTGGCTCACCCTAAAATTATCCTGTTTGGCTACAGAAGTTGCTACTATTGGGTGTAAACTCACTTTTCTTTTCACCGATCCTGATCCGTGGATTCACAAGTTATGCTAATTTGTGTTTTCTTTTGTCAGCGGCAAGCAAGTTCAAGGAAACAGAAAGCAGCAAGCCTCCAAGACCAAGGACTTGCAGGGGATGAGAATCAGTGGGGACAGAAATGGTTGGAGAGGTGGATGGCTGCACGCCCATGGGAGAACAGGGTACTTGACAGCAATGCCAAAGATAGTGTCACAGTTGGGGATGACAAACCAGCTGAGGAAGACAAGGCTAAAGCTCCGAACAAACCAAAAGGAAAAGTACCTGTTTCAACCACACAATCAAATGGATCACAGCAGAAGAAAGGTGCAGGCCACAAGAAGTCACATTCTGATGTAAGTGGCTCTTCATCGGGGCACTTTCAACCAAACACTTCTTTGGTGTCATTCAAGATAGATGTGAAGCCATCAAACGAGATCACAGATGAAGTGAGTTCTGAACCTTCGAATTTGGCTTCCCGGTCCACAAGCAACCCAAAAGAAAGACCAGCACAAACCAATAAACCAGCAAAGAAGCGATTATCCCTTCCTAACAATGGTAAATCATCTGTCTGTGTATATTATTGCTATCACTGTTCCGTAACCCTCTTTAAGAAAACTGCATATACCTGGACTGTCAATCTTCTATATCCTGCAATAATCAACAGTTACATATTTGTGTTTGATATGTTGTCCTGCATTTGAGCAAGACATCAGAAGTTGAAGCTTTGAAAGCAATTGATTGATGCTCGTCTCTTATGGTGCAGCAACAGCCAGTGGGGGAGTAGGAAAGCGCCGTACCAACAGTAGTCGGACAACAACCCAGGCCTCGAGATTGAAGAATGCCAAAGAAGCCTCCAAGTCTGAAACAAGACAGCAGCCGGAACCTGCTAACTCAACCGCGAAGCCAGTTGAGGCAATCGCCTGAGAAAAAATGCCTTCCATTTTTATTGGGACACATCGTAATGGTCCTTTGTCATTCATGTTGCTGCATTTCTGTACATATGAGATCGGAAAACAAACCATGCATCTGAACAGAACTGATGCCATGTTGTGTTCTATGACTACGCATGTGAGGTTGTTAGCTAGTAGTGTCGCGGAGTGTTGTTGTACATTGTTGGTTTACATTGCTGTTATCCATCACTGTGTCATGTATTTTCCTCTTCGAATTGCCTCCTTTCGAACTACTCAGTATGTGAACATTTGAAAAACAAATGCTCTGAATTCTGTGGTTCGGTCTTTCAGCACCAGTGATGGTTGGTGGTGTTATTATTTATGGATATAAAGTCCTCGTTTCCTCATTACATGGCCCTTTTCTTCAAGCTTCCTGCAGACTAAAGGCCATCATCCAGATTCTTCCTTATGGGGCACAGGATTGCATGGCAGGACAAGGTGTTCATTTGTTTGCACACTTGTGTGTTTTGTATAGTACTAGTGCTTTTGCAAAGAGGATTGATATGATACCATGATGGATGCTCAAGTGCAATCATGCATATCAAAGCAGCCTCCTTTGCAGGTCTCTTTAGGGGGCTCAACGGAAAGATGAGGCCTCCTCGTGTGCCACCTACTTGCTAGGAACTTGCTTATCTCTTTGACCATGTTTATATGCTTGTTGTGCTTTGTTCTGTTGTGTTGTGCTGGCCCTGTGTGTTGCGTGCACCTGTCCATGCTGTGTGAAAGCATATATGCATACGCTAAGATAAGAAAACTCGTAGGATTTCTTTATCGTATTTGTTTAGTTTATTAGCAGCCATGATTATGTTATGTAATGAGATCGAATTGTTTAAAGACTGCTGCCAAGATTCGTTTTTGTGTTAGCGGGCGTTGGAAAGTCGATGTGAGGATGACCATGACGAGAGAACCGGAGAAGGGAAGTCAGCCCAGGCCAATTGGTGTTGTGGACCGAAATTGCAAAGCAAATTTGGAGAGGCCACACCACGCGTAATATCACATTCCTGGCATCATCCAAATAGTTTTGTGGGAGGTGGTGATATCCTGTCGTTGTTCGGCAGACACGTGGGCCCAGGACATATAAATATCCACATCGCCCAACTAAATTTGTACCATTACACTTTTCCCTTTTCTTTCAGTATAATAGGAATTCTGAGACTGTACACTGTGTGCATGGGAGGGAAAAGGTCCCTGTGAGTCTCATATCCTCTGATGCTGAAAGCGCACCGAATGTGATGTGAAGTGCAGGCTGACAGGTGCAGCTATATGTGTTACGAAGAAATTAGAAACAAAGCACTTTAAATTGACGTTTGAGGATGTTTTCAAAAAGCGGTATCTCGAATTCGTATCGAAGCCATTTGGAATACTCCTAATAATTTACTAAAAGAACCGTTTTAAAAAATATAGTTTACTAAGGACTACTAAATAATTAGGACACGCTATGTCTTTCTATCTCCTCGATCTTCTTCTTGTATATAAAATACTTCTAAAGAGGATCAGTGTACCGACAACCTGATGATAATCATGCCAATGCACTGCAATATTTTGTTATTGTTAGCCGAAAGAAAAAGAAAAAAAGAGGTACAGATGGTTGGTTGTGCTGGAAAACACGAAAATAGAATCTAATGTGTTTGGCATCCATGCCTACGTGTTGACCAGGACTGAATGAGTGAATTATGCAATGGAGTATACTAGTGTAGTCCCAGCCGGTCTCATCTGATATATAATCCGCGTCATGAGATGATTGGATCTGCACCTACTTGTAGCTAGCACAGCAGCAGTAGGTACTAGAAACGTGCCATGAACCTGTGACTGTGATGACGATGTGGTTCAAGTTCAACACCACAACACTGCTGCTCCTTCTTATCAAAATCATTTTTTTTAAAAAAAAAAATATGCTGCTCCAATGGCACCACGCAATGAATGGTGATGTGTTAACAATGAGCTGCACCTGCAAGTCATGTACAGTACCTACCACTGTACCATTACGCTCATGCGATCCGATCCGATCTAAGACAGGGTCAGAGGATCGGAATCCATGGCCAAATTCGGGAGCTGTGTTGTGCGTGTAATTGCTCCATGCTCCGTCTAGCACTGCAATATTTTGTTATTGGACCGCATGGCGCATGTACGTGATGTGGACAGTACCAAGCATGAAACGTGGATGGTGTGGTGTGTGCTGCTGCTCATGATGATGTTGAATGAGAGATGAGCAGGCAGACACTGACGACTCCATCCTGAAAAGATGACAGAAAGGTCAAGAAAGAACATGTAACAGAACCGACCAATTTATTAGAGCATAAGCACATAATTCGCCATTAATTCAGCAAATCATATGATTGAGACCTAATAAACCCGGTAGTCCGTGAAATCTCGAAGGATTTCAAACTTTTTCGGCACGACCAAGATCGTAATAGTTTAGCGATTCTATTCACAAGTACACAGTTCGCACATAGTTTAAAATATCATCGGAGTACGAAATAGAGTTATTACAACCAGTTCAATTCAAAATAGAGCGGAAGCGATTTAGTTCAAATACCACACACACATATTTGAAATACAGTGCCAGGTCCTTGGTCCACATCCAGCAAAAGCATCAAGTCGAGAAGAGTGACCATGCCCAAGGTCTAGTCATCGCCCAAGGCGGGATAGAAACAGTTCTGACAATAACCATAAAGCATCTCACCATCTGCAAAAACATGGGAAATAAAACCCTGAGTACGAGGATGTACTCAGCTAGACTTACCCGTCATAAACTAAAATAAAGACTCCAAGGAGTATGCAAGGCTGTATAAGTAGGATAGCTGACTCATTTAAAATTTGCGGAAAAGCTTGCATTAAGAAACAATTAATAAGAACCTTCTAGCAATGTATTTTAATTTGATTATCCTTATCATGCTACATTAGCACCTGTACTAAACAAGCATGGTAATAATTATTCAACAGCAAGTAACCATTTTCGGTTGAGTATCTTTCCATCTCATCAGCTCAACCATCTCACCTCTTGTTCAAGTTCTTACTACGATGCCGCTGCTCAAGTCAAGTGTTCACTGTCCAGGAACGATGGCGATTATAATCGATTACTAACCAGCTGGCGGGTACTCCTCACACAAACCACACTCACCAGCCACGGTGAGCTACAGGTCACCGACATCCAATTCAGGAAAAACGCGAGATCAACAGGTACCATCACATCCGGGCACCGTCCGGCTGCCAGCAGGGCGCACCATGCTATATTCAGGCCTTACAACCGCGTAACCCGTGGTCCCCCATCTTCACCAATGCGATGCGTACAGCAGGTCGACTCCCGGCCCAAATCAAAATTAGGCTTCGCGGTCGGAACGACTTATCCTTCCAGCTAAATGTGAGGCATAAATTCAATATGACTTGAGGACGTACAACGGACGGGGTCCTAGTTCGACACAGACGGGATAAACCACATTGAACCTCCAGTTCATTCTCAACTCCAATCCCGCCCGGTCTCGATTTATTATCTCCACATGGTTATCCAAGATAACAATGTATCCAACCATCCGAGTTACCACCTATAACTCGCGGATGACAGGAAATCACCCGACTTCTACCGATCTAGTTAAGCAGGGCTAAGCATATATTCGTACCTGAACCTAACAGGGTTGAAGTATAAACAGTGGCAAGGAATATAAGTAATGCAGCAACGGTATAAAACAACGTCTATAACTTAATGCAGCAAACAAGTAAAAGACTCAAGTTAGATATTTTGCAAACCACAGGGAGAATGCTCCGGGGCTTGCCTTTCAGAAAAGCACTTGGCTGATGGTCAGGACACTCCGGAAGATCAGCTTCGGGATCCTCGTCTGCTGCTGCTTCCCGAACCAAAGCTTCCTGTGGGCCTTCCTCTCCTGGTGCTCCGGGAACTACTGTCGCGAGCTCTGACGATCCTGTATGATGCATAGTGCGTATGAATACCGTGCATACATATAAATACAATGCTGATGGTGATGGTAAATGAATGCTCAGCTAGGATGAATGATATGATATATTGAAAACATGTATGATAAGCACATGTCATCTGCATTCTCTTCTACCGATAAATCTTCAAATAAGCCTCGCATTAAAATTTACTCGCACACTATAAGGAATTATAAACAACCATTATTTTGCACACTACACTCTACTGAACCACAACCAACAGAAGATCATACATCTCATGAATAACATAAAAAGCATTTTTACACACATGAAATGATAACTCTAAAGCATTATTTATAAACGAAAGAAATCAGGGTATAACTACAACATGGCTTTAGACTACTCAGAAAATTCTGTAAAAATTAAAGAAGCTTAATCATACCAAACAAAGACTACCATAAAAATTTCAAGTCAAAACAGTAAGTACTTTATCCTGCACAAAAATGACAAGGCAGCACAATTTCAGGGGCATAAAATACTTTGTACATAAAAGTATATCAAAAAACAGATCTCAGAACATAATTAGCTCTAGATTGACATAAAAACACTCTCCAAAAAGTTTTATGCACAAATTCCTTATACATTATTTATTATGAATTATTTATCCTCACATGAAAATAGGCACCATAACTAGATATAGAAAAATTTACATATGACATAGCCTAACAACATTTTTCACAGATAGAGCATGACATAAGAAGACTAACAAACTTGGTCTCACATTTTTCTGAGCAACAGAGAATTAGTTATGCATTTCCTAAGATAAATACAATTAATAGAGATAAATAAAGCTATACAGAAAAGTTTCACAAATTTCACATTTCATATTTTTCATGCATAGATCATCTCATAAGAAAAATACTGCAAGTTGAACCAACTCATTTGGATGAAAAATGAGCAAGTTATGAATTTTCAAAGTTTAAACTGAAATCTGAAATCTATTCTGAAAAAGAAAAAGGAAAAACCACTTTACACCGGGGACCCTGACATTTCCAGAAACTAACCAAGCCCTAACCGGTAAATTACTGTGTCTGGCAGATTTACACCGAGGACCTTAGGGTTTCCTGAATTCTAACCCGACGTCCCTGCACAGTGACGGGAGAGGACGACGGCGTCGGCGCGGGCTCACCGGCAGCTACCGGGGTTCTCCGGCCACTCCGACCCTAGGGATAGCACGAGGGGGACAGCGCGAGTCGATTGCAGGGAGAATCGAGGTCGGAGCGAAGCCGAGGCCACTCGGGCCACGTGCGCAGGCGGACGGCGACCTTCCGCCGGCGGCGCACTCAAAATTCCGGCGAGGGCCGACCCGCTCGGACCTCATGAACTAGTGCTACAGCTGCTACTCGACTAGATGAACCTAAAGCTCGAGAAAGAGAGAGGAATCGTCGGCCGAATCGACCCGGACACGGCGGCGGCGGTCACGGGCTCGCCGGCCGTGGAGAAGAAGCCCTCGATTGGGGGTCTTACCCTTGACGAGGACGGCCGATAGGGGGCGCACGGGCTAGAGCACGTCGAGGTGGGTCTGGTGATGCACTTGGGGAAGAAAATGCACGGCGAGGTGGCTCGGCGACGGCGAGCTCAGCCGGCGGCGACGGTGGCGGGTCCGCGGAGCTGAGGCAGGAGGCGGGGAGAGATGAAATTGAAGGGGGAGACAGAAAGAAGGAAGCAACTGCGGTCTCTTTAACGCGGTCGGGACGGTCGCTGCCGCCCCGGACGGCCGGTCGACGCGCGCCACGCGGAGCGCGCGGGCTGGGCGACATGGGCGGTGGCCGAACATTTTCCTGACGGCCAGGGTACAGCCGTCACCAAAATGCTATTTCCATGAACTCAGAACAAAATTTGCTGCTTAATAACTCTTAAACTAAGCCGAATTAGCAAAAACTCAAAATAGATGAAATGTAGATTTTGAACAGTAGAACATTTCATCTTAAAGAAGTTTTGCCAGATTCTTCCTAGATTTTGAAATACAAAAATCCAAAGAAAATACCTTTTAAAAATTCCAAAAATGGAAAAACAGCCCCCAATTTTGCCCTTTTTCAACATTTTTGAACACCTTCCAAGTATTTTCATGAAAAGTGGTAAAAACAACTTTTGTTCCTTATAAAATTCTCTACAAACTTCATTTAGGGTGCACACATATGTAAGCACTCTAGCTATCACTTCCAATTCAGTCAAACAAAACTACTCTAATGGTCCACCTTGGTCAACCATGACAACAAAACTTAATTAGCCAAAACCCTGAACATAAACCTAGGTCCAATTGGTGTCCTAAACATGTCTAGGTTACCCTAGAGGTCATCCAACACCAAACACTCATACCACATATGCACTTCATGTGAAAGGCAAGCAAAATTTGAACAATCACACATGATACATGAAATGACAATCACTCTTTTCATTAATGCTATGCATAATGATGCTTATGCTTAAGAATGCAATTGATTATGCATGCTTAACACCAGAGTGTTACAGAACAGTCCCTGTAGGCTTAGGGATGATGAGGTAGCTCAGCAGGAGCAGAGCTTGATTACTCTGATGTGAGTGGGACAGTGAGACTGCAATGCTGGGACTTTAGTTTCTTTCTCGCCATGTTTAGATTCATCTAAAAGTTACAATTTTTTCATTCTCTCTTTGTCACATCAATATTTAGCTGTTTGTATGGAGCATTAAATATAGGTAAAAAATAACTAATTACACAGTTTAGTTCAAAATCATGAGATGAATCTTTTGAGCCTAGTTGGTCCACGATCGGACAATATTTGTCAAATAAGATGAAAATAATACTATTTATCAGGTTTATTTTTTCCCACAATCTAAACAAGGCCTTAAGGCCATGTTTAGATTCATTCAAAAGTTACAATTTTTTCACTCTCTCTCCATCACATCAATATTTAGCTGCTTGCATGAAGCAATTAAATGTAGGTAAAAAAATAACTAATTACACAATTTAGTTTAAAATCACGAGATGAATCTTTTGAGCCTAATTGGTCCACGATCGGACAATATTTATCAAATAAGATGAAAGTGATACTATTCATCCGATTTATTTTTTCTCACAATCTAAACAAGGTCTAAGTTTGTTTCTTAAGAAAAAAATAAAAAGGAAAAAAGATGGCCTCTGTACGACCAGGATCCAGGAGCTAGCTAGGCGACAGAGTGGATGCGACTCATCAAAAGGTACTCAGTGTGAGTTTGTCTGCAGCAAGTACGCAAGGCGAGTTCACAGGCGTACTCTCCTGTTCAACCAAATTTCTAGTAGATGCTACTCATAATTACGGTTTTGAATCATTTTATATTATGAAAATGCATTTCGTAGTTACTCAAGTACTAGTATTTACTTGGTATTGTTACTAATATTATTTTTATCTAGAGCTCATCATATTTAAGATACTAGTTAATAAAACATGAGACTATGTTTGAATTATGTTCTTTTTAAGACTAAGGGCTCTTGCTGCTTAGATGTTCGTGCATCTAGTGCCGTGAGATGCTGCTGACCCATAACTAACAATCCCAGGCGTTCAATTTAGAGTAGAATACATAATACATACCCGAAAAAAGGCCATGATGATAAATCAAATATTCTCAAAAAACCAAATGCTAAATAAATCAAATAAAAGACCATAATTACGCCTTATTAATAGTATAGGCCCTATTTGGCTGGACACAAGTCAGCATATTTTGACTTAGTTTGGCTTTTTTTCTCTCACATAATAGATTCTCTCACATAATATTATTAAATCAGTCGAAATCTGCGGTCTTATACACCAGCCGAACATGGCCATAATTATAGACGGGTACATATCCTTCCTGATTTTCTGTTTTCGTATACCGTCCACGAATCACGATGCGATGCAAGCAGAGTTTCTGATTGCCTACCATTTTTTTCTGAAAAAAAAAGCATTGTCGCCAGAGGCAGGCGTGTGGTACTCCGCTCGACCACACGCGCCACGTATGCTTCTCATCTGCTGAATCAACATATACATGACGTTGACGCTGCTGCCAGGAGTATTACACATTTTGAGGCTCACCGTTGCTAGGGTTGTAGGCCTTGCTTAGATTTCAAATTTAATCACCAAATTTATCATATAAAATTTTTATTTTTCGTTACATTAAAATACCAGCACATACATAGAGTATTAAATATAGATGAAATAAAAAATTAATTATATAATTTAATTATATTTTACAAGATAAATATTTTAAATCTAATTAATTAAAATTTAGATAACTTTTATTCGATACAAACGAAATATTACGGTACGACACGTGCACAACGTCAAATCCGACGCCAGCTATAAATACGGCCGTAGCATGGTGGAGACAAGGGGAGGATCCCAAAGCCAGCAGTCAGTCTACGCGCCACACACAAGCCAACGACGGAGGATCCCGAGAAGGAATCATTGGGATTTTGAATTTGATGACTCTGCAAAATAAATAAAATTAGTCTTATTTATATTAACCAATTTTAATTTAAGTTACTCCATAACGAATATTCTTTTGTAGTGTAACTTAAATTAAAATTGGTTAATATAAATAAGACTAATTTGAAAAGTTAATTTTAAATTATTGAAGAATTATAATTTCTCTTTTTAATCCATTGCTAAAACTTGTAACTAGTCTTTCTCACTAATATTGACTCCAAATACGATAGTTTTTTCCTTAAAATTTTCTAAAATCATGTTCTGTCATGTTATTATGTTCTTACTGCTATTACTTTGTTTCTATTTTTTTTGTGAAATATTTAAATTTTAAATGTTAAAATAACAAGTTGAAATAACATTTTAAATTAAAATCATATTGTCATAGAAAAGTACGTTTGAATTTTAAACGAGGAAAAGATGCCAGAACAAGGTCAAGAGGCTTATCCTGAGGACGGTGGGGTGAGTGGAGCGGTTTATTTCTTCAGTTTGTTTGTTTTTTTTAAAAAAGGGAGAGGGGCAACAGCCAAAAGTGCCTTGAGGTCAACATTTTCTTCCCCAATGCTTAGTACTACAAAATAGAGAAAAACCACCATTTGCAGTAAAGCAACGCATCATAAAAAAAAAAGTACTATACGTGTGAATGTGAATGAATGAAACAAACAACAGCTTGTGTACACGTACGCAAAGCAGGATTGGATTCGCTATGCAAGCGGCAGGATATATATGATGTAATCATCTGTGTGTGTTTGCATGTTTAAAAAGATGCAATAATGTAGCGCAGAGGGATTGTGTTACTCTACGTGCTGGTTTGTTTTTTAATTTTTAATTTCTCGTCAGCATACAGGGCACGATGCTTGTGAGCTCCACGTTTTCCCAACCATTTCAAAATGCGGTAATGGCCGATTGACCATGCAGCAGCCATCCACGCCACATGCTCGCTCTCTTCCCGGTCCCGGCGCCCTGCCGACAGCCGCCACAGGGTCCCACGTGTCAGCATGAACCCGATGATGATCAAGTCATCTCCAGTAATAAAATGCATCCTTAACTCATAATTTCAAGTTAAATTTCCAGTAATTTCAAGCTAAATGCATCCTTAACTCCAGTAATAGAAGTTTCTCATTCTTGTTTCCCCGAATTGTTAAATTTCCGACCGTAAAGCGAGAGCAAAACTTGGTGGGCCATAATAAACTCTCAAGTTACTGTAAGCACAAGACTAATAATAACTGCGTACTAAATTAATAAACTTGGCGCCCTCCATCACTCCCCTTCCATACACATACAAAGTTGATTTTTAAGTCAGGACAAGATAAGTTAGTGCAAACCAGTTCTACTAATACTCGCCGCTGCCCTTCCCCACCCCACGCCGCGCGATTGGGCTGTAGACCCTCACCGGATCCGCGCGTCGTCGTTCCATTCCCCGCGCCGCCGTCCCCTTCCCCCCTCCGTCGGTTCCCGTCGCTGCGCCTGCGGCAAGCGGTCTCGCCTTCCCCCCTTTCCGTTTCCTGATCCTGGTCCTGGTTCCCGCGGGTTCCCGAGTTCCCGCGCTCGTGCGCCGGCCGGTGCGCGCTTCCTCCGCTGTCGCCGCGGCGAGATCCAGCCCGCGCGTGGCAGGGAACCGACCCCTCCTCCTCCTGACCTGAGCCCCGGGGGTTCCGTACCCCGCCCTTCTCTCGTCTGTTCCGGCCAGAGGATCGCAGTCGCACTCGCAGCTAGAGGGCCAGATGGCGTCGCCGTACGCCGCCTCGCCGTACGTGCTGTCGCTGGTGCTGCTGGTGCTCTCCGTCCCGGCCGTCTTCCTCCTCGCGCCGCGCCTCATCCCGCCGCGCACGCTCCCGGCCATCCCGGACGCCGACGAGACCGACGACCTCGCGCTGTTCCGCCGCGCCGTGCTCCTCTCCGCCGCGCCCTCCACCAAGCCCAGCCCCGCCTCCGCCTCCCCGTCACGCTTCTTCGGCGCCGCCCACCGACAGAGGAAGCAGCAGAAGGTGGCGTTCCTCTTCCTCACCAACTCCGACCTCGTCTTCGCGCCGCTCTGGGAGAAGTTCTTCGACGGCCACCACGACCTCCTCAACGTGTACGTCCACGCCGACCCGTCCGCGGCGCTGCTCCTCCCGCCCACGCCGTCGTTCCGTGGGCGCGTCATCCGGGGGACGAAGGCCACCGCGCGGGCCTCCGCGACGCTCATCTCCGCGGCGCGGCGCCTCCTCGCCACGGCGCTGCTCGACGACCCGGCCAACCACTTCTTCGCGCTGCTCTCCCAGTCCTGCGTCCCGCTGATGCCCTTCCCGTCCCTCTACCGCACGCTCGCCGCCGACAATGCGGGGCCGAAAGGACGACACCGCAGCTTCATCGAGATCCTCGACGCCGAGCCCACGCTGCACGACCGCTACTACGCGCGCGGCGACGACGTGATGCTACCCGAGGTGCCCTACGAGAGCTTCCGCGTCGGGTCCCAGTTCTTCGTGCTCACCAGGAGGCACGCCGTCATGGTGGTCAGGGACCGGAGGCTCTGGAACAAGTTCAAGATGCCGTGCCTCGTCAAGAGGAAGTTCTCGTGCTACCCGGAGGAGCACTAC
Source organism: Bothriochloa decipiens (assembly GCA_023333625.1). NCBI lineage: Eukaryota > Viridiplantae > Streptophyta > Magnoliopsida > Poales > Poaceae > Bothriochloa > Bothriochloa decipiens. The sequence goes on from CM041646.1 coordinate 4,405,131, forward strand.
TTCCCGACGCTCCTGGACATGCAGGACCCCGCCGGATGCACCAAGTTCACGCTCACCAGAGTCAACTGGACCGACTCGTTCGACGGCCATCCACACACGTACCAGCCGGAGGAGGTGTCCCCGGAGCTCATCAGGGAACTCAGGAAGTCCAATGGCACGTACTCCCACATGTTTGCGCGCAAATTCGCGCCTGGATGCCTTGCGCCGCTCATGAAGATTGCCGACTCTGTCATTCTTCGTGACTAGGCTGCTTGCCTCCCTCCGTTTGCACAACTGGAAGAGCTCAGGTAATTGACTTTTAATTCTTCCTGCATTTGTTTTCATCAGTTTCTAGTGTGCCAAGTTTTGTTAGGTTGAAATCAGAAACTGACACCAGAAATCAGAAACTGGAATTAGATCTGTGTTTGTGTCAAATCTTGTGGGTTTATGTTTCTTTTCGGATGTTGTTGTGAAACGCCGTGCTTAGGTATTCACAGACTTGGAATTGTTAACTTTCAAGAGTAATAGGTTGTATTCAATTGGGCATTTCATATTATATTGCTTCTGATCCAAAACAGTTGGTTTTATATTTACTTCCAGATAGTATTGAGAATTGTTTGTTACTGACTATGCTATCAGTACAAAGTAGATGGATGTTACTTTACTCTTCATATTCACATACTTGCAAACTGTTAACCTGTAGAAGAACAAGATATTTTATTAACTCTGGTATTATGCAGAAGATTGCGATATCATACTTGCTGCTGTATTACCCATTTCATGAAAAGAATATAAGGTAAATCTTGTATTCCCCTGCAGGGTTGTGATGTGATGAACAAGCGTAAGCTGATCCATCCATTCCCTTTGGAATTCTTCAGAGAGGAGCAACCAGCTCCAAACCTACTTTGTTTTGCACCTGCAGTTGCTCAGAGGGTATGATGGCAGTGTTGGTGGCGAAGGGCCCCAGCTGCCTCTTGTGAGTATTTTGTTTTGTGTGTCTTGTTTCTTTTTCTTTTTTCCCAATGAGAGCTGAGTGGTGGCTAAAGATGATGGAGAAGTTGGCACGTAATAGGGTCATAGTTAGCATGATCATCCTGTGTATTTGCATGGAGACAATCTGTCGGTACATGCAGTGATGGTTTGTAGTATCTGTTGCATATATTACATATGTCGATATCACGCCTTCTTAAAATACATATTTTGTGTCATGGCACCATTGGCTTGCCTTTCAAGTTATCTGTTGGTAGTGTAGTGTTAACGTCTTGCATGCTTACACCTGTCTTTGATTGCTTGCCCTTGTTTAAAGCCTGATGAAGAGCAGTTTTTCTTCTTCTCTAATAAAGCGTAAATAAAGAGCAAAAGTGCGGTATCAATACTAGCAAACAACTAACTAAAGCAACCATTAAACAATGCATTGTTACACTCAATGTATCAATTCTTATGTTGGATGCATCGAGTAGTTCTGAACTCTACTCGGACCTGCACTTTTTAATTCTTCTGTTAGCCATATCTACTTCGAAAGCACACATATATTGATTTCTTTTTTGGTTAGCTATATCTACCTAGAAGCAGCCAGTGGAGCGGTCCAAATGCTGTACTATATAGATTTAGGCCAAATAAAGTGCCTTCTCCTGCAGTTCTCCATGTTTTCCTACCCCTGTTTTCTTTCGGTTTCCTTGTCCTTTTTTTGGTTGCTTCTTGGTGAGGTGGGTGCATGGAAAGGGACACTGGACCAGATTTTTGCATATACTACTATTATGTGCTGATGTGCTCAATCAACAACCACAAAGTCAGCAGATTTGTCCTTGGGAGGGGATGTTGTGCACCTGTTCATGACGGCAGCATGATTAGAGTGAGATCATTACGTGAAGGTAGGTTTCCCTTTCTGAACTGCATTGGTACTGTCTGCTGAGATGCTGAAGCGATATGGCGCTGAGCTGGTGGTGCGGTTTATGTAAGGCTTTCATGCTTTGAGCTGTACTCTGAAATTCTGAATATGATCTGCAGTGTTTTGAAGGCACCTGGTGTGTGCCATGGAATGTGATTTTTTTTTTTTCTTTTCTGATAGAGATAGAATGTGAGTTTGAGTATACTGTATGACACTAACTAGTGCAGATGTGGATGAACTGGGTTGGTATGAGTATTGACAGAATCAGTGATACTAGAAATCATCTGAGACCTAAATATTTTTGGAGAGCTTTAGGTGTTGCCTGTTGTGCAAATTTCGGTCTCACGATATTCAAATTTTGTGGAATTTGATCTTTTCTCTGCCATCGCCAGAGGAAAATTTTACTGAGTGTCCCCAAAATGAATGAATGTGGTTGTTGCCGTGGAGAACTGCAAGTCCGGTGAAGGTCCAATTGAAGCATGGGCCACCACTCCGGTCGCCATTTGCAAACTTTGGTGACGGCCCATTATTGGATGATCCCCAGCCCAGAGAGATGACTACCCAGCCCACAGATCACAGTAAAGATAATATGGCCCATTGAAAGCCTACATGAAATCCGCTGAATCGTGGAGTTGTCTTCCATAGCATTATTAGGACCGCATGGGATTGTGAGAATCCAGATTTAAAAGATCCTAAAATCTCATCCAAACACTCTAGGATTTAGAGAACTTTTACACACAAGCATATAATCCAAAAAATATTTTTTATCTAAATTCGGATTTTAGAATCGCATTCAAACGGGGCCGAAAGCTTACGTCGTGGCCTCTTTTTTAGCAAGGAAGCTTACATGACTTCCATCCAACTTTTTCGATGCCTGTCAAATGCAGCCCACTGTCAACAAAAGGCACTGAAAAGCCGTTCAAAAAGGCCCAGAAAAGCAGCAGTAGAGATTGTTCTCTCCTCCCTGTCAAAAAACACATCGAGGAGATTACAAGCGAGTCAGATAAAAAAGCGAGTCTCCAAGGTCAACTAGTACTAGTACATTGTTCTCCCTGACTAAGCTATCTCTAGATGCACACCTCTCTTTCAAAATCAGTGTGATTTGAAGGAATCTTTATGGTTGCAATTTGTTGAGTACTATAGGCTGCCTATTCTTTTAACCAAATGATGCCTAGATTAGGTAGGCGAAGTTGATCATCTGTACAGCCACAAGAGAGCAAAGAATTAGTTGACTTGCCGTCAGATAAAAAATCATATCCTTTTGCTGTCTCCATTTCAGCAACAACCATGTTGCATTTGTTTGCGTAAACATAAGGAAATCTGAGCGACGGATCGGAATCTTACTGTACCGTTGGAGCACGAGTGTATTAGGCCTATGAGGTCTTTGTATGATACACTATATAGCTATCCTTTTAGGGTTAGCACAAATCATAATTTCCAACATGGTATCAAGTTAGGGTTTCTTTTCTCTCTCCCTTCCTCCTCAGCCGGCCGTCGCTGCCACCGCCGCCGGTGCAATCATGGCTGGTCTTCCTCCTCCTCCTCCTCCTCCTCCTTCTCCCACCTACTTCCATTGCTTTCCCTCTCTCCCCAACTACACGTGGGCGCAGGTTGCCCGTCCTCCTCCCGCAGCCGCCCGGGCGCTCCCGGCGCCGCTGCCACTCCTCTCCTCATGGCGGACGCGGGCGCCGATGCGGGCGCGGGTGGCTCAGGCGCGGCCGCCGGCGTTGACGCCATGCAGCGCGTGCCTGGCGCGGGCGCGGATGCCTCTCCCTTTCCCGACCCGCCTACTCTGCCGGCACCTTCCCACCTCCACGCAGTGGTTCCCAACTCCGCCCTCGCCGCAGCCCGGACTGCTGCCGCGGAAGGCCAGGCCAGTGTGCGTGCGGCCGACCTCGCTTGGGAGCGCGAGCGTGATGCGGCCGATGTACTAGCCCGCCAACTCGCCGAGGTAGAGTAGATCCTCGTCCTACCTGCCTCACACGACGTCGGGGCCTCCTCCTCCGGCTCGACACGCCCTCGATGGGGGCCCACACTGCGGTCATCTGGCACGATCCGGCTGATCCGCTCGTGGCGCAGCTCCACTACCAGGCCGGGGGTGTCCAGAACATCTGGCTCCTTGTCCCGGTCGTCCTCGAGCCTGAGTCGCCCTCCTACTCCCATTGGCGGGACCTGGTCCTCCTCATCCTCCGCCGCTATGCCCTCGACGACCACGTCCTCGTCGACACCTCGATCGCGGTCCAGCCCCTCTCATGGCTGCGCCTTGACAGCATTGTGCTCTCTTGGATCCTCGGGACGATCTCCCTCGAACTCCACGACCTCGTCCGCAACTCTGCTGACGCTCGCCGGGCCTGGCTTGCGCTCGAGGGCCAATTTCTGGGCAATGCTGAAAGGGCTCTGCGTCTCAATGCGAGCTTCCGTACCTTCGTCCGGGATGATCTCTCCGTTGGTGAGTTCTGCCGCCGGATGAAGGGCATGGTGGACTCTCTCGGTGACCTTGCTTGGCCCGTGGAGGACCGCATCCTGGTCCTCAACGTCCTCCGCGGGCTCAGTGACCGCTACGCCCACCTCCGGACGTGGATCACCCAGCAGCGCCCCTTCCCCACTTTCCTACAGGTCCGTGACGACCTTGTCATGGAGGAACTCACTCAGGGCATCCAGCCAAGGTCCACCTCCGCACCCAGGTCCACGTCTTCCTCGAATGCCCTTGCCGCTACTCCACCGCCGTCGTCTCTTCTTGGTCCTCGACCGCGGGAAGGCGGGCGCCGTCGCCGCGCAGGGGGACGTGGTGCGGGTCCCGGCCTTGTGAGCAACCAGGAGCCAGCGCCTCCACAAGGCACACCCTGGCCCTCTTTCCACAACCCATGGTCGGGGCGCATCTCTATGTGGCCCTTCTAGGCTCCCGGCCAGGCATCGAGGCCCCCTCGCCCACCGTCGGCCATGCTCGCTTCTGCTCCTCTGGGGTTTCCCTCTGCCTCTCCGTGGGCTACACCTCCCGGCACCTCGCCCGGGCCTGTCGGTTGGGACCTGGCGGCCTTGGCCAGCTCCTTTAGCACCATGGCCTGACATCGCCTATCGGTCCCGACTGGATTGCCGACTCGGGTGCCACCTACCACACTACTCCCGACCCTGGTATATTATCCTCCGTTCACCCTCCTTCTTCCTCTCACCCTTCGTCCATCATGGTCGCAAATGGTTCGTGTCTTCCTATCACGTCCGTGGGTGCCGCTTTCGCTCATGGCTCTTTTCGTCTTCCTGATGTTCTTGTTGCACCTTCTATGGTTCACAACCTTCTTTCTATTCGTCGATTCACAGCTGACAATTCATGATCTGTGGAATTTGACTCTTCTGGTCTTATTGTGAAGGATTTGGCTTTCCGGCATCCTCTTCTCCGGTGTGACAGCACAGGGCCCCTTTACACCCTTCGTTTTCTCGCATCTGCTTCGCCTTCTTCACCGTCCACTTTGTCAGCTGCTTTCGCCGCCACTACTTCCTCCACCACTTGGCACTGTCGCCTCAGCCATCTTGGATGTGATGCTCTAATGCAGCTTAGTCATAGTTCTGACATTTGTTATACTCAGGCTCACGATGAGCATTTATGTCATGCGTGCCAGCTGGGTCGTCATGTTCATCTTCCTTTTTATCATTCTTCTTCACATGCTGCTCACGCTTTTGATCTTGTACACTTCGATCTATGGACATCTCTTGTCATCAGCATTTCTGGCTATAAATACTATCTTGTGGTGGTTGACGATTTCTCTCATTATTCGTGGACGTTTCCCTTACGTGCAAAGTCTGACGCATTTCCCACACTTCTCTATTTTTTCGCCTGGGTGTCGACTCAGTTCGGCCTCACCGTCAAGGCCATCCAGTGTGACAATGGCCGTGAGTTCGATAACAGCACCTCTCGTGCCTTCTTCCTCACTCACGGTGTCCAGCTGCGCATGTCTTGCCCGTATACCTTCTCCCAGAACGGCAAGGCCGAGCGCATGATTCGCACCATGAACGACACCATGCGCACCCTACTGCTCCAGGAATTGCTTCCTGCTCGCTTCTGGGCTGAGAGTCTGTACACCTCCACCTATCTCCTTAACCGCCTTCCTTCTACTGCCTGCCTAGCTCCTACACCACACCATGCTCTCTTTGGTACCCCTCCTCGGTATGAGCACCTTCGTGGCTTCGGGTGTGCGTGTTACCCTAACACCACTGCCACCGCTCCCCACAAACTGGCTCCCTGTTCGATTCTGTGTGTCTTCCTCGGGTATTCCCTGGATCACAAAGGCTACCGTTGTTTTGATCTCACCTCTCGTTGGGTTCTCATCTCTCGCTATGTGGTGTTTGACGAATCAGTCTTCCCCTTCACCACCAACACACCCACTTACACCCCTGACACCGGGATCGAGGCCCCCTCTGACCCCTCGCCCCACTCCCTCGGGCTGCTCGACCCCGCAGTCGACCAGGGATCGAGGCCCTCTCCGACCCTTTCGGCCCACTCCCTCAGGCTGGACACCCCCTCAACACGCGGCCTCGGCTGACGGATGGACTTCAGGTTCGGATGACACCCCCTCGCCCGTCCCTGGCCTCGATCGCACTCCGATACACTGGACACCCCCTCCACGGGGGGCCTCGGCTGACGGACGGACTTTGGGTTCAGGAGGCTATGTGCAAGGGACAAGGGACAAGGGGGCTAGACTGCAGACAGGAGGCTATGTGCAAGGGACAAGGGGGCTAGACTGCAGACAGAAGGGCCTCGACCGTAGGCCCTCGACGAGGGGCCTCGGCTGACGGACGGACTTTGAGTTCGGACGACCCTGCCTCGCCCGCCCAGGGAGCCTTAAACGTACCAAGGGCCTCGACCGCGGGAGGGGCCTCGACCTCTGGTCTAGGGGTCTCGACTGACTCTCCATCGACGATGCCTACACCACCGCCGCGGCCCTTGGCTGCCTGTGTCGTGTCGCCGGTGTACCACCCACCACTCCTTCACCGACACCTGAGCCATGTTCACCCTATGGTGACGCGACACGCGGCTGGTACCCTGCGGCCCCAGGCTCTCCCGGCGCTGCCCGACGACCCGCAGGTCTCTCCTGTACCCTCTTCCATTCATGACGCCTTGTCAGACCCTCACTGGCGCCACGCGATGGAAGAGGAGTACGCGGCGCTCCTCGCCAACCAGACATGGGATCCGATGCCCCGTCTGCCCGGGTCCAACGTCATCACTGGCAAGTGGATCTGGACATACAAGCGGCGAGATGATGGTACCCTCGATAGGTACAAGGCTCGTTGGGTTCTCCAGGGTTTCACTCAGCACCCTAGAGTCGACTATGATGAGACATTTAGCCCAGTGGTGAAGCCTGCGATAGTCCGGACTGTCCTCTCCCTGGCACTTGAGCGCTCCTGGCCTGTGCACCAGCTGCATGTTAAGAATGCCTTCCTCCATGTCACTTTGACCGAGACGGTGCACTGCAGCCCGCCGGTAGGCTTCGTGGATCCTTCCCGTCCCGAGATGGTCTGCAAGCTCAACAAGTCTCTGTATGGTCTGAAGCAGGCACCTCGGGCATGGTACTCCACCTTTGCTTCCTATCTCCTGACTCTTGGGTTTCTGGAGGCCAAGTCAGACACCTCGCTCTTCATCTACAGCCATGGGGGTGAGACTGCCTATCTGCTGCTCTATGTGAATGACATTGTCCTCACCGCCTCCAGCCCATCTCTGCTCCGCCGGATCATCTCCTCTCTTCAGAAGGAGTTTGCTATGAAGGATCTCGGTGTGCTCCATCACTTCCTTGGCATCACTATCGAGCCCCGACCTTCAGGCCTGTTTCTCCACCAGAGGCAGTTCACTCTGGACATCCTGGAGCGGGCTGGGATGATTGACTACAAGCCCTGCTCTACGCCGGTCGACACTTAGGGCAAGCTATCAGGGGCAGCTGGCCCGGCTCTTGGACCAAAGGATTCCACCACTTACAGGAGCCTTGCTGGTGCGCTCCAGTACCTTACCTTCACACGGCCTGACATCACCTACGCCGTGCAGCAGCTGTGCCTCTACATGCATGCTCCGCGGGTGCCCCACCTTGTTGCTATGAAGCGCCTCCTGCAGCCCGTAGTCGAGGGTACCTTCGCGGCATCCTCGACTACGGGCTGCTCCTTCACCGGTCCTCCTCGGCTGAGCTGATTGTCTACACCGATGTTGACTGGGCTGGCTGCCCGGACACCCGTCGGTCCATCACCGGCTACGCTGTCTTCCTAGGCTGCAACCTTATCTCCTGGTCGTCCAAGCGTCAGCCGGAGGTTTCGCGCTCCAGTGCCGAGGCAGAGTACCGCGCTGTTGCCAATGGCGTGGCCGAGGCCACCTGGCGCCGCCAGCTCCTGGCCGAGCTTCATCGGCCTCTCGCCAGGACTACGCTCGTCTACTATGACAACGTCTCCACGGTCTACCTCTCCATCAACCTTGTGCAGCACCAGCGGACCAAGCATGTGGAGATCGACTTGCAATTCTTCCGCGACCGGGTGGCCATCGGCGATGTTCGGGTCCTCCATGTCCCGAACACCTCCCAGTTCACTGACATCTTCACCAAGGGCCTCCCCTCGTCGACCTTCTCCGAGTTCTGCTCTAGCCTCAATATCACCAGTGGCTAGTTGCGGCTGCGGGGGGGGTCCTGTACTTACTTGGTGCTCTTTCTTTCTTGTCTAGTCCTCGACTCGACCACGGCTCAACCGTGCGAGGGGCCTCGACCGTTTTCATGTCCAATCTGTAACTCCGCTACGCCGGTAGTTCAGATTGTGGGGGGGTGTTGGAGTATGAGTGTATTAGGCCCATGAGGCCCATGTATGACACACTATATAGCTACCCCTCTAGGGTTAGCCCAATCAATCAAAAATCACAATTTCCAACATGTATATGTGAGTTTTTGACGTTGACTTGGCAGTTTCCTTGTGTTGGATCATGTGCCTATTGCTTCAATTGAATGTGTATCATTATATTATTACAAACAGGCCTAGATCCAAAAAATAATATCGACGGACATCCTCTCCTTTTTTTCACATCTAGCCCCTCCTTAGGAGGATATAACAATAAATTTGTAAGAGAGGTTCCATGCTCTGAACAACGATTGTTTGAGTCACAGAAAAGACAGTAAAATTTAGAATTAACATTTATTTACATACTTGTAATTAAATTTTCTTGTCCCACATAATGCATAAGGTGGTGAAGGTAGCCTGAACTTGAATACAGTTAAAGGGATGAAGGTTCAGAGTTTGGACTTTAAGATACACATGAGGATGATCCTTAAGTTGTACATGTGGACAAAATAATGCTTATACAAAATGGACAACATTTTAAGAGTGCCCTCTGAAAATGCAATCCATGTCAACAAATGGTACTGCAAAAACAGCAGCAGCAGCAGAAGACGAGATGAATAGGCTTTAGTTTTTTAGACCCACCGGCGGCACAACACTGAAGACATCTTACTTGTGCTTCAGGTTGAGCACAAAGCGGCATAAAAACTCGTTACCTAGGCTACTCGTGCCGCTGAGCCTATGCCTAAATGCACTGATGTTGTGTAGGCAGATGCAGATCTAGCGGTAAGGGGAGAGGAGGGGGCTTAAGCCCCCCTACCTTCGTTGATCCTATATAACCCCTTCAAGATTTTATTGTCATTGATGCTTCAAAGAGGAGAGCCCCTTCTTATTTTCCTAAAAAAACAATAAACTCGCAACTTCAACCCCCATTAAACTTTCATATCACCTAGATCTACAACATTGTATATATAGGGCCATGCCGCCTATTGTCGATCTATAAGAAATTAAAGGGAGCGGTTAGGATGAGAGGGGGGGGAGGAACAAAATATAATCACTTATAGATGAGCTACGTCCTTTTCCAAAAAAGATGAGCTATGTGCACGCATGGGTAATCTAGGCTAGCATGATGTGTACACTTGCAAAATAGCTTGCCTTACAAAACCATTTAAAGTCATTTGAACATTATTAGCAGTATCAAGGGCTATGATGTCGGGTTTTGTAGTTGATGGGGTTATGCAGCAGTGAACCCTCGATATGTTAGGAATTTACATAGACTTTTTATTTATTGATCGATCACAACCATGTCATCATTCATGTAATATGTGACATCAGTAAAGCAACTTCAAAACCACCCAAAGATCGTTAATGCACACGTTTTCTAGATGGGAGTTATCCCTACTGAGTCACACTCAAATCTAGTAGGATAGACACCACAAATTAAAGAGGTTAATCAGTTGAGCTATGCCAGTTTTTGTAATTAACAAATGTTCATTGTTCCTTTGAAACATATATCTACGCTATGGGAATAGACGTTTACATTTATATTATAATTATATTGCTAAATCAGTTGGGCTATTCCAAAATAATCTAAAGAAAAAAACATGCGGACGATATATTGGGACGGCTCTCCCTTTTTTTAGAAAAATGCAAAGGAGATAAATAAGGAGGAAAAGCGGCTTCTCGTAAAAAACAGAGATAGAACACAAAGGACTCTAAAAAAAAAGATTACTCAAAAAAAGTTTCTCTAAAAAAAAAGATTACTCAAAATAAGTTTTTTTAAAAATAGAACGCACAGGGATATTAACGTAAGAGCTTAGGTATGCAGAAAAAAGCTTTACTATTGTATTCTTAAACTGTTTGACTATCCTAATACAAAGTACTCAAAATAATGTAAACGACCAAGTGGCCACCGAACAACTTTTGTATGCAGATCGAGAACTCATAGCCCTCGACCAAACAAAATCTACTGAGAACTCAAAGCTGGAGGCTACAAAAGTTTTTCAGCTAGCAAGCCAAAAAGATGCAGTGGGACTACAAGATGCATTATTGGGCGCAAAAGATCGACCAGCGTACATGTGTCAACAGATCAGTGGATCATTACATTACTTTTTTTTTTGACAACCGATCATTACATTACTTTGTTTGCCCAAAAATCACAATGTGAAATTTTCTACATACAGTACTGCATGTACTCTCTTGCTAGAAAGTAAGGCTACACACATCAGGACTGGATTCGATTGCTGCAAAGGTGATAGATATGTTCCCATACCAGTCTAGCTAGTTGCTTCTCCACTGACGAATTTGCCTTTTCAATCACATCATTGTTTTTGTTAGTGGCGGCCTATTGATATATTTTTAAAACGCTTCTTTCTTTTCCTTTTGTCTTGGAAATTAAAATAGATAAAGTTAGGTTTGTAGATAGGGGTCTCTCAGATTGAACCTATTTGGGGCCGGGGCGTTCATCAGTGACTTGATCCTTATGGGCTGCAAAAGGCATATAACCTGAAATAATTGAAAGCTAAGTTTAAAGCTAGACAACTCAAGATGAAGTTCTTGCTCCATACACTCAATTGTCTATGGAAGCAAAAAAATATTTCAATTATTTTTTCATATATAAATGGTTTACATTTTCCATGGATGACATATAAATCCATTAGTCATCATGAATTATGATACTTCCAGGGGTGAAAACTTATGAAGCCAAGGATATTGGTGTGCCCGCCTTTTTAGTTCAATAAATACCATAAAGTAAGCTGATGTTTTTTGATAAATTAGTAAACAACCATTATATATATATGAACTAAATGGGGTTAATCGGTGGATACCTTTAGACTCATCCTTTTGGTCCTAATTATTTATTTGATCAAGTTGGGACTATAAAGTGTACATACAAAAGTGGGGTTCTTTTCCTATTTCCAACATGGCACACCGCATTCACTAATATTAATCACTATGGCCCATTATGACACAAGCCACTCTCAAAAGAATTTATGATGTCAGCCCAGTTTGGAACTGATTATAATCAGATTCACAGCTATCCCACTGTGAGAATCAAAACAATTGCAAATGTATCGCGATATTGATGATTCTTTTCACCACGTAATTAAGATTCATCCACTGTGAGATTGAACTACACCACCGGTTTCCGGTACCATAGTCGCGGACCAGTGGTTCCACTGCCGCCACCACGCGGCCAGAGACCACGGTCCCATCTTCATCTTGTTCGAAATGTGGATTAGTTTGATTCTAGCTAGTCGAAGTATAGATTACTAAGTCTTTTGCAAAAAGAAAGTATAGATTAATAACATATGGTTGATGTTGCTAAAACAATTCATGAAAATACTTTCATACCATGTACCGTAACTACCAATATTTTAGATGGCATACTTTACAAATATTACAAGTCAAATCAAATTGCAACGTTGGATACCGTGCCATTGCAAACAAGGGCTGCTTTGGTAAGCCCTCATTCATGATTTTTGAGCTTTACTTCTTGATTCTCTAATAGAGTGATTCTGGTGAGGGAGCAAGTGAGAATCACTTGTATAGTAATTCATGTGTGGCAAATGAATGAGAGCGATGGAGAGTGAGGTTCTTTAGCTCTCATAGCGTAAATGAAGAAGTGATTCGCGTTAGCTCCCTACAAGAATCCAGTTGCATTTCAATTGTTTAGCAGGGTTATGATCCACATAATACACTTTGAAGAAGCTAGGAGTGTTGCCAAACTGTCCATGAACGATTTATGTTGTCGAATCAAAAGGAGTATATATTTTGAAAAGAAAACTTCAAATGAAATTTCTATTTCGTCAAAAAAAAGATAATTAGAGGAATTATTCACAACGTTTTACAATGAGCATGCTGATCATTTTTGGAAGAGAGAAGGAAACTTCCCAAAACCTTTCGCGATGTGTAAGTTCACATGCAGGTACGTACGTAGTAGCCAGCTCAATGTGATGTGGACTCCAACACAGCGTCACTACGTACCCTAGCTAAAAACTGACCCTCATTACCCATCTTTAATTCCTTTTTATCTATCCTTTATATGAAACTTTACTCATCTTTCATCCTGATTTCATTTAATTGTTTCAATATTACCTTACACCAAATTAAAGTGGAGAGAGGCTCTACCTCTTGTGCATCCACTAGCTAGCCGAATGAGCAATCCTACTCCCGAAGCACTAGCACCTTGATATATATATATATATATATATACGTAAAAATAGCTGTCCCTTTTTTGCTGATAATTAACAATTGAGTAGTGACTCACCTATTTTGTTTTGTTACTACTCGTGTGTTGCGTGCTGTGAATCATCGTCAGTTGACAGACCTACTCTGTCGAAATATTAACGCATTGTTCCATCTTTGAGGCTATATACCGGTGAAATATGTAATGACCTTGAGTGTAACTGTGCCCTGACTGAAGATTCTTCTCCAATCACTCAATCACAAACGTACGTACAGTAGGTCGATCGACCTCTAGCTTGGTCTTGTTTTAAAAGCTTTGATTAGTAGGTATATGCATTTGTCCGTAGGTTTTTGTAACCCACAGAACAATTCGAGTTTCGGACGGTGGTTGAAAATCAAATATGTTTACTTTTGATTATCAATGCATATTTTTTGTTGTGCATATTGGTAACCTAAGATGGGTACTGCTAAATTTGTTTACATATACTTTTGTTTCACCATAATGCATATATAATGTATGTCGTTTATTTTGATATAAAAAAATTATGTGCCTAGCTATAAACGCAGGATTGTAAGTCGTTATGTGCACGTGCATAACATACACGTACGAGGTTACTGTAACTTTTACTTACCCGGTGACTACATACACCACCTGCTAGCTACTGCTAACGATGGATGGATGGATGGAGTTGGGGACCCGATCGAGGACGTTTGTTATCTGCCGGGTAACTGGGTTCTTTCCGTCTCCGTTGTTCGTTGAGCTTTGCTCCTGGGATTCCCCTCTAATTTCATTCATTGTGCCGTCTCCGTTCCTTGTGCCGTCCGTCAACCGCGCCGTGCAGTCGCGGTCGCGGGTCGTTGAGGTTAACGTTGACCCGTCGCTCGCTCGCATCAGATGGATGAATGGATGGATGGATCACTCCACCCAAATTCCCATCGCCATTCCCCATCGGAGAGCTGAGGTCGCCTGCTTGCCTGCCTTGCTAACTGCAGGGCTTGCAGCAGCTCCCCGACTCCGTGCTAGGCGACGACGAGCCTGCCTAGTTGCCGAATGACGGTGCATGCATGCCTCGGCCTGGGCGCTTTTGCACCGAAAACCGAACCAAAACCGAACCGAATAGTCGGTTTTTCGGTTCGATTTCGGTTTCTCATTTTGTAAACTTCGGTGTTCGGCTTCATTTTCGGTTCATAGGCCAAACCGAACTGATCCCCGAACAAACCGATGATAGTAGTTCGCATGGTCCGTAGTCACTTAGACACGCACACAGCCAAGCCCACAAGTTACGGCCCACCAATAAACCCAGCCCCCACCAGCCTCCAGAGCGAGTTGTCTCACCTCTCTGTCTCACGCGCACACACACTACTCCCGAATCCTCTAACCCTAATCGGCTAACCCTATCCTTTGGAGTTCGAAGATAGGAGGCCAGCGGCGGCGGCGCTATGTCGGACGGGAGGTGGGGACACTGAGGAAGCAGCGGACCGGCGCGGCGGGCATGGGCGAGCCGCGAGCAGGGGACGACCCCGCGAGCAATGGCAGGCGGCAGCGTCGCGCGGCCCCGTCCGGGCAAGCAGAGGGCGGGCGTGGTGGAGGCGAGCAGGGTTGCGCCGGTGATCCGCTAGTGGAGCTGCAGTGCGCGATTCGTACTGTCTATTTCTGCATCTGTGAAGTATTTGCCATCGATTTGTAAACTACCTGCGCTCAGCTGTTTCTAAAGGTCGGTTTTTATGGGTTTAAACCGAAAAATTGAACTCAAAAACCGAAACCGAAGTTGTCGGTTTCTGTTTTTTTGGCAAACCGATCAATGTATATTTTCTAAAAACTAAAGTTTGAGGAAACCGAAAAACCGAACTCAAAAACCAAAACCAAAGTCGTCGATTTCTATTTTTTGGCAAACTGATGTGCGTTTCCTGAAAACCAAATAAACCGAGCCGAACTGTCAGTTTAAACTGAGAGCCCAGTGCCACGGCCTGCCTTCCTAGTAGACCCACTACTAGTACTACTCCTACCTTCCCTGGTTCCCTCTCATTCCCTGGGCACCATGATTAGGGAGAGCGCACAGCTTCCGCTTTAACGCGCCAAAGTTCCCACTTGCAACTTGCACTTTGCTTGTGCGACCGCACTGCACCTAGTAATTGCTTCTCCTACCGGTAGCAACGGAGATACTCCTACTAGATGATGATGGTCCAGGAAAGGGTGCCGTCCGTCCCGTCCCGTTTTCCCTTCTCGTCTGTCGTCTCTTCCACTTGGCCAAGCAAGGTTGTGGATTGTGGGGACGGACTGGGGAGTAGAAAAACACCACCTTTTCTTTCTTTTTGTTTGCCATCCAACACAACACTACACCATCGCATTGCGTCGTCCCCGGGCCCGTCCGTGGCTCGCTCCTCGCTCAGCAACTTGCATTGCAGCATTTGCTCGGTGTCCGTGACGCTCGCTGCCTTCTGCCTTCGTTCAGCTTTCCCCCCATTTATACGCGCCTCCCCGTCCCGTCTTGTCCTCCGCCTCGTCTTGGCCACTCACCTTTCTCTGCTGCAGTGCAGTGCTATAGCTAGCTAGCAGCTGCTGTGGTTCTTCTTGTCCTGTTCCGGCCTCGCCCGTCCGCCCGCCCGACGGCTGTCGCTGCTGCTGCCAGAGCCTCAGCCTGGGATAGCGAAACGTGAGTGGCTCTTGTTGCCTTCCTCCTCCTCCCATTGGAATTGTGTTGGCTTGGCTTGGATCCTTTCCGTTTGGTGCCTTGCCTTGCTGCGCCCACCCACCCATGTTCTCCCTCACGTCCTCCTGCCGCTGCCGCTGTGCGTGCGTGCGCTCGCCTTCTTCATAGATACCAACCCTCCTGCCCGGGCTCTCGACGGAGCTCCGGCCGGGTCGCCGGGTAAGGAGCTCCACCCGTGTTCCTTTTCCGTGCTGGTGTCTGGATTCTGACGCGGTAATCATCACATTTCCTTGCCCCCAATTCATATGACTTCGAGAGTTCATTCTACGGCGCTCCTATTTTTGTCACAAAATCATGATTTTCTTTTTCTTCTCTTTTGCCCCCGTTCTGGTTCATGGGTTTGTTTCTTGGGGCAGTTGGGACTCCTCGGTTCTTGGTCTGACTCACCCGCGCGCTTCCTTCCTTCACTCGCCTTCATTGCTCTGCTCGCTGCATTTCCCCATGCGCCTTCCTCATTATTGTTCCCCTTCTTGCTCAAGACTCCCTCTTGCTCCTCAATCCTCACCGCTTCAATCTCCACTAAACCATTCTTTTAACCCTCCTCCGATTCCTTTTTACAGTTTCACTTGCACCTCTCCCTCTCGCGCGACTTGTTCTTCTTTTTCCCTCCCTCTTTTCTTTCCTGTTCTTTTTTTAATGGTACTGCATCTTGTTCTTGCCACAACCTGGTCCGTACGGTGAATCGGTGATTGCTATGCTCACTTCACTTCTTTTTCCTTTATTTTTTTTTCTCTCGGTGCTCTTCGTTGTAGCAGGCTACCAGCAGCTGGTGGTTCGGTTAGGTGCTCAGCCCCCACACCCCTCGTCAACGTCGCCAGCAGCACCACCAGCAAGATGATGAGCTTCAGGAGCAGCACCCACGAGGGGTTCGGCTTCGGCCACGCCGCATCCAACGGAACACCGCTGCCGTGGTGGGCAGGGCCGGCCCCGATGCTGTGCGGCGGCGAGCCGTTGGGCCTGGGGAGGGGGCCGGTGGTGGCGGCCCTGTCGCCGCCGGAGGATGACTGCCGGGACGGCCGCTTCCAGGTCCTCCACGGACCGCCGCTGGATCCCGCTCCCGTGCCGGCGTCGCTCAAGGATCCTGTCGCGCAGCAGCAGCAGCAGACGGAGAGGGGGCTCCATGCTGAGCTTCTTGGCCTCTCTGTGGCTCATCAAGGTGAGGATATTACGCTTCTGTGCCTGTGTGTGCTTGTACAGTAGTAGAGTGTAAGTAAAATTATGCAACAACATGGCAGGAAGCCAGGGATTACCAGGCTAATTACTTCAGTCTGCTGAAATTATTTGGATTCAGGGATGTGTCACACATGTGAGGAAAAACACTACTAAGATTCAGATTCCAGCGCCCTAGGTTTCGTACACGAATCTGGCAGTATTTGTTTGCTGTCCTTGTTTCACAGTTAGGGATGGTTAGATATGCAGAAAATGTTTAGAACTAAGTTTTTGTTCTCAAATCCATGAAGCACATTAAGCATAATTTTGTGTTGCTGTTTAGCAAAGATTACCTGTAGTTGACATGACTGAAAGTAGGTGAGTGTCAAGTGTGGCAAAGTTTCCTGTCCATACCTGTCACTACCTAGCGGGAGTAGGACAAGAGGAGCATGGTGGCCATCCATCATGCGAAATTTTCCATGATTGATTTCATCTATTTATGGTATACCTGGTACAAGGGTGGATGCTTCCTGTTTGTTACTAAATTTGACTTGTCCTTGTGTCCAACGGTTGGTAGTCAGCTAGTTGCTAGAATGGGAAAAAAGTGTGATGTACTCTTCTTCTCCAATAATCATCGTATTCTGCACTTAGATTTTCTCCACGGACTAATGTGTTAGATTCAGAGGAGCAGCACACATGCTGTTAAAGTTCGTTGGTGCTTTCTTAATACACACCAATACATGGTATGGTTGCTCACTTGCTGCAAGTTTGATATACATATCATAAGTAGCATACATATGGTTTCTGTTATACGACAGTCACCTGGTATGAAACCAAAATCTTTGATAGGTGGGGGGCATACCCAGTGCCGTAGGCTCCCGCACTGCGGGGGGTCTGGGGAAGGGAAAATAGCCAGCAGCCATCCCTGCACAAATGTGCAGAAGCTGGGGCTTGAACCTTGGACCTCTTGGTCACAGGCGATAAAGCTCTACCGCTTGCACCAGTTTGTGGTATCTGGTACAAGAGTGGATGCTTCCTGTTTGTTTCGAAATTTGACTCGTCCTTGTGTCCAACGGTTAGCAGTCAGGTGGTTGCTAGAAAGGAAAAGAGTGATGTACTCTTCTTCTCCAATAATCATGATATGTGCTGCACTTAGATTTTCTCCAGACTAGTGCGTTGGATTCAGCTGTAAGTTAGTGGGTGCTTTCTTAATACACACCAATACTTGGTATGGTTGCTGACTTGCTGTAAGTTTGATATACATGCCATAAGTAGCATACATGTGGTTTCTGTTATATGACAGGCATCTGGTATGAAACCAAAATCTTTGATAGGTGCCATGTAAAAATTGAAATTTTCAGATGATAAGGATATTTCTCTCATTCTGAGCTGGTGTGACCCTAGAAACAACTATAACCTTCTGAATCGTGCCTTTGCTATGCAATCAAACAACGATTATATTGGAGAAAAAAAGATACTTCTAGTTGTTACACAAACTGGATCCCCTTTCTATTTGCACAATTGTGGTTGGGGCCTATTTGGTTTGGTTCCTGCAAAGCATACTAAATATTTGTAGCACCCTTGAATGGCGTGGCATGTTGCTGTTGGTTGGATTATTTGTCTTTGCTTTAGCAAACTTGATTTTGAATCCTCGAGTTTATCTGATTTGCAATAAGTTTACACCATTATATTACTTACAGTTAAATCCACAAAATAAGATCTCACTTAGCTACAATCCCCCCCGCCACCCCCCCCCCCCCCAATACACACACACACAACCACCACAAATGATATATTTGTCATACTGACAGTTTAAGCAAGTGTAAGTTCCAGTGCAAACATTATTCCCATGTTTTGGCAATGTCAGCGAACCAGCAGGGTCACAACCCAAACAACTGCTTTTTGGTAGTGTGTTGATGCTGCTCAGGTTTTTAAAACCGACACAAAAATTAGTGAGGCTCATGTTGTTGGATAGGATACATACAGACTATTATTTCTAAACAAACACCGGAAATTACAATGTCACCGGTACATGAACTCAGAAATCATAATGGAAAAAGTCTACTTTACACCCTGAACTATGAGAGGTGGACTACATAACACCCCCAATTATAAAATGGTCTAATTTACACCCTGAACTTTGCAAAACCGTCTATTTTACCCCCCAGGTGGTTTTCAATGGCGGGTTTGCTACATTAATAGTGGTTTTGTCTTTTTATTTATTCCTGCTGAATCTTTGAAAAATCATAGTAAATCGTAGAAAAATCATAAATAGAAAATCCAATTTTGATTGACTCCAGATGAGTAGATCTACACAATGAACACAATGAACATATAATATTGTATGCTTTAATACAATTTTTTTTGCTATAAAAAATTATATTTGTTCACTATAAAGCTAAAATTAAAATATTATACTAAAGCATATCATATTATATATTCACTGTGTAGATCTACTCATGTCGACATCAACAAAATTGGATTTTCCATTTTATGATTTTTTTTGTGATTTACTATGATTTTTCAAAGATTCAGTGAGAATAAATAAAAAGACAAAATCACTATTACTGTAGCAAACCCGCCATTGAAAACCACCTGGGGGGTAAAATAGACGGTTTTGCAAAGTTTAGGGTGTAAATTAGACCGTTTCATAGTTGAGGGTGTTATGTAGTCCACCTCTCATAGTTCAGGGTGTAAAATAGACTTTTTCCAAATCATAATGATGTTCTTTATTGTCATTTAATTGTCGTGGATGATACTAGATAGGTTTCTTTTCTTAGTTATCCGAATTATCAGTCTTGCTCATAGTTTTAACTAGCCCGCTAAGGCTGTCGCTATAGCCCGCTATAGCTTTTTGAGGCAGGGTACCGCTATTTGTGTTCATGTACAATTTAGCCGCTATAGCCCGATATAGCTCCGCTAATAACTGTTTTAGAGACAAACAGCTAAATACCTTAGCCCACTATTTAAAACATTGTTGCTTGAACAGATTCTTGGCTAAAGCAACTTGAATGTCGATGCATGCATACTTTACTTCCGTTTTAGCATACAAGGACCGTTCCTGAGTGCTTCCGTGCTTTTTGGCATTTGGTTTCAGGTAAAGGGAAGAAAGGTTCTGAGCACTCTGCCCTTGTCGCTTTGCAATCACCATTCGCAATATACAATGGTCGTTTTGAGCTGGGCCTTGGTCAGTCAATGGTATGATTGCCCATTTACTTTTTTTAAACGAATGATTTGAGATAGCCTATTTGTGATTAAAGTTGTAGTGTATTTTGCCTGTCTTCACAACTCAAAATTCATCTTCACTCAGCTGCTGACTGGTGACTGATTTTCTGTGGTGCTAGATTTCTGCTGATAATTCTTATGCTGACCAACACTATGGCCTGCTTTCTCCTTATCCAATGGGGGCAACGGTACGTTCTGTTAGTTTTGGGTTAGACACATATGAAATTTGTTTGGCTGATTTTGTTATTGTGGTAACAATATACTAATATATCACAAACACAATATGGTATACACACATGTAAAAAGGAGAACTCATTTCAGTGGCCAATTCCACATTTTCAGCGATTTATGTGATAGTTCTTTTAAGTTTTTCCTTGTCTTTCTCAAACTATTTTTAATGTTGTGTATATTGTTTAATGAACACGGAATTTGCATGTACCTTAAATGTACAGTAAACTTGCTTTTAGTGCCTATCTTCAGAAATTCATAAACAAATAAAAGATATTGGCTAATATAGTGTTCTACCATAAAAAAAGGACGTACCCAGTGCCGTAGGCTCCCGCACTGCGGGGTCAGGGGAAGGGAAAATAGCCAGCAGCCATCCCTGCACAAATGTGCAGAGGCTGGGGCTTGAACCCTGGATCTCTTGGTCACAGGCGGTAAAGCTCTACCGCTTGCACCAGGGCCGCCCTTCAATATATAGTGTTCTACCATGAAAGAAATAAAAGAAATAAAATATAACCCATAGAATAAATGTACTATAGTTGTATGAGAGGTGTAATAGCTATAATCTGGTGAGATTTTCTTTATAAATGAAGGGTTGAAACCATATCTTTTCCATGGATTGCATTATAATTAATGAGGATATAGAAAGGAATATTATACCATGAAAAAGTTAAAAGGAATACAATGTAATCCAGGAATAAATGTCTTATCATTAAATGAACAGATATAATATAGCTATAATCTGGTGAGATTTCTTTATAAATGCTATGCTGAAGCAATATATTTTCCATGGATTGCATTCTAATTAATGAGGGTATAGAAAGGAGATATCTTTATTTGATGCTTCCCTTTTCAAGTAGGAAATCTGTAGAATATTTATGAGTAGATTGTATTGCTTATCTTCCAGCATTTCTGTTTGTGGACGCAGCCTGGAGGTCGTATGCTTATACCACTGAATATGCCAACAGAAGCACCAATTTATGTGAATGCTAAGCAATTTGACGCTATTATGCGTCGACGCCGTGCCCGTGCCAAAGCAGAGAGGGAAAATAGGCTGGTCAAAGGCAGAAAGGTACCCTGCATGTCTGAAACTATTAACTAAACACCTTAACTGTCATCTTTTACTGCTATATCAGTGTATCACCATGACATGCAACAAATCTTCTGTTGTCTTAGTAGCATTTAAGTCAGTCTGCTGACTCCATGAGTCATGCTAAAATCTAGAACTGTTAATTGAACTACTTAACTGTCAACTATGACTGAATGATGCTATATCACCATGCCATGCATCATAACTTCTGTCAGTCCTGCATTTGATGGTGCACCCATATCTCCATGAATCACACCCTCACATCTCAACCTATGTACTGAAATCCTTAATTGTCAGCTTTGACTAAATGTCGCTTTTATCACCATGCCATATTGCCATGCAACATGTCTTCTGTTGTTTTGTACTGTACCATTCATGTTACTGCCTTTGATGATGCAGCCATATCTCCATGAGTCACGCCATCAGCATGCACTGCGTCGCCCACGAGGCTCTGGTGGACGTTTCCTGAACACAAAGAAAGAATCCAACCGGAAGGATGCTGGTGTTGGCAGCAAGGCAACGTTCAACAACCCTCTCATGCGCCAGGTGGCATCTCCAAGTTCAGAGATCCAGCAGTCTGACCTGGGCAACCCGAGCAGCGTCTCCAGCCTGTCGGGTTCGGAGGTGTCAAGCATGTACGATCGTGAAGACATGGATCGCTACCACAGCTTGGATCACCTCCGCACGCCCTTCTTCACCCCGCTCCCGAGCATCATGGATAGCGAGCATAGGGTCGTCGGTAACCCCATCAAGTGGGCAGCAGCCCCTGAAGTGTGCTGCGACCTCCTGAAAGCATGACTAGCGGGGTTGCCGGACAGCCAAATGCTAGGAGCTGGTGACTGCTGGCAGTTTCCAGATCCAGGGTCAGGGATTGTCCCTCCCATCGTTTGGCTCCCGGTAGGCAAATCATTCTTGGCTCAAGGCATTGTGGAGCGTTCCACTCATTCCACCTAATTCTCCAAGAAACTCTGAAACCTAGTTTCTGGGATCCTGTGGTGAGTGGAACCTCCTTTGCCTAAAAAAAATCCAGTTGGTTGTACTATCGACCAACTTCTAAATGGTTTCACCTTACCTTTCTGAACAATAAGCCTGATACTTCGGATTCTGTCAGAAGTTTCAGAGGTACTGGAACTTGAATTGTGCTATGTGTGTGGAGTCTGTTAAGCATCAAGACTATGGCTTTGTTGGTGATGAATTCTAGTGTGCTTGAAGCTTGAAGCTTGTGTGGACTTGATTGGTACTTTTGTGGTGTGCTCAAAACTTGAACTCGGTAATGTAATCGTAATGTAATGAAACTTGGGCTTGATTTGTATTTTGTTGCTGTTGCATGCCTCTTGCTCTCTTTGTGCCATGGGCCATGGCTTTGGAGTTGTTTCTCATCGCCAGGAGGAATTCTGTTTAGTGTTTGGACCATGGAAATGACAAATCCGCAAGAATGCTATTTATGACCGATCTTTGGAAATTAGTTCTTGAACTAAATGGATTGGGAACTAGGCTAAAAGTAGAATGGTGTTTTCGTGCTGGAATTGCAATGACAGTCACATGATCAGAATTATCCATTTCTTTTGTTGCTGATATACTCTTGTGTTCTTGCATAACCAAGGTTTCAGAATAGAAAAAGTGAGCAACATGCAAAATGCAACACAAGTGCGAATCCAATCCTCCATTTGACATGTACAAACAAAATTCGGCTAGAATTTTAGTGTGAGCACGTATGGTATATCTGTGGACTAATTTACAAATATTTGGACCGCGGTGAATAGTAGTGACCAAAACCAGGGGCCATTTTACAAAATTCCGACCGCCGTTAGATCCTCCTGCTGGCCTCACCTTCGTCCGCCGTCGGCTCCCGGCCGCGGCGCTTCGCCGTCTTCGCCTTCGCCCACCTCCGCTCAACTGTCGACCCCTTCTTGGGCTTTGCGCGCCAACTCCCCGCCAATGCTCGGGTCAGGGCGTTCTGCTACCGCCTTGTTGGCGGCGGCGGCGGCGGGAAGTGACAAGTTGTTCGGATGGGCCGCGAGCTGGTCAGGGTGCGGAGGTCGTCGGCGGTGCGGAGAGCTTGCGGGCGCTCATCACCAGCCTGGCGCCTGATCAGCGCGCTATCATGCTCTTGGGAGTTGCTAGGTGGATAAGAGTGGCGGCGGATGCGGCAAGGGGTCGAGCCGGAGCCCCGAGCGCGAGGGGGCTCCGGCATCCATGTAGTGAGCATTCACTTCTGACCATCTGTTTCACAATGCGAGGCGTTTTCGTTCCACATTATTGTATGAATATACTGTCTTTGGGGTTTGTTTCTTGTAGACTATCTGCCATGGAATGCTTGGATTATCACGGATGCTATTTTACCGCCATCAAATGGTCATCTTGCCTCGATCAATGGAGGAAATTTGCAAGGTTAGGGGGTTTCCGCAATCATTTTGGGCATTTGCATGATATTGGTTTCTCTGAAACTCTTGACAACTGAAAAAAGGCTGTATGGTATTAAGTCTCCACGTTGTACATTGACCTGTCAGTTGATCATTCTGGAGCCGCCCTATGACAGGACCAGAGTGATTTTCCAGGTTGTCAATGAAGGACAGTGAAATGTTAAAGGGTCTTGTTTTCATGTACAGCTAGACTGCAATGTATTGCAACTTGTAAGTGCCAACATGATTGAAGTAAAGGCAGAAAAACGAACACCAGGAAAGAACTATTCTGCAAAGAAAACACGTATTGCAAAGAAAACCTGTAATCATAGATCCAATTTCTCAAGCAGTTTGTTATGATTACAAATGAGTTACTGGTTATAGTGATGGACTGTAGATGCTGTAAATAGCCCACTTGAGGAACATGGTGTACTTGTAGTGGTCAAGGAGTAGCATAGTCACTTGATCCTCAACTAAGGATGCCACAAACAAGCAAAGTTGTCATTTGTCAGTGTTGTTTGACAGGAATAAGAGTAGAATGATTGGGGGTAACATTGCTCATTAAGATGAACGTCGGAGAGGCGCCATACAACAGTGAAAAAATTGGCTGCAGTTAATTGACATCTAGGGTGTTTCCATGGCAATGAAGGATTACGTAAATAACTAAATAAGTGACAAATCACTTAATTGAGAATTTGAGATGCATCCTGTAGTTTCATTTGTAGGAGTTGCAGGTGAAATAAAGGAGGATGATAATAAGAGGTCTGGCAAACCTGAAGTTACCAGAAGTTCCTTGCTGAAGAAGGAAGGGTATTTACTTTTCAGGACTACTAGCAAAAATTTGGTATATTAAGCATTGGAGAATGATTGCCTGCATGGAGAGATGGGATCATGGGAGGTCTTCCATCATCCGTAGAATCCCACTTGTTATTTTTTATTTGAGTGTTAGGAAATAAACAAAACTGAGCACTGAACATTTTGAAAGGTTTATGTGGTTTAATAAGGTATGGATTAGATTTTGGTATCTATGGTTTTAGGATAATATATTTTCCCAGAATGAAGTTATCAGCTTTATTTGGAACCTTTTCCTACAGAAAAAGGGTTAGGTTTAGGTGCATATAAAACTGTAAAATAGTTGACTTTCATGCTATTTTAATTTCAAATATAGACTTGAGGTTGTATGATGAAGTGAAAATAGATAATTTCTTACGTTAATGATTACTCAAGCTAGCTAAAATGTGATGGTATGACATTCACACAGCAAGCCTATCTGGTATTTCTGGACCTAAGGTATGGTACCTCTGAATATTAATTTACAAATTTACATGAAACAGAATGGTAACATTGAGTTCCATTGTAATATACCTACAATATACAAATGTGGCACCAATGGACCTAGTAGGAGGAATCAATGTTTTTCCATTAGATGATAGCTATAACTTAAATGATGACACAGTGACTATTAAATGAATAGAGCACATACATTGTAATATCTACACTTACATATGACAATCCAAAAAGTTTATAAAAGAACATTAGACAAATCAAAGTCAACTGAAAACATTATACTTCAGCATGTTCCATTTTGTAGGCTCAGTAAAATCAGTAATGACGATTTCGTGTTTTTTAATTAAACCAACTTCTGTGCCAAATACTGAATTCATCGTATACTACTCAGTTAAGTTTCAGTACATTGTTTGGATACAATAAATGGGTATTTGTCACTTAGGTGTGCTTTGAGTATTTGACCAACATGATTTTTAAGTCATTGCCTAGGTGTTGAGGCGTACCCGAGGTGCCACAGGACAGCACAAAATTTTAATTACGCCATATCGCGTAGGCATCACCTAGAAGGCATCTTAGGTGTCCAGGCGTACCCCAGTGCTACATGACACCACAACACCGCAAAAACATCAATTTTTTTTTATAAATTTCCATCTATTAATGCATGTCTTGTATTCTAGGCTCTAGATTTAATCAGCCATGCAGACTTTTCTCTTGCCACAGCAATACAGGATACAGCTTCATTCTAGCTATAACATTTATATCCTGATGAGATGATGGTGTTCTTCCTGTCTCATTTATATACTGATGATATGATTTTCTTTCACATTAAGGAGCGAATCTGTATTAAATCTGGGATATCATTTTTTGGGAAGGTGACCGTTACCGCTCCTATGCACCTGCTGGCTATTTATATCCGCCGCAATGGTGTCCTCTATCAGTTGCCTCATAATCTCCTTGTTCCTCCTTCACCAAGAAAGGTACTTGTTTTCTTAACCTCCTTTCTTGCATATTGGATATCTTGAGTTTCTGGTGTGTGCAGCTGTTATTCCGCTTTGTTGCATAGCCAGGGCTTGTTCTTGGTTTCTACTTTCTAGACTCTATCTGATCCTTTTATGCGAGGACAACCCCTATACTTCTACTTAGTATGTTGTGTTCTGTTGCGGCCTGTGCTGCAAATCTGGGTGATGGACACCCTGTAGCTTGGTGGCGGCTGGGTGGTCACCGCCACGGAGGCAGATGCTGACGGCGCGGAAGCCGCCAGGGAGGGAAGGCGCCGCGGAGAGCAGGATCCCACCGAAGCCTGGCATCCCGAATGGGAGGACCGCTTGTGCTGACGGGGACAGCCGGCTCTCGACGGAGGCTAGGCGCGAAGAGAAGTCGCCCATCTGGTGCTGCAGGCCGTAGATGGCCGCAGTGAGCTCAGGACGTCAGTGGGAATGGAGGTGAACTGTGGTTGCGAAGCAGCGAGTGGGGCGGTGAAGACGATGGCATTGGTGGTGACCATGGGGCCCAAGACGAGCACCTGCGGAACAGCGGTGGTGGCGGCGGCGGTGGTGGGAATGGGAGCGGAATCAGAACCGGAACCTGGCTCTGATACCAGATTGTTGCGGCCTGTATTACTGCGGAGGGCGTAGGAATGGGAGGTCGGTGGACGAGGCTTGAGCGCCCGGCGGCCAGGGTGCAATTCCGTGTTCAGCGCCGAGGTTAGGGCTGAGAGTACGGGAGCGAGCGCTGAGGGCCAAACTGCCAAAGAGCAAGAGAGATTAAACTCTAATCTCTGGCTAACCTTTCATTACTAGAAATAGTTCCATACTTGTAATCCTAACAAACCAACTCCTAACTCAAAGGGATAATAAATCACTCAAGGAATAACAAATCGCAGTAACAAACTCCTAATCGATCAGATCCTAGAACAACCCTGCGTGCTGGGTGACATCGACTCCTGGTGTCCCCGCACTGGCGTCACGGCTCGGCCTGTGCTCAGCCACTTCTCTTGCCACGCCGAGTGTATGTCTTGCCGTACATAACATGTTGCTTCTGAGTTTTTAATTCAATCTCTTTCGCCCCCCTCCTTTTTTTTCATGCTCCTGATGATTATGGAACAACTATTATCTATCTCAGCGAGGTAGCGGTGAGCTTCACCGGTAGGATTTGGACCTGTTATTTCATCGATGTCTCAAGGTGAGGATGTTAATCTCTATCTTTAGTACATATTTATACTTTTTGCACAGGCCATGGTGAAAATGGAAAGTATGATTTATGCATGATCCAATAGTAGATATGGAAAAATCCGCATGGGATTTTCTAAGTGATGATTAGTATATGATATGTCGTGTATTCATCTCTTTGGAATTCTATGGGATATAGTCAAGATGCATGGCGAACAATATCTACTCTGCATATCCAATGGCCATTGGTTCTCTATGGCTGCTTCAAATACGACTTATATCTGAATCACTCATAGGAATTGAATGACTTAAGTGTTTCTTGAGAATTCCCTGCACTAATAGGCCATGATCTGATTTTATATCTTATTCATTGATGTCTGACTTCACTTCTTTCTTATTAAGGACCCTTGATGAATTTTACGGATATTGACATGTAATAGTAGCTGTTTTATGGCATTTATATCCAGGGAACACAACAAAGGCATCTGAGTGCTCTACTCCTGCAATTCTGAATATATCTAATGATAATGGTCTGTCTGAGATGGGTGTTGGTCAGCCAATGGTAAGTTCTTTCAATTTTCTTTTCTTGAAAAGGGTGAAATTAACCACATTTGACCTTTTTTTGTGATAAAATATCTACTTGTTAGGTTCATTGATGGTTTGACTGTTTCTTCAATTTGCCTTTTCTTTTAGCAGTGACATGACCTGCCGATAGCATAAGAAAACAAGTAATGACTCCAGTAATATCCTGCCATGAGTGATCTGCAAAGTAAATATCATGAGAGAATAGTTGTAATATTAGTTGGAGAGCTATCTGACAAAGCAGTTTGTGGCGGCTAATAAATCCTTCAGTATTTGTTGATTTTCTCTTTCATGAAACGTAGGTTGTTGGCCGGAAGTTGCTTCCACCCCTTGTACCAGGCGATGAACCAATTTTTGTGTGTGAAAAGCAGCATGCTGCTATCCTTCGTCTGCGTGAACGCCGGCTTCGTATCAAAGAAGCAAGGGAGCGAAGATTGCTTGAAGCCAAGGTGTGTTCCACTTAAATTCTGGACAGGGTCCTATTTTGGCCACAGTGGGGGTTCTATGTTTGTTCCTGTCATGTTAATACAGCATTTCTTCTGCTTTCTTTCTGTTGTCTCTGCAACTACAATCTGCTGATGCAGAAGCACCGCCCAAGAGGTCCTAATGGGCGCTTTGTCCCGTTCAAGGGTGATCAGGAAGGGCCCAATGGAGGCAGCAATGGATGCCAGCAAGTGACCACTGTTGACGGCGAGGCGCAAAGCATCACCCCACTAGGCTTCTATTTGTATGTTTTCACAGCCAATGAAGGTTGGGAAAGCAGCACCCCTGCTGGAACAGGCTTCTATTATCCCTTCATCACATCCAATGGTGGGGAAAATGTTGGTGATGTGGCCTCTGGAAGTGAAGTGCCAAGCAGCAATGCCCCAAGCGGCTTCTTTTGGCCTGTCATCATGGCCAGTGAATATGAGGAAAACATCGACAACCCTGCAGGATACTTCTGTTGGCCCGTTGTTGCAACCAATCCATACGGGGAAGACATCGGTGAATCTGCCTATGGGAGTGAGGTGCTTATGTGTCCCTATGGGAGTGAAGTGCCAATAAGCAACCCTGCAGGTGACTTCTGTTGGCCTGTTGTCACAACCAATGACGATGAGGAAAACATCGGCGAGGTTGCCTACAACAGCATACTGAACCTTGAATCACCTGATCCCACCGATCTCCTGAGGATCATGATGGGCAACAGTTACAGCAAAGATGAAGTCTCAGAGCAGTTCCAGAATTTGGCCTGCCTCCAGGCTCCTAACTTCACCACCCTCCTGACTATCATGAACAATGCAGGGTATGATCCGGCTGCAGATCATGGCTCCTATGATGTGAACAAAGTGATGACAAAGTTAGAAGGGTGGTGGTAGACCAGTGGCAGGTCACACTATAGGCCTGCCCCTGCTACCGTTCTACAGCCAGTTGATTTGCTTAGACTTGTTGGCCATCTGTTCTCTTTTGGTCTTGTTGAGACTCATCAGATTCTCAGTATTTGTGGTGGTCCACCCGAGAAGGTTACTGAACCTGTTTGGTTAATAAGGTTGTGTACTGAGCCTAGCTATCACCCAGGTTTGGGTCCTCATGAACTCAAATTTGGATGTCTGTTTCGTCTTTTTTACAGTGCTACTGCTACCTAGTTTCTTCTAGATTGGTCAAGTTTTTGTAAGGTCATGCTCCGTAAGGTCATGCTCCGTACTGAATGGTTCTATCTTCTATGAATGTGGTTTATTAGTGATGTTAAATCTTGGATTTTATTAACTTGGTATGCGGATTTATAGTTTACAGAAGATTGGAAGGGTGCCCAATAAATTGCCTGATTCTGTAGTTTTTGTTTAGTTGAATGTGAAACAAGTAAAGTGGAGTTCTTTACCAACTTCAGCAGTGTTAAGGTAGAGGGATTGCCTCGATTTTCTTAATTAAGTAGCTGCGGTAAATAATTCTCACGGGAGGAACCCAGCACTGTAATAAATCTAAAAAATATATAGGATAATAATAGTGCTCCCACTGAATAGTGACACTTAAAAGATACTGTACATACAGTGACATATTTTAGTCCAACACATGCATCACGTAACATAACACTGATCGACTGAGACACAGACGCTACTCAATTTCTTTTCTTTCTTTTTTTTTTTTGTTCCAACTGGTAGCATCGAGAGTTCCTGCATGACTAAATTTGCTTCACCGGCACTTATACCCTTTCTGGCACACTGACGCTTGTCTTCTCAGGCAAATCTGCTTGTTCACCTTCAGCTGTGCACGATTCTCTGGCTTGATCAAGGACTTCAACACTCTTTTATCCCTAGCTCCACGAGCCCATACAATCTCTTTGTAGATTCCCAGACAAGTATTCTCATAGAACTTACCCTCTAAACTAGGCGCAATATCCAACAATTTTGATAGCTCTTCATCTGAAAACATCTTAGAATCGTATGTGTCTTTAGGGAAACATGTCATCTTGACAGCAGACGCACGTTTCAGAAAGTCCCAGTCATCAAAGTCAATGCCTGATGATACCTCGCTGATGATATCAACAGCAGTTTGCAAGGATCTAGCATGCTTCTTCTCACACATGTCGCATTCATACAACGCGTAAGCTATCCGAATAATCCGGTTGTTAACCATCTCCTGTTCGACATCAGCAAAACCATTACGCTCAAGAAAAATCATCAATCCTTTGCTCATCGGGAGGCGATTCTCCTTAGTTTCTTCAGGTACTAAGCTCTTCACGACATTGTTCAACCCCCACGTCAGCTCCACCACAGCATCATTATCCTACCTCCCCGGATCAGGTGTTGGTGAATGCATTTGCCAGCCGCCGCCGCCGCTGCGCCCTTGGCCAGCGGTGGCGGCGGCCCGCTGCGGAGAGCTCAACAAGGCATCCCCGTAGCACCGCTGCTTGTTTCCCCTCCGTTCCCACCTTCCTCTCCCTCCGTCTGTGAAATAAGAGCTGCCAAGGATGGTCGCCGGCGGGCCTGGGGCGCCAACCGGGCCCCTCGAGGCCGGATCCAGTGCCCCCACCCCGGATCCTGTGGCGCGGCGAGCAGGTGCGGCGGTTGCATGGTTGGCGCTCTGGCGAGCCTCTGCTGCCGCCCTCCGAGCTCCGCCTGGCTCTTGGGCAGCTGCGCCGGCCTGGTGCCGTGCTGCGACGGGACCGCGCGCCTCCCGGTCGCGGCCAGACGAGGCCCCGCGTGCCTCCCCGTCGGTCTTGGTGCCTCACATGCCAGATCTGGTGTGCGCGCGGGTGAACCCTGCGGCGGCTGAGGGCGAGCTGTCCGGGGCCTGGGCGCCGCCGCGCCGGGTTGCTTGAAGCTCGGGGTCGCCGGCGACTTCCCCGCGGGCTACTACCACGGCGCCCACCGTAGCCGCCGCTGCTGGGTCCAGGCGGCTGCCCCCCATCGCCGCTACTGCTCGACTGGCTGGCCGTGGCCATCGGTGGTGGTGGGCAGCTCAACGGCTTGCCTGGGACCGGGCAGCGTCGCGGCTGTGCTGTCTACGGCCGTCGACTCCTGCTCGGCCGCGCCCGGAGCGTGGAGGTGGCAGTAGAGCACCAGGGTGAGGACCTGCTGCCAAGCGGGATAGGGTGCGTAGTTCGGCCGCGGGCGTACCGGCGGTGGGGCAGTGCACTGCGTTCTTCATCGGCTTTTCTATGCAGGGACCCAACAGAGGCGCGAGCGTGCAGTTTGGTCGTGGGCTTGCCGACGACGGGGCTGTGTACTGGTGCTTCGTTGCGCTTTGGGCTCGCTCCTGGTTTCTGAGCCAACGAGCTATTGGTAACGGGACTGGGGAGACTAGGCGAAAGCCATGCACGACCCTATCGGTGCGACCGACGGCGACGCCACAGGCGCCGTTTACCTCCTTGGAGGCATCGATGGTGTAGTCCCCCACCATATGACCATAGTTTTGTCCCTCTCCTCTAGGTGAAAACCCAGCTCCAGCTGTCTGGAGCCGGTGGCGGCGGCATTGTTGATGTTGTAACCCTCTTGAGGGCGCCATTGTAGAGGGTGGATTCCAGCTCGATTCCGCCACTTGCTTGGTCTGTGGCTGTAGTTTGTCCCTCTCCTTCTGGTGAAAACCTTGTGTAACACCCGTGGTGTTATAGTAACTAAAACTTGCCATGTCATCATATGCATTACAAAGCATTCATGTTTAGGTCAACCTTGATGTGCATTAATTAAAACAAGTTTACATTCTATAGGTTGCTAGTGTTTTTGAAATGTTGTGTCACATGAAATCATAAAACCCTAATTTCAAATGTCATCTCAAATACTTGATTTATGCCCTATATACCTTGAGGTGTAAACTGTGTTTACACTAGTGTCAGGCATGGTGTATAAATTCAAGTCCAACGTTTAAAATTAAACTCCAAGTTTGGATTTAGATTTGGATTTTAAATTTGAATTCAAATTGGGAGTCAATTAAGATAATTTTCAAAAGTCAACTTGGTTAACCAAAGGTGCCATTAGGTCATTGACCTAAAAATGCCTTTGGATGATGTTTGTGATCATTAATTAATCACCAATTAATTTAGAAATCAAATCGAGTTTGAATTCGCTTTTGAAAACTCTAATTTCAAAAGTCTGTTTTACCCCTCTTTCTATATTTCAAAATCTATAAGGCATTTTGAGTTACTCTCAAAATATGGTTTGTAGATCTTGACAAGAGCTACAATAGTGGTATTCAATGTTTTCAAGTTTCAATGCAATTTTGAAAGTAATTTCAAAAATACCAAATCTAGGGTTTTGTCCCCTTTTGAATTTGAATTCATATTTCAAAATCTAGGAAGAATTTAAAAATATTTGTTAAATAAAAAATATAGCTCTTGAAAAGTTATGCAAATGATATTGTTGGAGATTTTCAAGTTCTTATGTAAATTTGGGAGCATTTTGCAAAATTCCAAAAACTTCACCATGCTGACGTCATCATCACTTTATCCTCTCCCTGTTCCTCGTCGTCGCTGTGGCCGCCGTGCCCATCCCAGCTTGCCGGCCGTCACCAGCGCGCACCCGTCACTAGAAACCTCCTCACGCGTGTATCGCCTTGCCATTCCACCGCTCAGCCTCGCCGCCGGGCTTTGTAACCGGTGGCCAACCCCATTTTCTCTCCTTCCTCTGCTCCGTTGTCATCACCGTCGACCTCTTTCGCCGGCAAAAATTCGCCGTCACCATTCACTCCCCGCCTCCATCTTTGCTTCCACCAGCGTTGCCTCGATCTTGCGTTTCCGCCGAGCCCACTCGCGTCGTCTCACGCCACCGGAACCGCCCTGCTTGCGGTCTTCTTCCTCGCGAACGGTCGAAGCGCCGCCATGGGCAACTTTGCCGTGCGCCGCTCACTATGGTGAATGTTTTCTTCATCTTCTTCATTTCTAGTTCTGCCTTGATGCCTTAGCTTCTCATCATGTGCTCCTTTTCCGTAGTAGAGTTCCTGAGCTCCCAGAACGCCTTTGCCGCTCCAGAGTTTGCCGTCGCTTCCTCGCCACCGCACGTCGACGACCCTGCTCTGCTCTGCCTCCTGGCTCATCAATCCACTCAATAGCCTCACGGTGAGCTCCTGGTGCTAACCGCGCCTTCCTCTGCGTTTAATTCATGCTGCCGTGACCACTTCGTCGCTTGTCACGCTGCCGTGTCTGCCATGGCCGGCGTCGAGCATGCTCTGGCGATGCGCTCGGTCATCTGAACGCGTCAGCGTGTTCGTGAGGTCGTGGCGATCACTTCGGGCCAGGCCGCACCGCCGGGGACCTCGCCGACGGCGAGCTCTGGCCGGTCAACGACCACGGCCTATGAGGTCAACGTTGGGAAAGGATTTTCCTTTTTCTTTTCTATTTTCAGAAAATGTTTTAAATGCTATTTTTTAGAAAATCATAGTAATTCGTGTACTGTTCCAAAAATTCTAAAAATTTATGTGTGTGCTCCTTATGAGATCGTCTACCTAGAAAAATATATAAAATGCCAAGTTTGAGTACTTTTTTGCATAAGTTAAAATTAGCTCTTTAATTAAAAAATGCAACTTCCATAATTTTTAATAAATAAAATAATTGGCTTTTAATTCTTAAAATTGTTTTGCCATCTAATGAAAGCAATATCTTTTCAAAATAAAATTTTGGGCTTAATTAGACAACCTTAAATATATGCCTAATTTTATGCTTAATTAATTAACCCTTAATTATGCTTAATCACTATATGGTTGTTTGACTTTGGGATTGATCGATGTCCTTAGGTCATTAACCTTAATGACCTTTGGCACTTTATTTAATTGTTTGAGCTTAGCATCTTTGAGTAACATGTTTATTATTTCATCATGTTGAAGCATGTCATGTTCTATCGTGTAGTCCCTGTGAACAAGGAGAGTGTTATCGATGCAGCCATCAAGGAAGAACATCCTCAAGAGTTGGGTATCGAGAACTGTGGGGCTAATCCAGAACCTAAGCCCGTTTTCTCTGACTATCAAGGCAAGCCCCGGATGCATTTAAACCCTACCTTGATTTTATAAAGTTTTATCTCTTCAGCTTATGAAATGTTGCATTAAGTAATAGGAGTTGAGTGATATCCTACTTGCTGCATTACCTGCCTTGTTATTGTAATATCATCCTTGTTACCTGTTCTATTTTGAAAAATGCTTAGTAATGCTTAGTCTTGCTTAAGTAGATAGGTTTTTAAAAAGAAAGAGAATGAAAAGATGAGGTTGGCTTCACCTATTGAATCATGATGATAGTTAATAAATTGAGTCCGGACGGTTAACTTGCTTTGGAAAAGGAGTCCCTCTGTAGTGTTTCCGTCTGTTGATGCCCTAGGACCCGTCTGTTGACTTGGCCCTTGGATCATGAACTTAGTACTAATCACATGCTAGTGGTAAGCCCTACTTCGAAAATTCTTTTACTAGAGTGGCGAGCCCGCGCATTGGGAGTGGTGAGATGGCGGGAGTAGCGTGTACCCACCCTACTAGAATTTGGTAGTGCGGTGGAGTACTGTGCTCTCGAGTGGCGCAAAAACTGTTCTGGTCTTGGAGGATCTAAGTGAGGGTTGATATATGCAAGCTTAAGTGCTACATATATCATGTGGTTAGGAATCCCAGCTGGGTAAACAAGCGATTCGAATCATCGTATGCTCCATGAGTAAGGAGACTTGATCCTTGCACCATCGACGTAGTTAACATGTGGAATGTTGAAAAGGAAAAGAATGAAGTTGTTTGTTAATCTTGAGCTAGATCAGATAAACTTTACTTTCTGTTATAACTAATGATGAGTTAAAATTTGACCCAAAGAGCTTTTTTGCAAAAGTCCTTATCTTTCGCAGCCTTACCTTGTCCCTCTGGCCTGCATTCATGATTCTTCTCCACTCTTTTTTGTCGGGTCAGTCTTGTTGAGTACTTTTGTACTCAGGGTTTGTTGAACCTCTGTTGCAGGTGTGTCTCTTGCACAGGCTTGCTTTGCACCCTGTTGCGTGACGGTCGTTGCGGAGAGTAACGACGAGTAGGTGGTTTGGCTCTTGGGCGGAGCACTACGTTTGGGTGTTGTAATAAAGTTATCTATCACTACTCCACTACCACTATGGTTTGTAATAATATATCTTAAGGTATTGTAAGGTTTATAAGTTTGAAAATAAATGGTTTGTAAACTTATGTTATTGTAATTCTTCCGCTCTTTTACTCTGATGTATATTATTTGTATAAAATACTCCAATATCTCTTTATAATGATTGATCCTGCTCGGAGAATCATGGATGATTCGGGATTCACCCGACAGACTTTTTAAGTCTTATGGAATGCATGCATGGCTATCAGAGGTCTGTTAAGACAAAGATAGGTGCAGGTGGGCCATAATATTTAGGAGGTTCTGCCACACCTTGCTCTAGCTATTTGGAGCCGGTGGTAGCGGCATCGATGATGTCGTAACCCTCTTGAGGGCACCACCGTGGAGGATGGCTTCCAGCACCCTTGTCACACCCCTTGTGTTCCTTTTGTTTCCCCTTCTCCCTTGCTGTTGCCCTCTTGGGTGAGTGTGGCCCTGGCTGTCTGGTGTTGCCGGCGATTCGATGTGCGGTGAAGGAGGTCGTCGTGTCTGGGGCTCGCGTGTTCGTCACCACTCTTAGTCCCCCTCCTCTGTTCGTTCCCACTCCACATTTCGCGTCTCAGGTGGTGGGCAGCAGCGGAGCGACATAGTTACGAGGAGTGGTGCAGGGTACAAAGGCCTCGGTGAAATCGGCGAGTATGTTGCTCGGTGGTGGTGCAAATCGGCGATCGGCTAGCGGCTCACGACCGGCGTCTAGTCTTACCCTAGGGTTATCGTTTTGTTTCCTCTTCTCATGTTGTTCTTGGTATCCATGTGTTGTTGTAATCTCTGTTATTGTTATGATCTCTCTCCCCTTTTTATACCTCTCAGAAAACATTTGTATGAGGATTGACGCTTACGCTCTTCCACCGCTCGGCTTGCCGAGCAACTGTGGAATGAAAAAGTAGGTGGGGATCATTTTGATCCCCCCTAATTCCCCTAAAAAACCATAGCATCATTGAACAAACAAGGGATCCCCAAGCTCGCTTCGATGCACGTCTTATACTCAAGCTTTTCGACCGCCAGCTTCTGCTTTCGGAGAAGCCACTTCTTGAGCATCCTGGCAAGCTGGTCGCTGACGCTACCAGTGTCAAGGTTAATGGCGCTGGCCTTGTCCTCGAAAGCCTGAAACTCTCTCAGCGTGACGACGCGTTTCGCTACGTGATCCATGGCGAAGTTGGCCCAGATCTTCTCTATGGCTTTTGGGAGGAAGAACTGGGTTCCGTCATAGCAGAAGAGTGCGAAGTCGGGGGCCGTCTCGAACAGCACCAAGATCTCCCCGCAATATCCCAACCATTTACCAATTTGGACGGCCGATGCCCCCTCAGGAGGAGAAGGAGGAGGTGGAAGTGGAAGAGAAGGAAGACGAGGAGGAGAACGACATTGAGCTCGCGTTGGCTCCACTGAAACATCCTCAATTTTCCACGAAGGGAAGATACACAGAATGGCGAATAATTCAATAGTTTGAAGCTCAAACCATCATATCATCCAGCGTGAGTTGATACAGTAATCCATACTTCGAACAAAAGAATACATTTAGAAGGGATTACATAAATAGTTCATCGACACACTGGCGGGATCATCAGAGTAGCTGCAGTGTCTGGAACAGCTGCGGAAGATGGAAGTACATAAATCTCCAAAAGAAGCCTGAGCGTAGGAATGAGACGTCTACTCCTCCTCATCGTCATAGTCGTAGTCGGGCTCACCTGCCAAATAATTTTTAGTACGTTTTGTACTGGCCACATCTCCCACCCTATACTTTTCTTTTGCTATGTAGTATTTGGTGGGATGCAAAGGATGTAATCAATTTGACCTAATATGGGGTTGTACTTTCCTATGCAAACAGGGACCAATATCATATATTATAATTCATCAAGTTTTAACCCATCTCATCCACACATCCAAACCCATTCCATTTCCATCACACACATCTCACCCTCTCGCACTCAGTCGACAGGTCCAACTCCCTCTCGGAGCCTGTCTCAGTGGCTCACAGCCGGAAGGGTATCACCAGGGGGAGAAATAGAAGGACTCCTCTCACTACTCCCGAGAAGCGTGGGTCTTAGGAAAAAGCCATACCAGTGGCTCGCGGACTATATATATAGATTCATAAACTCTACAGAGCGTGTACTCCTGTAACCACAAGATCACTATCATCGGCGGTGCCCCGCCTAAGCTGATTCCGGCTGCTTTCCAACCGATGCGATGCCACCCTACCACTCAGTACTGGGACATCCCGGATAGGCACCACCGGCACACTGAGACTGTGAGATATAGTACCGGGCCTCCGAGGTCACTATGTTGTCTAAGGAGGGTGTGGGTCTCCACGCCCGTACCTCCCGACACTATCTGCTAACCACATAGTAGTAGTGGCACCGTCCTAGCTAGTCAGACATCCTTCTCCCGCCCATACAAGAGCGAATGGTGAGCACGTAAGTCCCAAGGTTCCGGTCCTCAAGAGATATCAGGTCCTAGGAGGATCAGACAGGATTATCTTCCCTTATGGACTACAACAGTCCGTGCTACAACAGCACCTCCTACCCGGGGCTTCGCTCCACGAAGGTTCTCACCCCCGGGATCTCCTTATACCTCACATTGTGCCCGCCACAAGCACCTCACACGGGAATGCCCAGAACACATTCCCCGGCAAGACTCGCCCACATGGCTCGTCGTAGAATCCTGTCCGATCGACTCAACCCTCACCACACACCCAAGACACGCGCAGCACTCTTCCCAAGTAAAGTGGCACCACGTGCCTTAACCATGTAACCATGCTCTCCACCACGCACCACATCACACAGATATCGGCGTAGAGGAAGTAAAGCATCATAAGCAAATAAGAAAGTGTCTAGTCTATCAGCAGGTGTGCAGGAGTATGGTTGCGACAAGGTAAAGGCTCATCAAGCAGTCCTATCATGCAACCTATCATCAGGTGATATTCATAATTAGAGCTCTAGAAACTAGATATTATGCCATGCGTAATAGGATCTACGAGGTTGGGTGGGGTGTGGCACCTGCGAAGTCGTCATCGAGCTCCTCCTCGTACTCGTAGTCGTCCTCCTCAAGCTGCTCCTCCTCTGAAACGAGACATAATAGCCGCGTTAGCGGCTCCTATAGAGTCAACACAAAGAAGCAATAAAATTCAATAACTCCAAATGCACTCATACACAAGCCTATGACGTAGAGCTCATTTTTATGAAAATTTGGACACTTGGTTCATATTTTTTGGAGTTCGTATGAAGAAGTTATGAATTTCTGAAGTTTATTCTATTTTCTAAAAAAGAAAAAGGGCAGATTAACCTGGTGCTGACACGTGGCGGCTCCTGATTGGGCCATGTGGCGTGCGGGAACAGTGCAATCGGGGCTGTGCTGACGTCATGCTGACATCAGCACTGACGCGGGGTCTGAGGCTGGTTGACGTCAGCAATGACGGGACCCAGGCAGTGGCTGACAGGTGGGGCCCACGGATTTGGTCACTGACAGGTGGGGCCAGGTCAACGGTCAACGTTGACTTGTCAACGGTCAACGTCGACCGGGCCTTGACCGGGCCTCGGCGGGCCTGGGTAGGGCTGGATCTGGGCCGGATTGGGTCGGCCCGGCCCGGACACGTGTCGGCTCGTGGTTCCTCCACGTGGCCCGCCTGGGTTCTTACTGGGCTCGGTCCACGAGTGTTGGCTTCGTGGACTTGGTCTGCCATGGACCACAGGCAGGAGGGCTAGGTGGCGTTGCGTGGTTGGTCCAGCTGGGTCCTGCGTGGAAGACGCGGTGCACCCGGGGTACGGGGAAGTTTCCCCATCTTCCTCACGCACGCGGCGAGCATGGCCGGTCGGCCAGTGGCGAGCAGGCATGCGGTGGCTGCGGGCGGTGCGAGCTCGGCGGGCGAGCGGCTAGGGCGGCGCAAGGGCACGACAGAGGTGCTGGTGGGGTTGAGGTGGCGCACGCGGGGCTTGGCTCGCCGGCGCACGTTCTCTGGCGGCGGCCGGCGGCGAGGTCACGATGGCAGGGCACTACGGCGCGCGGGACGCGGCTTAGGCTATCGCATCGTAGTCACAGGACCGAACGAGCGGGGCTGGGTGCTCCAATTTGGGGAAATCGGCCCTCAGGCCGGTGGCGGGCAGCAAGGCGCGGCGGCGGCGTCCGGCGACGGCGAGGCCAAATTCGCCGGCGAAGCCGGGCGTTGGTCTCCATCTTCCTTCTTGTCTTTCGATTGGAGAAGCTAGGATCTCCATGAGCTAGCTACCGGGGCTAATCGAGGCACGACGGGGGCGTGCGCGGCTCGGCGGCCACGGCGAATGCTCCGGCGGCTAGAGCCTGGGGGTCCGAAGGCAGCAAAGTGGCGTGCCCACACTGTAGTCCCCGCCGGCTCCCTAAACCTTGCCAAAGCGGCGTCCTAAGCTATGACGCGCTCGTCGGTGGAGTCAAAGGCGGAAAAGGAGAAGAGGGGAGCGAGAACGGTGGCGGTGTACTGGCGGCGGCCATGGCTGAGCAGGGCGAGGGCGAGGGAGCTCACCTGCGCAGCGATGGTCGAGGCAGGTGACGAGGTGGCGGGTCTGGTGAAGGGAAGTAGAGTCGGGGCATTGAGCCGGTCGGGCGGTGCTCCGAGGTCCTCCTCCGGCGCACGGGCGGCGGCAGCTGCGGCGAGCAACGATGGCGCTCCGAGGCGTGCGCTGGCTCCCGTCCTTCCTCCCCCTTCCTCACTCTCTCTCTGGCATGGTCAGAGAAGGCGTGGAGCTCACTGAAGGCGGCGCGGAGTTAGGAAACCCTAACGCACCGAGCTCTCTTCTTATAGCCATGGCGGGCGGCTGCCGACGGCGAGGATGGGAGATGCCCATCGGGCGGCTGTGCGCGGCCACGGTTAGGGTTAGGGTTTGGCTGAGGCGCGGTGCAAGCAGGCGGGCGAGATGGACGGCTCAGCGCGCAGCCGGACGCGGGCGAACAGCGGAGGCGCGCGGTGGACAGAAATGGTGCGGCGGACGCGACGCGCGGTCGGCCGAAAATGGGAAGGGAAGGAGCTGACAGGTGGGGCCCGTGTGTCAGCGAGAGAAACGGGACGGCGCAGCGCGGGCGATGGCAGCGTCCTTGCTGGGCCACGGCAACGCGAGCGAGCGGCGCGCACGGGCGGGCGGCCTAGCGCGGACGTGCGGCACTGCGGCGGGCCGCCTTGCTGGGCCGCGACGCGAGCAGGCAAGCCGGCGCGCACGCGAGCGATGGTGGCTGGCTGGGCCACGGACGCAGGTGAACGGGCGCGTGCGCGGGCGAGCGAGCGCGTGCGTGGGCGAGCGAGCGCTCGGCCGGGCTGGGCTGCTGGTTGGGCCAGCGTGGGGAGTCGGTAGCTGGCCGGCCTGGGTTGGAAGCTGCTTCGGGCCGGTTTCTCTTTTTCATTTTTCTTTTTGTTTTTAAACCCTTTTCCAAATCTATTTCTTGCAAAGAAGCTAATTTAGCCACAACCCTAGGTTAATGAGTTTAGTGAACATGATGTATACACCATGGTGGATCCACTAGGGTCTCTAGGTCATGACGGATCCATTTTCGGAGTTAACGGGCATATATATATACATGTGATAAAAGGTTACTCGATTTTATTAACATCACATAAAATCGAATAAGAGGTGAATCAACTCTGGTTATTTGAATGCAATGCTCATGCTAGCATTAGGTGCTACTTGTGCAACTATCTGGTGGTTTCCTACATGACACTCGCCACACATTGGTATACTTTTAGAAAAAATTTTGAAAGCCCGTATTTTCGGTGACCGGATTTCTAGGGTTGTTACAGTCCTACCCCCTTATGAGAATCTCGTCCTCGAGATTCAAGAGTGTAACTTACTCTTCAAAAAGGTAGGGGTAGAGCTTCCTCATTTCTGACTCCTTCTCCCAAGTTGCTTCCCGTTCTGTGTGATTGCTCCACTGAATCTTCAGATATGGCGTGCTGGAGTTTCTGGTTTCCTTGGTGGTTCTAACCATAATGCGGATGGGGTGCTCTCGGTACTCCAAAGTGTCCTGGATATCGAGTGCCTCTGCGGGTATCGGATGCTCTGGCGGTTGCAAACACTTGCGCAGTTGCGACACATGGAACACTGGGTGTACTCCTGCCAGTTGAGGGGGCAACTCTATTCTGTAGGCAAGCTTGCCAATCCTTTCACTGATTCTGTATGGTCCTACATACCTTGGTGCTAGCTTTCCCTTCACATGGAACCTGATGGTCCCTCGAAGCAGGGAGACCTTGAGGTAGACATAGTCTCCTACCTCAAACTCGAGGTCTCTGCGCCTCTTGTCGGCATAACTCTTTTGGTGGCTTTGGGCAATTTTTAGATTCTCTTGCACCTGGGCCCTCGGCCTCCTTAATGGTGGCCGGGCCAAAGAACGATCTTTCACCCGTTTCAGACCACATCAAGGGTGTTCTGCACGGTCTTCCGTACATAGCCTCGAAGGGTGACATCTTGAGGCTAGCCTGGTAACTGTTGTTGTAGGAGAACTCTGCAAAGGGTAAACTTTTTTCCCAATCAATTCCATATTTCAGAACACAAGCTCGAAGGATATCCTCAAGTATCTGGTTCACTCTTTCTGTCTGTCCATCTGTCTGAGGGTGGTATGTGGTACTGTAATCTAGCTTGCTCCCTATTGACTTGTTCAGGGCTTTCCAGAACTTGGACGTATACTGCGGCCCACGATCGGATATTATGCTCTTAGGAGCTCCATGCAGCTTGAGAATATTCTCAACATACAGATCTGCTAGCTGGCCGATTCGGGCATCAGTCTTGATGGCTAAGAAATGAGCTACCTTAGTCAAGCGATCGACTATCACCCATATGGCATTGTGGCCCTTCGGGGTTCGAGGCAAACCCACAATGAAGTCCATAGAAATGCTATCCCACTTCCATTCAGGTATATCCAGTGGCTTTAACAGCCCTGCAGGTCTCTTGTGCTCAGCTTTGATGCGTTTGCAAATGTCACATTTAGCAACATGCTCCGCTATGTCTGACTTCATGTTCTTCCACCAGAATTTCCCCTTCAAATCAGCGTACATCTTAGTACTGCCTGGGTGGATACAATACTTGGAGTCATGACCTTCTGATAGGATTTCGTTACGGATAGCTGGGTCGGCAGGCACACAAATTCTGTCCTTGTACCAGTAAGTGCCTAGCTCATCCTCACTGAACTCTGGGCACTTGCCTTGTGTCAGGAGCTCGTGTATCTCCCAAATTTCTGGGCAATGGCGTTGGGCTTCATGGATCCTATCCATGAGGGTGTAGTGTACGCGAAGCTCATTCAACAGGCCATGAGGTATCACCTCCATCTGTAACTCATCAATGCCCTCTTGCAACTCCTTGGGCAAGGCGGTGGTGAACAAGGCATGACAATGACTTTTGCGGCTAAGAGTGTCAGCGACCACATTGGCCTTCCTAGGGTGATAGAGAATCTCCACGTCGTAGTTGTTAAGCAGCTCGAGCCAACGACGCTGTCTCATGTTCAGATTTTCCTGGGTGAAAAAGTACTTCAAGCTCTTGTGATCGGTGTAGATCTCGCATTTGTTCCCTATCAGGTAGTGCCTCCAAATCTTCAAGGCATGGATCACAGCTGCAAGCTCGAGATCATGGGTGGGGTAACGCTGTTCGTGCTCCTTAAGCTGGTGAGAAGTATAGGCAATGACTTTCCCATTCTGCATTAGAACACAACCAAGCCCGTGGTGAGATGCATCGCAATAGACCACAAAGTCCTGGTGGATATCGGGCAAGGCTAGAATAGGCATTGTGGTGAGCTTCTCCTTCAGGGTCTGGAAACTTTGTTCGCATTGGGGCGTCCATTCAAACTCCTTGGTCTTCTTCAGGAGGTTGGTCATGGGGCGAGCTATCTTGGAAAAGTTCTCGATGAATCGGCGATAGTAACCAGCCAACCCTAAGAAACTTCTCACATCAGTCACATTCTGTGGCTACTCCCATTCCTTCACTGTCTCAATCTTGGACGGATCAACAGCTACTCCGTCAGCATTGAGCACATGACCTAGGAAAGTGACCTCCTCAAGCCAGAACTCACACTTGTTGAACTTGGCATAGAGCTGATGTTTTCTCAACTTCTCCAGTACTATCCTCAGATGTTGCTCATGCGCTTCGACGATGGCAGAATAGACAAGAATGTCATCAATGAAGACCACTACGAACTTATCCAGCTCCTGCATGAACACTTTATTCATCATGTTCATAAAATAAGCCGGCGTGTTCGTAAGACTGAAGGACACGACGATGTACTCATACTGCCCATATCTGGTGACAAATGCTGTCTTAGGAATGTCCTCCTCTCTGATCTTCATCTGATGGTAGCCTGATCTGAGGTCGATCTTGGAGAAGTACTTGGCATTGCGGAGCTGATCAAGCAGGTCATCTATCCTCGGCAAAGGGTACTTGTTCTTTATAGTTACAGCATTCAGGTTCCGGTAATCAATGCACATCCTCTGCGTTCCATCCTTCTTCTTAACAAACAGAACAGGAGATCCCCAGGGCGAGGCACTAGGCCTAATGAACCCTTTCTCGGATAGCTCCTCAAGTTGTTTCTTAAGCTCCTTAAGCTCGTCAACTGCCATACGGTAGGGTCGCTTGGAAATCGGACTTGTACCAGGCATCAGGTTGATCATGAACTCAACATCTCTGTCTGGTGGCATTCCTGGTAGCTCT
This sequence comes from Bothriochloa decipiens, assembly GCA_023333625.1. Taxonomy (NCBI): domain Eukaryota; kingdom Viridiplantae; phylum Streptophyta; class Magnoliopsida; order Poales; family Poaceae; genus Bothriochloa; species Bothriochloa decipiens. Next base: position 4,449,017 of record CM041646.1, read on the forward strand.
TCCGGAAAGACATCCGGTACTCACAAACTATGGGCACTTCCTCAAGTGACTTCTCTTCCAAGGCACACAGCATGGATATATCTGTCCCTTTGTTTGGCTCACATCTGATCTGACGGCTGCTTGGATGGGTTATATCCACAAATCTGGGTGAGCAAGATATCACCCCTTTGTTCTGGGTTAACCAATCCATCCCTAGAATGACGTCTAGGCCTTCGAAGGGTAGTAAGTTAAGATCAGCAAGAAAGGTAAGACCCTCGATGGTGATACTCATTCCCTTACATATTTTGGTACAACAAATGTTGCCCAGAGGTGAACTAGTGTATAAGGCATCTTTTCGTGGAGTGACAGGTATAAGGTGCTCTCGTGCAAACTTGGAGGATATATATGAACATGTAGCACCCAAATCAAACAGCACGGATGCCTTAACTCCATGCACTAAAAACATACCGTACACCACGTCGGGGGCACTCTGGGTAGCCTCTGCTGAGATGTGGGTGAGGCGGCCACGAGGTGCTCCGGATGGCACCTGCTTGTGCGGGGTGCCCTGGTTCTGCCTGGCGGGCGCTGGCGTAGCAGGCGCAGCCTTGTTTGGGCACTCGACATCCTTGTGACCTGGCTGGCCACAAGCAAAGCAAGTGTAGGTCACGCCGCCTGTGGGGGTTGGCGCGGTGGACCTCCACGTGCTACCTCCAGGTGCGGCACGAGCGTATGCTTGGCGGTCCTGAGCAGGGCGGGGGTAGTTGCTGGTGTGGGCCCACCGCCCCGGCTCGAACCGTGAGCCGCTCCCTGGGCGAAGCGAGCGTGGGGAGGCTGAGAGGTCTCACTCGCGACCTCCGTGGGGCAGGTGCGCGGGAGGTGCCCTCAGTACGGCGTTTCTTGTTCTTGCCAAGCGCCTCCCTCTTCGCGAAAACCTCGTCACGGTCCTTCTCAATCTCCATGCACCTATCAATCAGGTCACACAGGGTGTGGCTCTTGGTGCCTGAGAGAGAGAGCCTGATGCGGCTAGACAAGCCCTTGCGGTAGTAGTACATCTTCTCCTTCTCAGAGTTCACCACTGAGACGGGTGCATAGCGCAGCAGCTTAGTGAAGCGGGTGGTGTACTCATGCACCTTGTCAGCTCCCATGGAGATGCTGCGGAACTCGTTCTCCTTCTTCTCCAACGCACCTTCACGGATGAAGAATGCGCAGAACTCGTCCACAAACTCATCCCAGGAGATGTTGGCGGGGTCCCGGTGGGTTTCGCAGAGGCTGTCCCACCAAGATCGCCCAGCACCCACAAGCTAGTGAGCTGCCAAGCCAACACACTCCTCGTCAGTGCAAGTGGTCAAGTCCAGCTTCTTCTCAATCTCCTTAAGCCAATCATCAGCAGCGATGGGGTCGATGCTGGTGCCGTCGAACGTCGGGGGCCTCAGCTTGAGAAAGAACTCCAGCTTCTTGTAGAAATCATTGCGGGGCTCCCGGTGGTGGGGGTGCAGCACGTTCTCAGCTAAGACTCGAAGAAGCTCGGTCTGCTGGGCCATCACATCCACCAAGAGTGGCACGGGAGGTGGTGGTGGAGCTGCATCTCCTCCTGCGGCAGGCTCGGGCTCGGGCTCAGCAGCAGGCTGTGGCTGTCCTCCAGCCGCGCCTCCGGCAGCTGGTTCCGGCTTAATAACCGGCGGTGGCGGTGGGTGTGCAGGTCGTGGGGTGGCAGCGCGGGGTGGCTCCTCAAGGTCGAGGGGTATGCGACCAACGCGTGCACGACCACTTCTACGTCCGCGGCCCCTGGCGGGCACGGGTGAAGGAGAGCGGTTGCTCAGGCGGCTGGCACGACGAGTGGACATCCTGCTCAACATAAACCTTAGATTAGGCATACGCGCTTAATATAACTTTGATATTAAAGACATACTTATTTTGAAATAATTTAAAAACATTACTAATTTATCCAACACTCAGATGAAGAAGCATGAAGATCCAATAAGATGTGATAAAAACTGAATCATTCATTACATTAGGGTGGGTACATGGTGATGTCTTTAGCGGCTACGCTTGGAGACTCGCGAGAAGCATACTTCACGCAGGTAGTCTTAGCAAAAGGGGTGGACAACTACTCAGCATCATGGCGAGTCTGGTCACTTGGCCATACAGGGCCCATCATCTCCTAACCTGATATTACTCTAGACCATCTCTAGAGATGGAGGTATACCGATGCCAGAAGCCTGGATCTGCTCGTCAGTCATCTGAAGGCGAGAGACATAGCGATGGGCATCCTCGAGCTGAGGGGTGGTCACTGCCTGTCCACTAAGTCCAGTGGTGGGACATCCACTAAAGTTGATGCGAGATTGCCCCAGCTCAAATGTCTCAACCCTGACCCTCTTACGGGCACGTAAGGGAAGTTCGTCCTGCAACTCCTCGTACTTCTGACCCTCTTGCGATCTGACCTCTTCCAAGCTTCCATAGTGCGTTTGAGCTTATCCATGAGGTATGCCATCTTATGGACATAGTTGATCAGGTGTCCCTAGTTGTAGCTAGCAAGAGTGTACTCCTGCAGCAGCTTCTCACGTTGAGCCTTGCACTGCTGGCATAGTTTGTCCCTGTAGGCAGCATCTTGACTCTTCTCCTGGAATCTCTTTGCAATGTCTTCGTTCTTCTCAGCCATAGTGGTCTCAAGCTCCTAGATGTTCCTGTTGAGTTGGCTGTTGTGTATTTGAAGCTTATGCATCTCGCTCATCAGACTAGTGATCTGCTCCTGGTGGGTGTGCTCTTTGCGTGCTATCTCACGCTCTAGATCTGCAATCTTGTGCTTCCATGCCACTTCCTTAGCCTCTGACTTGCTGATCCTCTCGTCAACTTCCATCAGTTTGCGACGATCACGGTGTCCCTTCCGCTCCAACTCAGCAATGTACATTTCCTGGCACTGCATGTACATCATAGAGGCGGGGTGGCAGGGGTTGCGGTCAACTCTGGTATTCTTCTCGATGTAGATGACCTCTCCCCAAGTACCCTGCTGAACGTTGAGGGCATGAGGAAGCAGACGAAAGCAACTTTCCTTCAGATAGTCAGCTCCGTTGCGCAGCACAGTACGGAGTGCCTGGCGCGAAACGGTCTGAACACACATGCCGGTGTCATTGTCGAAGGCGAAGTCAGTGAAGGCGGTAACTTCAGGCAGGTTCATGCTTGCAGGCACGTTGATGTGGACTACCTTGTAGTCCTCGATGCCTCCTCCAAGGGTGGGCTTGCCACGGCAAAGATACTCAACGTTCTCCACGGGAACACCCAGCTCGGTGAGAACCTCGCGAAGCACGTGAGCATAGCCTCCATGCTCCGTTCCGTCGAGTCTGAACTCAACGACATCCATTGGCGGTAACGGACCAAGCGGCAAGTTGGGGTCCATCTGCAGGTGACACGAGAAAGAAGTTAGAAAAGTTACAGAGAGAGGTAAGCCATGCATAAAAGCGTATGCAGTGGTCGGTGTATAACCGAGAGATTTCAAGATTTTCCTAATTCTATCGTCCAATCCTATGGGTCTCGTCCTAGGGTCAAGCATGGCTCTGGTACCAACTAAAACATCATCAATTTTCCACGAAGGGAAGATACACGGAATGGCGAATAATTCAATAGTTTGAAGCTCAAACCATCATATCATCTAGCGTTAGTTGATACAGTAATCCATACTTCGAACAAAAGAATACATTTAGAAGGGATTACATAAATAGTTCATCGCCACACTGGCGGGATCATTAGAGTAGCTGCAGCGTCTGGAACAGCCACGGAAGGCGGAAGTACATAAATCTCCAAAAGAAGCCTGAGCGTAGGAACGAGACGTCTACTCCTCCTCATCGTCATAGTCGTAGTCGGGCTCACCTGCCAAATAATTTTCATTACGGTTTGTACTGGCCACATCTCCCACCCTATGCTTTTCTTTTGCTATGTAGTATTTGGTGGGATGCAAAGGATGTAATCAATTCGACCTAATATGGGGCTGTAGTTTCCTATGCAAACAGGGACCAATATCATATATTATAATTCATCAAGTTTTAATCCATCTCATCCACACATCCAAACCCATTTCATCTCCATCACACACATCTCACCCTCTCGCACTCAGTCGACAGGTCCAACTCCCTCTCAGAGCCTGTCTCAGTGGCTCACAGCCAAAAGGGTATCACCAGGGGAAGAAATAGAAGGACTCCTCTCACTACTCCCGAGAAGCGTGGGTCTTAGGAAAAAGCCATACCAGTGGCTCGCGGACTATATATATAGATTCATAAACTCTGCAGAGCGTGTACTCCTGTAACCACAAGATCACTATCATCGGCGGTGCCCTGCCTAAGCTGATTCCGGCTGCTTTCCAACCGGTGCGATGCCACCCTACCACTCAGTACTGGGACATCCCAGATAGGCACCACCGGCACACTGATACTGTGAGACATAGTACCGGGCCTCCGAGGTCACTATGTTGTCTAAGGAGGGTGTGGGTCTCCATGCCCGTACCTCCCGACACTATCTGCTAACCACCTAGTAGTAGTGGCACCGTCCTAGCTAGTCAGACATCCGTCTCCCGCCCATACAAGAGTGAATGGTGAGCATGTAATTCCCAAGGTTTCGGTCCTCAAGAGATATCAGGTCCTAGGGGGATCAGACAGGATTATCTTCCCTTATGGACTACAACAGTCCGTGCTACAACAGCACCTCCTACCCGGGGCTTCGCTCCACAAAGGTTCTCACCCCCGGGATCTCTTTATACCTCACATTGTGCCCGCCACAAGCACCTCACATGGGAATGCCCAGAACACATTCCCCGGCAAGACTCACCCACATGGCTCGTCGTAGAATCCTGTCCGATCGACTCAACCCTCACCACACACCCAAGACGCGCGCAGCACTCTCCCCGAGTAAAGTGGCACCACGTGCCTTAACCATGTAACCATGCTCTCCACCACGCACCACATCACACAGATATCGGCGTAGAGGAAGTAAAGCATCATAAGCAAATAAGCAAGTGTCTAGTCTATCAGCAGGTGTGCAGGAGTATGGTTGCGACAAGGTAAAGGCTCATCAAGCAGTCCTATCATGCAACCTATCATTAGGTGATATTCATAATTAGAGCTCTAGCAACTAGATATTATGCCATGCGTAATAGGATCTACGAGATTAGGTGGGGTGTGGCACCTGCGAAGTCGTCACCGAGCTCCTCCTCGTACTCGTAGTCGTCCTCCTCAAGCTGCTCCTCCTCTGAAACGAGACATAATAGCCGTGTTAGCGGCTCCTATAGAGTCAACACAAAGAAGCAATAAAATTCAATAACTCCAAATGCACTCATACACAAGCCTATGACGTAGAGCTCATTTTTATGAAAATTTGGACACTTGGTTCATATTTTTTGGAGTTCGTATGAAGAAGTTATGAATTTCTGAAGTTTATTCTATTTTCTAAAAAAGAAAAAGGGCAGATTAACCTGGTGCTGACACGTGGCGGCTCCTGATTGGGCCACGTGGCGTGCGGGAACAGTGCAACCGGGGCTGTGCTGACGTCATGCTGACATCAGCACTGACGCGGGGTCTGAGGCTGGATGACGTCAGCATTGACGGGACCCAGGCAGTGGCTGACAGGTGGGGCCCACGGATCTGGTCACTGACAGGTGGGGCCAGGTCAACGGTCAACATTGACCTGTCAACGGTCAACGTCGACCGGGCCTCGACCGGGCCTCGGCGGGCCTGGGTAGGGCTGGATCTGGGCCTGGTTGGGTCGGCTCGGCCCGGACACGTGTCGGCTCGTGGTTCCTCCATGTGGCCCGCCTGGGTTCTTACTGGGCTCGGTCCACGAGTGTTGGCTTCATGGACTTGGTCTGCCATGGACCACAGGCAGGGGGGCTAGGTGGCGTTGCGTGGTTGGTCCAGCTGGGTCCTGCGTGGAAGACGCGGTGCACCCGGGGTACGGGGAAGTTTCCCCATCTTCCTCACGCACGCGGCGGGCATGGCCGGTCGGCCAGTGGCGAGCAGGCATGCGGTGGCTGCGGGCGGTGCGAGCTCGGCGGGCGAGCGGCTAGGACGGCGCAAGGGCACGACAGAGGTGCTGGTGGGGTTGAGGTGGCGCACGCGGGGCTTGGCTCGCCGGCGCATGTTCTCTGGCGGCGGCCGGCGGCGAGGTCACGATGGCAGGGCACTACGGCGCGCGGGACACGGCTTAGGCTATCGCATCGGACTCACGGGACCGAACGAGCGGGGCTGGGTGCTCCAATTTGGGGAAATCGGCCCTCAGGCCGGTGGCGGGCAGCAAGGCGCGGCGGCAGCGTCCGGCGACGGCGAGGCCAAATTCGCCGGCGAAGCCGGGCGTTGGTCTCCATCTTCCTTCTTGTCTTTCGATTGGAGAAGCTAGGATCTCCATGAGCTAGCTACCGGGGCTAATCGAGGCACGACGGGGGCGTGCGCGGCTCGGCGGCCACGGCGAACGCTCCGGCGGCCAGAGCCCGGGGGGTCCGAAGGCAGCAAAGCGGCGTGCCCTCGCTGTAGTCCCCGCCGGCTCCCTAAACCTTGCCAAAGCGGCGTCCTAAGCTACGACGCCCTCATCGGTGGAGTCAAAGGCGGAAAAGGAGAAGAGGAGAGCGAGAACGGTGGCGGTGTACTGGCGGCGGCCATGGCTAAGCAGGGCGAGGGCGGGGGTGCTCACCTGCGCAGCGGTGGTCGAGGCAGGCGACGAGGTGGCGGGTCTGGTGAAGGGAAGTAGAGTCAGGGCGTCGAGCCGGTCGGGCGGTGCTCCGAGGTCCTCCTCCGGCGCACGGGCGGCGGAAGCGGCGGCGGGCAACGATGGCGCTCCGGGGCGTGCGCTGGCTCCCGTCCTTCCTCCCCCTTCCTCACTCTCTCTGGCGTGGTCAGAGAAGGCGTGGAGCTCACCGAAGGCGGCGCGGAGTTAGGAAACCCTAATGCACCGAGCTCTCTTCTTATAGCCATGGCGGGCGGCTGCCGACGGCGAGGATGGGAGATGCCCATCGGGTGGCTGTGCGCGGCCACGGTTAGGGTTAGGGTTTGGCTGAGGCGCGGTGCAAGCAGGCGGGCGAGATGGACGGCTCAGCGCGCGGCCGGACGCGGGCGAACGGCGGAGGCGCGCGGTGGACAGAAATGGTGCGGTGGACGCGACGCGCGGTCGGCCAAAAATGGGAAGGGAAGGAGCTGACAGGTGGGGCCCATGTGTCAGCGAGAGAATCGGGACGGCGCGGCGCGGGCGAGGGCAGCGTCCTTGCTGGGCCGCCTTGCTGGGCCGCGGCAACTCGAGCGAGCGGCGCGCACGGGCGGGCGGCCTGGCGCGGACGCGCGGCGCTGCGGCGGGCCGCCTTGCTGGGCCACGACGCGAGCAGGCAGGCCGGCGCACGCGAGCGGTGGTGGCTGGCTGGGCCGCGGACGCGGGCGAGCGGGCGCGTGCGCGGGCGAGCGAGCGCGCGGCCGGGCTGGGCTGTTGGTTGGGCCAGGCGGGGAGTCGGTAGCAGGCCGGCCTGGGCTGGAAGCTGCTTCGGGCCGGTTTCTCTTTTTCATTTTTCTTTTCATTTTTAAACCCTTTTCCAAATCTATTTCTTGCAAAGCAACTAATTTAGCTACAGCCCTAGGTTAATGAGGTTAGTGAACATGATGTATACACCATGGTGGGTCCACTAGGGTCTCTAGGTCATGACGGATCCATTTCCGGAGTTAGCGGGCATATATATACATGTGATACAAGGTTATTCGATTTTATTAACATCACATAAAATCGAATAAGAGGCGAATCAACTCTGGTTATTTGAATGCAATGCTCATGCTAGCTGGTGGTTTTCTACATGACACTCGCCACACATTGGTATACTTTTAGAAAATTTTTTAAAAAACCCGTATTTTCGATGACCGGATTTCTAGGGTTGTTACGTAGACCTCGAGATCCAGATTGCGATGACGATGGGTCGGTCTGATCGCCTCTCAGATTGATTCGGCGATATTACACTTATTACGTTATCGTATCGATCGGTTTCCGTTGCTACCTCTGTATATAGGGTTGCTTGTCTTTCCTTGTCATAGTCTGAGCGGGAAAAGTACACCTACTTTACTTCGGCTACGTAGCAAACACGAGTCCCAACAGAATACGTATTTGGTCACGTCTATACATACATAGTTTATTTTGGTGATTTGGCGAGGAAGGTTTTTTTTTTAGCAAATTGGCGAAGAAGGTTGCTCACGAGGCGCCAAAAATGGCCCAGCCTAGTTGTATAAGCAGCCTCATCCGAAGACGAAATATAGGCCGAGGTGTATACACGACTGCGAGAGGCCAGAACCTTGATCCGAAGTGGCGCTCCCGTTGCAAACATGCCTGCTCCTTTCCAGGCGACACGGCTGGGGCTCCGGAGCCAAGGTGAGACGACGGCGACTCGTCCTCGCCGGCAGCACTCACTGTCGTCTTGGTGACCTCGTGAAGGAGCTTGGTTTGTACATGATGGAGCTTGGGATTTTGGTTGCACAAGCCTGCGATATTGTTATTGGTGGAGGTCAGCAGCATGGTCTCTCAGTTTTCTTTCTCACCTTACACGTAGGACGAGCAACCAACTTTCTATTTAAGTTGAGCTGCTTCTCAGTGAATATACCATGTATTACTAATCCTACACCCACTTAAGCACTTATTATGTGTCTTTGGGATTCTAGTGATTAAGGCTGAACTAAACATGGGCTTAGCCCAATTAATCCAACATAAACAGGGGCACATTATAATATACACCCCTTATTCAAACTGCCCTCACAAAAAAATTCAATAATTTAAAGAACGGTTTAGAAACAAATATGTGTCATCTGAAAAAGATGTAACCGTTTAGCACCGGAACTAAAGAAACCAGTCCAGAAAAGTTCTCATTTATATGTCCAGGGTAATACAGAAAAATTACTAACAAAAACTATGCGCATTATGAAAATTAGCATTTCAATTTCAAAAAAAACAAAGGGATAATGATTGAATAGCCAGCATGAATGGGAAAGTTAAGAAGAATTCCATGTCTGAAACCATGTTAGCCAACAGAATGGGAATGAATATTCTGACAGTCCAATCGATATTCTATTAATAAAATTTGTAATGAAATAAAAGAGATACAGTGAGATTTGGAAATGATGAATCATCAGGACTGATGGGGTGAAGGTTCTCAGTAGCAACGTCCAGACTATTGCCTAACCACTGCCAGATATTCTGCCAAGAGGGCTAGGGCACACATACAAACTGTCGGTGCTGCAACCATTGTGAACTCACAAAGGCATGAAACATTAATTTTTTAGGAGCAGACATTATTAAATTCTGACCTCAACTAAAGCATTAACAGAAAAGATTGCCTTCATTTCATTGAGATTTCTTTGTTTGGCCAAGGAAGTGCGTCAAAGCATTAAACAAGATATGGTCCAGTCCAATTCATTTTGAATGGCCGGCTTAATTTTCATTGACATTTCTTCAATGAATAAGCATCATGCATGTTCTACATGAATGACTGACATAATTTTAATTTTCTTAGTGCTCGTCTCTGAAAGAATTTCCAAGCAACCCTCAAACTTTTACACTAAAAAAATCAAACCAGCATTACAAGACAAGAATAAAGGCTGCTTATGTAATTAATTCACCTACTACAAAACAGAAGGCCTAGCAGAAATTCTGGACCCCATTCCTTGGATATGTTGCTAATATCAGTTTAAAACGCCAATTGTTATGTGAACAATTATAAAACTTAGTCTTCAAGTAGGATGAGCAGTATGCATTGTTTACCAGGACGCTTTCATTTTGTGCATTCATATTGGTATCGAAATATGCATTGTTTACAAGACGCTTTCATTTTGTGCATTCGTATTGGTATCGAAATGCAAGTCAATACATCAGTTCAATGTGTGCTACAACTAGAAGCATTTGCTAGTGTATTGCTAGTACTCAATTATTTTGTTGAATGCCACTGCCACCATAATACTGTTTTGTTGTCTGACGAGAAAATTCTGCAAATGTCATCCCTTCCTTTAGCCTTGATGACAGAGGGGGGATTTTTTTTTTTCAGGATTCCTTGCATAAGTGCATCTTCATCAGAAGGCCCTGCTGATCCATCACTGACATCTGAAGTCTCCTTGCTAAGAAAGGATTCACCGTCATCTAAAGAGTATCCAGAATTATAAGCTAAAGTTTTGTCCCATGAGGGCGGTAGAAAGACAACAAAAGTCTCACGGTTGATGTCTGCACAGCATGAAGTGTAGATTTTAATTTCCCATGGGACAAGATGTCTGCTGCCTCTCCAACCTGAACAATGAAGTTCTCAGGAGAGCAACTAACAGAGAATATTTTCCTGCCATTCCATAATCGCAAGTGTGTGTGCCCATCAGGAGGATGACATTCCAGGTTGACAAAACTATTTTCATCCTCAGAGGCTCTCAGGAACAATGGTGCTGTTAAAACAGTGAAGATTCTGGTGTCATTCCTGCCATAGGTTTAACAGGGAAATTTCAGCAACCTGCCTGACCCTGAATCGAGGCATCCTTAGAATCATTTTCTTCTATTGACATTGCAGTAATCCCATCTTCTGACATAATGCAACATGGGCACAGCGATCCAGACCTCCTTTCAGAATAGGACTTAGAAGAACCTCTTTGTACTCTTATCCCTGATAACAATGTTATCCAGCTCAGAGTGGTAGTGAATGAGCCTCGCCTTTGCCGTCTCAAAGCCAGTGATGCTCTGCTCATGCGCCGCCGCCGCTACCGCCGTGCCAAGCCGAGCCGCGACGCACGCCCATGGCCGTGGCCGGACATGATGTTGCCGGGCCATGTTTTGCTGCTTAGTGCAACGTTCATGAGTGGCACAGTGGTGAATTCGTCTAGTGTATAAGGGCAAATAGGTAAACCACTTGCGCTTGATGTGTCCTAAGGCAATAGCGAAAGACTGAAATACCCCTATACCGCTGCTGTATAAATACAGTCGTCACCCTCCAGAATCCCAATCTGGAAACACACTTCTAAACTCTAGCCATCACAGTATTATTGAGCTTGAGCTGTTTTCTGCCATCTCCAGCTCGGCTCCTTGCGCGCACAAGAAAGTCGGGTGAGCATGCCTCCGAAGCTCCGTCCGCCAACCGTACCTACATGGGTAGACGGGCGATACAGTTTTTGGGGAGCGCATCTGCGCGACTGCTTGATCTGCTGATGTTCGTCCCCAAATGTTCGATCCGGTGACTTCGTTTGTCCTGAAGTGTTCGCGGGTCTGCACTGCGTACATCTGCCTGCATCGACTGTAGATCGACTACTGCGAGCAAGCCGCCATGACTCGTACCCAAGCTGATGCGGATGGTGGTAACGGTGGTTCCGAGTCCTGCGGAATGGGATCCAACCAAGGTACACACTATTTGCAATTTGTACCGTGATGCTCTGTTTAGGAACCACTACGTGTGTCGGCAGTGCATTCTCTTATTCGATGTCAGAAACTGATACAGTGTATGTCGGTAGCAGATTCTCTTATTCGATGATTATGTGTCTCTTGTTGTTTTACATACTGTCGTATTTATGAATTAAAGCATGCCGTAAAAAGACTAAATACTTAACTGTTCATTCGGTTTGTTGCTTTGAGTCTTTTAGTGTGAAATTTGGTGGTCGTTTGAGCACTAAGAAGAAAATAGCACTAGGACGAAGTTTTAATTTCAAAACCACATAAGCTTATGATGATTCATAATAAGATTCATGGGTCTTAATTGGCAATTTCGGGATCATGATCATGATCCAATTGGAAATTTCAGGAACATTTCGGGATCATGTTCTTGTTAGATTTAATTGGAAAGACCTAATCTTATTTTTAATTAAGAGTGCTCTTTAATTATCCATCCATACATATCTGAACTTTTGGAAATCGTGGACCATCTAGTTTCCTTCCATGCTCAGTACTTAATAAAGTGAATCAGTATAGTATCAGGAAGCCATCAAGGGTGCCCATGAAAGAACAAATATATTGCAATCCACTGCAGTGCTTCTAGGTTCAGTTATATTTACAATAACCTATAGTAGCATCCATGGACCATGACCCAATGATTCATCATTCATGGATATCTGAACTATTTGGAGAGTGCCCATCATCATCAGCTACCTATGAATTCATCAGCTGCATGTTTTAATTTGCAGCCCAGCTCAAAACCGAGGCAACATTGTCCTCACTTCATCCCTGAGCTTGAGCTGGTTCCACTCCTCCACCCACAGCGTGTAGCTAGACTGCGGCGCGAGCACGTCGACGGACACCTCCTTGCTCGCCACCAGCTCACGGGAGTAGCGCTCGAACTCTTGCAGCTCCTCCAGCTTCATCGCCAGCTCCGCCACGTCGCGCTCGCCCCGCGCGCTCTCCGTCTGCTCCCTCGCCTCCTCCACCCTCGCCCAGAAGCACGGGTCCTGCGTGAGCCCGGCGTACTTGCTGCGTCGTCTCCGGCTGCTCGCCGACGATGCTGCCGACGACGTGACGTCGCCGCCGGCGCCGCCCGCCTTCTCCTGCCACCACCTGTCGAACAGCTCGTACCTCCTCTCGCGGCCGTGCGTCATGTAGCTCCCGCTCGTCCGGTGGTGGCCGTGGTGGTGGTAGTCGGCGATGTCGAGCGGCTCGACGAGGAGCTGGTAGAAGCGGGCGGCGTTCACCCACTTGGCACGGCGGTGGAAGTCGTGGGGGAGCTGGCCGGCGTCCAGCATGGTGAGCACGCGGTCCCAGAACTGGCCCAGCTTGATGCGGTTCAGGTTCACCTTGCTGTGCTTCCTCGGCGACCGCCGCCGCTTGAACGCGTCGTAGTACCCCATATCCGCGTCGAACAGCGCCTTGTACCACTCGATCTGCGCACGGCACGGCGTGATCCGGCCCAGCTGCGTCGCCAGGCGAGCGCAGTTCAGGCCCGGCCGCCGCCCTGCGCGCTTCGATGTCTTCAGCCCCTGCTGCGCCGTTGACGCCTCCATGGCCTGTGCCGCCGCCGAAGGCAATGCCAGCATGTCAGACAAGATATATATACTACCATACACAGAACACGCGCTTTAGTTTTATAATACACGCAGACAAATAGTATGTACGTATCTCGTATTCCCTCACCATGGCGTCGATGCCGGAGGCCTCAAGCGCGAGGGAGACGCCGTCGTCGTAGGTGGGCGTGGCCGGCGTGTCGTCCACACGCAGGCGTCTCTTGAGGAGCAAGTGCTGTGGCATTTTCAGCACGAGCTCACCGTAGCAGGAGTGCGCTGCCTCCGGGGACTCTACGTCGGGCGAGCTCCGAGAGGCGAAGGTGGCGTAAAGCATCTGGACCGCGGCAGTCGCGTTGTCCACACACGCGGCACCTTCTGGGGAGCACAACACGTACGTCCCGAACGGCCGGTACGGGCTCCCAGCTGTGGTCTCATCAGGAGTGGCAAGCTTCTGCTCCATGGCCACAGCGCCGGCGTGTGTCTGTATCAGCTGCCGGAGCGCTTCCTTGTCAGTGTCCGCCATGAGTGTGGTGACAGTGGTCACCGCGCCTGTCTGGTGACTCCGTGCCGGCCATTGACGCAGTTGCATTCCGGCAATAATGTGTGCCGGGACGGCATCCGGTGGGCAGAAGAGGAGCCTTGGGACGACGTCATGCTGTGAGACTACGTGGCAGAAGTTACCACCCCAGCGCTCACGCAGGATGGCCCTGGACAGCGCCTCGTTGCCTAGCAATGGGCTTCCAAAGGTGACGCACAGGACAGGAGGAGCAGGTCCCCATGGTGAGCTTGACGACGAAATGCATAGGTAGTGTAGTGCCGCGAGAGTGGCAATGGCGCCACCGAGGGAGTGGCCCGTGAACACGACTGTCTTGCCCCTGATCTCATTCAGTAACATCTGCAATGTCAACCAATTCTGATAAGTTACAGTTTCATTGTGGGAAAACACAATGTGAACTTTCAGTAGCATAATCTCAGTGAGGCAGGTTGAAAAGTGAAGATTGGATACATTGAGAATGGAATCATTAGCTGCATAAATACCCGTACAAACAGTACTCATGATAGAACAAAAATAATATTCATGGAAAATGATCGTCTCCAATAGTTTTTATGAACAACAGTTAGGTCACTCAATTAGAAAAGCAAAAAGTGATAAAGGTATAGAAGAAGATTGAGACAAGGTGTGGTCCGCTGAAAGGTAAATCAAAAGATCAACGAAACCTGAAGTCTGAAGATTCTCTTCAGTTATTTGAAGAACTGAATTAAAGTCCGCCAACAAAAGAATGGAACTTGTGATGGAGCACAAGGCTGTCGTCATTTAGGTTAGTATTCTACAATACTGGATTTTAGTTCAAAGGTATGTACCACAAGTACTCACAGATTTTTTGTGATATTATAGAAGAGCAGAAGATAATGTCCGAAGAAAGCAGACTGAATTCTGAATGACAGTAAAACTCTGAATCTGAAGTACAACTCTTCATCATGGTTACTAGATTTTATTCCTCCAGGTCAGTCATTCTCCATATCTTCATACAAGCATTTTAAGAATTTGAAATTTCTACTACAGATCTATATCTGTCTATGCAATTGCATAAAACTGTCCAATCATAAGCCACACTGCAGTGCATTTTAAATGCCTTATCACTATCACCTGTTCTGTTGCTCATGGGCCCTAAGAAATCCAATCAGCTGTAAAGGGGCAACAGCAACTTTTAGTGGGTACTGTGTGTTATCTATGCCATGTGCACTTGTACCTTTTGTTTGCACTGAGACACATCAGAAAAACAGATGCATAGCATCTCAAGTTTTAGCCGCCAAATTTGACAGGGGTTGTTCCCTGTACACACACACAGAGAGAGCTTTGAGCTCTGATGTGAAGTAACTTCACAAACTCTTACTATACTAGAGAGGGCAAACGGATAGTACAAGAAATGAAATCGTCAGAGAAGAAAATAGGCACCGAAATGGTAATAGCAACTTGCAATTTGTTATTTCCGGTTGTTTGCCCAGAGGAGAGAAGGATGTCGTTTCGTTTTCATACCACAATGTTGTGAAATTTCTGACTGACTAAACTATTGCTGCATTAAGTACTCAATGACTGACACTGGAATTAAAATATCTCAAATCTCAGTGCATCTGTCTCATACTGTGAGTCTGAGCACGGCGACACGGCAACAACTAAAGACAGGCACATCAACATCACAATAACTCCCCCAAACTAAAAATATCAGATCATCACATGAACGCACAGCTTAAAAATGACAATTTTTTAAGTCAAATTGTTAGTGGGCAAGGCAAGGCAAACTGCTCCAATTAAACGCACTAAGCATAAATCAAATGATACTAACCAAAATCGGCAGGTATTTTCAATGGAAGTAGTAGTAATCAGTAGCGAGTCAAGTTACCTGGAAATCAGGGTAGCCGCAGAGTTTCAAGAAGCACTGCAGCGCCAGCGCCTGCACGGCAACCGGCTCTCCCGCACCCGCGGCGGCGGCGGCCGGGTCGGGCTCGGCGGCGACGAGCGGAGAGAACATCTGCCCCGCCGCGGCGTCCCCGCTGCCGGCGCCGAGCCCCACCGGCGCGAAGACGTCGGCGCCGCCGCCGGCAACCGCCATGCCTGCCACCGACAGCGCGGCCTGCACCCCGGAGAACCCTACGTACACCTTGCCGTCCTCCTCGCCGCGCACAAACCCAGCCGCCGCGGCAGTTGCAGCCGTGCAGCGGTCCCAGGCGCGCGCCAGGAGCGGCGAGGACGCCACCAGCGCGCCCAGGACATGGCTGGTCTCGAACCTTCAAAAGCACCACCACGCATTTGAGCTCGTTTGTGGCATCAAATTCTCATGTTTTTTTTTTTATTTTTTGGTTCGGGGTGTGTGTCTCCAATTGGGCACGAACCAAAGGTAGCGTTTTTTGCGCGCGACTGATGCAGCGAGTATTTATAAGTGCCGATTGCAAGGTAAAGCAATGGAAATTTGGGGAGGAGGAACTTACATGGAAGCTTCTTCGTCTCCTGCGGCGTCGTCCATGGCTGATGAGTCTTCTCTGCAGCTGCCCTCCACTTGCCAGTGCTGATCATCCTTACCACCAACGATCTGCCTCCCCAATTGTACATTGACTAACCGACACCCAGCATGCACCCTGATGGCATTTCTGAATGCCAATTCGGCAGCCCTTCTGTGGGATTCCTCAG
Source organism: Bothriochloa decipiens (assembly GCA_023333625.1). NCBI lineage: Eukaryota > Viridiplantae > Streptophyta > Magnoliopsida > Poales > Poaceae > Bothriochloa > Bothriochloa decipiens. Next base: position 4,465,133 of record CM041646.1, read on the forward strand.
GACCAGCACCACCAATTTTTGCAGATACCTCTTTCAGCTCTGATAAGTAGTTGATGCCTACAGGTATTGTACTCGATTGATCAGCATTGCAGGCGTTGAAAGCAAGATTCAGCTTACGGAGATTAGGCATAGCACCCTCCTCGAATTTCAGCCAAGGATCACTGCACTTGAACTTAAAGTACTTGATAACCGGAAATCCGGTCTTCCCAATCACTATTCTCGCTGCAGGTTTGGTGTGGACATACAGGGAGAGAACAGCAAGAGCAGGCAATCCACTGAGGACATCGACACCATCTCTGTCTATTTTTCTAACCCCAAACTTTAAGATGCAGAGATTTTGGAGCTGTCCGATCCTCTTGGGAGTGCACAAGAATATGCAAATTCGCGACGAAACCTCGAGACTCCGAAGAAGTGATGGGGCTGAGGACAAAGTGCTGAAGCCATCACAAATGGTGAGACTCTCGATAGAATTTGTATAATAACCGGAAGTTCTTGTTGGTACCAGAGTTAGAGACTTGAGGTTGCTGAGTCTCGCAAGAATCGTGTTGAGCAGGAATCGCGTTTTCCTATTCAGATTTTCTGGCTCTACTGTGGAGCAGGTGAGCTGAAGATCTCCGAGATTGGTCAGCATGCTAAGGCTCTGTACATGCTCCAACGAATTACTACTCAGATCAAAATATCCAAGTGTGTGAAGTGATGTCATGTGGCCAATTCCATTCGGCAGGTTTGTCTCGGCAGGAAGACTAAGATGCAGTAAGCATGGCAACTGAACAATATCTGATGGAACTGCACTTACTCTTGCATCTATTGCAAGTGTTTCCAAAGATTGCAGGCATCGCATCTGGGTACCTAGTTCTAAAGTGACATTGGATGTGACCTTCAAATATCTCAGCCGGAAAAGTTCTGAAATTCTAGTGATGTCAAAACTGATGATATCCTTATCGCCCCAGAAATGGAGAATTAGGACTTGAAGAAGACGAAATTGCACAATGGAAGGCAAACACTTGAAGACCCCCCAAAATGCTAGTGTCCTAACGTGTGACAGTCTCATATTTGATGGGGGTGTTGCATCTTCTGCATTACCAAATTGAAGAGACAGACGACGAACCTTGTCAGCAAGTGTGGTGTCTTCTTGAGAGTGATGTACTGCTGTGACGAAATTCTCTTCCATTGACTTGTCTCTAATAACAAGATCCAGTACCATGCGGTGAACCATGCAGGACAAAACCTCGCCGTTTCTGTTTATATTTACAGGCACTATCAGTTTTCCACTGATAAGCCTATCAAAGCAGGACCTTCCAATTTCTTTCTTGTCTTGCTCTTCAGTTGTCTGAATAAAACCTTCAGCTATCCACTGGTTAACTAAATCATCCTTCCAAATTATCATATCCTCTTCATACAAACCAGTGTATAAGATGCATGCTTTCAAATGCTGGGGAAGACTGTTGTAATTAAGGTCCAAGACTTGTTTCATCCCTTCCCTGGTAGGATTCATCAACAAACTCTCACCTATGGATTTATTGACATAATCCCATTGACCTTGTACGCCTGGCTGACTTGATAAAATGCTGGCAACAGTGACAATAGCCAGGGGCAAACCACCACACTTACTTATAATATTGCAAGAAAATTCCCTGAGCTCTGGAGGACAGTCATGTTGAGGGCCAAAAACCGAGCCAAAAAATAATTTTCTTGAGTTATCTTCACCAAGTGGTTTCATCTTATAAACATACTTGGGGTCATGGTCACAAGATTGCAGAGCTAGATCCTCAATTTCTGTTGTTGTTAGTATTCTACTGCAACGACTGCTATCTGGTAAAGCATATTTAACAATGTCCCATGTTGACGCAGTGCATAAATCCTCAATTATAATCAAGTACCTGCAGATATTGTTGTTACAGTGAAAGCATCGTGTAAGATCAGTGGCAAATATCAAATAACAACAATGTAGCAGTGAAGATACATATAGTCGCACCTCTTATCTTGCAGATGTGTCCTGATGGTGGAAATTAAGCTATGGACCGTCCAACTGTCTGGTGGCTGGTGTGGGCGAACTTGGGAGAGCATGCTGATGAAAATCCTTCTCATATCAGGCTTCTGGGAAGTCCGAACAAATGCCCGGCATTCGAACTGCTGCCCAAGCTTGCGGTAAAGCTCGGTGGCAAGTGTTGTCTTGCCGATCCCTCCGAACCCAACAATGGACACAACCTTAAGCTTCCAGTGCCCGTGATCATCATGCATCATCATCTGCAACTCTTCCATAGCATCACTGATGCCAACATAGGCGCTCTCTTCCCCACAAGGTGTGGAATCCCAAGCAGGATCAGAATATGCACAAGTGCGCCTACTGGAGGCAGAGGCGCCAGCAATGGCATCAAGGTTATACAGGCTGTGCCGTTGGAGCGCCTCTTGTGTGCGGGCGCTGACTTCTCTGATCTTGTTGGCCATCCAAAGCCGCCGCCTCAGTTTTTCCCGGAGCCAAGGGAGACCAATCTTGCTCTTACGCCGCTGCTGAGTAGCAATCTTGCGGCCACGAATCATGGATCTGGAACAGGACATGGCATGGGCGTGCTCATACTGGTCGACGAAGTCCTCCATATCGTAGGACAGTTCGCGCACCTCCTTCCTCCAGTACCTGGCCGTCATAGCATGGTTGTCCTCCAGATCTGAGGAGATGGCTACGATTTTCTCGAGATCGCCCTTGATGAGGGATATCTCATCTGCCACGCCCTTGGGCAGGGTGCAGCCGTGACGCAGTAGCCCGTCGAGCTTCCATGGAAGCTTCGAAATGGAGCCAGTCATCGGATCCTCCTCCATGATTGAGATATCTCGGAGGCCTAGTTAAGAGCATGCATGCTATAGATTGCTTATTACCCATCTGTGGTGCTTAAATTTACAAACAAAGATGCTCAAACAAGAACCAACAAGTAGTACGAAATACGAACCTAGAAGGTGATGGCATCAGGTCAGGTTATCAGCTCAACTCATGGAAGGTAGCATCACCTTCTGGGCCTCCGTGAATAAAGAATGAATCAGAAGCGAGAGGAAGGAGGCCTGTTCTACTTTCCTTCAATTTTATATTATTATTATTATTATTATTATTATTATTATTATTATTATTATTATTATTATTATTATTATTATTATTATTATTATTATTATTATTATTATTATTATGTGTCCCCCAGCCCCCACACTACAAGGACACGTCTCCTAAAAAATATTCTTTATTACATATGAGCCCTTAACTGTCAAATAAATTACAAATAACAAAACAATGCTTGAACTTCACACAATTAACATTTGAATAAAATATTTTTTATTACATATGAGCCCTTAACTGTCAAATAAATTACAAATAACAAAACAATGCTTGAACTTTACACAATTTACATTTGACTAAAATGCCAAAGCGCCCTAAGGCCAAAAGTCAATTAGGAGGACAAGGGCCAGTGACACCTCAAAAAAGGCTACAGTATGCCTCTGGTACAAAAGCACGATGGATATGGTGATTAGATGACACACATTGCGCACCACGCTTGGGCTTGCGTTAAAGCCACCTTCCGAAAATTAGGACGGAGATGCACCATTCCCACCTAAAATCATAGGACGGCTACGAACATCATCACCATCCCCTTAGATCCAGCCACATGAATAGAGTCAACCGCCGTCATTGACGGACCCAGGCCTAGGGCCGGTAGGACCGTGGCCCTAGTCGTGTTCGCAAATACTACAGTACTAGATAGATGTGTATGTTTCAGTCATATACCACAATGTAGTATTGCTTGCCCTCGCCTCTCGGTGCTTGGATTGGTTTCGATTCAAATATACTCCTATATATGCAATATGAATTGCTTGAACTTAGCTTCAGTTATGGGGCTAATCATCTTCATGAAACCATCATATGTGCAGTCTGTCAATCACTTAAATTAACCTAAGAATTCTCTAAAGCATTTAGATCAACTTTTATGTCTTTTTCAGCATTGTTCATTTAGTTACATGCGACCGATGTGCTCTTGTTTCTTCTAAAACCACGACATAGAGGAACAACATGTTATTTTTCTTGTGCTCGTACAATTCGATGAATTGATATGAGAGTAAATTTTGGCCCCAGTCTTCAAAAAAATTTCGAGTCCACCACTGACCACCGTGCCAGATGATGCTAGAGGACTAACCTTAGTAATTCCTCTGCCAGATGAGACAACTCTTAGAAGCCCAGACCAGTCAAATGAGACACCAATGGACTTTGGTAATATCCACCGAAACAAGGACGCATACATGTTTTTTATGGTGTACGGTGACACCAATGGATTTTGGTAATCTCTACTGAAAATAAATGTTGATTAGTGCTCAAATGGTTAGATTACATTATGACTCAATAGAGATAAAATAAATTATTGTTATGTCTAGATTCCCCTGAGATCAAACAATGTAAACTTTGACTAACAATTAGTCTAAAATTATATGTACACTTGGTAGATAAAAGATGCACCAATATTGTAGGCGATGTTGGTCTCTATGGGCCTTTGAGTAAGATGTTAGTCCTATCGATTTTATTCTATAGTGTAGAAGAAATCAGTTGGTGTAGCACATGTTGTAAGACTCCTAATATGCCTTATAAAAAGATATGGATTGTGAGAGACTCAGCCAAATATAAAGATGCCATGAAGCTAAGTTCAGTGGGGGGGAAGGGAGGGGGGGTTGTTGCAATGCCATTGGATTGTGGGGGACATAAATACAAACATTTGCAAATATTCTACCTATAGCCCTATAGGGGGTAATTGTAGCATTAATTGACCTATAGAGGGGTTGTTTGTAATTTTGCCAATAATGTTTCTTTAAAGAATCGTTTGCTGAGTGGTGGAAAAGTGATACTAGGGACATCAGTCACAAGGACGCACCAGGTCAATCATGATTGAGAGTGCATCCACCCAAAAGTTTGGTGCTGGGGAAGCTGGAGCTGCGCTTCTTCCTTGGTGCCGTCACGCAAATCCGTGAAATTAGTAGAGAAAAGTTAGGTGTTTCCGAGTGTGGATTGAGATCTCGAGAGTGCACAGCACAGTCATGGAGTCTGCGGCAGTGAGCGCTTTCTTGAAGAGCGTGATGGGAAGGCTCTTCCTGCTGCTGGAGAAGGAGTACAACAAGCAGAGGGGGCTTGCGCAAGAAGCTCAGTCCATCCAGCAGGATCTGCTCATGATCGGTGCCGCCATGGATGACCAGCTCCGCTTCCTGGGAAGGCACCAGCGGCCTGCCATCGCGAGGCTGTACAGCGAGGAGATTCTTGATCTGGCACACGACATCGAGGACTGCGTTGACCGCTTCACGCATCGCCTCAGCTGCAAGCAGCAGCGCAGCGGCGGCGGCGGAGCAGCGTCTTCCTTGGCGCGTCGGGTGGCTCACGGGCTGAGGAAGGTCCAGAGCCGTTCTAGCTATGCCGACGAAATCCAGAAGCTCAAGAGGCGGCTCAGGGAAGCGCACCAGCGGGTAATCGACTCTGTTCCTCCTCCTGTTGCTTACCCTGGCCATCCTCGTCAACCCAACGGCGGTGGTACCTTTTCTACGCCGTCTATGGTGGTGCCCGTGCTCGACTCCCCAAAGCCGCCGTGCTGTCGTCGTGTCACGCGCAACCCCGTAGGCATCAACAAGCCCATGGAGGAGCTTCTGTCGCTGCTGCACGAGGTGGACGGCGAGCCACAGCAGCTGAGGGTCATCTCCATCGTTGGGTTCGGTGGGTTGGGGAAGACCACCCTTGCAAGGGCAGTCTACGACAGCCCTCACGCCAAGGAAGTTTTCCAGTGCCGTGCTTGGGTTTCCGCCGCCGGCGGCACCTCGCCCGAGATCAGCATCAGTCAACGGATTAAGGCTGTCCTCCGTGATGTACTCCAGCAAGTTGTTCCCAAAGACAGCATGGAAATAGATGCTGACAATAACCAGCTTGAGGCCTCGCTCAAGGAATACCTCGGTGATAAGAGGTGTGTGCATGTTTATCCCCCCTCTCCCCTCTTTCAGCTCCCTAGTGTAGTGACACATTATTAGATATACTATATGCAGACTATCCCATTTTGATGCAACTTTTGATTCTAATTTTCCATCTTGTTGTTATTAGGTATTTAATCGTCATTGATGACGTCCAAATGGATGAATGGAGAACCGTAAGCTCAGCATTTCCTGACAGCAATGGAGGCAGCAGAATAATACTGACGACAAGTATTCAGTCGGTGGCTAACATGTGCAGCCATGGCAATGGTTATGTCTACCAAATGAGCACTCTTGGTGAACAAGACTCAAAGAAGATAGCCTTCCCGGGGACCACTTCACCTGAGCTGGAGCACGGCTCAGCAGCGCTGCTGCAGAAATGCGATGGCCTTCCACTTGCCTTGGCCAGTGTTTCTGACTATCTGAAGAGTTCGAGTGAGCCCACAGGAGAGCTCTGTGCAAAGCTATGTCGCAACCTTGGTTCTCATCTCAAGGAAAACCATAACCATGGCCATGACAGCTTCTCTGATCTGAGTAAGGTTCTTCATGACAGCTATGACAGCTTGTCTGGCTATGCTCTTAGCTGCTTCCTGTACCTTGGCATATTCCCGAGCAATCGTCTGCTCAAGAGGAAAGTTGTAACTAGGCGGTGGTTAGCTGAAGGATATGCTCGAAGCCAATGTCTTCGTGGTGAGCAGGACATTGCAGATGACAACTTTAACAAGCTTGTTGATTGGAATATCATTCGGCCTATTGACACAAGAAACAATTCGCAAGTGAAGACTTGTAAGACTCATGGGATCATGCATGAGTTCGTCCTACACAAGTCTATGTCCCAGAGGTTCATCATGACGCAACCTCCTGGTGATCACCATCCAAGAATCGGCGGTGCCACTGCTAATAATGCTCGGCACCTATCTGTCCATGATGGCAAACTGGCAGCAGAATGTGTGGCATCTGATGAAGATCTGTCACGTGTTCGGTCTCTGACAGTATTTGGGGATGCAGGTGGAGCCATTTCTTATGTTCGCAAGTGCAAGCTAATACGGGTCTTGGATCTAGAAGAATGTGGTGACCTGAAAGACAATGACCTCAAGAACATATGTAAGCTATGGCATCTGAAATATTTGAGCTTAGGGGACACTATCCGTGAGCTCCCTAGGTGCATTGATGGACTGCACTGCTTGGAGACGCTGGATTTAAGGAAAACCAAGATAAAATCATTGCCCATCGAGGCCATTCAACTGCCACACTTGATCCACCTGTTTGGAAAGCTTATGCTCGATGAGGATGATCTGAAGAATGTGAACAAGATGAGTAAACTAGACAAGTTTTTGTATGGAAAACAGAGTAACCTGCAGACTTTGGCAGGATTAGTCACTGACGATAGCAAAGGTTTCCTGCGACTTATTGTTGGTATGGATAAACTGAGGAAGGTCAAGATATGGTGTAAACGTCTCTCAAACGGCAGTAGCTATAACAGTGACCTTTCAAAAGCCATTGAGAAACTGGCAAAGGTTCCTATGGACAGACACACTGAATGTTCTCTTTCACTTGTTTCCGAAGAACGAAGCGAAGATGTTCTGAGCTCACTTAGCTTGGAGGATTGCTCAGAAGGTTCGAAATATGGTCTGAGGTCACTAAAGCTACATGGCAAGTTACTTGGGTTGCCTCCATTTGTTACCTTGTTGTCAGGTCTCACTGATCTGTGCATCTCATCAGCTACCCTGACACTGGATCTTCTGTCAGCACTGCCAAATTTGGACAGATTGCTCTACCTCAAACTGACCGCAGATCTACTCGAGGATTTTATGATAAGATGTGGGGCGTTCCCAAGTCTACGGCGCTTGTGCATTCAGGCGCGAAGTCTCGCTTCAGCTCTGCCAACCATTGAACAAGGAGCCATGCCAAACCTCGTCTCTCTTCAGCTTCTGTATCGAGGTTTGGTTGGTCTTTCAGGCATCAGTATCAGGAACTTGAAACATCTCAAGGAAGTTACGATTGACGCTGAAGCAACTGCACAAACAAGACAAGATTGGGAGCACGCAGCGAAAAACCACCCAAATAGGCCCAGAGTGATGCTGGTAAGAACAACGAATCCGATCGAAAGAGAGGAATTGAGACCATGTGCCACTGCCATGACGGAGAAGCGAAAAAGATGTCCTCTAGCCCAACCAAGTTTGGATGACGGACTCGATTCTAGTCTCAAAAAGATGAGAATTTCAGAGTCTTCTGCCTGGACTCATCAGGCGATTATCCATCCGGTGATCGGAAGAGCCACTATGGCCTCATCCAGTACTATTCCTCAACATTCTGACGAGTCTGCTGGTTGGATGCAGCAGCCCAGCCATCCTTAATTTCATTTTCTTACCTGTGCTTGGAATCATAATTTTGGTGTATCTCTCTTATTTATTTTGTATGGACATCCGAAGTTAAATGTAATCGATGGATTTCGTGGGCTAGATTGCAGACAGTGGCCATTTCTCTGTTGTCGTTGTTGTGGTTGGTGGAATTGTAGTCCCCGCCTGCCATGCCTTCATTCTGTTGCCTAAGATGTGAAGGGGAGATAGAGATCAACTCTAATACTTCAAGGAAATAGAAGCCAGCGTGTGCCCTTCCTTTCCTGCGTGTGCCGTACCTAGTACCTTCCTTTTTAATGGACTCGTGAAAGAATCTTACTTTCTTGCCGACAAACATGCACAAATATTTGTTCTACTGTAAAATACTTGTGCACAGGTGGATATTTATTGTCTTCAAAATCAGGTTGATATCTAAACATAAATCGAAGTTTATGACATGTGCGATGCTTTGCCAAAATATCAATTAATTAATTAATACAATTTCTACCAATACTAGAACTTTAACAATTTAACAAAATATCACGCATGCAATGCAAGTCTAAAAATAATAAAAAAAAATACCATACCCACCAGATCACACTTATATCAACAAATCTAAAAAATTATATATTTAAAATCGAAATAATTTGTTGTGCAGTGGATTGTCCGGTGATGAAGACAACAAGGCAGCTTAGCACCATGATCTGTAACACCGGTCGTATGGACGAACCAGGCTCTCCTCCCATAACGCTGCGGCGAAGAATCTCTTGACAGGCTTCCTCGGGTCGGGACCATACAGCGAATACACCGCAGACAGAAAATTCTGTTCATATGAGCGTGCGTCCAGCGAATACACCGTCTCCAGCGTCCCCCGCACCGGGTCGTAGAACCCCAGTGAGCTCCCGGTGTCGAGCAAGATCCGGCCATCGGTGGCATCGATGGCCATGGGAACCACCAGCTCCACCGTCTTGGGCGAGAACTCCGGCCACCGCCCCAGCTGTATCACGTACTCCCTACTCCACGCTCCATCGCTGCCACCGGCGCCGGCGGCAGCGGAACAGATCGTGATCGTCTCCGTGCTTGGGCACGAATGGACGACGCAGAGCTGCCGGCTCAGCTCCACAAGGAACTCCGCGCCCGTGCCGCTGCCGCTGGTGTCATCGCCGCCCGTGCCTGGACCTGGAGGCGGCGCCGCCACGACTTGGAAAGCTCCTGCGCGTACGCAGAACGCCAGGATTGCGCGCGGCGAGCAGCACATCCAGTGTATCCTGCCGTAGATGTACACGGGAGGCACCGTCGACGCAGACGGCAGGAACCGCGGCGTGATCGGCGGCGCGGGCACCGTCCTCGCCCTTCTGATTCCGTCTTCGTACTCTCTCAGCCTCCACGCCTTGCACTCCGTATCGGTGGCGAGGAGAACCAGGACGTGCTCCTGCCTCGACTGGTCGTACCCCAGCCCGATGCTGCGTGACGACATGTCCAAGCTCCGGTCTACGTCGTTATGCATGAAGAAGGTTCTGTGTGCTCTCGTGACAGGGTTGAACAATTCGGTACGGTCCCCCCAACCACGACAGTGATTCATCACCACCTGTGCGAGACCATGGCATGGCTTCGAGACGACGACTCTGCGGCTCATCAGCGGCGGCATCATCACGAAACCCGAAGCCAAACACGAGCGGAGTCGCACGGCGGGTGCATCTTCAAGCGGCGGGCTGTGGCAGCACGTGAAGATGACGCGGTCTGCAAGAGACGACGAAGCGGCGGCAGCGCCGAGCCGCCGATGGTGCTCGTTGTGCGCCGAGGCGAAGCGGTCGCTCTCGATGACGGCGCGGCAGCTACGGCAGACGGACTTGAGCCGCCCGAGCGTGCGAGCTGGAAGCCGGCGCAGAGCCATCGACAGCGCCAGCAGGTGCGACGTCGACGCGAAGAGGACGTCCTCGTACGGACGGCCAACGGGCTCCAGGCTCTCCTCGTACAGGTAGTCGTCTGCGCAATCGTGGCCACTGCCGACGACGGTGGCAAGCTGTGACCACAGGTGCTGCGGTTGCGGAGGATCTTGGCAGCCCGAGCCCGCCGGGTTCTGCACGTCAGCCGCACGCCGCCATGCATGGTCCTCTGGCGGCGCCGGCGTCCATGTGGCACGCGGTCGATGTCGGTAAAAGGAGACGAGGCCCAGGCGGCCACCGTGGAGAACCGTGAGCCCGAGTGACCTGCGGCCGCAGGCACCGGGCGGCAGCGGGATGGACGTGAACGTCTCGTCCGCGAACGAGAAGGACATGACGGAGTCCGGCCGCGCGTTCGCAGACAGATACTGAGTCGGCCTCCTGCTGATGGCGAGCCAGTGCACGCGGCCTTGCGCAAAGACGCCGGCCATGTTGATGTTGCTGATGCTGGACCTATCGACGGAAAAACAGGGCGGCTTTGCTCCGCTCGCCGCCGGCCTCCGGTAGCCCTTGGAGCTTACGCCGACGTCGTAGACCTCGCACCCGGCGGGGAGGCCGACGGGTTAGTAGAGGCGCACCACCTTGTGTCGGTCTGCGCGCGCGTCGTGCCCGAGGCCGAGGCCGAAGCTGGCGTACCCGACGACGTCCCGTGCGCCGCCGCCGTCTTTCTTAACCGACACCGGTGTGACGTGAGGAAGCGAGGCTGCCTGACCCGTCGACGGGTTGCAGACGTAGTAAAGCCCCGTGGAATAGTTGTGCACGAGGACGAGGCCGCGGCAAGAGCGCGTGAGCCGCTCCCCGGGGAGATGATGCTCCTGGAAGAAGATCAAGCGCCGCCAGCTGGAGCTGCTGGTGGTGGGGAGCGTGGCGAGGTCGATCAGGTGGCGGTTGATGAAGCCACGGGAGGACAGCACAGTGGCCCAGGCTCGGGATAGACAGCGGCAGCGAGCCACGGATCTGGCCGGTAAACGCATGAAGATGTCCTCGATCACCTCATCTGGGAGAAGCTGTTCTTGTTTCCATGCCGGCGGCGTCGTGTCCCTACGAGTCTTCTTGCTCGGCGGCAGAGCCATGTACTTCGTACGCGCGTACGTTCAAGATCGTCTTTCAACAAGTGAATCACGATCACCACAGCACAATGGTGAACCATGATGCATGCGCTCGCTCTATATATATTGCCAAACGAGCGAGTTTGGTAGATAGAAACCGAATCAGATTAGAATTCCTCTTGGAATACCATACCGGTTGTGAAACAGAACAGCGCTTCCTCGAAAAAGATGCGGCGCGTGGACAAACACCATGTCGCGCTCAGGTGCATGGTAATGTTTGACTGGAGCTCCACGACAGCGGCCGGGGAGCTTCGACAAGATCCTACCTAGCTTATGGCGACCCCCTTCTTTCCATTATACTCCTCTTTCGTCGCCGCTATGGCTATGTGCCCGGCTCTGACATGACTTGGCCCGACCACCTCTTCCGTCGTTGGAACCCTAACGCCACTCTCCCGCGGTCCCGTCCCGTCGTCCCCACTGCTTCTTTTCTGAGCTCTTTCTAAGTCCGCTAGAGTTGGAGAAGAATAGAGGAAGAAGCGATAGTTGATAAGGAAGTCGAATATTGAAAGGAAGAGGAACACTCAATGGCGGGGGAGATGAGCTCGGAGTGGCGACTGGCGACGCGAGACACGGCTGTGGCGATGGGAGTGGGACTTGGGTCAGCACGAGCACACCGGGCTGTCGTGCCCGCCATGCAGCTAGTTTGTAATCTCAAAAAAAAAAAATCATACATATTTTATACCGAGTCTCTAGCTTAATTTGTGCTAAATTCAACAAGTTAGTTAGTACTGATACATATAACACTACTGAATAAAATGTAAGTTGTGTAACTACTTACTGTATTTCATTGAATCGCACATACAAATTTTGGTGTAGTATCTCTTTTGTCAAAATCTTAATTAGATTCGTTGCGCAAACAACCAATGGAGGATTCATGATAAAAAAAAAAATCCACCTATGACGAACTTTGTGCTGCTAATTTGTATGAGAGATCAAGAGAAAAATAAGAGGCAATAATGTGACAACTATCTAGATATAAGCCGTGATCCACATATCATTGAAGTTAGAAGCCGTTTTACAAAATTATGTGATCTGCATAACAGCCCCATTTTTTTTTACGACAAAAGAAGAATTATATTATATGATAAGTAGGTACATCAAGATATTACAAGCACTCTGAATTATAATAAACTACTCACGAGTGAAAAGCACAACGCAATACCTAACCTGTTAGAGTCTTTGCAGTATGGATGACCGCACAGGCAAATACTCGGCAACGAACGACGGCATGAGAACAAATGCCCAACGAACGACGGCCAACATTCATGTAGGCGGAATTGAAGATCTTCTTCTTCTTTCTGGTGTCTTCCTTTTTCTTCTTTCTACCATCGAAGATTGAGGAAGACTGACATGAAAATTATTTTCCCTAGTCCTTCATTGTGGTGGAGAAGAGACCGGAGAAAATTATTCCATGGCGGCAACATCATCTCCGCCTTGATGCCGCCGTCCGGAAATAAAAGTCTCCATGCCGTCACGTCGATGAAGATGCTGATGCCGAAATTGTCGCCCTCATCTTCAACAAAGGCGTCATGGAGAAGACGATTCTAACATTCCCCTTCACCATCACCGGAGAGGAGAAGGAGAAGATAAATCACCATTACCAAACAATTTGGCATGGAGAAACACTAACCCTAAGAATTGATCTAATAGGGGAAACTTGTTAAAAACAATGGATCCCCACTCCCTTCAGCCCCCAACGTAATATCGAAGGAGAAGGGAGGGGGACCAACGGTGGAGACCGGGAGAGACCCAGCCCCACTTGTGTCCCTAGTTTTTGTAAATAAGATCCAAATAACTCTAAGTACGCGGTTTTTTTACACCCAGGAGCACATGCCCCCACACTATGTACCACTAGAACTCTAATTTATACCAGAGCATTTTGCGGGTCGGGTCGGGTTCCGGCCGGGCCGAATTTTTTTGTCAGGCTTCTCGATCGTTAAATGTCCTGCCCATCAATGGCCCACGGGCCTTCTCGGGTCTCATTTTTTGGGCCGGGCCCGGGCTTGGGCGGGCTGTCCGCGTGTTTTATAATGTAAAATAGATAAAAATAGCATTTCGGGCCAGATTCGGGCCAAGAAAAAAAATTTTGGGCTGTGAAATCCGTGTCTAGGCCCTGTCCAGTAAGGTTCATGGGTGGGCCAAAACCTGTCAGGCTTGGGCCAGGCTCGCGGGCTGGGCTCGCGGGCCAGGTCGGGTCGGGCTAATTTTGCTCAGGTATACTCTAAATCAGCCAATAAGCATATTATGCTTCAACCAACAAGCATATTATGCTTCTACAAAAGATTGGGCTTGTTCTATATTTGTTTATTCTTATTTGATTTATTTAAAACTCATAGTTACAGATTGTTAGGAAATAAATCAGTTTTTTAATTAGTTTAGAAAACACAAAAAACTCTATTTGGACTAATTATATGGATATATTCATGAGTCTTTTACTTGTATGCCATTAAAAAATTGGTGTAATCGTCTATGTCCTGGGAAGATGGGTTCTAACGCTCATGTCCCCAGGTCTAAAAAGTTTTCTCTCCCACACCATTCCCTCCACCTTCTATTTAATTTGCGCCGTTTGGGAGTCCTGACGAGTGGGCCCGACCAGTCACAAAGTCCAGAATACCCCTTCATCTCTGTCCTCTCTCTTACTCTCCTTCAAGTTCGGTCTTCAACGCTAAAAAAATGTTCCACCGCGTCCCCAGCCCCTACCCCGCCGCCTGCCTCTATGCCCCAAGGACGAGAACCCATCGGCAGGGAGAAGCCCGCGCTGTCGCCGCCCATGGCCGCATGGCGGAGAGGAGGCCGCCGCGCGTCGAAGGTTGCTCCCCCCGGCCGCCGCGTACAAGCGCACAGGGAGCTCCGTCCGGCCGCTGCCGACGCGTGCACGGGGGAGCTTCGCTTGGCCGCCACCGGCGCGCATGTAGGGGAGTTCTGCCTAGCCGTCACGAACACGCGCACACCCCTCCCCCCCGGCCGTCGCGGATGCACGCTCGGGGGAGCTCCCACGGACCGGACGTCGCTGCGCCAGCACTCGCTCCGCCTCCTCGCCCTCGCGGCTAGTGCGAGCCTACTGACTACCTCCCCGCGTACCTCCGGGGCCTTTTCCCGCACCAGCGGTCATCCATGGCGCGCCACCACCGTGGCGCCGTCCCTGCGGCCGGAGCCCGCTCCTCCTCCTGCCTACCCTCCTTTACCTCCACTTCCCTTGCCTCCGTGGCTCCACCTCATGGCGCCAGTGAGATCGCAGCTACGGGCGAGGAGGCACGGGCTGCTGCTCGGCTTCGGCGAGGGCAATCGCCGGGTTCAAGGGCTCGCCGGTAAGGGAGCAGAGTTCCTGGCGCGCTCAGCCTTTGGGAGTGTTGACCGAGCTAGAAGAGAAGAGAAAGAAAGATATTGGTGACTGACAAGCGGACCTCACCACGGGGTAAAATGGTCTTTGGACCCATCAGTTTGACACCGTTAGTGCTGGAAACAGACGGAATGGCCTGGGAGAGAAAACTTTTAAAACCCAGAGACATAGACGGTAGAAGCCATCTTTTAAGGGCACGGACAATCAGAGTATCTTTTCTAGTGGAATACAAGTAAAAGGCTCTATATTCATTCAGTGTTAACCTTTCGGTGGCTAAATTAATTTAATAAACTTCAGAAATCTAAATTTTTTTAGCAATCCAAATTCTAAATTATTTCTACTAGAATCCTCTACTTTGATTAGTGAGTCCCACGTTAGAGCCTCATTCGGTGGAGAAAACATAATCCAAATCCCCCATCTCTTCTACCATGTTGTCTCCTTCCTGCTCCTTCCTCCTTAGTCCTTCCTCCTTCCTCCGCAAAAACCCTAGCCGCCACAATACTGGCAATCGACATATCTCTCCTCTGTCTCCAAGGCAAACTTTAGGTGGTTTTGGTACCAGCCATGGGCTCGAAGGCGATGGCGAGAGGAAACATGGAGGAGGAGATGTGAGATGGTAAATGGAAAGATATAGTGTGGTGCACAAACGTGAGCATTATGAGTTAAACATATTAACCAAGGGTCGACTCCAAACCTTGCTACTATCGGCTAGTGCTGGAGACCAACAACAGAGTTGTTGTCGGTTCTTAGTTAGATCCAACAATGACATCTATTATTATTGCTGATGTTTAGTTTGAACCGGTAGTGATATCCCTATCTTTACCAACCGGTAGTGTACGATATTCTAGTGTTGCTGGTTCTCAGTATTAGGCATCCAACAGTGGGTAGAGGCGACAATACTAGAGTTTTGTATTAATGTATGACAATAGAGAAATGGGCTACTCCACCGGAACATAACCCCTTCTTACTCCTCGAAAGTGAAGTAGGAGTATGCAAGAGGGCATAATAGGGAATAATTATCGGTAGTATTAATCCTATAATTTGAAAAAAAAACAGTTATGGGAAGAGAGGAAGTGTCAAATAAGAGCACCATCTCTGCACTGAGAGGTTAATACCAAGTTCAAATTAAAATTGGCAACAACGACTACGAGGGCAAGCTATATCCTCAGGGATTGAGTCCATAAAGTGGAGGAAGGAGAGAAGGCAACATGGAGACAGAGAGATTTGATCTAAACTCTATTTCAGATCTGTAAGGAAGAAATTGAGGGATGGTTACTTGTAGCTACGTAGACAGGCTCAAAGAAATCATAATTTTATAAAGGTTTTACAATAAAAAAAAATGCTAGATTGTGAAGTTGCATTATTCACCAGATAAGAGCATCCTCAATATTAAACATAGATTAAAACTGAAAATAACATTAAAAACATATGAATTAGCAACAACAATTACCAGAGCCTAGATTGACAACAACAATTACCAAAGCCTAGATCCCCGATCGTAGGGACGGAGCAAGCTGTCCTCACACACTGTTGCAATGAAGAAGACGCCATCGCCATCAGCATGGTCGTAAATCTTGTGATAGCGATGGTCGATATGCGTCTTGAGCGAGTACACTGTCTGCAAAGTCCCCTTCCGCATGTCATGGTAGCCCAGTGCCTTGCCCGTGTCCAGCAAGATCCGGCCATCTATGGGGTCGACGGCCATGGGCATCACTGCTAGCTCCGTCGTCCGAGGCGAGAACTCCGGCTATTGCTGCAGCTCTATAACGTGCTCTCTCCTCCACTCCTCCACGTTCTTGCCCCATACAGTCATCGTCTCCATGCTCGCGGACAAGTTCACCGCGCACAGCTTCCCGGCGAGCTCCGCGAGGACCATCCTGTCGCCGCTGTCCACGTCACCCAACATAGCAGGCGGTGCCGGCACTACCTCGAAGGTCTCGGTGCACACGTCGAACACCAGGATGGCGAACTCTGCGGCGGCGGTCTCGAGCCTCCCGGGGCCAGTACATCTTGCCGCCGACGTGCACCGGTGGCATGTCGACGGCCGCAGGGATGGGCGGCTGGGAGTCGAGTATTCTCGGATGCAGATCCCTCGCCGGCCACACACTGCACTCCATGGCGTACGTCCGTGTCGGCACCGTGACGTGTAGGAGAGACGCACCACGACGTGCTCCTCCCTCGACGGATCGTACCCAAGGCCGGCGCATCCGTGACCTTGGTCGTCGGGGAAGACGAACATTGTCACGGCTCGCGTCACAGGGTTGCACAAGACATGGCCCTTTCCGTTTTGATGGCTCAGGAGGACGAGGCCGTGGCATGGCGAGCGGCACACCACCCTGGTCGTGGACAGGGGAGGGTTCCAGCGGCCAGTTCCGGGGTCACCGGAGCACCACTCCAGTGAGACGACCGGCCCGGTGAGGATATTATTCATCAATTCTTCCATAAACTCCACAGGGACATAGGTAGGTGTCGTCGTGCCGAAGGTGTCCAGGAACGCGACGGACACGGGACTTGTCGCCGCCGTCGCTCTGGCGCAGGCGTTGTGCAGCGTCGCGAAGCGGTCGCTTTCGAGCATGGCGCGCCATCTCCTGCACACGAGCTTGAGGCGCCCGAGCGTGCGCGCCGGCAGCCGGCGCAGCGCCACGGACAGAGCACGCGCAGACGGCGACGACCATAGGATGTCCTCGAACGGCCGCCCGGCAGGCACGAGGCTCTCCTCGTAGAGCACCAGGGGGTGGTGGTGCGCTCCACCCATGCCCCCGTGCCCGCGAAAGCCTGGCACGATCGCGACCTCATCGAGGGTCCCCGTGGCGAGGCAGTACGCTGCCACCTGATACTCTGTCGAGACAAAGAGTATGCGCCGGCCGCCGTCGACGAGGGCAAGCGGAGTGACGCCGTTGAACATGAAGTCGTCGCCCACTTCCGGCGGCGGCGGCGGCAGCTTGGTCAGGTCGATGTGCCAGTGTTTCTGCCATGATCCCGTGGTGTAGTTGGTCAGCAACCAGATGTCGATGGATGTCAGGCTCGAGTTGGGACAATGGGGAGCCGAGAGAAGGCACAAGCATCCGGCGAGCTCCGCCAGCGCCAACGTCTTGACGGCCGTGCCAGGCGGCGACGTGACGTATCCGAACCTTTCGTCGACCATGGAGAAGGAGACGATGTGTTCTTCCTCTCCGCCGTGTCCCATGGTAGGCCAGTGCACGTGGCCTTCGACGAAGACACCCATCTGGTTCATCCGGACACGTTCCGGCCGGAGCACCGCCGCGCCGCCCGCCGCCGGTCTCCAGTGCCCGGTGCAGCTCGCACACGCACCGACGTCGTAGATGTCGCAGCCGGCGGGTCGGGAGTCGTGGTATAAGAGGCGCACGACCTTGTGGCTCCTGCTCCGCGCGTCGTAGCCAAGGCCGAAGCTCGCGTAGTCGATGCCCGGGCAACGGCGGTCCGCCGTGCGGCCGTCGGGAAGCGCGACGATCTGCCCCATGGACGGTTGGCGAGGTCGTAGTGCCTGTCAACGAAGGCGTCCGAGGACAGCGTGTTGGCCCAGGCGCGGGAAAGGCAGCGGCAGCGGAGCACCGACTTGGCCGGCATGCGCACCAAGATGTCCTCGATGATCTCGTCCGGGAGGTCTTCGTGATCGCCTTGATCGTTTCTGATGATGCAGTAGACGAGTACACCAAGCACAAGAATACATCTATGTATATATGGTTTGCACCTTTGCTTTTCCGATCGACTCCAACACGAATCCGTGCGCGTGTTGTCTAATGTTCAACAACCGGACTTGATCCCGTTTAGGAATCGTCAGATCAAAGTCACACGTCTTATAAAAAAGATCATACCACTTATCAAAATCATATACCTATTATTATTTATTAATCATTGTTTTTTACTAATTTATCTATGTTTAATTGTGCTTTAAGATTAGTTCTATGATTATTAATCAAAGTCACGTAATTATTATTATTAATAATTTAAAAATATTAGTTTAAAGTATTATTTAAATATAATAGTTCAGCAAATATGCTCGTGCGTTGCAATATGAGAAAAAACTATTAAATATCCTATAAAATAATAATAAATTGAATGATGCATATCGTGAAGAACGTAGCATACATCTCGTAAATTTTCCCTTCCATCAATAATTATTTAGATATACAAATATATCATAAGTTCATAAATTTTATTTTCCATACTACATATGTGTTTTTATGACTTAATACTGACTTTTGTAGTTTTTTTATGCGCCATATAAACCATCTTAGCTTTTTTTTTTGTTTGTATGGGTTTGGTTCAGCCCAAAACAAAGCCCATGAAAAAGAAGCCTACCAGTTAGAAATCTCAATCTATTTTAAAAACTATTAATATCCTTCCACACTCTCTTTATATCTGGCATCTTTATATCGAGAACCCAATGGCCCGGATTTCTAGCTACGATGGTCCATTGACTAAAAATTTTTTAACATGTCGCTACACATGTATATGATGAATTGACTAAAAGAGAGGCAATATCAGTATATCACCACTCCTCTTCGTGTTTCAATAAATCTGCAAAAGAATAAAACTATGTTTCAATTTACTATTACAATAATCAATTGACACAAAAGCAAAAGAAAAAGGTTTTGTATACCTCGATGGATGATGGATCGCTGAACACTGATGGCCGATGCATTCAGCACTCAAGCTAGCGTTCTGCAGAGTTAGGACAGTTGCTTAGTCTCTAGGAGAGATTGGAAGAAAACGTAAAGGAGCAGGCTAGTTGAGTCGAGAGACATACGGAGTACCTGATTACCTGCACTACTCTGCTGCTGTCCGGCACTGGGCACTGGCCTATCGTAGTGCCGCTGCCGCACCGCCGCGCGGAGATAGCAAGGGTCGCGATTGACTCACGACGGCCGCAACGCGCAGAGGCCCCAGACGCCAGACGCACGTACGCATACGTATTCGATGCCGGGCAGTGTGTGGATCTAAAATTCTCCTACGGAGTATACCTATGGGCCTTCTCTGGGCCGAGCATATGGTGGTCCCTGTACCTCCCGAATCACCACTCTACGGAGGGAGTACTCTGAAGCCCGACACAACTCTTTCCTCCTTGCCTTTTGCTCTGGCTGCAGCTCGACAGCTGTGCTCTACATAGTGTAGCTGCGCTCTCAAAACCTCACGGGGGTACTGGGCTCTTTAGCCAGTTTTTTTTTTACTCTAAGTTGGGTCTGTGGGCCTGTCTTTTTCTATTTTTGCGCTGATGGCCCGTTTTGGTTTGGCGCCCGATGTTTAGGCTGGCCGGAATGGCAGCAAGTCTTGGTGTGTCAGAAAAAGTAGCAAAACATGATCGTACGTTGCACCGGGTCAGACAACTTGCTAAATAGTTATATAGATAATAACTTAGAGATTTATATTAGTGTCATTGTCAAGTTATCTTTTTTTAATACATCTTAAAATCGATATAACGTGTAATCTGTAAGGTGCAATTAGAGCGATGTAGTACTATCGTAAATTTTTAGCCAGCCTTTCTCATAGTATAAACTGTATATATGGATTGAATATTATATAGTCCTTTTTAACCTATTCCAATGTACCACAAGAAGGTTCCTTATTTTAGTATTGATTACAAAAAGATTTATTGGTTGTGGTTAGTATATTGTAAATAAATAAGGTGAACTATTTTTCTTATCATCACTATCATCATCAAGCAGTTATTGGCTTTGGTTTTGAAACCTGGGGGCTTCTAACTTTTGTTAAAAGAGTCTCTTGGCTTCACTGGCTAGGAGCTGCTGCTATTGTAGGCAGAGATGATAAAGTTGTTTATCTTTAGCCTACTTATGTTGTGGTACTGCAGCTCCACCTTAAATATTTTCACTGTCGCCATCTGGCGCTCGGTCACCAGGTGGTAACCATGGACGAGGAACGGGGACGGCGATGTATCTATACGAAGCACGGACTCCTTGCTCATTTCTCTTAGCCAACATAGCTCTGGACAAGGAGGAGGCTGGAGATCGAGATAACCTCTTGGGTGACAGCGAGTGGCTCAATCAACGATGTGGGTCAACGCACGTCCAACTTCTCGTAACACGACAGTCAAGGGATTAGCAAATGGAGCACGGTTTCATCGCGGTCGTAACCGGCTACAAGCGTGGCGTCTTGACAACCTCGTGCTGGCGTCATGTGCACCAGCTGCGTCTTCAATATACGAGCAGGTAATAACTGTGGCACCTTTGCGTCCACGACCTGTCCAAGTCACTTCTAGTTGACACAATGACAACAGGCTCTGCAGGCCGATGTAGGATGTTCCACGAGCATGACCCTTGCCGCTACAATAAAAGTATAGGACATAGTAGGCAAAGAAAAAAAAGTAGGCAAAAGCACATGATTATTTAGTTATAAATATATCTTAACCTATGGATAAAGCATAATCTAACAAAATTTATAATATCTATTTATAGATCACATTTTTGTAAAACTAACAAAGCTGGTCTAACATTTTTAATGATTTTTCTATGATTTTCGGTGAATTTTACAAGATCTTTGTTTGTATAAATATTGAATTTGAACTTTTTTCATTAGGAACCCTGATATATTTCAAAAATAATAAAAATATTTTTCACTTTTTCTTTATCTCATGTATCTTTACATCTGAAACCATGTATTATATTTTATTCTCGTTCCCACCCCTTCTAACTAATACACCGTAACCCATACGTATCGGATTTGTAGCTAATAAACCGTAACCCACACGTACAGGAACGGCGGAATCAAAGCCTGGCAAAAGAAAAGCTTGGCGGATAGAAATTTTCTTAATTTATTATTAGGTGTAGAGAGAGATATATAGGCATAGATATAGATTATTCTTTTTCGATCTTGCCATAATTCTGTCCACCCTCCAGATTCTGTCCGTCGGTTACGTGTAACCCCGTCGCCCAGCCCTTTCTGTAAAAAAGAAGCCCGCTTACAATAAAAAAAAATGGAGGATTCCATATGAAAAAATAGATATAATAAAATTGTCTTCACTTGGCGTCTGAGTGCACCTCTGTAGAGTTCGCCCCGATGACTCATGGCCTCATCAGATTATTCAGGTTCGGGCCGCGGTGTCTTGTTCCCGCGCTACCCTGAGGTCCCGACTGACTGTTACACTGACGAACTCTACCATGCTCAAACGCCGCGACAATAGAGGTAGTGAACGAGAGCGACGCAGACCACAGCGGCGTAGAGGTTAGTCCTAGGGGGCCAAATCGACCATATAGAGCACGTGACTGAGTTCGTCGTCTGAGCTGGTGGCAAGAATACGAAAGAATGGAGGGGTCAACTAGGAAAATGATATAGTAAAATTTGATCTCAAAATTTAAAAAACTTCACGGATACTATTACAACTTGTTTTGTTAGCTTCGTGTCTTTTCCAGAAAAAAGAACAAAATGACTAAAACTTATAAAATTCATATAAAATCAAAATCAAATCTAGAATTTATAATTTATTTTTTAAAATTCCTTTCGACCATAGGTGTAACCTCGTTTGAAATGAAAATTTTGAAAAGCCTAAGCGCATAAAGCCCCATGGACAATATACTCCAAATGCGGTTTGAACAATTTTGAAAAATTATCAAAAGTTAGTAATATACACTAGCGAGGCCAAAAGAGACTCAGTTTTAGGGCCATACTTGGTCTAGAACATAAGAATTGGCATAAACGTGAATTATTTTGAATAAAATAATAAATGTATACATGTTTTGAAATAGTTCAGGTTCCTAATTCAAAAATATTTGATAGGTTCTTATTATTTTGTGAAAATGATGAAACCCTTTGCAATAGATGTGGACAAAATTCATAGCGGCACGTGTTTTGCCTCTTTATAGGAAAAAGTGGAGGGGTTAGCTAAAAAATGATATAATAAAAGTTGACCTTCAATACAAAGTGTTTTGCGCAGAAAAAAGAAAAAATGACTAAAACTTATAAAATGCATATAAAATCAAAATCATATCCAAACTTTACAATTATTTTTTAAAAAAATTCTTTTCGACCATAGAGTGTAACCATGTTTGAAATGAAAATGTTAAAAATCCAAAGGGCATAAAGCCCCATGGATAGTCTACTACAAAGACGTTTTGAAATTTTTTAAAAAGTTATCAAAAGTTGGTAATATAAACTAGCGGGACCAGAAGAGACTCAGTGCTAGGGCCATACTTGATGTAGAACATAAGAATTGACATAAATGTCAATTATTTTTAATATGATAAAAAATCCTGAATGCATTTAGAAATAGTTTAGATTTCTAATGCAAAAATATTTGATAGGTTTTTATTGTTTTCTAAAAATGATGAAACCCTTTGCAATAGATGTGGACTAAATTTGTAGCGGCACATGTATTTTGCATCTTTATTATTAGGTATCTTTTATGACTAGATATATAGTAAAAGCAATCAACTTTTGTGAAAAAATCAAAATTTCTAATTTAAGCGAAGGGTGTATTATGGATTTTGTAACATGTCCGTGCGTTGCAATAGGAACAAGATCACTTTGACAATTTGTGGAATTAGTTATTTAATAATATCATCATGTATTTTATTTCATCTTTGAATCAAACTCTTTATTATTTATGGACATACATTGATCTCATTTACCTTTTGGGTTGGACTTTACCGTGGCTAGGCACGCTGCTTTGGCGCAAAAGAAAGTAATAAAGAACTAAAAAACACTTTGTACTTTAATAATGATATATATAGAGGCAGCGGATTAGGTGAAAGCTCTATAGCTGTGCAAACTTTAGAAACTATGAATCAGGACCCTGCGATGCGGATCGGATGGCTGCAAATGGAGGTGGGTGCATTTTACATTTAAACGCCCGTAATTAGGAAAGCTAATCCCGTTATTTGCGAAACCACCCGCCGCCCCCCCCCCCCAGCAAACAGGTGCTGCCAGGCAGAAACAGGGGCTGCCAGAAAAGCTAGGGGGTTTTCACCTGATCCGCTGCCATATATAGAAGATGTGTCGTGCAACTAAACATACGATTTGTTGTGGCTAAAAGATCTATATAACAATTATGTTAATTGTTCAAATATACAGTAAAATCATATTATGTTCCTTCTGTTGTCCTCTTAGAACGTGAGTAGACCGTTAAATTCTTTTTTGACCAATTTGATAGTCCGTCAAATCTAGAAAGTTATTGGCGTTGTTTACGCGTGTAATTGTTTCAGATCCTTATTAATATGTGCAGGTTATGTTCATTTTTAAAATATTATATTTCATCGCTAACACATAAACCCACGTGGTTGTAACACAAACAGACACGAGTCTTGAGTTTGGATCAAATAGAGCAGAAAAAACATGAGGATGCTTTAGAAATTTAAAAAAGGTAGATGTAAAAACATGTGAAATAGTTTCTCTAAAACATGATTTAGAAAATAGCAGTGGGGAGAGGCCGCCGCTGCAGAAGATGCAGCAGAGGCGGGAGCTGGCTCGGGCTGAAAGGAGGAGCGCCCACGTGACGCAGAGAGAGGCGGCGAGGCGAGCCAGCGGAATGGGGGAGGCTGAGGCTGGCAGCGGCGGGCACCGGGGCAAGCGCGGCGATGAACGAAGGCGGGCCGGGGCCGGGGCGCCTCCGCTCCGCACCACGGCCCAGCGCCGCCGCCTCCGCTCCAACACTGTCCGTCCCACGCCAAGGCACCCGATGGATCCAACGTGGCAGGACTGGCTTGCGTCACAAGACACATTTCGAATTCTAGACGCCATCCACTTGCCAGACTGGCAGCGTCGCGGCTATATAAACGGGCACCGGCCGGGAAACCAGACTTGCAACTTCTGCCTTCGCGACTTTGTCAGAGAGATGCACGGTGAGACCTGCAGGGGATGGCGCCTGGGAAGATCGTACCACTACTACACCCGCGCGAGTTCGAGATCGGCGCCGATGGCCCGGAGAACTACGTCCACCTGCCCCAGTATCCACCCTGGTACTTCGCCACCTCCGTGAAGAAGAACGCCCGACTCCATCTGTCATACTACCATCTTGACGAGTTGGAGGCGGGAGCGGATCCACGGGTTACGGAGGTGGTTCACCACGCATACCCTCGACGCCAGCTGTCCGCAGCGGTTCGGCGCGACATACACCCCCACCATGAGGCCCTTTTCTGAGCTCTAGGCTCTGGACTGGTATTCGTATTTCTATGAGCCTCTCAGTACAATGGTAGATAGATCTGTAGTTTGCAAGATTTCTGTAGTCCTGAATAAGCTTTCTGAATAAGCATCCAGTAGTGTGCAAGATTTCTGTAGTCTAGCGATAGCTGAATAAGCTCTGCAGTTTGCTGCTACAGTGCTAGCGGTAGCTGAATAAACTTCCTGTAGTTTGCTGCCCCAGGAAAATGAATTAAGTACAATGTCAACGAATGTACTGTATGGGTGTACCATGTACACATACACGTCAGTAAATGGTGACTGCTTGTTACTGAACTTACTGCAGTTATATTCTCATTTTGGCATTTCCAAACCTTTTTACATAGCGCTCGACGAACAATAACAGAATATATCATAATGAGAACGTGATGAATGCAAAACAGAAAGGCGGTAAATCAAACATTGCAACTTAACAGTACCAATCATCTGAATATATTTTTTTTCACATATAAAGGTATATTTGCAACTATGCAAGACATGGAAACAAATAAAACAGCACACAAGCAACTAGATGTAATATGTATTTACCACACTACGTTACGCCGCAAGGGCTACACAGGTTCTGGCAACAACTACCAGCACTGTTTCTAAGGTTTCGCAGACTCTCATGCCCTTCTATTGAAGTAGTTTCGGCCATTGTTACAGTAAGAAATCCCATGCCCTTGCCATGTGTGCCGTGGTTGTGCAAGCATTAAGTTGAGGCATCAGACCCTGCCGCTTGCACGGACCGCAGACACATTAACAGCAGGTTTCTGGTACACCCTTACAACTGCTGTTCCATCGCCACCATCATTGCCAACCCTCCAGGACCGATCCTTCTTCCGCTGGGGCTTCTTGTGGCGCTTGTGGGACGCCTCTTTCTTCTTCTTCTTTGCCGTAGTTTTGGACCCTCCATTGGCCAAGTCAAAAGATTCAAGGTCGTCCAGGACATCTCTCATGTCTGGTTCAGCAGGATCAACTGCATCCTCATCCTCTTCATCGAGAGCATCAGCATCTGATTCATTCATTGCTGAAGTAGTTGGACCTTCTGACCCGATGATTTGTCCTAGATCCACCTCAGAGTCTGTTACACCAGGAGGGAGTTCAAAGTGTGGGATTTTACCATCAATGTAATCCTTCAGTATCTGTCGGGCAGCCCTGGTCTCATCCGGCAGACCAGCATGGCTGACATGCCCACGAGATGCACAGTAGGCCCGCAATAGCTCAGCAGCTGTTGGCGGTCGAGACTTAGGTTCATATGGCTTTGGCTTTGGCAAGGTGATTTTGTAAATCTGCTCAAGTATATCCCTTGGGACACGATCTGTGACCACTTGAATAGCTTCCCGGTGCTTTGTCATTCTATCAATTGGCAACACACCACATGCCACCATCTCATGCCTTGAGCTTGAAAAGGATGGGAAGACCAGACCAGGGCAATCACACAGAGTGAGCTCTTCAGAGATTATCAGTGTCTGGAAATGTTTTGTCTTGCCAGGTGTGTGAGTAACACCAGTCCTCTTCTCCCCAACTAAAGCATTTATTGTTGAACTCTTTCCAACATTTGGATAGCCAACAAATCCAACAACTACATGCTTAGCCACTGAAGAAACAGAATCTGAAGAACTGGCTTCCTGATCATCTACGGAAGTTGAGGTCCTTCTGTTAGATACAATAGATTCTGCCTCGGCTTGCAGCTTCATCAACAATTCATCTCTGCCATATATCTTGGTATCCAAATCAAGTGAAGCAGATTCTTCTTCAGAGTATCCACTTAACTTCTTGCCTTCTAATGTGGCAGTGGCAGCCTTAGCCGACCAGAACACATAGAGAATATCATGTGCCTTAAAATAATCAGCCCATCTCTTCCTGCATTAAACAAATGTAAATGATGTCACTGCTAAGGCAGTAAAGGTAGTACACAATCAAGTCATATTATGAACAACATGCAGACCTGATATTTAAGGGTAACAGATCAGCCTTGTTAACAAGGAGCATTGTTCTCTTGTGCTCATCAATTTCCTTTGCATATGCCTAGTACACACACACAAAGCCATGTCACAAGTTATACAAGTCAACAATAAGGTAGGATGCTCACCAACAAAAAAAAAAAAAAAACATAAAGTGCACCCTGAAAAGATTGGCGTGAAAGCAAAACTCCCAGGAAAGAACAAAGATTCCTGAAAAACATAACTTACACTTCTAGAAAATAGAAGTCATAGCAAGTTTATCCTAATGTGGAACAAAGAAAAGTGAGATCAATATAAGCTTGGCTGCTTGCTTTGGAAGGTAATGCAATTTCTGTAGAACATGGCTGTCACTGCAATCTGGTAGCAAATAATATTTCGAAGTGACGACATCTGGGAAATCTCAGTTCCAATTATTTTTTCATGATACAAAAACAAATCTGGCTTGCTTCTGCCAAAAATACAGGAAAATCACAGTCTCCATTTGTACATGAATTGGTTAAAATGGATAAGGAAACCACACATACATAACTCTGAACAACTCATGAATAATGCTTATGTAACAATTTTACTGATGTTGTGCAGTTCTGCAACATCAAGGGAGTTTTAAGAAGTGTCAGGCAAGCCATCATCATTGTTTGGTTTACGAGTTGCATACTATTTGAAAGCTAAAGAGTTTATATCAAAATCAAGAAAAGCAGTACCTCAAGATCAGGACAGCGGTAGAATAAAGGATCCCGAGCATCAACCACCATAACCAACTTCACAGAAGAAAATAAAACAACAGTCAGTAATTTGCATAAGGAACGATATCACAGGATGTTACTCTTCAATTAGAATTACACAAACGTGGTTGAGCACAATACGATAGCAGAGTAACATATTTCCAGGAAAATGGTATTTAAGCACCAACAGCTACACTAATGTATGCAAGTGACCTTAAATCTGTGTATGTTACTTTCTTAGAGTAGTTTAACAAATGGTCCAGTATGAGCATGCACTCAGAGAAAAAGACATGTAAGGAAAGCAAGCAAATCCACAACGGTGACACTAACAATTCAGTGCAGCGTAACTTACCAAGTCACTGCGTTCAAGCACTCTCCAGAGTTGTCTCCAGATGTCAATATTCTTCTCAAAGGGAGTCAGAACAAGCTTATCATTCTCTTCCAATCTGCATAGAAGATTGCTCATCAGACTTACATGCTCCAATCATTAATTTGGAAAAATGATGCTTGAAAATGCATTAAGCACCCCATGTCAAATCTTACAACCAACACATAATGTTCAGTCTAAGAATGCAAGTCTCATCTTTGACTATCCACTATCCAGAAGGTATGCGACAGGAATGTGTTCTAAAAATAATCCAGTAGCATAGCTGATAAGGATAATATCAAGTAGAGGTGCATCATAAAGCTCATATGCTCACTTGTCTTATTTGATTGCCAATTATAAAGAACTCAGTAGTTATAGCTTAGCGCCCAAACATGTACTTCTACACAAAAACATCATCCCACTAAACATTAGAGTACGCGTATGTCTCTGAACCAACCTTGCAAGATTCCTGCGCCACACCAGGAAGGCCCGCCGCTCGTTCGCATCAAGCTCCTCCACAGTCATCTGACTATGCCATGGCGGTCTGCAATGACACACGCATACACAGGATTCACATAACAATCAGAAAAAGGAACAATCCTAAAACCAAGAACAAACGGTAACACCATCAACAATCAGAAATGCTCACCGCCTGGGGACCCTGAGGCTGCTGGCGTGCAGGGCCTCCTGCTCCTTGCGAAGCCGCCGCCTCTCATCTTCCGTCTCCCCCGTCGCATCCCTGGCGCCAAACAATCCAATCCGTAAGAATCCACCACAAGAGAACACGCAAATTTCGCACCACCAATACAAGAAGAGGCGGGATTTCTTTATCCCCGTGGAGGAGGGGGGGAGGGGGAGGCGAAGGCTCACAGGTCGATGACGAGGTCGGAGTCGGAGGAGACGGACGCGCCCTCGGCGAGCTGGTCGGCCTCCGCGGCCCGCTGGAGCACGGCGTCGATGTCGCTGACGTCGATGACGGACTCGAGCGGCATCGCGCCGCGGCGGCGGCCGAAGGCCAGCGCCTCGCCCCGCTCCTTGGCGGCCGCCGCCGCCTTGTTCCGCTGCCGGATCAGCGCGCGCCCGAGCCCCTCGCCCTTCTCCTTCTTTCCGCCGCCCGCCATCGCCTTCGAGCCCGATACCGAAACCACCTAGCCTTCGCCTTGGAGAAAGAGATAGGTCGCGGCTGGGAATCGCGGAGGCAGAAGAAGTTGCGGCTAGGGTTTATGCGGCTGGGCGGAGGAAGGACGAAGGAGGCGACGCGGCGGAAGGTGGGGAGGGGGGACTTCCACTACGTTTTCTCCACTGAATGAGCCTCTGACGCGTGGGACCAACTAGTCGGAGTCGTGTGCAGTGACGAACAGAATACACGTACGCAAACAGAATTTTTTTTTGCGACAAAGAATTTTAGAATTTGGGAACCCTTGGGAGAGAGAGAGACCAGCACTCGCTTCCCAAGCCTTTCAAAATCAGGAGTCTATTTTTTCAGTCATTCAACCGAATTTGTATATTTTTTTTAAGAATTCACGCTCATAATACACATGCACACTCACTCCTATGAATACTTGTATGCACATCTATCTCTACCCCTATGAACATGACTAAGCAGGGAGCACCCGGCAGATCTGGAGATTCCCGAAGTCACTACTGGCGCCTCGTTGTCGACGGGGACGTCACTTACCAATTAACGCATAACGCCGGTAAATTCTGGAAAAATCTCAGCAAAAGTTGCAAGCACCAGAATTTGAACTCTGATGGGTATCGTCCCAGTGGATCGTCTTACCATTGG
This sequence comes from Bothriochloa decipiens, assembly GCA_023333625.1. Classification (NCBI taxonomy): domain Eukaryota; kingdom Viridiplantae; phylum Streptophyta; class Magnoliopsida; order Poales; family Poaceae; genus Bothriochloa; species Bothriochloa decipiens. Next base: position 4,494,810 of record CM041646.1, read on the forward strand.
ACTACGAGCCAATTATTGAATTTGTATATTTTGCAACCACCAAAAGATCAATACAGAATATTTGTGGCCATCTCGTTAGTTTGATACTAGTCCGTTCTAAATTGTAGTTTGTTTAATTTTTTTACCTTAAATTTGACCACTCGTTTGAATCAAAAATTTATGTCAAATATCTTTTATTGTAGTTTACTTTACTATAACAAAAGACTTTCAAAAATTACTTAATATTTGCATAAATTTTTTAATAAGACGATTTGTCAAGTTGACGAATTATAATTTAGAACGAAAAGAATAGTATTATGTCTTAAATTATACTTTATTTGACGGTGTTGTATGACCACGTCAGATTAGCCTCTGTACGTATTAGAGCCGAGGGCATGGTACTAATAATGTGCACAGAACTGTAGATGCATTAATTTATTTTTGGAATGCGTAGACGTAGATAACTTTGTATCTTGAGTGCTGAACTGAGGATTTTTTTACCGTGAAATATGCTGAAAAGCACCCACATGAGTATAAACGACCGTAGATATCTATGATATTCATATTTAGAAGTTTTAAAAAAAATTAAAACTTTACACAGCAATAGTAACAAATTAGATAGTCATTGTCCAAAGTTTGAGATTCAAATAAATTTATAAAAATTCATATGAAAAAAACAAATTTCACCCATTCTGAATTTTGTCCTCTGATGGTTAAAATTTATTTTTTTCATATAAATTTTTATAAAAGTTGTTTGAATTTAAAATTTTGAGACAATGTACTTCTAGTTTGGTACTATTAATATGTAAAGTTTCAAAATTTTAAAAAATATCTAAGTATAAATTAGGTATTTTTAAAATAGACACCTACCAACGCTTATACTCACGGTATTTTCGTTGCGTGAAATGTGTGCTATTCTCTTAGCGGGACGGGTCATGGGTTGCGTCAATGGCACATGTGTCTATGGCTTTTTTTAGAAGGTTAGTTACATGACCGTACGTATCAGAAACCAATCCATATGTCACGTATGTATCGGGTTCGTCTTGAAGCCCGTGGATCGATGCAAACTGTAACATACGGAATACGGATCATACGATACGTATTTCATAGATCGGCAGGATCTGGCGGAGTATTCGGTAATTCCGATCCTCCGCACCAACCTTACCACGGCCGCCACACCGGCAGCAATCGAAGAGATGGCTCCATCGACGCCGCGCCACCAAGACCTCCCGGACGAGATCATCGAGGACATCTTCGTGTGCATGCCGGCCAAGTCGGTGCACCGGTGCCGCTGCCTTTCCCACGCCTGGGCCGCCACGCTGGCCTCGGACGCCTTCGTCGACAGGCACTACGACGTCGCCAACCGCCACCGCGAGGTTCCTAGGCTCTGCTTCCTGCTGTTCTCGGCCGCCGCGTCGACGGTGTACGCGTGGTCGCCGGAGCTCGGGAAGGGCGTCTTCACGCCGCTCATGGCCGTCCCGCACAACAGTCGCAACGGCAAGCTACACGCCATGACCCGCACGTGCCGCGGCGTGCTCCTCCTGCGCGCGACGTTCGCGAGGATGTACTACCTCTGCAACCCGTCCATGGGCAGCCCTTACCAGCATCGACTACGTGAGCTTCGCCTCGGCTACGACGCGCGGAGCAGGAGCCATAAGTCGTGCGCCTCTTGTACCACGACTCCCGACCCGCCGGCTGCGACATATATGACGTCGGTGCGGGTGCGGATGCGAGCTCCACCGGGCACTGGAGACCAGCGGCGATGCTCCCGCCGGAACGTGTCCGGATGAACCAGATGGGTGTCTTCGTCGAAGGCCACGTACACTGGCCCACCATGGGCCACGGCGGAGAGGAAGAACACATCGTCTCCTTCTCCATCGCCGACGAAAGGTTCGGCTACGTCATGCCGCCGCCTGGCACGGACGTCAAGATGTTCGTGCTGGCGGAGCTCGCCGGATGCTTGTGCCTTCTCTCGGCGCCCCATTGTCCCCTGACGAGCCTGACATCCATCGACATCTGGTTGCTGACCGACTACACCACGGGATCATGGGAGAAACACTGGCACATCGACCTGACCAAGCCGCCGCCGCCGCCATCGGAAGTGGGCGACGACTTCATGTTCAAAGGCGTCACTCCGCTCGCCCTCATCGACGGCGGCCGGCGCATACTCTTTGTCTCAACAGAGTATCAGGTGGCAGCGTACTGCCTCGTATAACACCCTGACTTTTGAAACTTTCAGATTTAAAAGAAGTTGAATTTAAACTTCCATAGTTGCTTTACATTTATAGGCCAGTTACAAAGTTTTATAAATAACTTTAAAAAGTGTAGTGCGTTAGAAAACATGCATGGTGCATTCATGCCGCTGCACAGTTTTTGGTTGACTTGTTTGAGTTGGTCGTTCGATTCTTACTTTGCTCGCTATCTTCCTATAGGCTCTAACTTGCCCTCGCTAACCCTAGACTAACAAAACCTAGTCTAACTAGCCCGGGCCAGTCCCTAGTGGGTCCTGGCCAACCCTAGCCTCTCCTGGCCAAGCACGGCCAGCCCCAGCCGGCCATGGCCAGCCATGGCCAGAGCAACAGCTGCAGCAGCTGGCCATCGGCGGCCACAGCCGGCCAGGTAGGCCAGCAGGCCAGCAGGCCGCTCCGCTGCTCGGCCAGGCCGTTGCCGCGCAGCCTAGCGCCGCGCGCGCCCACGCAAGCGTGCCAGCAGGCCGCGCGCGCCACGCAAGCCGGGCCGGCCCATCCGCACGCCGCCTCAGCGCCCGCGCCGCTTGATGGGCCGAGCGGCCCATCAGGCCGCTCGCGCACCACGTCGCCCGCGTCCGCGCGTCGCCCGCATGCGTCAGCACCGACGCCAGCAGCTTGCGCTAGCACCCGCGTCACCGCCCTCGGCCGCTGACAGGTGGGGTCCGTTCGAGCGGGGCCCACCCGCACAGTGTCATCTCCTCCACGGAGATGGACACCGGCTCGGTGACCGCGCGCCGCCCGAGCCACCCGCGCGCCGCGCGAGCGCGTGACCCGAAGACCGTCGGGCCCTATAAAGGGGATTCCTCGCCTCTTCGCGCCGCCCCTCGGAACCCTAGCCGCCACCCGGAGCTCTCGCGCCGCCTCTCGAAACCCTAGGTCGCCGCCGCTCGGAGCTCGGCCGCCGCCGTCGATCTCCGTCGCCGCTTCGTCTCCGTCTTCAAGAGCTCCGCCAATAGCATCGCAGTGAGGTGAGCCGTCCGCCGGTGCCCGTAGTTTGCCTCCCCGTGCCCCGCAGCGCCCTCCCGCCGCGACACCGCCGCCGGCCAAGGTGCCGCCGCGCGACCCGCCGCCTCTGGCCGTCTTTCGCCGCTAACCCGCAGCCGTGTTCGCGAGGCCAAGCCCTGTCTTCCCGGCCAAACCGCGCAGCCAGCCGAGCGCCGCAGCGCGTTTTCGGCCAACGCCGGCGAGCGCGACGCCGTCTCGGCGCCGCTCCGGCGACCCCGCGCCGCCGGTATGAACGCCAGTCGTTGGATCTGAGCCGAGCGGCTCAGATCGACCGCTGACCACCGTGGACCGGGGGGGTCAACCCCGCCACGTCTTCGGCTGACGTGTCAGCCACGTGCGTGCCACGTCAGCGCCACGTGTGCGCTGACCGCGTCAACGCGGTCAGGCCGCCGACAGCCGTGGCAATTTTGCAGAAAAGCCCCTGTGGTTTTCTATATTTACAATTTAGTCCTGCGTAGTTCAAAGTTAATTAGATTTTAGCCCTGACTTTTGCAGTTTAACCCCTATTCTTGTTTTAGCCATAACTTTCACGTTTTGACTCTGATTTTAGCAAACTTATACTTTTTGGAATCGTCTCGACAAGTAGAATATTTCAATGTTATTGTTTGCTACTGTTGAGATGTTTTGGTGTACTGCCCTAATTAAAGTATGTATGTTTGCATGTATTGTGCGTGTGTGATAATTGTGGCGAATAGAGAACGAGACGTGGGTGAACGAGGACCAGCAGAACCCGGAGGACTACGTGCAGCAGGACATCAACCAAGGCAAGTGCAGGCATCCTTTGATCATTTTACGCCTATTCACTTTTAATTAATATATTGCATGTGTCATAAATCGGCCAACCATAAGATCTACTAGCCACTTTACCCACACATATCCTATGGGGGTTCTAGTTAACAGGTTATTAGGTTGCTAGTGCTCTACCTCACCTTTCACCTGCCTAATGAAGATAAAACTTGCTTCTTAAAATATGTTGGAGCCGTGGGCTCTTGGCTTCGGCCGTTGGAGAAGTTGATGCATGTCCGCATCGTTGGTTGGCGGTGAAAGAAGGGGGAACGAATGTCAGAGGGCTCGTAGCGACGGGGTCATTCATATCTCCTCCCCCTTGTGGACCTTTCGTGGAGCGGCAACCTGGGACTTCCGTACATCTCCAGGCTAATGGGCTCTGGCTTGGTCTGTTAGCAGGATCATCATAGGCAGGAGGGTGGCTTACTGACGGGTAGCATAGCTATGGCGTGAAGGGTGTTACAAGTTCTAGCATGGGAGTTCTGGTTGATCCGTAGACCGGGGCGGCGGCTACGAGTACGTCTCTCATGTGCTTGGGACATCGCGGATCGGGTTACCACTGCCTATGACCCTGTGAAGGACCTCGTTGTGACCTCTGCCAGCCTATCTTGGCAATGGGCTAAGGGGCTGATCACCTCGGGCACCAAGAGTAATCACAATCTGGAGTGAAAGTGTACACCTCTGCGCAGAGTTAAAATCGATATATCATCCGTGCTCACGGTCACGAGCGGCCCAGATCCTCGTATGATTAGCCAAATGGAATAAATTGTTAAATCGTGGTGATGCGGTTGAGGAGGTGGTTACCTCTATTTCCTGAACGGGATGGCTATCCTGTGTTGCTTGAGATGGCGATCTCAAGGTTAATGATATTAATGATATATGCTTATATCTGTGATGATAAATGATTCATTAAATACTACTGGAACCTTAATAAAGGGTTGGGTGTTTCAGCCAAGTTGATTAGAGAATAGGTTGCTAAGTAAAAGTCTTAATTGCTACATTAAAATGCTACTGCAGTCTACCTTTCAGCTTTACCTTATACTAGCCTTGCATGTCATTACTTTCCGTCTGTACTTGCTGAGTTTCGACATGGAACTCACCCTTGCTATTTCCCAACCAAAGGATGCTCGAGTGATGACTCGGATGGTGACTTTCTTGAGAACTATCCGGGATGCTAGGCGTCGTGATGCTGCCGTCGACCTTCCTGTGGCGAGAGGGAGTCGCTACGTCTACGTCGTTTAGTTGTTATTCGCTTTGGACGATGTGATTTATATTTCGCTTTACTCTAATGACAATTATGTAATAATGGTACGATGTAATCGTTATACTATGTTTTATTCGAACACTGTGCTTCTGAACCATGTAATTTATCTTTCATGTGTGTAAATTGTTCCTGGCACACATGAATTTTGGGCCTTGGTTTCATTCCTCTGAAATCAGGGTGTGACACCTCGCCACCGGGACCCTCAAAGAGATCGCGATCGTGCTAGGCTTTCGCGGGCACAGGGCCATGGGAGGGTGCACTCCCATCTTCTCGTGCCCTACGAGGAGAGCCTCCTGCCCGCCGGGCGGCCGTTCGAGTATAGATGGCCACGGGCCGTAACGGCGATGACACAACGGGCCATGCCGGCCCGACACGGCGTCGTGCCTCCATGGGCCATCGTGCCTGGCGGGCCGTGCCTTTGTTGTGCCCGTGCCTGGCCTACGGCCCAAGGCACGGCCCGTGGGCCGGTTTGCTGTGTCGGGCCGCCCGTTGAGCACGGCGAAGCATAGCAGGCAGTGTCGGCCCGCGGCCCACAGAGGCCAGCAGAGAAGCAGAGAGGGGGGAGAAGGCCGATGCGGAGGGTCACGGCGCCGCCGCGCGCCTCGTCGCCACGACCGTGAGCTCCAGATGGAGCTGGGGGTGGAGCTCGGGGCATCGTGGAGGAGGTGGCCGCCGACGTCTCTCTAGAGGAGCAGCGTGGGGAGGAGCGGTTGGAGCGGCGCGGGGCGGAGCGACGCGGGGAGCCGGGGAGGTGCCTCCCGCCGGCGAGCACGCGGAGGAGAGGAGCTGCCGCCGCGCCAGTGCCTCCTGACGACGATGACAAGGACGAGCAGAGGAGCAGCGGAGCAGCGCGGGGATGAGCGGTGGAGCAGCACGGGGAGGAGCGGTGGAGCGGCGCGGGGAGCCGGGGAGGTGCCTCCCGCCGGTGAGCATGCGGAGAAGAGGAGCCGCCGCGCCAGTGCCTCCTGACGACGATGACGAGGACGAGCAGAGGAGCAGCGGAGTAGCGCGGGGAGGAGCGGTGGAGCGGCGCGGGGAGCAGCGGCGGAGCGGCGCGAGGAGCCGGGGAGGTGCCTCCCGTCGGCGAACACGCGGAGGAGAGGAGCCGTCGCCGCGCCAGTGCCTCTTGACGATGATGACGAGGACGAGCAGAGGAGCAGCGGAGCAGCGCGGGGAGGAGCGGTGGAGTGGCACGGGGAGGAGCGGCGGAGCGGCGAGGAGAGCCAGGGAGGTGCCTCCCGCCGGCGAACATGCGGAGAAGAGGAGCCGCCGCCGCGCCAGTGCCTCCTGACGACGATGACGAGGATGAGCAGAGGAGCAGCGGAGCATCGCGCGGAGGAGCGGTGGAGCGGCGCGGTGCCGGGAGCCAGGGAGGCGCTGCGACGCTGCGTGAGGGCGGCGTCGGCGCGAGAGGCCGGGTATGACGTTGGGGGGCACCGGGCCGCTCACCGGGCCGGCATTTTCACCGTGCCGTGCCCGGGCCGTGCCACGGGCCAGGGTGGCGGCCCAAGCACGGCCGGTGACTCGGGCCGTGCCGGTGCCGGCCCGTCGGCCTGCATGCCGGGCCGTGCCCGTGCTGGGCCAAAACAACGGGCTGTGGGCCGTACCACCGGGCCTCGGGCCATATGGAAATCTATACGTTCGAGGACATCCTGTGGTCGTCGCCGTCTGCGCGTGCTCTGTCCGTGGCGCTGCGCCGGCTGCCGGCGCACACGCTCGGGCGCCTCAAGCTCGTGTGCAGGAGATGGCACGCCATGCTTGAAAGCGACCGCTTCGCGACGCTGCACAACGCCTGCGCCAGAGCGACGGCGGAGACAAGTCCCGTGTCCGTCGCGTTCCTGGCCACCTTCGGCACGACGAGACCTACCTATGTCCCTGCGGAGTTTATGGAAGAATTGATGAATAATATCCTCACCGGGCCGGTCGTCTCACTGGAGTGGTGCTCCGGTGACCCTGGAACTGGCCGCTGGAACCCTCCCCTGTCCATGACCAGGGTGGTGTGCCGCTCGCCATGCCACGGCCTCGTCCTCCTGAGCCATCAAAACGGAAAGGGCCATGTCTTGTGCAACCCTGTGACGCGAGCCGTGACAATGTTCGTCTTCCCCGACGACCAAGGTCACGGATGCGCCGGCCTTGGGTACGATCCGTCGAGGGAGGAGCACGTCGTGGTGCGTCTCTCCTACACGTTATGGTGCCGACACGGACGTACGCCATGGAGTGCAGTGTGTGGCCGGCGAGGGATCTGCATCCGAGAATACTCGACTCCCAGCTGTCGACATGCCACCGGTGCACGTCGGCGGCAAGATGTACTGGCCCCGGGAGGCTCGAGACCGCCGCCGCAGAGTTCGCCATCCTGGTGTTCGACGTGTGCACCGAGACCTTCGAGGTAGTGCCGGCACCGCCTGCTATGTTGGGTGACGTGGACAGCGGCGACAGGATGGTCCTCGCGGAGCTCGCCGGGAAGCTGTGCGCGGTGAACTTGTCCGCGAGCATGGAGACGATGACTGTATGGGGCAAGAACGTGGAGGAGTGGAGGAGAGAGCACGTTATAGAGCTGCAGCAATGGCCGGAGTTCTCGCCACGGACGACGGAGCTAGCAGTGATGCCCATGGCCGTCGACCCCATAGATGGCCGGATCTTGCTGGACACGGGCAAGGCACTGGGCTACTATGACATGCGGAACAGGACTTTGCAGACAGTGTACTCGTTCAAGACGCATCTTGACCATCGCTATCTCAGGATTTGCGACCATGCTGATGGTGATGGCGTGTTCTTCATTGCGACCGTGTGTGAGGACAGCTTGCTCCGTCCCTACGATCGGGAATTTAGGCTTTGGTAATAGTAGCCAGTTGAATTTTTTTATATGTTATTTTGAATTTTAATCTGAGATTAATATTGAGGATGGTCTTATCTGGTGAATGATGCAATTTCACAATCTAGCATTTTTTTTGTTGCAAAACCTTTATAAAATTAATAATTTTTGAGCCTGTCTACGTAGCAAGAAGTAACCATCCCTCGATTTCTCCTTAGT